>OZ024741.1:203407454-203472454 GCA_964016885.1 Eledone cirrhosa
AACACAAACTTCAAAAAACGAGACAATCACTTGATCACCTATAGATCAGGGGAACACGCCAGTCAGATAGATTATATCCTTACCAGAAGACGAGACGGAGTGTCTGTTGTAAACACCAAATCCCTCCCCCATGAAGAATGCACCTCCCAACATAGCCTCATAAATAGCTACCTCATAGTCAGGACGAGACGTATTCGACAACAGAGGAGGACTATCCTCAGGAGAGAAATATGGAAGTTAAAGGACCCCACAGCTAGTAATAAATTTAAAAGCATATTACTTGATGCTTTTGACAGTAAGGAAGAGCAATTAGAGTCGTACAATATACAGCAACAGTGGGAATTCCTGAAAGCTAACCTGCTGAAGGCGTCAGATGAAATCTGTGGCTGGAGCAAACCTATAGACAGGAGGAGAGTAACTTGGTGGTGGAAGAGTAAGGTGGAGGAGTCGATCAAGGCCAAAAAGCAGGCTTGGAAAGTATGGTGGGATGGGGGAAGTAGAGAAGACTATCAAGTGGCCAGGAGGGAAGCTAGGAGACAAGTGTACTTCGCAAGAAGGGAAGCAGAGGAAAGAAAGTTCAAGCATGTTCTACAACGCGAGGACCAACAACGTGAGGTGTTCAGGATTGCTAGGCAATGTGTCAAGGAAAACCGTGATATTGTCGGGGAGAAGTGTGTCCTTAATGATGATGGTATACTTTCCATCACTGATGCTGATAAGAAGGTAGCTTGGAAGAGTCGCTACAAAAGGCTACTAAATGAGGAGAATAATTGGGAGAAAGACAGTCTCCCCCACATCGATCCAATAGAGGGACCAGCAGTGCAAGTTGAAGGTAGTATAATAAGTAAGGCGATCAAAGACATGAAGACAGGCAAGGCGGCTGGGCCTTCGGAAATAGTTGCTGAAATACTGAAAGCATCTGGAACGGTGGGACACACTATTGTCACCCGGATAGTAAACCAAGTCATACAGAATGGGGTCGTTCCGAAGGACTGGTGCAGCAGCATCATCATTAACTGCTACAAGGGTAAAGGAGATGCCCTAGATAGGGGAAACTATAGAGGCATTAAATTAATTGACCAGGTCATGAAGATCGCAGAAAAAGTAATAACGCAACTAATCAGAGAGCGAATTGATCTAGATGAAATGCAGTTCGGGTTTGTGTCAGGTAAAAGTACAACAGACGCTCTTTTCATTGTACGACAACTACAGGAGAAGTACCTACCTAAAAGTAAACACCTATACTTAGCTTTTGTTGACTTGGAGAAAGCCTTTGACAGAATACCCCGCTCGATTATCTGGTGAGCCCTTAAAAAACTAGGTGTTGATGAATGGCTTGTGAGAGCTATACAAGCCATGTATAAAGAAACAGTCAGCAAGGTTAGAATTAACAACGAATATAGTGAAGAGTTTAGCGTAAAAGTTGGTGTTCCTCAGGGCTCCGTCTTTGGCCCCCTACTATTTATTATTATCTTTCAGGCTATAACAGAGGAGTTCAAGACCGGCTGCCCATAGGAACTTCTATACGCAGATGATCTAACGCTCATAGCTGAATCAATGGCCGAAATAGAAAAGAAATTCCAAACATGGAAGTATGGTCTAGAATCAAAAGGCCTTAAAATTAACCTGTCTAAGACTAAAGTTCTAGTTTGTAGGAAGGAAAATAGGGCACTGGTCCCATCTGGGAAATGGCCATGCTCAGTCTGTAGGAAAGGAGTAGGCAGAAACTGCATTTTATGCAAAGTATGGGTGCATAAAAGATGTAGTGGGATCACAGGTAAGCTAACTAAGAATATAGATTTTATATGTGGCCGGTGCTCAGGTGCAATAATAGCAGCAAGTGCCCACAGAATACTAGCTCATTCCAGTGCACAGATGGTTCTATAGAAATAGTGGACACCTTCCGTTACCTGGGTGACAAAATCAGCAGTGGTGGAGGGTGCTCTGAAAAAGTACCGTAGCTAGAGTCATAACGAGATGGAAAAAGTTCAGAGAGCTTATACCACTATTGGCCGCTAAAGGGTTCTCTCTAAAAATGAAAGGCAGGCTGTATGATGCCTGCATACGAACAGCAATGTTACATGGCAGTGAGACTTGGGCATTGTGTGCAGAGGATATACGCAGACCGGAGAGGAACGAAGCTTGCATGCTCCGTTGGATGTGTAATAGTAATATACGTTAACGGCAAAGCATACATGAACTAAGGGATAAATTAGGAATAAGAGAAATTAGGAATCGAGAGAAGACTACGTTGGTATGGTCACGTGATGCGCATGAAAGACGACAGCTGTATAAAGAAAGTGCAGGGCGATTAAAATAGACGGTAGCCACGGAGTAGGCAGACCCAGAAAAACCCGGGACGACTTGATAAATTCCGACATCACACACTTACACCTCTCCAAGACAATGTCACTGCACCGAGATATTTGGCGCTACACAGTAATACAGAAGACCCGCCTTGCCTAAGTACAAAGCGAAACCTACAGTCAGTAGGCACCTCTATCAAGAATATACCCCGTCCCACCACCCCTTTCGATGTAAATTTATGTTGGTACCACAACATCCAGTCCGAAATAAATGAGGTCGTGTAGGTGTCACGAAAAAAAAAACACACAGTCCACGCTGTAATGTGGCCGTGTAAAAACCTCCCAGTCCACACTGTAAACGTGGTTGGTGTTAGGAGGGCATCCAGCCGTAGAAAACCCGCCAGACAGTCCTACACGAGCAAGACAACCAATCTTACCTCAAGTGGGAAAACTCCCGTTCAAACCCATGCAAGCGTGGAAGATAGACGTTAAACGATGATGATGATGATGATGATGAATATATATATATGTATATATATATATATATATATATATATATATATATATATATATATATATATATATATATGTATATATATATATATATATATATGTATATATATATATATATATATATATATATACATATATATATATATATATATATATATATATATATATATATGTATATATATATATACATATATATATATATATATATATATATATACATATATATATATATATATGTATATATATATATACATATATATATATATATATATATATATATATATATATACATATATATATATATACATATATATATATATATATATATGTATATATATATATATATATATATATGTATATATATATATATATATATATATATATATACATATATATATATATATATATATGTATATATATATATATATATATATATATATATATATATATATATATATATATATATGTATATATATATATATATGTATAAATATATATATATATATATATATATGTATATATATATATATATGTATAAATATATATATATATATATATATATGTATATATATATATATATATATATATATATATATATATATATATATATATATATATATATATATATATATATATATATATATATATATATATATATATATATATATATATATGTATATATATTTCGTTTCTGAACTTGTTTAGCAAGATTCTTTATCTGAAAACGTGTATTGAAACCGATATTGTTATACTTTGGGAGGGTCATGTTGCCAATAAGAAACACACGCACCAGTTGCTTTCACGTCAATTTATTATAATAAATTTATAAATTTAGGAATTTATAAATTTCCGGTTGGTTGGTTGGTTCCACAACCAGATGGTTGTTTATATATTGTCAAAGTTCTTTCGTCACACATTCTGTGACCTCTTCAGTGACTGGGGATTCTTTTCTTTGTTTTTGTGCCTCTCCTTTGTTCTGTCCTACGCCATCTTGTTTCTGTGTGTGTGTTGTGTGCTCAGTCTGCGCATTCGTTTATTTATTTGTTTATTTACATGTTACAGGTTGGTTGTTTGTTCTATGTGCGTGTGTGTTTTCATTTTGTTCTTAATTGTAAGTTGTGATGTTGCTGTTCCACTCATGTTTTCTATCTAATTTTGGTTGTAATTCTTTTATGTTTATTGCCTCTGTGATTTGTCTAAGCATTGCGTCTTTTCTGTGTGTAGATTCTATTTTTATTTCTATGTTCTTTAATAATAACAATAGCACTAGCACACATAAAGCAGCAGCCTGGAACTCTACTTTTTATAATCCCTCCGATAAGTCGTTCGACCTGCGACGAGTCCACGCCACGACTTTAGCTTTTAACAAACGCACGCAATTGCCGTCGCAGGTCGATGAACAAACAGAAGCACAATTTAGTATAGCTAGATCTAAACTTAGAAATATTATAGAACAGTATAGCAAGAACCATAATAGAATGGAGGCCCAGCAACTGGGAGAAAAATCTGCAAATGGTTTGCGTAAGCTTATGCAGCGCTCGCGTAATGGAGAGATAGCATGCTTTCCAACAGACAATTCTGGCAGAATGTCGGTCGACAATCTGCCAAACTACATCCAGGCAATGCAACCCAACATCACTAACATAAGAGAAGTAACACCACAAGAGCATGAGGATAGAGAAAAAGCCCTCAATGCCCATATGGCGATGTGGACAAATATAATGCAGCCCAACAAAAGGACTACAAACAACTTCCAGGCCTGGAACAATGATGTGCCAGCGTTGTATGGGCTTCGAAAAGATCATAAAACGAGCAGTGACCCTGTCACGGGACCACCAACACGGCCAGTCTGTGGAGCTAACATTGCTAGTAGCTACAGACTGTCCTACTTCCACTCCCTGATCATACGCCCCATCATTGAACTGTCCCAAGATGTATGTGACAGCACGGAGGACCTCCTCAGCAGAATCGGCGAGAGTAACCGATCTAGGGACCTAACAAACTGCATAATAGGTAGTATGGATGTTGTGTCCCTGTATCCATCTATTGACGTGGATTTTGCTGTGGAGAAATGCGTAGAAATGATCAGTGAGAGCAATGTTGAGTTCCGTGGGATTGATACCAGTGAGCTGGGACTCATACTTAAACTTACCTATAGTAATAATTATCTAGACACATATGACCTTAGCAACCTGTGCCCTACAAGACCAGCAAGAGGCAGACCACCTACCATTACCTCAATGGCCAAGAAAACTCACACAGATAGATGGAACGGGTGGACCAGAGCCATACGGACACCCGAAAACCACATGAACTAAAGAAAATGATTGCACATGCGGTGGGGGCCAGCATAAAATTAACCCTTAAGGAATATATGTTCAAATTTAATGGAAAAACATATGCCCAAGAGGAGGGAGCAGCCATTGGTGTTAGCATTGCAGGCGACATAGCTAACTTATTCATGGTATTGTGGGACAGTAGACTTAAACTTAAACTTAAAGAACAATTTGAAGACCCCTTAACCCTGATAATGTACTCCCACTACGTTGATGATATAAACATCGTAGTTAAAACACCCCCACTAGAGAACAGTCAGGAATTAGAGAAAAACACAATGGAAAGCATCCAGCAAATAGCTAACTCCATCCACCAGAGTATTAGAGTTACTATAGACTACCCAACCATCGATTACCTGTACTAGACACAGAGCTCTGGTTAGATACCATTAATAACAAAAAACAAATCCTCCATTCCCATTATGTCAAACCCATGACTTCCAAATATCTAATCCACCGAAATTCAGCTGTTTCGGACCATACCAAAATCCACATACTGATTGCGGATTTGGTACGGGTGATGAGAAACGTGTCCCGAATGTGCAACCCCGAAGAACTAGAGAGACACATACAACACTTCATCCATCGTATGCAGTTCTCTGGTTACAATCAGAGAGATAAAATCAGAGTGTATAGAGGAGCCAGAACCAAATGGGAAAAAATGGTAAATAATGATACAAATGGGACCTGCCCCTTGTATAGGAGCAAATTTTGGAATAGAATAGAAAGAACTAGGAATAAGGCTAATAGAATAAACTCATGGTATGATAGGAATAAATACCAGAGTGTAATGTTCATCGATACAACCCCTAGAGGTGAATTAGCTTACAAATTTAGAAGGGCCCTAGATAAACATAAACTCAATATTAAGATAGTAGAAAGACCAGGTAACTCCATAAAAACACTTATTAGCAAGACATACCCTGTTCAAAGACCTCCCTGTATAGATAATAAATGTATAATCTGTAAATTAAGCCCCCATATTAACTGTAAAACTAAAAATGTAGTATATAGCATAAAATGTACTGAAGGACAATGTAGAGATAAAAATATAGTGTACATAGGTCAGACAGCTCGTAGTATAGAGGAACGGATAAATGAACACTGGCGATACCTTCAAGATAGTAAAGAATCATCTGTACTCTACCAACATGCTAAAATAGAACATAAGGGTAAATTAGAGAACATAGAAATAAAAATAGAATCTACACACAGAAAAGACGCAATGTTTAGACAAATCACCAGAGGCAATAAACATAAATGAATTACAACCAAATTAAATAGAAAACTTGAGTGGAACAGCAACATCACAACTTACAATTAAGGACAAGATGAAAACACACACGCACATAGAACAAACAACCAACCAGTAACATGTAAACAAACAAATAAATAAACGAATATAAACACACACAGACACCCGGATGTAACACATGCGCAAACTAAGCACACAACACACACAAGAAAACAAGATGGCGTAGAACAAAACAAAGGAGAGGCACAAAAACAAAGAAAAGAACCTCCAGTCACTGAAGAGGTCACAGAATGTGTGACGAAAGAACTTTGACAATATATAAACAACCATCTGGTTGTGGAACCAACCAACCAACCGGAAATTTATAAATTCCTAAATTTATAAATTTATTATAATAAATTGAAGTGAAAGCAACTGGTGCGTGTGTTTCTTATTGGCAACATGACCCTCCCAAAATATAACAATATCGGTTTCAACACACGTTTTCAGATAAAGATTCTTGTTAAACAAATTCAGAAACGAAATATATAAGTATACATATATATATATAAGTATATACTTATATATATATATATAAATAAGTATATATATATATATATATATATATATATATAAGTATATACTTATATATATATATATAAATAAGTATATATATATATATATATATATATATATATATATATATATATATATATATATATATATATATATATATATATATATATATATATATATATATATAAGTATATACTTATATATATATATATATATAAATAAGTATATATATATATATATATATATATAAGTATATATATATATATATATATAAGTATATACTTATATATATATATATAAGTATATACTTATATATATATATATATATATATATATATATATATATATATATAAGTATATATATATATATATATATATATATATATATATATATATATATATATATATATATAAGTATATATATATATATATATATAAGTATATATATATATATAAGTATATATATATATATATATATATATATATATATATATATATATATATATAAGTATATACATATATATATATATATACTTATATATGTATACTTATATATTGTAAATTTATAAATATATATTAAATTAAATTGAAGTGAAAGCAACTGGTGCGTGTGTTTCTTATTGGCAACATGACCCTCCCAAAGTATAACAATATCGGTTTCAACACACGATTTCAGATAAAGAATCTTGCTAAACAAATTCAGAAACGAAATATATATATATATATAAGTATATACTTATATATATATATAAGTATATACTTATATATATATATATATATATATATATATATATATATATATATATATATATATATATATATATATATATATATATACAAGTATATATATATATATATATATATATATATATATATATATATATATAAGTATATATATATATATATATAAGTATATATATATATATATATAAGTATATATATATATATATATAAGTATATATATATATATATATATAAGTATATATATATATATATATATATATATATATATATATATATATATATATATATATAAGTATATATATATATATATATATATATATATATATATATATATATATATATAAGTATATATATATATATATATAAGTATATATATATATATATATATATATATAAGTATATATATATATATATATATATATATATATGTACGTTATTCCGGGTTGAATCGGAGGTAACCACAGTAAGTAAGGTACTCAATACATAGCAGAGTATAACAGTTTTAATCTCGATGAGATTCTACAGGTCTAGAACTGTTTCATTCATTAGAAATCATCAGGAATCATGATGATTTCTAATGAATGAAACAGTTCTAGTCCTGTAGAATCTCATCTATATTAAAACTGTATATATATATATATATATATATATATATATATATATATATATATATATATATAAGTATATACTTATATATATATATATATAAGTATATATATAACGAAATGACAGGAGGCTGGATTTGTGTAAATCCTTGAAAGGTTTATTATACGATGATCATTTCAAGGATTTACACAAATCCACCCTCCTTTCATTTCATTATAATATTTAACTCCGTAATAGCACCACCAACTACAAAAACAAAGACGGTTGAACTGCTTTACGTTGAGTACTCTCTATATTATTGCATTACAATTGACCATACGGAATAGACCAGCTTTATCAAGTGGTGAACCTCAAACCTGAATAAGTATATATATATATATATATATAAGTATATATATATATATATATATATATATATATATATATATATATATATATATATATATATATATATATATATATATATATATGTATATATATATATATAGAGAGAGAGGGGGGAGAGAAAGAAACACACAAAGAAGTATATTTTGAATTACATGGATTGGAAACCACTCTGGTGCAATGCATATAATCTATGATCAAACGGAGTTATTGAAATGGTCAGTACATTTCAATTCATCTTTTCCGTTGTGTATTTTCCGTTCATAGATTATATGCATTGCACCAAACTGGTTTCCGACTCATGTACTTTAAAACAGACTTCTTTGGGTGTTTATTTCTATACATTATATTACAAAAAGCCCAGTTTTATATATTTTGAGCTCAATAATTACAGGGTATCAACGCGAGTTTTTAACTCCGTTTTTCATTTGAATTCGGCTCCTAACGATTTCTGTCGTTCTCTGTTGAACTTTTAAAGTTTTGTGTCTTTAGGCTGCCCTTTCTAGCCGTTTTACGATCCACTCATGCGACTATGTGCTGTCTGTCGCACGAAGTTTTACTTGTTTTCTTACTAAATACACCATGTGCGATATTTAGTTACCTAAATTATCTCTAGGTGTGCTGTTCATATAATCCTTACTCTTGTTGAAAAGCCCTAGGATTATGTGACACGGCCACTAATTTTCGGCGAAACAAACTCTATCTGTAATGTTTCCAGGAGTTTAATAGTTATTGAAATGATTAGTACATTTTAATTCATTTTTTTCGGTTATGATGTATTTTCCGTTTGTTCATAGATTATATACACTAGCAGAAAAACCACGCTTCGGGTGGTTTTCTGCTAGCATGTGTAGTGTGCATAGTGATATTATATGCAAATATATATATGCATGTAGATATGATACGCCAAATAAAATCATAACTGACAATATGCACAGAAATTGAAGAGAGACTGTGTTACACTCTTGTGTAATCAGTAACGTAATCCATGATACATTAAAAAAGACGATATATATAAACTGCATTAGGAGAAAATTAGCGACGGAAATATATGACCGTTTATATAAGCGATGTAATAAGTGTTATATTATAACGGGCGCTAACAGGATGTGTTGACATTTGAAAATTTAAAGAAGTGAATCTTGCAATAAGCAATAAAATTATTTATATTAAATCAAGAGTTACAAAATTTAGAACATAAATTATGTAATATTCATTCGTGGATTGGCAGTATCGGTAGAGGGTCGGACGCCATATTTTGACGCATTGAGTTACGGCCCTTGACATTCTGAGTTCAAATCCCGCCGAGGTTAACTTTGCCTTTCATCCTTACGGGGTCGATAAAATAAAGTACCAGTAATACACTTGGTAATTGCTGGCCTTGTGCCAAAAGTAGAAACAATTATTTATTCAAGGTAATCCAACTAAAAATATATATTCTGGACGCACACCTCTTTTTATTATATTATGATTGCACCAAAGTGATTTCCAACCCATGTAATTTAAAATACATTTCTTTGTGTGTTTATTTCTATATATTATATTATAAAGAGCCCAGTTTTTATACTTTGAGCTCATTAATTACAGGGTATTAACGCGAGCTTTTAACTCCGTTTTTCATTTACACCCCCCCCCCCCCACACACACACATATATATATATATATATATATATATATATATAAACAAGAAGTGTAAGACAACAGGTTAAAATTAACTTAGTTTATTCATATTCGCTGCAATATATATTTCGGTGATAATCATTATTCAACTGTTATAACCTCATCAGGAAGCTAGAACTTGAACAGAAAAAAACAGAAAAACATAATGGTGGAATAAAGTTTACCTCCGTTATTTCGGTACTTTAATATGCCCAGTTCCGAAGTGTGGTGTTGTTTTCTCAAAGAACTGGTGGCATATGAATTAGAATGAATGAATTCAAGCATCCGAAGAATATACCTTCCTCTCATTGGTTAGATACTATCTTAACACTCCAGTACCAAGTCTATTGAATTTCTTAGCTCAGTTGTCCTTGAAACAGGTAATTCTGCGAGGGTTGTTTTTAATAACCAGCTATGATAACTATATACCTAGCAAATAGGGGTGTTCTGGTCTCGGTGACATAATTAACCTTAGTGGCAGTAGTGTAAACAGGTCAGCTTATTATTTTGCGGTAGTATTGTAGTTGCTAGTGAAGAATTCCTGTATGTAACCAGATATGGAATGTGAATGCTTATCCATATCAAGAGTCCTGATAGTAAGAGATGTTCGAATTATAACTGTAGGTTTAAAAAAGTATAAGTGTTAACAATTATAATCCATATTGTAAACACACATACGTATATATACGTACACACATACACAGACACATATGTACCCTTTAGAGGGGTGGAAAAAGAAATAATATGTACGTCTTATTTTCTTATCACTGTTAGTACTGACTTTTATGTGGGAAAGGGATTAGGTTGGAGGTAACTTGTCCTTCGGCAAACCAGATTACAGACTAGGGGTGGATGGTGAAGCCCTGTAATCAGAAATCTGGGGTGCATGGAGATATCCAGGGTAGGACCTTGCCAACTTATATTATCTCGCTAAATAGCTTGGCTGGTTACGTGAGAAAGAAGGGTTAACCACTGCGAAGTGAGGCATGAGCCTAACCGCTAAGTGCTGCTCTAGGGTGTTTTCAAATGCTAGTTGAGACAAGAAAAGGGGAGAGGAGAGAGGTAAGTTCAGTGGGCGGGGTTGGTGTCTCCTGGACTCAGTGTGGTGGGGTTGCTATCCATATAGCTTGAGGAAAGTTCCCGTCGTTGGGTGTTTACATGTACCAAAGAAATCTGCCCAGCGATTGATTAAATTTATTCCACCACTGAATAACCCGAATGTCTCACTTAGACAGAGGCTGCAAATGCCAGATCTGCCTCCGTCTGGAGGTACCTCCCTAACTTTGGACCAAACAAAAGAGTACGGGGTCTTGTCCAGCTTGAGCTTCCAGATCAGTTCGGAGAGGGCCGTACTTTTCCTTTTGTCGATCCTATTAAAGGTGTGGCGGTGATTACACCATCTGTCCTTGAAGCTCGTTGATGCTCCGAGTTGCGGTAAACTAGGTTATTCAACAGGCATTCATTTTTAAGGGGGCATAATCTTCTGCAGTTGCATGAAGTGGTCAAGCCCCGCATGCTTACTGTGGGGTACCCATTGTGTAAGTTGGAGTGGTCCATCTCTGTGACTTGCACAGGGTCCTGGGTCGGTTAGTGTTACTCGGGTCAGTTCTGGGTTCACTGTTTACCCTATCATGGCTCTGCTGGGTATCTATAGGATCAGCTGTTGTCTATCTAAATGTCCTAAGTCTAATTCTATTGATACTAGCTATGTGTTGGGCTAGGCTGCGCGTGGTGTAGTATGAAAGCTTCACAGTGTGCCTATTAAAGATTTTGTGGTACTTGTGAGTCATCGGGAAGCATGTATCCAGTGCCCTAAAGAATGAACGGGTTAGGCTGGTCTGCAGACCCACGGAGTATGGTGGATTATACCATGTTATTTTTCTAAGCCTAGTCCTATGTGAGTGGGTTGAGTACGTACCAGGCCGTTGAAGAGTTGCTGGCATCACACGGCCTCCAGCACTGCTGCTGCCCCGTTGCGCGTTATGCTTTTTGCCTACTGTTCTGTCCCGGCAGCGGGGTGATGCCGGCCCGCACCGGGGTTTCCACATTGGAGTATTCCACCGTCTGTCCCGGTCGGTGTTATGTGGCTGGGGACGCGGGGGAGCGAGGTGGTTTGCTTCACAGCTAGACCCACCTCGCGTATTGTGTTTATTCGCATGCCCATGGGTATGTGTCATTCCCGTAAGCGTTATAGTGCTGGAGGTTTAGGTAATGTAGCTTCAATCCTTCCTGTATTACACGGGTTTCCCCCTTCTCGTGACTATAAGTCCGAAGTCCCCGTAGGTCATCTCTATCATTGCCCCCAGGGTTATAACTGATAACTTGGCCATGGGCGCCTCAGCTAGAGCCGTATTATAATAATCAGCATTATTATTGAGGATCTCCTTATTGACAGATAAGTTGGAGATCCTGTCCGAGACACTCTTGGCTACGGCCTTAATGATAGATCTAGGGTGGTTGGACTTAACGTTAACATACACTAGCTTTTCGTTCGGCTTTTGATAGGGGTAGCATAGCTCAGTGTTTAAGTTTAGGATGGCGTCTAAGAAGTTAACTATTTTTCTATTGGGGTTTATTTCTATACTGAGCCCTAGATTCTTAAAGAAGTGTCTAATTCTCCTCTTCATTCTCTCTGCCATACTAGTGCTGTGGTCAGAGACGGTGAAGAGGGCATCCTCCGGGTATAAACCGCTGCCGAAGTTGGGGATTTCATCCTTAATTTGCTTCAGCATGAAAAGCCCAACCAGGTCAATGTCTGTGTGGAGTCGCTAGAGCCCATTGTGATGTCAAAGTTATTGGGTCAATCACTCCTGGTCCAGAGATTGCAATCGAAACGTATCAAAGTCTTCCTGGCGGCGTGGATGATTCCCATTTCTTCGCGAGTTAAGTCTGTTTTACACATCGCGAATATAAGGGCCTTATTTAAAACTATGGGCGAGATTGAAGAGTAGTAACTAACAATATCCAGTTGGATAAACAAGTCCTACTCTACTCGGGTAACAGTGTAAACTGCTCTATTACCTCACTAGTACAGGACCATAGTTGTACTTCGCTTTTTTCCTACGCGTTAGCAGAATCCTATCTAGTATGCTTTTGCAGATTACCCCAAATCAGACTTTGAATGGGCTATCAGTCTAATATATATATATATATATATAATATATATATATATATCAAAGGCATGTATTGAGTTAGAAACTCAAAATAGTCTCTTACAATAAAATTAGCTCTAGGAAAGAGGTTTTTCCGAGCCGTATAATATAACTGAACAAAAAAGGAAAACGAACACAGACATATACATATATGTGTTCAAATCGTAAGGGACCAGATTCGCTAAGGTGAAAAGAATACTAACTATAGACAATGGGTTGGCCAGACTCAATTTAAGAATAAATCAAGAAAAATAAATACAAACCAGAATTGTGGTAACTACCAATCACCCGGGCAGTTTTGATAATACTGTTTCGCAATATTAATTGTGAAGAGGAATACCAAAATTCTAGCTCATCAGCGGGTGAAGAATTATTAGTATCCTGATCACTTCTAAGTATACTAAATAGTGTGTTTATATATAACGCACATGGTACCAGAGCTTAGCGTGTCTCGCAAACTCACGCCACTAAAAATAGCAGCCGGGTTTTCTCGACATCTGAATTAGCTCGACGAATTAACGGAGCCGAATATATCAAAGGCATGTATTGAGTTAGAAAGTCAAAATAGTCTCTTACAATAAAATTAGCTCTAGGAAAGAGGTTTTTCCGCGCCGTATCATATAACTGAACAAAAAAGAAAAACGAAAACAGACATATACATATATGTGTTCAAATCGTAAGGGACCAGATTCGCTAAGGTGAAAAGAATACTAACTATAGACAATGGGTTTGCCAGACTCAATTTAAAAGTAAATCAAGAAAAATAAATACTGTATTTATTTTTCTTGATTTATTCTTAAATTGAGTCTGGCAAACCCATTGTCTATAGTTAGTATTCTCTTCACCTTAGCGAATCTAGTACCTTACGATTTGAACACATGTATATGTCTGTGTTCGTTTTTCTTTTTTGTTCAGTTATATATATATATATATATTTGTTTTGTGAGGTTTTTTATATGAAATCGTGTGTCGAAACAAATATTGTTATACTTGGGGAGGGTCATATTGTTGTAACAATATTGTTAGAAATAATAACAGAACACACTCACTGTTTGGTTAGTTTTCGCTTCTGTATCTTTTATATCTCCACAGTTAATTCATTTGGTCCTCAATGTTTATCGTTGACTGACCAACGGTAAAAAGTACAGATATAAACACATATATATATAGTCTAACAAAGTTCTTTCGTTGCACATCTGCAACATAGTCAGTGGTACTATTATATTCCTACTGTTGTATTGTATGTCTATAGAAGACATACAATACAACAAGAGGAACATAATAGTGCCACTGTTGATGTTGTAGATGTGCAAAGAAAGAACTTTGTTAGACTATATATATGTGTTTATATCAGTCAATGATAAACATTGAGGACCAAATGAATTAACTGTGGAGATATAAAAGATACAGAAGCGAAAACTAACCAAACAGTGAGTGTGTTCTGTCATTATTTCTAACAATATTGTTACAACAATATGATCCTCCCCAAGTATAACAATATATATATATATATATATATATATATATATATATATATATATATATATATATATATATATATATATATATATATATATATATAAATGGAATATGAGTTTTTCGAATATTAATAATAATATTCGATTCGTTTGCAATTATGCAAACAAGCCTCAATTTTAAAGCCATGTCAGTAAAATGAGCCCCTCATTCTTGCTCTTGTGTTGGCATGTAAACAGAACTGCAGACACTAATGTTTCTGGATATTACCCTTGATTAGTACAGTTCACTGTTTACCTGCCAACTGTCAGAGCTAATGAAAATATATGATATTTTCTAAAATATAGTGACTGATCGGCCTAATTTGCATATTAGCAAATCAGCCAGTCTGCTAATATGCAAATCAGGCCGATGAGTCACTGTATATTTTAGAAAATATCATATATTCTTATTAATATTCGAAAAACTCAGATTACTTTTACTGTATTCAGCCATGTAGAGCGAAAATGTTTTTTTTTTTATTTTGAATATGGGAAAGCCGGCGATTAATCGTTCATATACAGGAAACTGACTGGTCATCTGCTGATATGCAAATCTGACTGATCACTCAGTCTGCTAATATACAAATCAGGCCGATCAGTCACTGTATATTTTAGAAAATATATATTTCCACTAGCTCTGACAGTTGGCATGTGAACAGTGAACTGTACTAATGAAGGGTGATACCCAGAAACATTAGTGTTTGCAGTTCTGTTTACATGCCAACACAAGAGCAAGAATGAGGGGCTCATTCTACTGACATGGCTTTAAAAATGAGGCTTGTTTGCATAATTGCAAACGAATCGAATATTATTATTAATATTCGAAAAACTCAGATTACATTTATTGTATTCAGCCTTATAGAGCGAAAATGTATTTGTTTTTTGCTTCATATGTGTGTGTGTGTGTGTGTGTGTGTGTGTGTGTGTGTGTAAATGTAATAACAAAAATAACAAAACAAACGGCACAATACATGGAAGAAATATATTAGTTTGATGCTTGAAAGAGCAGGAAGAGAGTCTTAACGTCCTTCATCAGAAGAGAAAGATAGAGATAGAAGATAAATAGAAAGTAAAGAATGATGCGAGGAATGAACGGGGGCAATGACAAAAAAGATTGGGGAGCAAAAGACACGTGCGTATTCAGTTGGCCATTTTGGATATATATATATAGTAGATATGCATATATATATATACATATGCATTTACAACCCCCCCCTCCCAACACACACACACATGTATATATATATATATACATATAATTAGAAAGTGAACAACACAGAGCACTCTTTTTTCCTTTGGTTTGCCTTCGAAATTACCTAACATATATATATATATATATATATATATATATATATATATATATATATATATATATATATATATATGAATAAATATATGCATACATATATATATTCATACACATACATACATACGCATATATGTATGTATGCATATATATATTTAGGAGATTAGTATCGGTGTACATATAAAATTACTAGAAAAGACAATAAATGCGGGTCTGTGTTGTGATAATGTTTTTACTTCACAGAAGTCAAAGGGATTAATATAAATGAATCATTACCCGTGGATCACAACTCCTAGGCTGAAGTGTGTGGAGAAAAGGAGAGATATTCTCTTGGAGGTGTTAACATCTTCTTAGGTTCTTAGGCTGCTGGTGGCATCCTTCTTGAGTGGCGAAGGAAAATGAGAGAGGAGTCATCTCATGATAAGGTCGCAGGTGTTGTTACCACTTTGGGATTCAGGAGAGATCGTCCTAACCTGTTCCTTTTATAGGGTCCGACCGGAAGTGACCAACAGGGTTCTATCACCCCCAAAGGGAAGCAACTCCAGCTACTTCCTGTCTAGAGAGCGGTGATGAGATTGTCATGACAAGGGAGGCAACTCTTGCTACATTATCTCCCGCCAGATTTTTAAAACATAAAAATCGAATGAAGCATGCATGGAGTAAGATGGCGAGCATGTAAGAGGCATGAAAATTATGATACAATGTAATCAAAGTAAGAGAAGAGGTCAAAGTTCAAATGTTCAAAATACAGTTCACATGTGTGCAATCACATGACAGCAGGAAAGAATGTGTTCCAGAGAATGAATGCAGGTGGTTTCGGTCTGTGGTATAACGTGAAATTTCCAACTTCCGAAGGGAATTTCTCACAGGAAGAGTGCTGCAGAAATAAATTCTCTGGCTTGTTCTGCTAGTTTTGGTTGTTGATGAAGCTGTGTTGTTGTCGTTGATGTTGTGAATGCGTTGACCTGGAAGGGTCAAGAGGCCAGCGACCAGAGAAATAAGCATTCTGAATAAATGCGCAGTTTTCAACGGCAAATTTACGTGGTAAATTTTTAAACCGGCAAATAGAAGAATATAGCCTAGCGGAAAGAATAAGTAATAGTTGAGATTCAGCGAAAATAAGTGTTCATATCGAAATGTTTAAAAACATCAAATTTCTTTTAAAATGTTCGTTGTAAGAAGAAACGAAAAACATATATATACATCCAGTGAAATGGTAATGAGAGGTACATAGTAATACAATAAATAAATAAATAACAAGAACAGCAAAAAAAAATAAGGCTCCAGAGGCCAGTTCACATAAAAATAGTTTGGCAGAACTTTTTGAGCCAGTGGACTCTCCGACCGGAAAGGGTCGTAGTCTTGTATGTAGGTGAAGGTGGGGCAGAAGGAGCAGGTGTATGCACAAGAGAGAAAGATTGGGGTATTTGTGGCTCGGGTGTATGAGCGTCATTGTGTGCCCTTTTTAGTCTATCCACCGAAATTGTCTCTCTGGACGCCTTAACGTCTACAGTGAAATGTTTGTCAGTATGTGCTAACACACGGTAGGGTCCAGAGTATGGTTGTGAGAGGGGTGGTCTCACAGCATCGTTCCTTACGAACACATGGGTCCACGAGGCAATATCCCTCGGGACCGCAGGTTTTACAGTTTGTTTCCTCGTATCCATCGGCGGCAGGTCCTGAAAATAAGAACGCAGACGGGATACGTAGGAAAGCGGATCTTGGAAAGCAAGATCAACAGGGGCAAGCATTTGCCCAGGCAACGCTAGAGGAGCACCGTAAAGTAATTCGGCCGGGGAGAACCCAAGGTCCTCCTTTATTGATTACCGAATTCCTCACAACACAATAGGGAGGTACTCGCTCCAACGTTGAGAGTCTGGATAGGCGCGAAGAGCGGCCTTTAATTGGCGGTGGAATCGTTCCACCATTCCATTTGAAGCAGGATGATAGGCTGTGGTCCGAATCCGTTGAGCTCCAATTATCTTTGTGAGCTCAGAGAAGAGATGGGACTCGAATTGTCTACCACGGTCTGTGGTGACTGTCTGTAGTTGGTACCCTAAAGCGGGTAATCCACCCTGATACCAGGGCACGTGCTACAGTCTCAGCAGTCATGTCTTGTAATGGGATGGCTTCAGGCCATCGCGAAAAACGATCGACACAGGTCAATATGTATGAATATCCACTGCTGAATGGCCAAGGTCCAACGAGGTCAATGTGTATGTGCTGAAACCGAGCATCAGGAGTACTGAAAGTACCAAGTGGAGTCCGGATGTGTTTATGGATTTTCGATTTCTGGCAAGCGATGCAGGAACGGCACCAAGCAGCAATGTCGCGCCTCATATTTGGCCAGAAGAATCTGGCTGTTATGAGCTTTACTGTGGCAGCAGATCCTGGGTGAGAAATGTTGTGCAAAGCCAGGAACACAATTCGACGGTGAGTCTCAGGAACAAGTGGTCGTGGTGCATCAGTAGATACATCACATAGAATCTGCCTGTCGGTAGTGGACAAGGGTAGATATTTGAAAATGCAAGTCGCAACGATTGGAGTGCAGGTTGGTCTGCAGCTAAACGACCTAAGTCGATCTCCTGGGATGACGAGATGGAGCTGATTGGCAAACGTGACAATGCGTCTGCAGCTATGTTGTGCGAGCCGGCAATGTGCTGGATATCGTTTGTAAATTGTGAAACGTAGTCCAGGTGCCTTGTCTCTCTGGGCGAATATCTGTCAGCTTTGGCCCTCAAAGCGAAGGTGAACGGTTTGTGGTCGGTAAAAACTGTAAAATTTCTCCCCTCAAGAATATGAGAGAAATGTTTCACCGACAGATATATGGCTAATAATTCCCGCCTAAATGTGCTATAACGCGTTTCTGCTGGTTTCAACTTCCTCGAGAAAAATGCCAAAGGTTGTTGGTTTTCAGCGTAGGACTGCTGTAAAACTGCTCCCACAGCGGTATCAGATGCATCAACACAAAGCGAAAGCTTGGCCTCTGGTACCGGGTGGGCTAGCAAAGATGAACTAGCGAGTGCTGTCTTGGCAGTCTGGAAGTCTTGAAGCTGTTCTTGTGTGTGTCAAGGAAATATCCTCATTCTTCTTACGACGATTTTTTAAAATGTCAGTAAGGGAAGTAACCAAATTAGCACAATGAGGAACGAAACGCCTATAGAAATTGATTAGGCCTAAGAAGTGACGCAACTGGTGAAGTGTAGTAGGCGGAGGTAACTCCTGTATGGCTTGAACTCGCTGAGGGAGCGGCCTAATACCTTCGGCGTCGATGGGGTGGCCTAAAAAATTTAGGGAAGTGGAACCGAAATCACACTTTGCTGGATTCACACGAACGCGGTAATTCTGAAGTCGCCGAAATAAGAGAAGCATGTGGCGCATATGCTCTTCCGGAGAGGAACTAGCGACGAGAATATCGTCTATGTAAGCATAAACGAAGTCCAGACCACGAGTGACCTCGTCTATGAACCGCTGAAAAGTGCTAGCGGCGTTCCTGAGTCCGAAAGGCATGGTAAAAAATTCGAAGGATCCGAAAGGGGTTGTAATCGCCGTTTTCGGAATATCCTCCTTCCTGACCGGAATTTGGTGGTAGGCTCGCACTAAATCTAACTTTGAAAAAATCTTACACCCCTGCAGTGAAGATGCAAAATCCTGGAGATGGAGAATGGGATACCTATCCGGGACGGTCATGGCATTTAACCTTGTATAATCCCCAGTGGGTCTCCAGTCGCCGGAAGTCTTGGGCATTATGTGTAACGGTGAAGCCCAAGGACTCGTAGATGGGCGAATAATGCCCAGCTGCAGCATATGGTCGAACTCGGACCGTGCTGCCTTTAATTTTTCCGTCGGTAAGCGGCGTGGACGCGAAAACACTGGAGCACCGGTGGTGGAAACGAAATGTTCGGTCGAGTGTGTTGGCGCAGTGACTCGAAAATTTCCATCCGTGAGCTCCGGGAAAGAACCCAGCAACGAATGGTAGGCGTCTCCAGCGGCAGCGATGAAGAATATGGGGCTGACTATTGGAGCATTGGCTTCCTGGCCATGAATTGAAAAACCGGTGATGTTATCCACCAGGCGTTGGCCACGGACGTCCACAGTCAAAAAGAAGTTCTGTAGGAAATCCGTTCCTAAGATGGGGTATGGCAAATCGGCAACCGTAAAAATCCACTTAAAATCCCTACGAAGATTTAGGAATTTGAGAGGAAGCGAGATTTGCCCGTACGTCTTTATAGACGAGTGGTTAACTGCATGCAGCGTAACAGATGACTCTATGGGGGTATCTTTCAGGCAATGGACCGGCCAAATACTACAGGAGGCTCCTGTATCCACGAGGAAACCTCTTCCCGACATTAGGTCCTTAATGAAGAAATGGCGGTTTGGTGGCTTTATGTTGAGGTCAACTGTCCCCATCAGCGGACCTCTTAGGCGTTTCCCGCCTTATGAAAGGAGCAAGGTTGCACGCAGTGATTCGCGTTCTCAGCAAATTGCTCGTGGTACCAGCATAAAGATGAAGCTGGTGATTTAGAACGACGTCTAAAACTTTGCGATCTCCCGCGACTGCGGGGGCACGAACGGGCACCACACAAGGCCTTCATCTTGTGGAGCTCGATGGTGAGTTCCTGAATGGACTTTTGCATCGCCATAATGGTTGAGCTGTCTATTGGCGCTGCGGCGTAGATCGCATGGCCGAGTGTGGCCCGAGCTGGGTGGTGAACAGCGGCAAGGGGGTTGCTGCCTCCGGCATTCGTCACCTCGAAAACTTTGTCCGCAGAGGCGGCAAGCTGATCCACCGTGCTTGTATCCCTCATGGGGGCAAAAATTGCCTGTACGTTGGTCGGCAGGCGCGAGAAGAACAACTGCTTCAGCATGGCAGTTTCCGCTACCGACCCCTCCGTTAGGTCCTTCATTCGCCTTAGGAGGTTCGATTGGGTGCCATCCTCTATATGCTCCAGATGGACCAAAGCACTAAACCTTTTTTCTGAAGAATGTTCTGTCCGGCTGAGTATTTCAGCCTTCAGAGACGTGTAGGTCGAGTCTGTGGGTGTCTCTAACACCAGGTCCTTAATCGCTGGGAGAATTGCCGGCGGAATTGCACTAAGGACCAGAGGACGTTGTAGTTCCTCGTCAACTCTGTTCGCCTTGAAAAATGCTTCGAGCTGGGCGAAACATAGCCTTACGTCGCCCGTGTACGTTGGCAGAACAGATTGAGAAGCTATTGGTATACTGTAGGCAATTTACCGTTTGGAAAAATGTCTCCAACGCAACAGAAAAGGAAAACAAAATCGCTTATTTTTCTGTTAAACCACTGGACCGGAAAAATAATGCATCCGGGACAATATGCAAACAAGCGATTAACTGAATGCTGTTATTACTAAGGTAAGGGCAAAGAACTTAAAACAAAATCCAACATGGCGGACTATTTCGCGCCAAAAACACTAATGATGGAGAAGAGAGCCTCCATCTTGTCACCCTCAACATTTTTAGCCAGAGAAGAGAAGAGCAGAAAAGGAGAGAAAAAAAGGCAAAAACATTCATACAATTGCTGTTTGTTTGTGTGTCAATAACTGTGTTCGTTTTGTATTAAATTGTTGGTTTTTTTTTTTCTTCTGTTTTTTTTTCTATATACAGCTTCTACTATTTTCCCATTTTTTAAAAAAATCACGTCGGGGGTCACCACTTTAGGAGATTAGTATCGGTGTACATATAAAATTACTAGAAAAGACAATAAATGCGGGTCTGTGTTGTGATAATGTTTTTACTTCACAGAAGTCAAAGGGATTAATATAAATGAATCATTACCCGTGGATCACAACTCCTAGGCTGAAGTGTGTGGAGAAAAGGAGATATATTCTCTTGGAGGTGTTAACATCTTCTTAGGTTCTTAGGCTGCTGGTGGCATCCTTCTTGAGTGGCGAAGGAAAATGAGAGAGGAGTCATCTCATGATAAGGTCGCAGGTGTTGTTACCACTTTGGGATTCAGGAGGCGAGAGAGGGAGATCGTCCTAACCTGTTCCTTTTATAGGGTCCGACCGGAAGTGACCAACAGAGTTCTATCACCCCCAAAGGGAAGCAACTCCAGCTACTTCCTGTCTAGAGAGCGGTGATGAGATTGTCATGACAAGGGAGGCAACTCTTGCTACATATATATATGTATATATATACTTACGGTAAATATTGATGCAATTCAAATCAAGCACTCAACGTACGTTTTCCACATAGGAGTGACGGAGTAAATATCGAATAAGTAATGACCCATTTAGGCCTGTACCATAGTTTACTGCTACGCGTCCCGTCTATTATGTAACAAGCTGTCTGATGATGTCACGACACTCGCACACAGAACAGTGTGGCCAGTGTCGTCATTGAAATATATATCACAGCATTATTATTAAAGGACTTGAACATCTGAAACTACTTCGCTTTTACTTTTTCGATATTTACTCCGTCACTCCTATGTGGAAAAAGTACGTTGAGTGCTTGAATTGAATTGCATCAATATTTACTCTAAGAATTTAGCTCCAATTAGTTGAGCGCTCTATGATGTAACCGATACGGTGGAGAAGAGAGGAACCAGCCATGAGCTACCCCTGGAAATTCCCTCTATCATGGGGATGGAAACCCCTGACACTGGACGGACATAATAGTAACTTCCGGCAGGATAAATACGCGGAAACAAAAACTAAGATAAACCCATATTTTCCTGCACCAAATCGCTTTTGAACAGAAGCCCCCATCAATTCAATCTATACATTGACAAATTGAAAATCATATGGATCATTTTGCATATATGTACTCTGTGTTTTTGCATTTATTCATTATTGGTTCTTTTCTTTTGTGTACTTTATATCTGTTTTTCTTTGGTTTTGTTCCATGTGATGGAAATTATGACTGTTTACCAGATTGACCACTGCCTTGAATACTGTAGTTTACCCTCCGTTCTAATGTACGGCACTATCGTTCAATATGTGGATAGTGTAACTGTGACATTGGAACCCCTCTCAGAACTTCTTACTTAAACATCTCTCTTCATATTATTTACTCACTTCAATCTATATGTTTTTTTACTCACCTCAATCCGGATTCTCACTGGAAACATTTTTTTATTTCTAATTGTTAATTATTTAATTGTTTAATTTATAATTTCTGATTTTTGATTTAGGATTTTAATTTTTATTTCCAACTCTCGCTCATAACTTCCAATGTAAAACCATGATACCTAGAATTAAGTAGATTTTCTCTTGGGAGTTGATGGTCAGTCGTACTGTCCATGCTTGGTGAGAGGTAGTATTGTGACCTGTAAAAACTAACACTCTCCTATCCCCTCTGGCCTTCGGCTGACTGCCACAGACGGGACGGGTAGCAGTAAACTATGGTACAGGCCTAAATGGGTCATTGTTTGGCTGAGAGGGTGAACTGACTAAGCGAATTTCGTTGAAATCTGCGGTAGCTAATGGTCAACTTCCTTCGGACATGCCCCTGCGCAGACCGGTGGGCGTGAATTGGTACTCATAGGGGAACGGATGAAGAACCCAAAAGCACACACTTCGCCCGTTCCCATGTCGATTCAATTTGGATTGCCTCGGAAACATAACCTTATGTAACAAGCTGTCTGATGATGTCACGACACTCGCACACGGAACAGTGTGGCCAGTGTCGTCATTGAAATATATATCACAGCATTATTATTAAAGGACTTGAACATCTGAAACTACTTCGCTTTTACTTATTCGATATATATATATATATATATATATATATATATATATATATTACTAGCAGAGGTACCCGGCGTTTCTCGGGTATTAAATAGCAGTTATGTATACCATTTATGTCAATACTTCAGTGCTGCTTCGAAAACTATACTTTTATAAACTCATCGACTTTTTCCAAAAGGGGGTTCCTGCCCTCAGGAGTCCCCTACTCAATATGTGCCAATTCTGAGAGTTCCCATTCATCTGTAGAACAAACGTATCCCATGTGTCAAGTTTTGTGAAAATCGGTTGCGAACTCCAGAAGTTATGACGTTTTTTTTGCATTGCACTGCAGTGCTTCAGTCGACTCCAAGGAAGTGGTTAAAGGGCGTTATCCGCCGGGAGGCCCTATAATCAATATCTGGAAAAATGAAAGTGTCCATGACCATCCGGAGTACATGAGTAACCTATGTCTTAAGTTTGGTGAAAATACTGTAGAAATGCATAAGGTTTACACACACGCGCGCACGCGCACGTGTGTGTTTGTGTGTATGTATTTGTGTGTGCGTATGTATAAGTATGTGTATGTTCGTCGGTGCATACGTATGTACTGGCCTAAATCTTCACTATTTATTTTTACTATGTTAAGGCAAAGTTAAAATCCCGTCGAGGTTAACTTTGCCTTTCATCCTTACGGGGGTCGATAAAATAAAGTACCAGTAATGTACTGTTTAATTGCTGGCCTTGTGCCAAAAGTAGAAACAACTATTTTAATAACCTGTCATTTTCGTTTACAATTTTATTTACATCATTCTTAAACTCCGGGGCTGGAAATCATTCGGTTATTTTAAATAGAATATTAGGCTAACGACTCCATTTACACCATAAACTTGGTCTTCTCTTTGCATGAAATTGTTCTTCTCGGTCCACCGCGTCGTTTATACGTAACATAAATAGATAAGCAAATGACGCCATAAAAGGGAAATAACTCGTCTCTCATCTCTATTTATACATTTGAACTGAAAAATCAATACATTACAAATTCGATTTTTACACTTGGCGTGGGTCGATTTGAAAATTTATTTGACCGATGGTTCCGCCGGACCTTCATCTATAAGTGTAGCAATTTCACCGAAATTTGAACGTACGGTTTAAGAGGAGATGTGTGCCGAAGGTTTTAGTAGACAGACAGACAACCTCAGTTTTATATATATAGATTACAAATTCGATTTTTACACTTGGCGTGGGTCGATTTGAAAATTTATTTGAGCGATGGTTCCGCCGGACCTTCATCTATAAGTGTAGCAATTTCACCGAAATTTGAACGTACGGTTTAAGAGGAGATGTGTGCCGAAGGTTTTAGTAGACAGACAGACAACCTCAGTTTTATATATATAGATGACATAATCAAAAACAAGAACTTATTTGAAAATTTATTTGACCGATGGTTCCGCCGGACCTTCATCTATAAGTGTAGCAATTTCACCGAAATTTGAACGTACGGTTTAAGAGATGTGTGCCGAAGGTTTTAGTAGACAGACAGACAACCTCAGTTTTATATATATAGATTAGGGTAAACATTGATGCAATTCAATTCAAGCACTCAACGTACTTTTCGCATTTGAACAGAAACCCCTTCAATTCAATCTATACATGGACAGATGGACAATCATATGGATCATTTTGCATATATGTACTCTGTGTTTTTGCATTTATTCACTATTGGTTCTGTTCTTTTCTTTTGTGTACTTCATGTCTGTTTTTCTTTGGTTTTGTTCCATGTGATGGAAATTATGACTGTGTAATGGATTGACTAATGCCTAGAGCCAAGTAGTTTGCCCTCAGTTATAATGTACGGCACTGTCGTTCAATATGTGGATAGAGTAACTGTGACACTGGAATCCCTCTCAGAACATATTACTTAAACATCTCTCTCCATATTATTTACTCACTTCAGTCTATATTTTTACTCACCTCAATCCGAATTATGACCTGAAAAGAATTTTTTTAATTCTTTAATTTCTAATTGTTAATTTCTTAATTGTTTAATTTATAATTTCTGATATTTGATTTAGGATTTTAATTTTTATTTCCAACTCTCACTCTTAACTTCCAACGTAAAACCATGATACCTAGAATTAAGTTTATCTTCCCTTATAAGGTGATGGTCAGTCCTACCGTCAACGCTTAGTGAGGGGTAGTATTATCTCCCATCCCCTCTGGCTCTCGGCTGACTGCCACAGCCGTGATGGGTAGCAGTAAAATATGGTACAGGCATTGGTGGGCCATTGTTTTGACTGAGAGGGTGAACTGACTAAGCGAATTTCGTTGAAATCTGCGGTGGCTAATGGTCAACTTCCTTCGGACATGCGCTTGCGCAGGCCGGTGGGGGTGAATTGGTACTCACAAGGGAGCGGATGAAAAACCCCAAAACACGCAATTCATCCGTTCCCATGTCGATCCAATTTGGATTGCCTCGAAAACATAACCTTATTATGTAACAAGCTGTCTGATGATGACACGACACTCGCACACAGAACAGTGTGGCCAGTGTCGTCACTGAAATATATATCACAGCATTATTATTAAAGGACTTGAACATCTGAAACTACTTCGCTTTTCCTTATTATATATATATATATATATATATATTACATAGTAAAATAGAGCTTCCGCCGTATTTTTGAGTAAATTAGCCTGATAGTTGGAGTTATAAAAAAAAACCCAATTTGGAAAAAGGATGAGCATTGACCTACATGGGACACGAACTCACATATTTGGCCATCAACTATTAGGCTAATTTACTCAGTCAAAAATACGGCGAAAGTTCCATTTCACTATCTAATTTTCAAAACAACGCTAAGCCATACATACATACATACATACATACATACTGTGCCAATTCTAACGCCAACATTTGGCCTACTGAACTGGTCATTGCAAGAACTAAGTGAGATGGATGTTAGAACTCGAAAACTTCTCAGTGTTACTGGGAACTTTAACATCAATGGTGATGTGGATAGGCTATACTTCTCACGCAAGGAAGGTGGCCGGGGTCTAAAATCAATATTAACAACATATGAGACCCGGATAGTAACACTGAAGCAACATCTTCAACAGAGGAAAAAGGTTGGCAACCATCTTGCCCAGGTTTATGACCATGAAAAAAGAAATATCATTAGAATAGCGACTGATCTGGAGGAGAGATATGGAATAAAGCCTGATATAAATCTCTCACCCAGAGAAATCGGAAGATCCTATTCAATGTTCAAACAAGATAAAAAGATTGACCAATTTACAGAAAAAGTTGTGCATGGATACTTGAGGCGTAAAACACAGACCATAGAGGGGATAAACCACTCAAAAAGCCTGGCATGGAGTTCCGACAAGTTTATGACATCACACCTTGAGGGATATCTCTATGCAATACAGGAACAAGAACTCCCTACCAAATATCTGCTGCACAAAAGAGGAGGGCCAGCAGCTGACAATAAATGTAGGCTATGTAAAACAAAGATCGAGGATGTAAGCCACATTGTTGCCAGCTGCGAAAGAATGTCATCTCGCTACTACCTCCCCATGAAACACGATGGGATAGCTAGAACCATCTGGAACGCACTTCGGAAAACAAAATTAACAACAAACGAGGAAGAATATATTGAGACAGATGGCACTAAGGAATACTGGTGGAACCTGAAAATAAAAACTGCCACCAAATTAAAGCACAACCGGCCTGATATTGTAGTTTGGAACCACACATTGAAAACGTGTTCTGTTGTGGAGATCAGCTGCCCACTTGATGTAAACGTTGTCAGAAAAATACAGGAGAAGGAGGACATCTACGGACCATTGATGAGGAGTTTACAAATCCAGTATCCAAGATACACCTTTAGCTTCATACCCATCATTATTGGTGCTACGGGTTATATACCAACCCGCTTGGACCAAAGTATGACTGAACTTGGATTTGCGGACAAAAAGCGCAGCTCCCTAATTCATAGTCTACAAATGGCTGCGATAGCTGGCACCTTCAAAATTTGCAAAACATTCTTGCGATTCAAGGGATGACAATTTCTTTTCTTTTACAACCTTGCCACCAGGAAGGTGGCCGGTCAAAAAAATATACTCGAAATTAAGAGAAACATACATACATACATACATACATACATATTTATTTATAAGCTTATTTATTTGCACATCATATAACCGGAATTTAGATTGATATACAATAATTTCGTGCATAACCTCTCTATGAAAATAGATGCGAATTAACTTATCAGATTTTGTTATGGAGACATAATCCCCAAATATCTTGTAACATGACATAAAACAAGCGAAAAACTAGTTAGCAAACATTTTAACGTTATAATAATTGTTTCTACTTTAGGCACAAGTCCAGCAATTTGAAGGGGAGGGGGAAAGTCGATTAAATCGACCCCAGTGCAGACCTGGTGCTTTATTTATCAACTCCGTAAGGATGAAAGGCAAAGCTAACCTCGGCGGGATTTGAACTCAGGGCCGTAACTTTATGCAACGTAAAGTACCGTAACTTTATGCAACGAAGCATGGTGTCCCACGCTCTAACGATACTGCCAATCCACCAGCCTATAATAATCACATCAGATTAGAAAATTACCTATGTTCAGGCCTATACTGTGTAGTTTCTCAAGGGAATTCCTCAGGGAAAAAGCCCTTTCCAGACACGTTCGTAGGAAGCGAGAAAATCTCAAAAAGGCGGAGGGAGAGATTTTCACGTGATACACCGGTCAAGAGAGGGGAGTAAATCCCTTGTAGCAGTGAAAAATATCTCAGAAGGCGGAGGGAGAAATTTGCTTGCTACGAACGTGTCTGGAAAGCACTCTTTCCCTATGGAGTTCCCTTGAGAAGCTGGTTTGCCTCACAACAATGTTACACCTCTATAATGTAAAATTGTCACATACTGACCAACGAAACTCTACAGTCGGCACATTGAGGAAAAAATTAGGTATATATCTGTGTCTATTACTTCTTCTTACTTTATAATTTGTATATATATATATATATATATATTTAAATATTTATATCGTTATATATATTTATATCGTTAATGCTGTACTAAAATTTGTATTTTAACTCCTAGAATTAACGATTAACTGATAATTTAATTAGACAGTTCTATTGATTGATTAATTGTTTTTGTTTGATAATTTCTGGTTGAGTGCTTAATCCCGTTTGTCTAAGGGAATTTCATTCCTTTGTCTCAAATTTCGAATTCACCGCCAAAACGGGGGTTACCTCCCTTGAAGAAAACCACGTGTCTATAGCGAAATTTACTGCTAGAACACACCCGCTGAGGCTATATAACGCAAGACTTGTTGACAAGTTCTGTCGTCAAAGGGCATTAACTGGCAGACCCCTGCAAGCGGAATTAGTCGATCTCGGATTTACAGAAACCTAGCGTGGATGTTGTATGTGATGTATATCGTATGCTATACGATATACATTATGTATTGCATTCGGTCTCCGCGTGATGGTCCAGGTCAGTTAAAAATCTTTTCCTGGGTCCAGTCTTTTTCGTTGCTATGGTAATGCGGCTGGACTGCCGATCGCTATATTTGATTTGCAAAGCTGTCTAAACGTATTGTTATTACTCTGGGGTATTATTTTCCATCGAGTGCTAAAGCTACATTCCGAATTTGCATTCGTTAGCTTAGCCGCAGCTTAAAGCTTCGTTAATGATGTACTAAAATGTGTGTATATATATATATATATATATATATAGAGAGAGAGAGAGAGAGAAGATGAAATCGAAAATGCAACTAGAGTCTTATTTTAAAAAAAATAAGACTCCAGTTGCATTTTCGATTTCATTTTTTGTTCTTTATACTTTCACTCGTGTAAGACACCTGGGTTATTTTTCATTTTGTTTAAAAAACCTCACTTTCTAATATATATATATATATATATATGCATATATGTATATGCATGTATACGATATTTTGTAGTTTCAAATTCCACTAACAATGTATCCGTCATCCCACGATTATAATAGGATACTGGAAATGAACCTAAAACTAGTTGTCCATCAAACGAACTACTAAACCGCACACTCATGCCAGCGAGTTTATTATATTTTAAGACATAAACATATTTTTCCGCTGATTTTTTTTGTTGTAGAAATCACAGTTAATTGTTATTTTAAATTATGAATATAAATTATATTTCCAAAATTACATCGAGGAAGAATTATTTCAACTACAATTTTATATATCTGTCAAATGACTTAATCTAAGTTCGTGTGGAGAAACTGAAGTATTTACAACGAGAACGAATCATTTTAGCCACAGTCTTATTTGTTTAGCAAATTACATCATCAGAAACCGTGTGTTGGAACTATGTAAGAAGAGTAATTTTGGAACATGTAAGAATTTTAACCACAGTTAGAAGAGTAATTTTAACCACAGTTAGAAGAGTAATTTTAACCACAGTTAGAAGAGTAATTTTGGAACATGTAGGAAGAGTAATTTTGGAACATGTAAGAACAGTAATTTTGGAATATCTTAGAAGAGTAATTTTGGAACATGAGTGTTGTATCTAAAGCAATTACATTGTATAAGAGTCGTTTTAGCCACAGTTACACTTGACTTGATCTGAGATTTGATAGATATGCACAACTCTGAAATCTTATACAGATATGGTGAATTTATTGTCCAAATTCTGTTCGAAATTTCAGTTAGTTAAAACTATTTTTTTTTTCTTTTTTCCTAAAATCAGCAAATTCTAGTTTTATATAAAACTAACCTTAGATTATGATATATTTTATGGCTTTAACCGTCAAAGTGTAATTTCCAAACAGAATTAAAATTGAATGAAGTATATATATATATAAAGTATTCATAGTTGGAATATTTTCGGTCAATGGATGAAATGTAGTGTGTATGAAATATTAAAATATTGAGATATATTTCTGTATTTATCTTTACACGAGCGTCACTAAACATCGCAAAGGTCAAATCTGATCTGATATTTCTCTGCTGCAACCGATAGGTGGTGTCATATTCATCTGTGAAACGACGCAAGCGAGCGCCCCCTACGGGGATAGTAGCTAATACAACTGAGTAAAACGACATTCGAAGCTGACGGCTGTATAAAAGCTATTTGGTTGTTGGCTTCCTGAACTTTCTGCAACACAAGTAAAGATAGTATAATCTAAATCATTTTTTAGTTAAGGGTGGGGGAAAACATGCTACAACAGATGGGAGTGGGGGCTCTAGAAAAGGAGGAAAGGAAGATGATAAAACATACATATGTTTGTTTCTAGCTATGAAGAAAAAAATTAAGAAAGATTTGGGAATGAAAATGGCTTTTAATTTAGATACAAGGGCAGCAATTTAGAGGAAGAGGAAAGTCGATTATATCGACACCAGTACTTGACTGGAATTTTATTTTAAAGACCCCTAAAAGACCAAATTGACCTCGGTGAGATTGGGAACGATAATAAAAAGGTAGCAACCGTATAAACTGCACTGGTATATCATTGAATAAAAAATGAATGAAGAGAATGAAATGTGAATAATCCACTCAGTTTACATTCACCGAACCTACGTGGCTAACATTTTCCTGAAACAGACAATAATTCAACTAATGAGTTGAGTAGTAATCTATGCTAAGTAATTTGTGATAAATAATCTGAGATAAGTAATCTATGGTTAGTCATCTGTGATAAGTCATCTATGATAATTAATCTGTGATACGTAATCTATAATAAGTAATCTCTGAGAATTAATCTATGATAAATCATCTATTAGAAGTCATCTATAAGTCATCTATGATAAGTAGTTTATGACAAGTAATCTATGAGTCATCCATGATAAGTAATCTGTGATAAGTAATCTATGATAAGTAATCTATAAGTCATCTACGGTATGTCATCTATGACTAGATGGGCGAGAATCAAGGCAAACTCGTTCTAAAATTGAATTCAAAATGGGAGGATAACAGTGGAAGGAAGCAACTACATGTTCCAGTGAAATGTATTTTATTTCCATTGACAAACTATGATATGACGTCATAAATCATCTTGTGCTGAAACACAGTGGTAACTTGAACACTTTCAACTATTCTTGGGGTTTTAGTGTGCATAGAGCTTCTGTAACCTTACGAAAATAATAGTGGATTAATATCCATTATAATCATCTATGATATATATATATATATATATATATATACACTACTATGAGTGGAGTTCCACTGAAGCAGGTTGTGATGTTCAAGTATCTCGGTGCCGTGTTCACGAGTAATGGAAGGCAGGAGGCTAAATTAAGTGCAACAATTACTGGAGCTGTGCAATAATGTGCCAGCTTCAGAATTCGCTAATCAGAAGGAGATAGATGTGAAAGCCAAACTCGAATTTGGTATTCGTGCCAACCCTTACTCATGGTCATGGAATTTGGGTAATGACCAAAAGAATACGATCGCGAATGGGGTTCATCCGAAAGGATCAGAGGATAATCTAGGTAGAGCCGTTACTTCTCCGAATTGAGATATCACAGCTGCAATACTATGGACTTGTGGTTAGAATGTCTAAAGAAACAATTGCTGGACAGATTTTACGGACAAAAACAAACAACAGAAGAAGAAGAAGGAAAAGAAGAAAAAGAAAATGAAAAAGAAGATATATATATATTTACGAGTTCTGTCAGGAATATAACAGGACTTAATGTGCTGTTGGAGCTATGAGTGGGGTAGAGATTAGCGGGTTGCATTACTGTGTGACGTAATAGTCGAGGAGTATATATCAGAGATCTCAGCTCTCAGCTGCCATTGAATCTTTTTTCACGTGCTTTTGTAACATGTGGATCGTATTCACGTTGATGTAGCGAGAGGGGAGGGGGCCAAAAGGTAGCAGCTGGCAGCTAAAACAGGAGAGTATAGAGCACTTTGAAATGTACATAATGGGTGAGATGTCAAATAATAAACTGAAATGGAATATGCAAAACCGTCTCTTACTTTATATATATAACTTTATTTTTTGTTGAATCGCCAGTCTGAAGAGCAGATCGATGATGGAGTCGAATCCATAACTTCTATGGGCGACCTTGAGCCAATCATCTGCGAAGTGCGCGTAACAGGTTGATACACAATAAAAAAAACTAAATATATATAAACGAAACTTTCTTTATATATATTCATGAATATACATATATAAAGAAAAACGATAAAATTTCGTTTATATATATATATATATATATATATATATATATCAAGAAAGAAGAGTGACATGGTTTGCTATACAATAAGGGCTTTATTCCCATTGCTGACAATTGTTTCTCTGAACTGGTAGGTCTAGAGATCGCTACCCGCCTGAGTTTGCGTCAATCGATCACCAATACTTTGTTATAACCAGTCTAGTCATCAGAGCATGCAAGAATGAAGGATATACATAGTATATCCTTTAGAATATCCCGCTTATCCTCAAACCAATAAATTTTTAATGAGCATGCTAACTATTATAACGCGGCATTACATAGGGCTGGACACAAAGAAAAGATACAGTTTATAACGGGTAAGGACAACACAAACAAACCCACTAACACTGACACCAACCGCTCACACAAAAATAAAGGTAATGGGACTAGACATAGAGGTAGACAAGTAGCACCTGGAGTAGGTGGTCCAAACACGAATAATGTAAACCCTAGAAACTATAGAAGAACTAGGGAAAGAAAATACCTATGGTTTAATCCAATCTTCAACTCCTCTGTAAGAACTAAACTGCCTTCTACGTTTTTTAAACTAATAGATAAGCACTTCCCTATATCGCATATATATCATAAAATCCTCAATAGAAAAACTATAAAACTCTCATACTCTACGGCTGCCAATATAGAATCCCACATACACAAGATCAACCACAGGAATACCTCTAGGGAAACTACCCCCACCTATACGCAACATAGTACCAAACTCTAAACACAAACACATTACCGTATCACAACGACAAACGAGCACGAGTGCGCCACAGCAAAACCTCAATGGGCATGAATCACAACCCACTTATAGCAGTTTACTAAACCGCAATGTGAAAACTGCACGGAATAACACCTCAAACTGCAATTGTCATCTACCAGATAGGTGCCCATTGGCGAATAGGCGCCTTGATTCGTACATGTGTACGGTGAACTCGGGCAACTCCACCTGGCATTACATTGGATCCACCAATGTGTACAGACATTCGATGAAGAACCGTGCACTGATAGGTTCTACAACCCTCGCCAAAAAAATCTGGCAACTTAAGGACAATAACCTCGACTACAATATCAACTGGTCGAGGTTGTGGGCCGCAAGGGCATATAGTACCGGTATGGCCTACTATAGACTTTGCGACCTTGAATTACTGTATATCCTTAGGAACGATAAAAGGCTACTCAACAACAAAATAGGAAGGTCAATTTTCTGCAGACATAGGATCGCTACTAAATTCACAAGATTTAAACCACCGTGATTCGAACCAACATAACTTAGCATTCAACATATGAAATCCACACTCTCACACAGACCACTACAGAACTATAATATTCTTTAAACAGCTTCTAGCCTGCTTAATTCTATACCACAGTAATGTCTGCAAATATCTTATCAGACCATAAATCTATCTCTTCTCTGCTGCTGTCCAAACCACCTCGGACCAAACAATTATATCTCACATTAGCACTCATGATCTTCAACAGATGAACTTAATTCTAAGTACATTATTTGACTCCTACTGCAGTCCTTGAAATATCACTTTCCTCCTGTTGTTATAATGAACACCCCAATGTATCCGTAATAGTATTCATCATGTTCTCTATATATACCTTGCTTTCTTTGCTGCTCTATTACCTTATTGCTTCTATTGTTTTTGTTATTGCAGTCTTATTCATGCACGAATTATTATTGATGCTGTGAAAGCTAAACCCCCATGATCCGAACTAACAATCCCTACATCTAATATAGGCCACTTAAATAACGAATCTACAACTCCACTTTACATCACATAAAAATTACCATCCTCACAAAAATGAAAATATTTTTATCAGATAATAAATAAATCATCAACTTACGGCCAGCAAACCTACAGTAAAGCAGATAGTCCATAATTCCAGGCCCCAAGTTATCTCTTTGCCACCTCTGCACTATATCTAGTGTACCCCATGACAGCTTTCACATGTCAATTTCATACATCTGTTTCGCATCAGTTCGTTTTACATGCTAAAGTCATCAGTATACTCTATTTTTTACTTAGATTGATGTTGTGATTGTTTTAACTATTTACTATCTAGCTAATTTATTTGAGTATTGTTATTATTGTTTTGATTTTATACCACTACTATATATGGTAGCCATGCCTGTGTATATCCTTCATTCTCGCATGCTCTGATGAATAGACTGGTTATAACAAAGTATTGGTGATCGATTGACGCAAAATCAGGCGAGTAGCGATCTCTAGACCTACCAGTTAGAGAAACAATTGTCAGCAATGTGAATAAAGACCTTATTGTATAGCAAACCATGTCACTCTTCTTTCTTGAATTATTATTATTCCAAGTATAAACTAATCACCGCGTACTCGCAGCATCACTATGGAAACGTCTTGTTGAGTCAAACTTAGCCAAGCATTAATACTATCCACTACTCGGAGTACTCTAACTGGAGTACATCTAAATGGACTACCTATAACGATATTTTTATATCCCGTATATATATATGTGTGTGTGTGTGTGTGTGTGTGTGTGTGTGTGTGTGTGTGTGTGTGTGTGTCGAACCAACGAATCAACCGGAAATTTATAATAAATTGAAGTGAAAACCAACAGGTGCGTGTGTTTTTGTTGGTAGCATTACCCTCCCAAAGTATAACAATATATATAAATATATACATACACACATACACACACATACATGTATATATATAAATTAAAGATGTTAAGACGGGATTACTTCACCATAATTGCTTTATTGCATGTTATATAATTCTCTTATATTCATAAGACTTCATCAGTTGCCCATAGGTGCAGTTATACAATATGAGACTGAATTTTTTTAATAATTTCTAGTAGTAGATGTATCTCTCTCGCTCTCTCTCTCTCCATATATATATATATATATATATAGAGAGAGAGAGAGAGAAATATACACGAGTGTGTATGATTGTGTATAGAAGATTATATTAATAAGAGGAATTCCAACTTTGTCTGATTTACTCGTTTTATTTACAATCCTTTAAAATTTATAATGGTATTATAATGAAATAGTATGATAGAATATTAAATGTTAAGTGTTAATTGAACTTGCTTAGACGGTGGGTGGGGCATGTTGGACCAGCTATAATAGGTCTAAGTTTTAAGTCTTTTGGGTGTAGTAATTTAATGTACTGACTGTTTTGTTCTCTTACTGCCAGTTGTATTTCTGTTGACTTATGAACTTTCGGTAGGCCATACAGGTTGCTGGGTTTTGGCTCAAAATTGGTGATGTAGTCTCTTTCCTTATCAGTAAATGAGTTGTGGTATTTTGAAGCCAGGTTGTTGATCTTCTTCATGATGTTGTGGTCTATATTTGACGGTATTTCATGATAGAATGTTGTGTCTTTCAGTTGTTCCTCAACCAAATCTTTGTAGTATTCAGCATCCATTATAACAACTGCACCCCCTTTATCTGCTTGTTTAGTTATTATTGTTTTATCATTTTGTATACGTTTAAGTGCAGACATTTCTGATTTGTTAATGTTTGGCCTAACATTAGTATTATGTCTAAGAGGAAATTTAGACAGGATGTCAATGTATTGGTCGAGATAGATATTTCTTCCTATATATATATATATATACATATATATATTGAGAGAGAGAAAGAGAGAGGTAGATAGATCGATCGACAGACAGGACAGACAGGACAGGACAGGACAGGACAGGACAGGACAGGACAGGACAGGACAGGACAGGGCAGGACAGGACAGGACAGGACAGGACAGGACAGACAGACAGACAGACAGACAGACAGACATATTTCTGTTTATTTGCCACTAGGGCACAAAAGAAAGGGACATGTACATGGGTGGGGGGAGTTTACATGAAAATCGAGTAAGAAAAATATAACAAACAAAATAATAACAAGAAGGTCCTCAATAGAGAGGGATCGTTTTGGGGTCACACACCCCCGAAAAAAAGTGTGCGACCCTTCTCCACGGGAGCACAAAGAGAGGGTGCTCCCTTCATTCTGTTCCACCTACAGGCTGAGGTAGAGAGAAGGCCCATTCACACGGGCCATTCTCGCAACTTTCACCCACCTTTCATAAAACTTGCTGGAGTGGAGCACCTCTCTCTCCATCCTGATCCTTCTTCCGAAATGGTATCGGAAGAAAAGGACCAGTTGTTGGCTGGAGAGAAAGGTGTCCGACCTCAGCCCTTTCAGACGCGTCCACCATATAGCCTCTTTTACCATGGCTATTACACAGAGGAAGACCGCCTCTCCTTCATTTTTGAAGGGGGGAGGCGGCTTGATCGTTACAATGGACTCGGTGGTCAACCTAATTGGTCCCACCCGTGACAGCAGTTGTTCGACATAGCCCCACAGATCGGCAACGCCCGGGCAGTGCACCAATGCGTGCGCGACGGTTTCCTCGTCGCGCACGCATCTGGGACAGATCTTTTTCGAGGGGTCCCTACCCGGGCGCCCGTGTCTGTAGAGCTTATCCCGAACGGGCAGCGCCCCTCGGTAGCACTGCCGGGCCAAGGACTTCTGGAAGTTGTCCATAGGTCCCGGGCCGAAAGTCCTACCGAACAGACTGGCCAGTTCGTCCTCCTCCATGCCTAGGGCTTCGTCGCACCCGCTAACCACCAGCCCTCTATAGAATGACGAGGTGGAGTCTCCGTCGATAGCCGGGTCCGCCTGCCAGAGAGCCGTGAGCGCCTGGGCACACTCGGTGTGCCAGTCGCCCAGTTTTCTCGGTCTTTGCTTCACCCAGGACTGCAGCTCGGTGAGCGAGGCGAGCCTCGGGAAGGCTCGCCTCACAAACGGGGCCCACACCGGTTGACCGGTGAGGAATACGTGGAGGTGCCTTAGCCTCAATGCGTGTTTACGCATTTTTAGCCACGGCATCCCCAGCCCTCCTTTCAGAGGGTGTTGACAGCAGATGGATCTCCTCACCAGAGGAGACCTCTTCTTCCAAAGGAAATAAAAGAGGGCGCGCTCCATTTTGGCGAGGATCTCACCCGGGCAAGGCACGACAGTCAAGCGGTAATAGATGACGGACGCTATGTAAGCGTTCGCCACCTCCGCCCGACCTTTTAGGGATAGTTTGCACTCGGCCCACTTCTGGGTCAGTGCAAACACCCTATTCGTCACCTCACCCCAGTTTTTCTCCACCTGGAGGTCCGGTCCGAACCAGACCCCAAGCAACTTCACCGGGCCCTTACCGTCCGACGATACCGTCGCACGACATCGCTTTGCCCCTCCACTCGCCGAGTTGCAAAGCGACTGACTTGTCCCGGTTCAGCTTAGCCCCTGTCAACCTTTCGTACTCCTCTAGTAAGGTGCCGATCGCCTCGATTTCTGAGGCGGTCGACACCATTACTGTTACGTCATCGGCGTAGGCCGACACCGCTTTGCGCAATCCCGGTTCCAAAGGGATGCCCTGCAACAACTCCAACTTCCGCAGTAATGGCTCGAGAGCCAACACATACAGAAGGGAGGAGAGAGGGCACCCCTGTCGGATGGAGCGGGTGATTTCGAACGGCTCCGAAAGGTAGCCGTTCACCTTGACCCTAGAGCAGATGCGGCTGCTGTGCATGGCAGTGATCCAGCCCCTGAAAACGGGTCCGAACCCAACCGCCGCTAGCACCGCATCCAGGTAACCATGGTCCACCCTATCGAACGCTTTAGACTGATCTAAATTTATCAGGGCCCCACCAAAGCCGGGTTCGTTCCCAACCCTCTCTATGATGTATCGCATGAGGTGGAGGTTGTCGTGGATGGACCTGGACGGGATAGCGCATGTCTGCGCATCTCCCACCAGGCCCCCCACGACAAGCGCCAACCTCTTCGCTAACACCTTCGCCAAAATCTTTAACTCTGCATTTAGCAGAGTTATGGGCCTAAAATTACTAATGTCATCCCCCTTGTTCTCGTCCTTCCTCACTAGCGAGACTACGCCCTTGGTCACAGAACAGGGAATTCTCCCGTTCTGTTGCCAGTTGCAGTAGACCGCCTCGAGGAGATCGGGGAACAAGTCCGGCATATTAATATATAGTTCGTAGGGCAGACCATCGAGTCCTGGAGATTTGCGTTTGCCGCATAGGCTCAGCACGTCCCCTATTTCAGCTGCTGAGATCGGCCCGTCGCAGGACCTCGCCTCCCTGTCCGAAAGACGCGGCAGGCCGTCGAGGTATGGACCGAAATCCACATCTCCAACCGGCCCCCCGCCCCTCCCGAACAATTGGGCAAAGTGCCTTTGAAAGGCCTCGCACATTTGCTTAGGTTCAAGGATCACCCGTCCATCCTGGTCTCGCAAAGACCGGATAGTGGATTTAATCCCACTTTTCGCTTCTGTCACGCGGGCCCAGCTAACAGCTTTGGTCCCCTCGTTTCCCAGAGCACGTATTTTGCTTCGGACAACGCAGCCTTCGTGTTTCGCGTCGAAGAACTGGTTCAAGACCGTTCTCGACGCTTGCACTCTGGCCACGTTGCCGCTTCTCATTGCCTCTTCAACATTAACTACCAACTCCCTTTCCTTCCTATTTCTATCTGAGGCTAACTCCTTACTAACTCCTATTGAAACTACTCTAATCTCTCTTTTTAGAGAGCCCCACCACCTGTTGTTGACGATGGCGCCCGTCAACCGCTCCTTAACTAAGGTTCTAATCCGGTCCCTGTAAGCTCTACTTGCCGGTAAGGACAAGTTGAGCTTCCAGTAACCGGGCCCCTGCCTATGCGTTCTATCAAGGTGGACTACGCAGGTCACTAACTTGTGGTCTGAATAGCCCACCATGAGCATTTCTGGACAACTTAAAAAGTCCCTATCCTTAATTCTAACTAAGAACCTATCTAGGTACGATCTAGATTGACCACTGTTATTCGACCAGGTCCAGGTTGGTACAGTTGGAAAATCTAGTCGGTATCTATCGGCCAGGTCAAATCGGCCGATTAACCCCTTAAGGCTGTTGCACCCCCCTCTATCGGGACATGCCCCTACATAGTCCCAACGTGCATCTAGGATACCATTCCAGTCCCCAACTAAAAGCAAGGAGCGGGACGTCCCTAGAAAAGTCTCCAGACGATGGAAGAAGTCCGACCGCATTGCCCCAAAAGGGGCGTATACGGTGACTAGCCTAAAAGCTTCGCCTTCACCATTGCCAAGGTCCAGAACCACGAGTCGACCCTCCGGGTCCAAGTGTACCGTCTGTGTAGCGAGACCCAGATGTTTTTGCAGCAGAACGACAACCCCACCCCCACCTCCGGGCTGACAGAGAGATGCGTGCATCTCAAAGTCATCAAAGGTGGGGGCTAGCTGTCGCATGCTGCTGATCCGGGCCTCGTAAATAACCATCACATTTATACATTGTGACCTGAGGTCACTTAGAAGTTTAGCTTGCTTCCAAGGTGAGCCCAGGCCACGCGCATTTAGACAACCTACTCTTAAGACAGCCATGTTGATGGCAAAGAAAGAGGCACTTACCTCTCTGCGTCCCGGGGTTCGGGCCGCTCAGTTTCCATGGGGCTGGTGGAGGGGTTGATGGGTGGGGTGGTGGTTTGTGGTGGTGTGGGGGTATTAGTGTGTGGAGGGGTTGGGATCTTTGGAGTTGTGTGGGTGTTTGAGGAGGGGAGGGGAAAACCTTTCAGGAGGACGCGGTTGAGTGGCCTGGTGCAGGGTGGGCCCACGTCCTCAAGGTAAATGTCTTTCAAAGTTTTGAAAATCTCAAGTGGGATTTTCACCATTTTCAGGTTAGGGAGCCCCATTGCCGTTACGAAATTCGGCCCTTCGGTTTGTATCGAAGGGTTGTTTTCTATTTTTTCAGTTAGGTTTTTATTGTTTTTGTTTATGTATGTGTAGAGTTTTTGTGGTGTTGTGTTTGTTTTTGCTTGTTGTTGTTGAGTGAGTTTGCGTTTTATTGTCTGTGTTGTGTTGTCAGGTGGGGTTATTTTTGTTTGTGTGGTGTGTGTACGTTTTTTTCTTTTCACTTCTTGGAAGGGAGCCCCCTCGTCTTCCGACGATATGAGCTCCTCTTCCGTATTGGAGGGGAGGGGTATATCTCCGGGTTGTGTATGAACTGCGTGTGTTTTTGTATTTGTGTTCTGTGGGGTGGGGCTGGGTGGGACCGTGTTTTGGGTTGTTTTCTTGAGCTGTTGTTGATGTTGTTGTTGTGGTGGTGGTGGTGTTGGTTTTTGTTGTCGTTCTGGTGGTGATGGTAGTGTATTTTGTTGTTTTTGTGATGGTGGTGCTGGTTGTTTTTGTTGTTGTTGTGGTGTTTGTAGCAGTGGTTTTTTTGTTGTTAGTAGAGGGCAGGCCGTCCTCAGGTGACCTCTGCCAGCGCAGTGGTAACATGAGGGTCTCCTGCCTTCCACTCTGATATTTATGAAGGTTCGCCCATCCAGTAGCACTCGGTCGGGTATTCCGGAGATTCACTCAGGTGTCATCTGTAAGAGAACCTCCAGACTTTTCCCCCCCGAACAGTCCACTGGTGGACTCCCCTGCTGAAATGAGTATGTCCTTATCTAGGTCGGTAAATCCTGTTAGGACGGACCAGATGTTAATTTCTGGCGTAGGGCTCCACATTCTTATCCTTTGTGTTCTTCTTCCTTTATATGTGGGGAAGAAGGTGTATTGTGGTGACACTATAGGTGCCACCGAATATTTCTGAGCCAGCATTTCGTCCTTCATTCGGACCATAATGCTGGCATACAGCTTTCCTTTTTGAATAAAGAGTATGTCCTTTTTAATGTCTTTCAAAACCAGCTCAATTTGACTTTCGGTCAATTGCGCTGGCTTTCTCGTTTTGTTGGTTATGGTTCTGTAGGTTACGGTATTATTGTAAATCTGTTGACGCACTTCTTCTGGGGAGTTGATCGTAAAAGAACCATCTTCCCCAAAAGATACGTATTTTCTAGCCTCTAGCAAATTTTCCTTGGCGTTCGTGATGTCTATGGCTTTGTATTCCGTGGCTCTCCTGAGTGTTTGGGCAAAAGAAATTTTGTCTTTGTTTGTTGTTGTAATGTTGGTTTCCTTATTTGTGGTGTTATTTTTTTCTTCAAAATTAAGTTTTTCATTTGAATTGATATTCTTTTTTTTTCCATTGGAGAGGAGGGGCTGTTCAACAGTTTGAACTGTTGTTTCCTCTTTCCCGCTTGTTTTTTTGGTAGGCGTGGCGTTCGCTTCCAATATGGCGATATCGTTTTCGACGATATCGATAAACATTTTTGAGTTAATTATTTTTCACCCCAAAAGGGGTGAAAATATAATTACCCTACGTCTATAGTCCCAGACTAGGGGTTAGAGTTAATGATACAAAAGAATTCAAAAAAATTCACTCACAAATATAGCAGGTAAAATTCCAAATCACAGAGCGATATGAAACACGTCTACTATCCTCAGATAGACAGAGACAGACAGACATCTTTATTTGCCACAGGGGCGTACAAAAATGGGACATTACAAGACGTGATGACGGGGGGGGGGGGGAGATTACATAAAAATCATATAACTTTAACAATAAACTATATATACTAAAATAATAATTGAAATTCCTAATAGGGGGGAACGTTACTACAGGGTTGTTTTACACCCCGTGGATAGAACAACCATCAACACCAGAAACACGTTTTGTAGGTGTTCCCGTCTTCCCTCTGTTCATCTTCCTCAACCTACAGGTTTTTATACAGAGAAGGCCCATTCACTCGGGCCATTTTCGCCACATTCACCCACCTTTCAGTGAATTTACTGGGGTGTAGCACCTCTCTTTCCACTCTCACCTTCCTTCTGAAGTGATACTTAAAGAAGGGGATAAGTTGTTGTCCGGAGAGAAAGGTGTTTGCCTCAGTCCTTTTAACCTCGTCCACCATATTACCTCTTTCGCCATAGCTACCAGACAGAGGAAACCGCCTCTCCTTCATTCTTAAATGAAGGTGGCGCGTTGATCCTCACGATGGACTCGGCTGACAATTGGATGTGTCCCACATGTGACAGTAGCTGTTCGACATAATTCCACAGGTCGGTCACCCCTGGGCACTGAACAATTGCGCGCAGAACGGTTTCGATGTCCTGCTCGCATCTTGGCCAGATCCTTTTGGCAGGATCTCTGCCAGGGCATCCGTCCCTGTAGATTTTGTCTCGAACTGGTAGAGCTCCTCGGTAGCACTGCTAGGCCAGAGACCTCTGGAAGTTATCCATAGGCCCTGGACGGCAAGCCCTCCCGAACAGACTGGTCAGTCGTCCTCCTCGATGCTTAGAGTTTCCCCTAGAACGTCGTCGCACTTATCCTCCACTAATCCCCTATAGAATATTGAAGTGGAGTCTCCACTGATTGCCGTTTCCGCTTGGTAGAGGACTGTGAGCGCCTGAAGGCACTCGAGGTGCCAGGCACTCATTTTCGGTCTTCGCTTGACCCAGGACTGTAGCTCTGATAGTGAGACGAGTTGTGGAAGAGCTTGTCTCACAAACAACAGCCACACCGGTTCACCGGTCAGGAATACCTGGAGATGGCGTAGCCTAAGTCCGTGTTTGCGCCTCATCAGCCACGGCATGTCCAGCCCTCCGTTAAAAAGGTGTTGACAGCAGATGGATCTCCTCACCAATGGAGCCTGTTTCTTCCAGAGGAACTTGAAGAGTAGGCGTTGCATTATTGTGAGGTATTCGTGATGATAAGGCACGACTGTCAAGCGGTAGTAGATGACGGACGCTATGTAAGTGTTCGCCACCTCCGCTCGTCCTTTCAAGGAGAGTTTGCACTCAGCCCACTTCTGGGTTAGTGCGAACACCTTCGCCGTGACCTCGTTCCTGTTCTTGTCCACCTGGAGGTCTGGACCAAACCAGACCCCGAGCAATTTCATCGGTCCTTCCGTCCAGCGTCCAACGACACTGTCGGAAAGCATGGGTTTGCCTCTCCACGTGCCGAGTTGCAAACCGACAGACTTTTTTGGGTTTAGTCTTGCTCCTATCAACGTTTCGTATTCCTGTAATAGGTTGCCGATTACCCCGATTTCCGAGGTTTTCGACACCATTACGGTTCTGTCGTCGGCATAGGCCGACGCTGCTTTCCGCAGTCCTGGTTCGATCGGGATGCCCTGCAGCATCTCCAACTTCCGCAATAATGGCTGGAGTGTCAGTACAGAATGGAGGAGAGAGGGCATCCCTGACTAGGTAGCCATTCACCTTGATAGATAGATAGATAGATAAGTTTCTATTTATTTGCCACGAGGGCACAAAAGAAGGGGACAAATACAAGGGGCGAGTTTACATAAAAGAACGAGTAAAAACAAAACAAATAACAAATATAAAATTAACAATACAGTCCTCAATAGGGAGGAGGCGTTTTGGGGGTTACACACACCACCGAAAAAGTGTGTATCCCTTTTCCTTAGGAGCACAGAGATGGGGTGCGCCTTTGCGCTTCCACCTTTCCACCTACAGGCTGATAAAGAGAGAAGGCCCATTCACACGGGCCATTGTCGCTACTTTCACCCACCTTTCATAAAACTTGGTGGGGTAGAGCACCTCTCTCTCCATTCTGATCCTTCTCTTAAAATGGTATTTAAAGAAAAGGACAAGTTGTTGGCCGGAGAGAAAGGTGTCCGACCTCAGCCCTTTCAAACGTGTCCACCATACCACCTCTTTCACCATGGTTATTACACAGAGGAAGACCGCCTCTCCTTCATTTTTGAAGGGGGATGCGGCTTGATCGTTACAATGGACTCAGTGGTCAACCGGATTGGTCCCACCCGTGACAGCAGTCGTTCGACATAGCCCCACAGATCGCAACGCCCGAGCAGTGTACCAATGCGTGCGCAACGGTTTCCTCGTCGCGCACGCATCTGGGACATTTTTTTTCGAGGTGTCCCTACCCGGGCGCCCGTGTCTGTAGAGCCTTTCTCGAACGGGAAGAGCCCCTCGGTAGCACTGCCAGGGACTTCTGGAAGTTGTCCATAGGTCCCGGGCCAAATGTCCTCCCGAATAGGCTGGCCAGTTCGTCTTCCTCCATGCCTAGGGCTTGTCCGAGGGCGTCGTCGCACCTACTAACCACCAGCCCTCTATAGAATGACGAGGTGGAGTCTCCACCGATAACCGGGTCTGTCTGCCAGAGAGCCGTGAGCGGTCTTTGCTTGACCCAGGAGTGCAGCTCGGTGAGCGAGACGAGTCTCGGAAAGGTTCACCTCACAAACGGGGCCCACACCGGTTGACCGGTGAGGAATACCTGGAGGTACCGTAGCCTTAATGCGTGTTTACGCATCAACATCCACGGCATCCCCAGCCTTCCTTTCGAAGGGTGTTGACAGCAGATGGATCTCCTCACCAAAGGAGCCCGCTTCTTCCAAAGGAATTGGAAGAGTGCGCGCTCCATTTTGGTGACCGTTTCCCTTGGGCAAGGCACGACGGTAATAGATGACGGACGCTATATAAGCGTTCGCCACCTCCGCCCGACCTTTCAGGGATAGTTTGCACTCAGCCCACCTCCGCGTCAGCGCGAACACCCTGTTCGATACCTCACCCCAGTTCTTCTCCACCTGGAGGTCTGGCCCAAACCAGACCAACTTCACCGGGCCCTCCATTCAACGTCCGACGACGCCGTTGAAGGCCATCGGCTTGCCCCTCCACTCGCCGAGTTGCAAACCGACTGACTTGTCCCGGTTCACCTTAGCCCCTGTAAACGTTTCGTATTCCTCCAGTAAGGTGCCGATCATTCCGATTTCCGAGACGGTTGACACCATTACTGTCACGTCATCGGCATAGGTCGACACCGCTTTCCGCAATCCCGGTTCCAAAGGGATACCCTGTAACAACTCCAACTTCCGCAGCAGTGACTCTAGGGCCAATACACACAGAAGAGAGGAGAAAGGCATCCCTATCGGATGGACCGCGTGATTTCGAACGGCTCCGAGAGGTAGCCGTTCACCTTGACCCTAGAACAGATACGGCTGCTGTACATGGCAGTGATCCAGCCCCTGAAAACGGGTCCGAAACCTGCCGCCTCTAGCACCGCATCCAGGTAACGATGGTCGACCCTATCGAACGCTTTAGATTGATCCAAGTTGATCAGGGCCCCACCAAAGCCGGGTTCGTTCGCAACCCTCTCTATGATATATCGCATGAGATGGAGGTTGTGGTGAATGGACCTGGACGGGATGGCGCATGTCTGCGCATCTCCCACCAGGTTGCCCACGACAAGCGCCAACCTCTTTGCTAACACCTTGGCCAAAATCTTTAACTCTGCATTTAGCAGTGTTATGGGCCTAAAATTACTTATTTCAACCCCTTGTTCTTGTCCTTCCTCACTAGCGAGACTACGCCCTTGGTCACAGAACATGGAATTCTCCCGTTCTGTTGCCAGTTGCAGTAGACCGCTTCGAGGAGATCGAAGAACAAGTCCGGCATACTTAAATACAGTTCGTATGGAAGACCATCGAGGCCCGGAGATTTGCGTCTGCCCCATTGGCTCAGCACGTCCCCTATTTCAGCAGCTGACATCGGCCTCTCGCAGGACTTCGCCTCCTCGTCCGAAAAGATGCGGCAGGCCGTCGAGGTATGGACCGAGGTCCACATCTCCATCCGGCCCCCTCGTCCCTTCCAAACAATCGGGCAAAGGGCCTTTCAAAGGCCTCGCATATCTGCTTAGGTTCAAGGATCACCCGTCCATCCTGGTCTCGCAAAGACCGGATAGTGGATCTAGTCCCACTTTTGTCTTCTGTCACGCGGGCCCAGCTAACAGCTTTGGTCCCCTCGTTTCCCAGAGCACGTATTTTGCTTCGGACAACGCAGCCTTCGTGTTTCGCGTCGAAGAACTGGCCCAAGGCCGTTCTCGACGCTAGCACTCTGGCTACGTCGCCGCTTCTAATTGCCTCTTCTACACTATCTAAGCTTTACTTGCCGGTAAGGACAAGTTGAGCTTCCAGTAACCGGGTCCCTGTCTATGCGTTCTCTCAAGGTTGACAATGGAGGTCACTAACTTGTGGTCTGAATAGCCAACCATGAGCATTTTTGGACAACTTAAAAAGTCCCTATCCTTATTTCTAACTAAGAACCTATCTAGATACGATCTAGATTGAAATCCAGGTTGGCACAGTCGGAAAATTTAGTCGATATCTATCGGCCAGGTCGAATCGGCCGATTAACACCTTGAGGCTGTTACAACCCCCTCTATCAGGACATGCCCCTACATAGTCCCAACGTGCATCTAGGATACCATTCCAGTCCCCCACTAAAATTCTCCAGACCCTAGAAAATTCTCCAGACGATGGAAGAAGCCCAGCCGCGTTGCCCCAAAAGGGCCGTATACGGCGACCAGCCTAAAAGCTCCGCCTTCACCACTGCCAATGTCCAGAACCACTAGTCGACCCTCCGGGTCCAAGTGTACCGTCTGTGTAGCGAGACCCAGATGTTTTTGCAGCAGAAAGACAACCCCACCCCCACCTCCGGGCTGACAGAGAGATGCGTGAATCTCAAAGTCATCAAAGGTGGGGGCCAGCTGTCGCACGCTGCTGATCTGGGCCTCGAAAAACACCATCACATTTATACATCGTGACCTGCGGTCATTTAGAAGCATTTCTTGCTTCCAAGGTGAGCCCAGGTCACGCGCATTTAGACAACCTACTCTCAACACAGCCATGTTGGTGGTAAAGAGAAAAGGCACTTACCTCTCTGCGTCTCGGGGACCGGGCCGCACAATTTCCATGGGGGTGGAGGATGGGTTGTTGAGTGGGTGGTGGTTTGTGGAAGTGTAGGGGCATCAGTGTGTGGTGGGGTTGGGGTGTTTGGAGTTGTGTGGGGGTGGGGGGAGGGAATGTTTTAGGAGGACACGGTTAATGGGTCTGACGCAGGGGGGCCCCCACGTCCTCTTTAAAAGTGTCTTTTAACGTTTTGTAAATGTCCATTGGGGCTTTTATCATTTTTAGATGGGGAAGCCCCGTTGCTTGTGCGAAATCCGAACCTTCGGTTTTTATTAAGTTGTTATTATAAATAACGTTTAACAGTTTTTTGTTTTTTGTATTTAAGCAAGTATATGCAAATTTTTCTTTCTGCGTGATGTTTTTTGTTTGCTGTTGTGTTTTTTTGTGTTGATGTCTGTGTATGTCTTGGGGAGGGGTTGTTTGTATTTGTGTTCCTGTGGTGTGTTTTCTTTTTTTTCTTTTAACGTTATGAAAGTGTTCCCCCCCCCCTCGTCTGACGACGAAAGGGAGTCGTCTTCCGTATTCGAGTGGAGGGGTTCATTTTCGGCTCGTGTTTGTGGTGTGGGTGTTATTGTATTTGTTTTCTGTGTGTTGTGTTTTAACTTGTGGTGTTAGTTTTTTTTTTTGTGGTGTTGTTCGTGTTGTAGTTGTTGGTGTGGGCAAAATCGGTGTTTTTTTGTTTGCTTGGGAACAGGCAGCCCTCAGGTGACCTCTGCCACCACAGAGGTAACAAGCGGGTCGTCTACCCTCCACTGTGATGTGTAAGTAGGCAAGCCCATCCAGCAATATGCTGTCGGGGATCCTAGCAATTCGTTCTGGCTGCATTTGCACCAGAACTTGCAGGTTAGTTCCACCGAACACGTTGCTGGAAGACTTACCTACCGAAATTACTGCATCCTCTTTGAAGTCGATGAGGCCACACAGTACCGCCCAGAAATCAATATCTGGATCGATACTGTGTATGGTCAATCTTTGTGTTTTTCTTCCCAAATAAGTGGGGAAGAAGGTAAATAAGGGGGGCCAGGGAATGTTTTTCGGCCGTCAATTTATCTTTCATTCGGATGGATAGACTACCGTAGAGTCTATCCTTCCGCATGAATACAATGTTTTTCAGATGATCTTTTAACGCCAGTTCAATCTCTGTCTGTGTGAGTTGTACTGGCTTACGGGTTTTGTTTGATATTGTCCTATAAATAATAGTTTTTAAACTATTTTCCTTTTTTGGCTCTGCGGGAAAATTTAAAGAAAATAGACCATTCTCCTCCAAAGTTATATACTTCCGTGTATTTTCCATTTGCTGGGCCATGTTCGAAATGTCAATAGGTTCGTACACGATAGATTTTTTTATGCTTTGCGCGAACGTCATTTTGTTCGCCCCCTTTCTGTTTACATTTGTCGAAATGTGGTTTTCTTGCTTTTTGTTGTTACAATTTTCATTTTTCAAACTGTTCACTTATATTTTCAGTATCCGAGAGACTTGTAGTCACAGCTACTACTTCTCTTTCAGCTTTGCTGATGGGCGTGGCGCCGTGAAAAGTCGAAACGGCATCCATTAATTTTGGCAATTTCTCCGAGTCAATTTTTTCCACATTTTTTTCATTAGGGTTAGGTTCCAATTTTTTCAATGTTTCTAATAATTATTATTCTTTCAGTAAGGAGGCTTGTTGCCTCCGCTACCCGCTCTCCTTCAGTTTGTTTAGTGGGCGTGTCATCGTTACCTGTGGTAATGGCTTCCATTACCACTAGCGTAGAGACAATTACAAGATTTTTAGGATGAAAAATTTCACCCCAAAAGGGCTGAAATAAATTAACCCTAATGTCCGAAGACCCAGGCAAGGAGGATAATTAACGCAAGGATACAGACAAACACTTACTGTTAACACGTAATATCTCCAATACTTGAGGAGCCGATGTGAAGAACGTCTATACCATCCGGAGATAGATAGACGAACAGTAGATGTATGGTTGGCAATATGATTTCATACAATATATGGTAAACATATATTCGTTTGACTGTTTGAACTGACGTGAGGGTAGGTGTGATAGGATTACAGCTTAGAATACCAACACTGAAACTTATGTATGTTTATATATTAAGGTGATGGATTGGCAGAGTCGATAACACGTCGGGCAAAAGCATTGCAGCGTTTGTTTCGGCTCTTTAAGTTCTGAGTTCAAATTGCGTTGAGGGCAGCTTTGTCTTTCATCTTTTAGGGGTCGATAATATAAAGTACAAGTGAAGTAGTGAGGTCAATTTTTTCCTTCCTTAAACTTATTGGCCTTGTATCTAAAAAGGAAATCATTATATATAAATATTTTATATGTTTCCATATATGTCTCTATTGTGAATCACGCGGTGTTAGTGTTATTGCTAATCAATTGCACTTTATACCAGCTGACAAATAATCTGCCACTCAGTACTGTCACTCTATGACGTAAAAAGTGTGGCGAGTGATGTAAGTGAGTGACACTCAAAGTCGTTTCTCATTTGCGAATGTAATTAGAATCCCAGCAGGTGTTAACTATTGTCAAGGAAGTAGCAGCAGCAACAGAAAAGGAAATTGACAGAGTGGGAGGAGAGAGAGGGGGGAGAGAGAGACATAGAGAACAAGTGAGAGTTAATATTTCAATATGAAGTCATGCATTGAATTGGATGAGAGAGAGAAAAAGTTTGAGAAAGAGTGATAAAGAGAGAGGGGGGTGAGAGGAAGAGGGAGAGAGAGGGTAGAGATGGGAATGGAGAGAGAAGGGAAAGGAGAGAGAGGGAGATAAAAGGGGAGGAAGAGGGAGAGAGAGAGTGAGAGAGGGGGTGAGAGAGTTTGCGAGAGGGAGAGAAATTTAATAGTTCACTATAAAGCCGGTCATACAATAGGCTTTCCCCTGGCTACCTGATCCACCTACTTCTTTGTTTAGCTGTTCACACCATACAAACTCTTATTGTCTCTCACTCTACTCACCTTACCACCTCCACATCGGACCTACTTCACCTCTACCTTTACCTCTTCCTTCTGACCACCACCACCACTTTCACATCCTCCCCATCGGACCTACTTCACCTCTACCTTTACCTCTTCCTTCTTACCACCACCACCACTTTCACATCCTCCCCATCGGACCTACTTCACCTCTACCTTTACCTCTTCCTTCTTACCACCACCACCACTTTCACATCCTCCCCATCGGAGCTACTTCACCTCTACCTTTACCTCCTCCTTCTTACCACCACCACCACTTTCACATCCTCTCCATCGGAGCTCCTTCACCTCTACCTTCACCTCTTCCTCCATCTCCTCCCCCTAGCTGTTCCTTTTGACCAACTTCCTTTTCTATTCTTTACCACCCCACCTTTCTCTCCCTTCACCTCCCTCCTTTCTTTCTTTTCCATTTCCATCCTTTCTATGTTATTATTATTACTCTCTTTCTTTCTCTTGTTCTTTTTTTCTTTCCTTTCTTTCTTTCTTTCTTACTTACTTTCTCTCTTTTTTCTTTTTTTCTTTCTTTCTTTCTTTCTTTATCTTCCATGTTTTCTCTCATTTCTTTCTCCCTTTCTTTTCTCTCTTTATTTCTTTCTCTCTTACTTTTCTTTCTTTCTTTTTCTTCCCTGCTTCCTTCCCCATCTATCACTCCCCTTCCTTTTTTTTTATTCTTCCGTTTTCTACCTCATTTCCCTCACAGTGTATTTCACCATTAGGCTGTTCCGTTGATCGAACAAATCTAACACTGGTCGTCCTGGGACCAATAATATAGTCTATGATCTTCAGTAATATTATTAGTAGCCATCATGATCGATGAAGCTGCAGCTGTGATCAATAACTAATCAACCAATCAGTTGATCTGCTTAGCAAACACTACAATCCGTTGTCTATATATTTTAGATTAATCAGTTACGAATATGATCGACTATAGTATGTAATATGTGTATACATGAGAGGAGAGGGGGAGAGGCGATGAGAGGATAGGAGAGGAGAGGGAGGAGAGGATATGAGAGGAGAGGAGAGGGAGGAAAGGGAGGAGAAGAGATAGAGGTAATGGATGTAGAAAAGTATGCAGGTTACAATGTGTATTTATTTTATATTTATTTAATCAATTTAAACATCCATGTAAAGCTGCTAAGCTATGACAGACTGAGATAATTGACTAATACCTAATAGTTCTTATATAAAGATCTGTGGTTCCCAAATTGTGCCTCGCCACACTAGTGTGCCGCGAGGTGGAATTTACTAGGCGAAGAATATGTAAGATTCAGTTTGAAAAATGTAAAACATATAAATTGAAATTCGTTATAAAGTTCAGGGGAAACAACTAAACTAAAAAACTAAAAATGGATGGAGCGTAAGAAGCGGAGTGGGAAGGCATAGAGAGAGAGAGAGAGAGAGAGGTGGGAGGGATAGAGAGGGAGGGTGAAGTAATATAGTGAAAGGCAAAAGCGTGAATAGATTTAGTTGAAGGAAAGAAGAAAAGTTGTGGTGGTTGTTTTGTGTTTGAGTGATGGTGTGGGGGGTGGGGGGTCCCATGTAACGGGATATATCTCAGGGAGAAGGAGAATATAATCAGAGAGAGGGAGAGGGAGAGAGGGCAATCAGTTAGAGGCAGAGAGAAGAAAGAGAGTAATCAGTTAGAGAGAGAGGGGGAGAGAAGGAAGAGAGTAATCAGTAAAAGAGAGGGAGGGAGGAAGAAAGAAACCAGTTAGAGAGAGGGGAAAGGAAGAGGGAAATCAATTAGAGAGAGAGAAGAGGAAGAGAGTAATCAGTTAGAGAGAGAGGAGAGGTAGAGAGTAATCAGTTAGAAAGAGGGGGGAAGGAATAGAGAAACCAGTAAGAGAAAGAGAGGGAGGGAGGGGAGAGGAAGAGAGTAAACTTCACACTTCCTCACTCTCTAAGGAAGAAAGTAATTAATTAGAAAGAGGGGTAAGGAAGAGAGTAATCATTACAAGAAAATAGTTAGAAAGAGGAGGAATTATAAGGTAGAGAGAGAGGGAGAGAGAGAGAGAGAGAGAGAGAGAGAGAGAGAGAGAATCTTCATAGTTCATGCTTCTCTTAAAACGGATGCATTTTCGCTAAAATTCTCGCCGAAATAAGGGTGAAATTGAATGGAAAACAGGGTCACGTGTCAAAGTAATGTTGATTGTTTTGTTAATATTCGACTTAAAAGATGGAGGGAAATAATTAAGATATATATATTTGCGTTGATTACCGGCATTAATATAAAGTTACTCGGCGCAGACGACAGCCCACAGCGAAGCTACATTATGAAGTGTGTAGTTTGAAATTGAAGATTCTATTTCGGTGAAGGTTAAAAGTTTGGTGAATTAGATTGGAGTTATTAGTGAATAAAAGACATTATCAACCGATTTATGGTGCCACAGAATAGAAAAAATAAATGAAAACTTGTCATCAATTTCTCGAGATTTCTTGCGAAACACGAGATTTATATAAAGGCAGGAATTTTCGAGAGCTTCTGAAGATGTATCACAAGTAGATAAGCGACATAACACAATTTGGCAACCATTCGCTAACTAAGATTCTGGTTTATATATATATATATATATATATATATATATATATATATATATATATATATATATATATATATAAATATATATTTATATATATATATATATAAATATATATTTATATATATATATATATAAATATATATTTATATATATATATATATAAATATATATATATATATATATATATATATATATATATATATATATATATATTTATATATATATATATATAAATATATATTTATATATATATATATAAATATATATATATATTTATATATATATATATATAAATATATATTTATATATATATATATAAATATATATATATATATATATATATATATATATATATATATATATATATATATATATATATATATATATATATATATATATATATGCATATATGCACATATATACGTATATATATACACATATATATAAGCAGGCATACACATTTACACATACACATCCTATACATACATACACACACAAATATGTGTATGTGTAAGTGTGTGCGCATATATATATATGTGTGTGTGTGAGTATCTTTTTCACAAATTAATATGCTCACAATTCATTGAAAAGCAATGAACAATTTTGGCAGAATGTATGATAAAAAAATGGACGGAACAATTGAAGTAATTGGGGGCCAAATGGAGTTAAGGAGTTGATGTGAAGATGGGTCATTGGAAGGCGGGTCACGTGAAATGACACTGTAAGTTTGACTGGGGACAAAATAGCCAACATGTGAATGCCCCGGTGGCAGGGCACTCATCAGTTATTAAATATGAGAGAATTGTTGTGAAGTGAGGTGAAGATGTCATCGGTGGAGAGAATTGTGTCCTTAAACTGGCAAGATTAAGAATGGAACAATGGATTGTTATTAATAAATAGGTGTTAGGTGCTGCATACATTGCTTGAATGTTTGTGTTGGTTGGAATAATCTCTGGGGGTTACTATTGCAAAGAAATAACTAACTAGAGATTGGTTCAGGTATACCTTCGAATAGAGTAATATGGAAATGTTAGTGGGACGTCAAAAACAGTCATAATAATTGTTTCTACTTTTGGCACAAGGCCAGCAATTATCCCAGTGTATTACTGGTGCTTTATTTTATCGACCCCGTAAGGATGAAAGGTAAAGTTAAGCTCGGCGGGATTTGAACTCAGACCGTAAAGGGACGTAACTCTGTGCTGTAAAGCATGGCGTCCGACCCTCTACCGATACTGCCAATCCATCCTCCTCCTGATCATCATTGCAATAATTATAATCATCATATTTGTCACCATCATCTTTATCATCATCATGATCACTACCATCATCATCACAGTCATTATCATCATCATCACAGTCATTATCATCATCATCACAGTCATTATCATCATCATCACGGTCATTTTCCCCATCATCGCCATCGTCGATATGACTATCATCTTCATTATCGTCGTCGTCGTCGTCGTCGTCCTCATTATCATCATCATTCTCTTCCATCTCATCATCATAATCACCACCACCAACACCACCAACACCACCAACACCACCAACACCACAAACACCACCAACACAATCTCATCATCATAATCACCACCACCAACACCACCAACACCACCATCATCATCATCAAATGTAATCAGCGATATCCTCATGCTCTGGATAACCACTATGGAAGTTAAATAAAAAGAAACAAGTAATGTTACTCCAAAGACCCTTCAGAGGAACCCAATCTCGACTGCCTGTACTCGCAATCGTATTCGTTCGGTCCTTACACAAAATTCTATAGGTAAGGGTTGGCGCGAATACCGAATTGAAGATAGCGAGTTTGGCCTCTCTTCTGATTACCAAATGCTGAAGCTGGCGCATTGTTGCAACATCTCCTGTAATTCTTGCATTTAATACAGCTTCCTGCCTTCCATCATTGGTGAACACGACCCCGAGATACTTGAACTTCTCTACCTGCTTCAGTGGAACTCCACTCACATGTAGTGTATATTGTGCAGGCTTCCTTGAGACGACGAGTATCTTAGTCTTCGCAGCACTGATTTTCATTCCAGCCATGCAGCACTCGGCATCAAACCTGTTAAGTGCATGATATCGGATATCATCTTCTGACAAATTAAGTAATACCATGCCGTCTGAAAATTCCAGCCGACTGATCCTACATCCACCAGTCCTGAACCACCTCCAACCCGGCTGTACATGTCCATCTTGTTTATGAAGATTATGAACAGGATAGGTGACATACGTACCTTTGGCGGAGTCCGACACCCACATTGAATGGTTTCGACTTAGCACCATTTATCTGATCAAAAATGCTAAACCATTCATATAGTGACATCAGAGCAACAAGAAGCTATCCATCGATCGCTTACTCCTGCAGAACCTGCCGCAGTAGGTGCTGTGGAACGACGCCATATGCCTTTTCTGGGTCTATGAAGAAAGCATACAGCGTTTGGCAGTTCTCACACGATTTCTCAAAGACCTGCTACTGTGTGACTATTTGGTTGGCTGTGCTGCGTCCGGGGCAAAAACCACACTATTTATCAGTTAGCTTGGACTTGACAATGTCCCTACATTTCTTTGTCAGACAGTTAGCATAGACTTTACCGGGGATGTGTAACAAAAAGATCCCTTTAAAATTGGAACAATCTCTCTTCTCTCTCTTTTCGAAATTGGGATTATCACCCACGATTGCCATTGCTTAGGTGCCTTTCCAGAGAACCAGGCAACCCGGCACACACGGATCAGCCAGAGAATATCTTCTCTACTTAAAGCTTTTAACATTTCGTGCTGAATTTCATCCTCCCCACCGGCCTTGCCTCATTTAATTGCCTCTTAATTGCTCTTATGACCTCAGTCTCCGTGAGATTAGTCATCGCCCCAAGATGCACCTCGTCTATATCAGATGTTGTTGTGACCAGATTTAGGGGATCAGTAAATTATTCTCTCCACTTCACGAGAATATACCACTCTCAAGAGAGGAACACCCCAGACGCATTCCTGATAGTAGGTGTTTATATGAAATTGTCGGCTTCATTCCGTTTTGCTCGAGTGACCGGTAACAACGTGTGAGCGGCTGCAACAAAGTTCAAATCAAAACGTTTTAAAGCGTTTGAAAAGTCGCCTTTGATCTGTCATCACGTGTCATAAGTGCGAATAACACCAAAGGTACATAAAACCCAGGGTTGCCGTCTGCATTACTGCATTTTGTTATAAGGCATTGATAAATGAGTTCAACTATATATATATATGTAGCAAATGCAAACAAACTTGAACTTTTGTTCCCATGTTAGCTAGGTATGTCATTGCGACCACACATGTTGAACGTTTGGCTTCATGGATATTTATTTCCTTTGTTTGGGAAGGTGTCCCCAGATTGTCTTGAGGAATGGTTTTCTATAGTCCATTTTAGATTGTAATGAGATAACGCTATCCTCATAAAACGGTTTGCTCTCGGCTGCCCAAGAAGGCAATCCAGTTCAGTTTGTTCCAGCAACCAGAACAATGTAACTGTCAACAGACACTAACTTCGATCCTCTCTGTCAGCATGCCAAGGTAGCTATATCCCGTTCGAGTTTAACAAACGTTAGTTACATGTATCTTTTCAGACTATGAATTCATACATACACATCGCATCTGATTCATAAAATCACACAATTCAACTGAATATCTTTGTTTTTCCTATAATGTCACAATAACTTCGAAGTAAGTTATTAATTAATAAAATTATTTAAGTAGCAGCTATTGTTATTCGTTCATTCAATACTGGCTATGGAAAACATATATCTCGACTCAACGAGACATACACAGTGCTTTATATGGAACAGATAGACTTACACATTTACCCATCAAGCCAACGTTTACTCCTACAAAATTCCTGCCACAGCACAATGAACCACTGACCAATTCAGACAACAACACAAACAACATCTAATTCATCTACCCGCTACATACCCCCCCCTCCACACATATATCTTTATATATATATATATATATATATATATATATATATATATATATGTGTGTGTGGGTGTGTGTGTAAAGGGTAAACAGAAATAACAAGACAATCGTTACAAATGGAAGGAATATATTAGGTTAACGCTTGGACGAAGTCTATAAAAAGTGTAAGTCAAGCAATGCCATTTTAGAATTACTATGTGTGAAACTATTAAAGTAAGTCAACTTCCCTTGATCATCTCTACAACTTCGGTTGCAAAGAAATGACGCTTCGCAATTTTGGAAAGAATTCGATTATACTTAAAATGAACAATGATTCAAGGACGGTTGTCATCACCGGATCGTATTTCAATTGAGAAATTACACAACAACATATTCGAGGAATCTTCTTGGAATATATTTTTAAATGATGTAAATGTTTATTTCTTATGCAAATGTATATACTACTGCAGTTCCCATTGTATGTAAACAAAATACTGTTTATGCTATAAGAAAGCATTTTAAACGATAGAAATGCAGTGAAAATTGCTGTTTTTTTTCTATCAGTCCCCATCACCTCACTAAAAAATTATAGCTCGACATATTTATGTTTGTTAAATGTAAAGATGGTATAACAAGAGAGATCCACCGACTTTCTTTTCCCAAGCCATAGATTATGATTATCTCGATGAAAATATGTATACCTTTCTTTTATTTTTTTTTTGTACGCAATTTCTACTTGTTTAAATGACATTGCGTTTCTGTAGAAAATCTACGACACTATCCTGATTGATAATTTTCATTATAAACATGAAATAGAAAGGCACAACGAAAATGTTCCTAGTTTACGTTTAGCTTAAATATATATATTCAACACAGGACAAAGACAATGGAAAAAACAACGGAAAAACAGCCAGTCCCATCTCCTCAGTAAACCTCTGGAAATCTCTACGGTTTCAGAAAATTTAGGTTGATACCTTTCATTCCACTGCACATTTGGAAATTTCAAAAAAGGTAGATACAAGTTATGCCTTTAGGCTAATTACAAATATAGAAGAAAAAGCATCCCAAGTGTGTCAACTCACAAAGAAGGGGGAGAACTGTGCGCGAGGGCTTCGCAAAGGGAGAAAAAATAAAATATATAAAGGAGAGAAATAGTAAAACAGAATGTATCTTTATATATATATATGTACATATACACATATATATGTATGTACACACACACAGACACACACACATATAATACTGAAATGAAGCTATCGAATAGGACCGATACATCTTCGGTCGTTTTCCCCTTCACTCAACAATTAAGTTAGTATCATTAAAATACAAACCCAAGAAGGTTGGCTGAAAAGTTCATTGACTAACAAAGATACTCCCATGGAATGACCAAATAATGTTTATTTTTCAACATAGTCCCTGGAAAGAAATAATGTAGTTATTAATAAGAAGAGTTGAAATTAATGCATGTAAGATTTCACAGTTTCGACATCACTCCTGTCAGCCTATGAGCTTTTCAGCCGACCCTTGTATATACGTATATATATATATATATATATTTATGTGTGTGTGTATATATATACACACACACACACATATATATATATATATATATATATATATATATATATATTTATGTGTGCGTGTATATATATATACACACACACACATATATATATATATATATATATATGAAGAACCCTCTTCGGATAAGGATATATATAAATATATAAATATAAATCCGTAGAGCAAATATTTATTAAAATAACAGATTAAAGCAAATAATCGCTGTTTTCACCCTTAACGGGATCTTTTCGCTAAGAGAGAAAGCAGCGATTCCTTGCTTAATCTTTAATCTGTTATCTTAATAAATATATATATATATATATATATATATATATATATATATATATATATATATATATATATATATATGTAAAAGTTCTATTTAAATTGTTGGTATACAACAAGCAAATATTTTTATAAGTGATATAAAGCACTCAACAATAATTGGAGTAAAAATACGATATTAACAAATGGAAACTATATTTAAAAAACCATATTTATTTCATTATACATATTTCAAGGACACCAAGTTAAATTATGATGTGCTTTATCCGTGAGCTTCCAACAGTAATAGTTGCATTCTTTAAGGGTATGTCAATATTTATTTATAAAACTGCTCTATATTGTATTTTATCTGATGAAAGCACACCATCATTTAACTAGGTGTCCTTGAAATATGTATAATGAAAAAAATATGGTTTTATAAATATAGTTTCCATTTGTTAATATCGTATATATATATATATATATGTGTATGTATATATATATATATATATATTTATATAGATATTTATTAAGCTCTACGGATTTATATATACATGCATAAAGAAAGTATATACTTTCAGACGTTCAACCATCTGGCAGGAAGGTATACGTTGCTGACGATAGCTAATAAGCGTGAAACTAGTACAGCGTTCCTTTGTCAGTGTTGAACAAATGAGCAACGATGGTTGCTAGACACTACGGCTTAATACGGGATGTTTGTTTACAAACACACCGAGCATTATAATAAATGTTCGGTGAATCCATACGTACATATATATATGTGTGCATGTATGTATATATATATATATATATATATTATATATATATATATATATATTATATATATATATATATATATATATATATATATATATATATATATATATATATATATATATATACCACTGTACGTCTGTATACATATATGTATGTACGTATACATACTTATGTTTAAGTAACAGCCGTACTAAGAGGGAGAAATGAAATTTCGTTTCATTTTTTTCCGTTTATATATATATATATATATATATATATATATATAATCAAAATCAAGTACAACTGAGCAGTAGGCTCCAACAGTGTTGAACAAAATGGCAACGATGGTTGCCGAACACTGTACGGCTTAATTCGGGATGTTTGTTTACAAACTAACCGAACATAATAATTAATGTTCAGTAAACCCATTCGTACATATATATATATGTGCATGTATGTATGTACATACTACTGTACGTCTGTATACATATATGTATGTACGTATGCATACAGATATATATATATATATTTCACATGCACATACATATAAAATTTTATATACACAGTATATATATAAATGTTCGATCTGTAACAGTTCCTCCCTTGAGCTGATTGTCGGAGAAACATATGTAATATGTTAATAAATTGTGTTCTAATGCACCACTGATTCCTCGTTATCTATAATAATATACTCTGCTCTGCGTCAGCATTGAGTGCTCAAACGGCATACTGCTTACGGACGCATTTATTGCAACCATACAATAACTATATATATATATATATAAATTATTAAAAAAATAATGAATAAACAAAGAAACAGTTCCTTATATTAAACAAAAAAAGTTCCTTATATTAAACAAAAAAGTTAAACAAAAAAAGTTTTTTTGTTTAATATAAGGAACTGTTTCTTTGTTTATTCATTATTTTTTTAATAATTTATCTTGACTCCGTTTTCCGTTTATTTTTCACCGAAAGTAGTTTTTGAATGCATCTTCTCTTTTCATGATATCCGGATTACATTGAGTTCTTCATACGGATTGGACACTACCGTAAACTTTTGGTAGATTTATCTACATATATATATATATATATATATATATATATATATATATATATATATATATTTATTGTATATATATATATATATATATATATATATATATATATATATATATATAGTTATTGTATATATATATATATATATATATATATATATATGCAGAGTGGGTACCGAGACTGCGCTATCGTGTATAAATATATACACATATCTAATTTGGAGGCATGCCAGAAATTGCAAGTTTCCTTGGAGATTGAAAAATATAACAAACAGATTTAATCGATTTTCGGACCTAGTTGGGTCTTCATTAAAAGGCGTATATATCAGCTAAACAGGTACAAGAGAACACGTTTTTGATAGGCTTATATACCCATTCACTCTTTGCAGTATTCTGAAATAGACGTACTATTTTTCATGTAATTACCACTTATGCTGGTAGTTAAGATATATATTAAGAAGTGCGTTAAACAGCCAAGAGTACGATAAAATTATATCTGTATATATACAGAGTGACTACCCAATGTGTATATAAATATACACACTTTAATATGTAGACATGTAAACATGTAATCAAATGCTGGTTTCCTTGTGGTTGCTTAGATCAGCGGTCGCCAACATGGGTTCCGCGGAACCTTGGGGTTCCGTAAAACAAACTCCGGGTTCCTTAAAAAAATAAATATTTACATTACCATTAATATTTTGGGTTTTCTGAAAAAGGTGCAAAGAAAATGCCAAAGGTGCAATGTATAAATGAACAAGTACTATTGTAGTGTACACAGGTTCTCCACTCCAATTGGTCGAAAACACTACTTTCAGTTTCTCACTTGAATTAGCAGAAAAACATTGTTCTGAGATTCGTGGAAATTGAATACTTTCAATTTCACATCAATTCTTGAAAAGACACAGTTTTCTGAATTCCGAGGATTTGACTACTACTCATAATACACTAATTGAACTTAGAAATTGACCAATCACGAACAAGTAAATGTTGGTCGATGACAGCATAACTTTAAACTGAAAACTTCAGTTCAGCGAGGTCTCTCAGCCAAGAGGCAGGGTCAGTTCGCTGTTCTCACAACGTAAGTTCAGTAGAATGTTTTCAATAGAGAACACGTTTTAATCTGCTGCCCTCACAAAAGCTTTAAAGTCGTCTAAAGTTTCCCCACTGAGTGAACTCGCTTACTAGTCGTTTTCAACATGCATCCAGTTCCACAGACAATTCTAAATAATAACACGTTACATTCGGTTGTACTTTGCACAGAAAATATAACGCCTGTAAAGTTTTGACTACTAACAAAGGTAATTTTGTATTCCATGCATACACTATAAACTTTGCCACACAATTATGTATTCATTTGATGACATCTGCATTCACAATTGAGAAATTACTTTATACAATAAATATATATGTCCATAAACATTTGACTAAACTTTATTTGTTCCAATCTAATATATGTTTAACGCAGCCTAAAGCCTTCTTATATTATATCTAATTTTGAGTCAAAATAGATAGAAGATATCTGAATTAATTTCCAATACCATCGTCACATCTACACTATCAGCTGATTTGCATTTTTTGCACCTTTTAGTATGGCGGATATTTAAATATATTTACATTACCAATAATATTTAATACGACTCTAAAGTAGTATATGCAGGAAGTGCTGGACTCTGAAAAAAATTTCTTCTAGTTCATAAATTTGCACCTTTTTCAGTAACCCCTAATATTTTAATATTATTATAAGACTTTAAATAATATGTTTGCCATCCTAAAATGGAGAAATTTCAATTTTTAAAAATTAAAATTTTTTTTTAACTAGTCAAGTTATTCCAAATATCTAAAATTAAAGTTAATTTAAGTACTTTTTGTAATTAAAAAAACTGTTAATTTCTCTTGTTTATTAATGTCATATTAAAAATGTTAACTGTAGATAAATAACATTGATATGATGTCTACTGCAAAGAAGCTGAAGTTAGATACTAGCAGTAAGGTTAGACAGTGGTGTGATGATTATGTTAGATATGGATTTCAAAAAGCTGACACTAAAAAAGATACACCAGATCAGCCCATGTGTTTGCTATGTTCAAAAGTTCTATCAAATAGCTGTTTAAATCCTGCAAAACTTAAAAGACACATTGATACTAATCACACCAATGATAAAAACAAGTCACTGGAATACTTTACTTCGCTGAAAAACAACATTAAAAAATCACAAGCTAATATGTATGACTTGTTTTGTAAAAAGTCAGATAGAAATAAAGCTTTAACAAGAACATCTTTTGAGATTTCACATTTGATTGGTAAAAACAAGAAACCATTTACATTAGAACAGTTAATTCTGCCAAGTATAAACATTGCTACAGAGAATCTTTTTGAAAGCTGCAGTATTAAGGACAAAGAAAAATTAAGCCAGTTACCATTGTCAACAAATACCGTAAAAAGAGGGATAATTGATATTTCTTCTGATATAGAAAATCAGATACTAACTGCACTAAAGAAAAGCCCATGTTTTGGACTGCAAGTGGACGAAACTACGGATATTAATAACAAGGCTCAATTAATTTGCTATGTACGGTTTGTAGACCTTGATAAAAAAGAATTAGTAGAAGAGTATTTGTTTTGTCTGGTATTAGACATCACAACTAAAGGTCAAGATATATTCAATAAAATTGAAGAGTATTTTTTAAAAAATGGTGTATCTTGGAGCAAGTTGACTTCAATAACAACAGATGGAGCAGCTGCAATGACTGGTAAAAATTCTGGTTTGATTGCAAAAATTAAAGAACAGACCCCAAATTGTATTTCAATTCATTGTATGATTCATCGAGAGGTTTTGTGTTAAAAAAAATTCAAAGACAGAGATGCTCAAATATTAAATGACCAGCTGAAAGACATTGTCAAAATTATCAATTTGATCCATGCAAGAGCAAAAAATTCTAGAATGTTTGAATCTATTTGTGAATCTTCTGGAAGTAATTATAATAGATTGTTATTGAACAATGGTGTGCGTTGGCTGTCTTTTGGGGATGCTATGAAGAGAGTTTTTGAACTGGGAGAAGAAATAATAGTTTTTCTAAAAAAACAGAATGATGAAAGAGCAAGTGTATTAGAAACCAATGAATGGAATGTGCAACTCGCTTATTTAGTAGACATTTTTGGTGAACTGAACAAACTAAATAAGTGTCTTCAGGGTATTTCAGTGTCTGCAGATATTTTTACTTCAATCAATTTTATTACATATTTTCAATCAAAATTAAACATCTTTATAAAAAGAATTGAATCGGACAATTACTTTCAAACCTTGAAATAGAGCTTAAAAAGAGAGAAAATGTTGACGCCAGCAATCTAAAGAAGATTATTCTTTCTCATTTAAATGTGCTTTCCACGGGTTTTTCAGATTATTTTGACTTGATGGAAAAAGATATTGTTAGCGGAAATTTATGGATAAAAAACCCGTTCACCGAGATCGAACAGTTAGTGTCAGAAAATGACGCTGGAAATTGTAAAAATTTACTACCTGCTCAATGCTTACATCAGTTGATGGATTTGAATTCAAACGAAGACCTGAAAGTGATATTCGAAAGCAGAAAGAAAGAACTATGGATCGACTTATTCTTGATTGGGGAGTTTAATGAAATCAGCCAACTTGCATTGAAGTAGTTGACTTTATTCCCATCTAGCTATTTGTGCGAAAAAGGGTTTTCACAGTTGTTGGAAATCTGCACAAAAAGAGGAATAAACTGTCAGCAATTGACGAGTGTATGAGACTGGCATTAACTAGTGTTGAACCTCGATTTTCTAAACTCACTGATGAGGCGCAGCAGCAGAAAAGCCATTGTGTTCGATTACATACACACGCATGAAACACTAAAATAAATAAATACTTTATTATTTTTTTTGAAAAGTTTTGTATTGTATAGGTTCCGTGAAGAATTCAAAATATTTAGAGGGTTCCTCGGTTTTAGAAAGGTTGGCGACCACTGGCTTAGATGATA
>OZ024741.1:203477454-203547454 GCA_964016885.1 Eledone cirrhosa
CTTCTAAATTTGTAGGCTAGTTCGCCTCTAGGGGTTGTATTGATGAACATTATGCTCTGGTATTTATTGCTATCATACCATGAGTTTATTCTATTGGCCTTGTTCTTAGTTCTTTCTATTCTATTCCAAAATTTGCTCCTATACAAGGGGCAGGTCCCATTTATGTCATTATTTACCATTTTTTCCCATTTGGTTCTGGCTCCTTTATACACTCTGATTCTATCTCTCTGATTGTAGCCAGAGAACTGCATACGGTGGATGAAATGTTGTATGTGTCTCTCTAGTTCTTCGGGGTTGCACATGCGGGACACATTTCTCATCACCCGTACCAAATCCGCAATCAGTATGTTGATTTTGGTATGGTCCGAAATGGCCGAGTTTCGGTGGATCAGATGTTTGGAAGTCATGGGTTTGGCATAATGGGAATGGGGGATTTGTTTTTGGTTGTTAATTGTATCTAACCAGAGCTCTGTGTCTAGTACAGGTAATCGATGGTTGGGGTGTCTACTTGGGTAGTCTATAGTAACTCTAATGCTCTGGTGGATGGAGTTTGCTATTTGCTGGATGCTTTCCATTGTGTTTTTCTCTAGTTCCTGACTGTTCTTTAGTGGGGGTGTCTTAACTACGATGTTTATATCATCTACGTAGCGGGAGTACATTATCAGGGTTAAGCTGTCTTTTAATTGTTCATTAAGTTTTTGTTTAAGTCTACTGTCCCACCATACCATGAATAAGTTAGCTATGTCGCCTGCAATGCTAACACCAATGGCTGCTCCTTCCTCTTGGGCATATGTTTTACCATTAAATTTGAACATATGTTCCTTAAGGGTTAATTTTATGCTGGCCCCTACCGCATGTGCAATCATTTTCTTCAGTTCATCGTGGTTTTCGGGTGTCCGTATGGCTCTGGTCCACCCGTTCCATCTATCTGTGTGGGTTTTCTTGGCCATTGAGGTGATGGTAGGTGGTCTGCCTCTTGCTGGTCTTGTAGGGCACAGGTTGCTAAGGTCATAAGTGTCTAGGTAACTATTACTATGGGTAAGCTTAAGTAGAAGTCCCAGCTCACTGGTATCAATCCCACGGAACTCAACCTTGCTCTCGCTGATCATTTCGACGCATTTCTCCACAGCAAAATCCACGTCAATAGATGGATACAGGGACACAACATCCATACTGCCTATTATGCAGTTTGTTAGGTCCCCAGATCGGTTACCCGCGCCGATTCTGCTGAGGAGGTCCTCCGTGCTGTCACACACATCTGGGGACATCTCAATGATGGGGCGTATGATCAGGGAGAGGAAGTAGGACAGTCTGTAGTTACTAGCAATGTTAGCCCCACAGACTGGCCGTGTTGGTGGTCCCGCGACAGGGTCCCAGCCCGTTTTATGGTCTTTTCGAAGCCCATACAACGCCGGAACGTCATTGTTCCAGGCCTGGAAGTTGTTGGCAGTCCTTTTGTTGGGCTGCATTATATTTGTCCACATCACCATATGGGCATTGAGGGTTTTTTCTCTATCCTCATGCTCCTGTGGTGTTACCTCTCTTGTGTTAGTGATGTGGGGTTGCATTGCCTGGATGTAGTTTGGCAGGCTGTCAACCGACATTCTGCCAGACTTGTCTGTTGGAAAGCATGCTATCTCTCCATTACGCGAGCGCTGCATGAGCTTACGCAAGCCATTTGCAGATTCTTCTCCCAGTTGCTGGGCCTCTATTCTATTATGCTTCTTGCTATACTGTTCTATAATATTTCTAAGTTCGGATTTAGCTATACTAAATTGTGCTTCTGTTTGTTCATCGACCTGCGACGGCAACTGCGTGCGTTTGTTAAATGGCAAAGTCGTGGCGTGGACTCGTCGTAGGTCGAATTATTTATCGGAGGGGTTATAAAACGGAGAGTTCCAGGCTGCTGCTTTATGTGTACTAGTGCTATTGTTATTGTTAGTTGTGTTGTTTCTATTTCCACCAACAGCAGCAGCCTCAGCTTCATGGTTGTTTCTATGTCTCTCATAATTACTCCTGTCTCTTTCCACTGGCTCAATGTTGTTATCTACCCTATTTTGTGTGTCTGTGTGTTCGTCTTGGTTATTCTCTTTGTCCTTAGTCTCCCATCTCCTTTTCCTTTTAATCCTATTACTTTCTCTTATTTCTCTGATTTCTGTGCTACTGTCATTACTTGTTTTCTGTGTGTGTGTGTTTGTTAAGATTGTGGTGGTGGTGAGAGGCATTGAATGCGTGTGTGTTGTTGTTGTTGATGTGTGTTGTTGTTGATGTGTGTTGTTGTTGTCTCCGTGTGTGTGTGTGTTATCGTTGTTGTGTGTGTTGTTATTGTTGTTTGTGTTTGCGTGTCTGTTGTTGTTGTATCTGGGTATGTTGCTATTGTTGTTGTTGTTGATGTGTGTGTTGTTGTTATTGTTGTCTCCGTGTGTGTTGTTATTGTTGTTTGTGTCTGCGTGTCTGTTGTTGTATCTGGGTATGTTGCTATTGTTGTTGTTGTATCTGGGTATGTTGCTATTGTTGTTGTTATTGTTGTTTGTGTCTGTGTGTCTGTTGTTGTTGGGATGTGTGTTGTATATGTGTGTGCGTATATTGTTGCTTTTGTTTTTGTTTTTGATGCTCCAGCGTAGTTTCGTAAATGATTTTTCTATTTCTGACAGACAAATAATCATATTTACCTTCTTGAATGTCGCAAATTTGGGTGGCAGACGTAACACAGACATTTCATTATTATCTATTTCCGTGTTTCCATAAATGTTGGTATTTTCATTGTTCAACAGACACGCAGACACAAACAACAATAACAACACACACGGAGACAACAATAACAACAACACACACATCAACAACAACAACAATAGCAACATACCCAGATACAACAACAACAGACACGCAAACACAAACAACAATAACAACACACACAACAACGATAACACACACACACACGGAGACAACAACAACACACATCAACAACAACACACATCAACAACAACAACACACACGCATTCAATGCCTCTCACCACCACCACAATCTTAACAAACACACACACACAGAAAACAAGTAATGACAGTAGCACAGAAATCAGAGAAATAAGAGAAAGTAATAGGATTAAAAGGAAAAGGAGATGGGAGACTAAGGACAAAGAGAATAACCAAGACGAACACACAGACACACAAAATAGGGTAGATAACAACATTGAGCCAGTGGAAAGAGACAGGAGTAATTATGAGAGACATAGAAACAACCATGAAGCTGAGGCTGCTGCTGTTGGTGGAAATAGAAACAACACAACTAACAATAACAATAGCACTAGTACACATAAAGCAGCAGCCTGGAACTCTCCGTTTTATAACCCCTCCGATAAATAATTCGACCTACGACGAGTCCACGCCACGACTTTGCCATTTAACAAACGCACGCAGTTGCCGTCGCAGGTCGATGAACAAACAGAAGCACAATTTAGTATAGCTAAATCCGAACTTAGAAATATTATAGAACAGTATAGCAAGAAGCATAATAGAATAGAGGCCCAGCAACTGGGAGAAGAATCTGCAAATGGCTTGCGTAAGCTCATGCAGCGCTCGCGTAATGGAGAGATAGCATGCTTTCTAACAGACAAGTCTGGCAGAATGTCGGTTGACAGCCTGCCAAACTACATCCAGGCAATGCAACCCCACATCACTAACACAAGAGAGGTAACACCACAGGAGCATGAGGATAGAGAAAAAACCCTCAATGCCCATATGGTGATGTGGACAAATATAATGCAGCCCAACAAAAGGACTGCCAACAACTTCCAGGCCTGGAACAATGACGTGCCGGCGTTGTATGGGCTTCGAATAGACCATAAAACGGGCTGGGACCCTGTCGCGGGACCACCAACACGGCCAGTCTGTGGGGCTAACATTGCTAGTAACTACAGACTGTCCTACTTCCTCTCCCTGATCATACGCCCCATCATTGAGATGTCCCCAGATGTGTGTGACAGCACGGAGGACCTCCTCAGCAGAATCGGCGCGGGTAACCGATCTGGGGACCTAACAAACTGCATAATAGGCAGTATGGATGTTGTGTCCCTGTATCCATCTATTGACGTGGATTTTGCTGTGGAGAAATGCGTCGAAATGATCAGCGAGAGCAAGGTTGAGTTCCGTGGGATTGATACCAGTGAGCTGGGACTTCTACTTAAGCTTACCCATAGTAATAGTTACCTAGACACTTATGACCTTAGCAACCTGTGCCCTACAAGACCAGCAAGAGGCAGACCACCTACCATCACCTCAATGGCCAAGAAAACCCACACAGATAGATGGAACGGGTGGACCAGAGCCATACGGACACCCGAAAACCACGATGAACTGAAGAAAATGATTGCACATGCGGTAGGGGCCAGCATAAAATTAACCCTTAAGGAACATATGTTCAAATTTAATGGTAAAACATATGCCCAAGAGGAAGGAGCAGCGATTGGTGTTAGCATTGCAGGCGACATAGCTAACTTATTCATGGTATGGTGGGACAGTAGACTTAAACAAAAACTTAATGAACAATTAAAAGACAGCTTAACCCTGATAATGTACTCCCGCTACGTAGATGATATAAACATCGTAGTTAAGACACCCCCACTAAAGAACAGTCAGGAACTAGAGAAAAACACAATGGAAAGCATCCAGCAAATAGCAAACTCCATCCACCAGAGCATTAGAGTTACTATAGACTACCCAAGTAGACACCCCAACCATCGATTACCTGTACTAGACACAGAGCTCTGGTTAGATACAATTAACAACCAAAAAACAAATCCTCCATTCCCATTATGCCAAACCCATGACTTCCAAACATCTGATCCACCGAAACTCGGCCATTTCGGACCATACCAAAATCAACATACTGATTGCGGATTTGGTACGGGTGATGAGAAATGTGTCCCGCATGTGCAACCCCGAAGAACTAGAGAGACACATACAACATTTCATCCACCGTATGCAGTTCTCTGGCTACAATCAGAGAGATAAAATCAGAGTGTATAAAGGAGCCAGAACCAAATGGGAAAAAATGGTAAATAATGACATAAATGGGACCTGCCCCTTGTATAGGAGCAAATTTTGGAATAGAATAGAAAGAACTAAGAACAAGGCCAATAGAATAAACTCATGGTATGATAGCAATAAATACCAGAGCGTAATGTTCATCAATACAACCCCTAGAGGCGAACTAGCCTACAAATTTAGAAGGGCCCTAAAGAAACATAATCTCAATATTAAGATAGTAGAAAGACCTGGTACCTCCGTAAAAACACTTATTAGCAAGACATACCCGTTCCAAAGACCCTCATGTATAGATAAGAAATGTATAACCTGTAAAATAAGCCCCCATATTAACTGTAAAACTAGAAATGTAGTATATAGCATAAGATGTACTGAAGGACAATGTAGAAACAAAAATATAGTGTACATAGGTGAGACAGCTCGTAGTATAGGGGAACGAATAAATGAACACTGGCGAGACCTCCAAGATAATAAAGAATCATCTGTGCTCTACCAACATGCTAAGATAGAACACAGGGGTAAATTAGAGAGCATAGAAATAAGAATAGAATCCACACACAAGAAAGACGCAATGTTTAGGCAAATTACAGAGGCAGTAAGCATAAAAGAATTAAAACCAAAATTAAATAGAAAATATGAGTGGAACAGCAACATCACAACTTACAATTAAGGACAAAATGAAAACACACACACACATAAAACAAACAACTTACAATTGAAAACACACACAAAATGAAAACACACACATAGAACAAACAACCAACCAACAATAAATAAATAAATAAACAAACAAATAGAAAAATATAAATAGAAAAATAGAAAAATGAACACAAACACACACAGACACCCGGATGTGGCGCATGCGCAAACTGAGCACGCAACCCACACACAAACAAAATGGCGTAGGATAGAAGAAAGGAAAGGCACAGAAACGAAGAAAGAAATCCCCAGTCACTGAAGAGGTCACAGAGTGTGTGACGAAAGAACTATGACTATATATATATAAACAACTATCTGGTTGTGGAACCAACCAACCAACCAGAAATTTATAAATTTGTAAATTTATAAATATATAATAAATTAAATTGAAGTGAAAGCACTGGTGCGTGTGTTTCTTATTGGCAACATGACCCTCTCAAAGTATAACAATATATATATATATATATATATATTATATATATGTATATATATATATATGTATATATATATATATGTATATATATATATATTATATATATGTATATATATATATTATATATATGTATATATATATATATTATATATATGTATATATATATATATTATATATATGTATATATATATATATTATATATATGTATATATATATATATTATATATATATATTATATATATGTATATATATATATATTATATATATGTATATATATATACATTATATATATGTATATATATATATTATATATATGTATATATATATATATGTATATATATATATATTATATATATGTATATATATTATATATATATATATATATATATTATATATATGTATATATATATATATATATATATATATATTATATATATGTATATATATATATATATATATATATATATATACATTATGAAGAGAGAAGAAACATTTAGATATAATTAGTAATAAAATGTATCATACCTAAACTGTTCCTAAATTCCTCGACTACGTAGTTTCGTGGCATAAACAAAAACAATATATCAAAGATATAGAGTCCTTGCGAGGTCTGCCGACTTATCAAGAGGATACCTCATTTTACTAATCTCAAGAACGCGTCTACACGACGTGAGAAAGAATCCCAAAAGGCGGAGGGGGAGATAGTCACGCGATATAACGGTCGAGAAACAGAGCTAAGCCTCTTATAACCACGAAGAAAATACCACGGAGGCGGAGGGGGTATTCATATCGAGGCCGCAGAAGAGGTAGTGAAGAAGGCGAGAAGTATGAGTAATGGAAGCTTTCCAGTTGTCCCCACACTTCAAAGATTGCTTCTCGACCGTTATATCGCGTGACTATCTCCCCCTCCGCCTTTTGAGATTCTTTCTCACGTCGTGTAGACGCGTTCTTGAGATTAGTAAAATGAGGTATCCTCTTGATAAGTCGGCAGACCTCGCAAGGACTCTATATCTTTGATATATTGTTTTTGTTTATGCCACGAAACTACGTAGTCGAGGAATTTAGGAACAGTTTAGGTATGATACATTTTATTACTAATTATATCTAAATGTTTCTTCTCTCTTCATAATGTATTTTTAACTCTGATACTGGTTCAGTCTGGTTCAAACTGAATTGGTCTGTCCCAGTCATTCATTGAGCAACATCGGTGAAGTTGGCACCCTTAACTCACAGTTGGGTGCGGATGCATTCATGTATATATGTGTGTGTCCGCATGTATCTGTGTGTTTCTAAATATATATATATATATATATATATATATATATAAATATTGTACTTGGGGAGAGTCATATTGTAATAATATTGCCAGAAATAATAACAGAACACACTCAATGTTTGGTTGGTTTTCGCTTCTGTATCTTTGATATGTATGTATATATATGTATGTAAAATGTAAACAGAAATAACAACACAATCGGCACAGTATACAGTATATGGAAGGGATATATTAGGTTAACGCTTGATATAGCAGGAAGAGGGTCTTAACGTTTCTGACGCTAGTCCTTCATCAGAAGAAAGAATGAGAAATAGGTTAGATTGAGGGGACGGGCGAAATAGGAGAAAATGTCTTTAGATAAAAATAACAGGTCCATTCATGTTGACATCTCTTGCAAAACTGTTGGTGCTGGCGTTTTGCGTATGATTTATTTTGTGAAAAGTGGAAGATGGAGCGCGTCTATATATATATATATATATATATATATATATATATATATATATATATATATATACTATATATAGAGTTATAAACTCAAACAGTCTTTTACAATTAAATAGCTCAAAGAAAGAGATATTTCTGAGCCCTGAAATACAAATTAATAGATGATAAACACTAATACAAGTATATAAGTGTTTGTATTGCAAATGACCAAGTTAGCTAGATTGAAAAATACTAATTAAATTAATACAGTTTGCCTGTCTCGATTTAAAATAATAAATCAATAAAAACAAACCCATATTGGCAATAGCCGTGATACCTGGACAAATTTAAATTTCAAAACTCAAATCTGTTTCGCAACAATAAGTGAAAATTCCATTTCTAGTCCCATAAAAACGGCTGCTATTTCTGGCGGCACGAGTATAGGACTGGCTAGACGCTGGGACACCATGTGCGTTCAACAACACAGTTCTCTCAGTCTTCCTAAGTATTTTGAAGTGAAACATACCAATTTCTGGATACCTGCAGCTGAGCACAGAAATGGAATTTTCACTTATTGTTGCGAAACAGATTTGAGTTTTGAAATTTAAATTTGTCCAGGTATCACGGCTATTGCCAATATGGGTTTGTTTTTATTGATTTATTATTTTAAATCGAGACAGGCAAACTGTATTAATTTAATTAGTATTTTTCAATCTAGCTAACTTGGTCATTTGCAATACAAACACTTAAATACTTGTATTAGTGTTTATGATATATATATATATGTATATATATATATATATATATATATATATATATATATATATATATATATATACATATATATGTGTGTGTGTGTGTGTGTGTGTGTGTATATATTGACAATAAGGAGGGACACCTATAATTTGAGCTTGTTTATAGAATTCTTTCTGCCTTTGTCAGTCTAAGTAAAGCTTTAAAGAATTGGCTTTTAAAGAATTCCCCTTTCTTTAAACCCATCAACCATGACTGACCTCCACCCATCCCACTCCGCACCCTCTCCTACCACCAGAAAAGTTTTAAATACCACCATATTTACTTGGACAGTCAGATTGCTGATGATTTCTCACGAATGAAACAGTTCTAGTCCTGTAGAATCTCTTATATATATATATATATATATATATACGCGCTCCATCATCCTCTTTTCACAAAATAAATCATACGCAAAACGCCAGCACCAACAGTTTTGCAAGAGATGTCAACATGAATGGACCTGTTATTTTTATCTAAAGACATTTTTTACTATTCCGCCCGTCCCCTTAATCTATCTTATTTCTCATTCTTTCCTCTGATGAAGGACTAGCGTTCGAAACGTTAAGACCCTATGCCTGCTATATCAAGCGTTAACCTAATATATCCCTTCCATATACTGTACCGATTGTGTTTTTATTTCTGTTTACCTTTTACATACATATATATACATACATATAAAAGATACAGAAACGAAAACCAACCAAACACTGAGTGTGTTCTGTTATTATTTCTGTATCGGTAGAGGGTTAGACGCCATGCTTTCTAGCATAGTTACGTCCCATTACGGTCTGAATTCAAATCCCGCCAATGTTAACTTTGCCTTTCATCCTTATGGGGTCGATAAAATAAAATACCAGTAATGCACTGGGTAATAGCTGGCCTTGTGCCTAAAGTAGAAACAATTATTTCTGGCAATATTATTACAACAATATGACCCTCCCCAAGTATAATATATATATATATATATATATATATATATAAAATATATATTTGTGAAATGGGCGGTGGTTGAAATTCTGATGTGCACGGTTAAATGGTAGTAGACGTGGTCGGACGGACATGAAAATTTACAAATTTACACACCTATGTAAAAAGTGCCAAGGAAGCAAATAGACGAGGTTTCAAATCTCTAACTTGAAAAAGGTGGTCTCTGGGGCCGAAAACTATTGCGTTCGGTGAGTTATTTCCCCCTGTTCTAATACTTTTGTGTTATTTACAATTTCATACAAATTTTTAAACTCATCAACGTTCTTTCGCTGTTAACATACAGTACCAATAATTTGAAAATTATTATTGAAAGTTTATTATAAATAAGCAGTTTGAGGGAAAAAATAGAAATATGCACTTGGGGCTGGACAGCGTACAATGAGAAGTGGAGCGACGTGAAAAGCGTTGTTTATTATCAGCGAAATAGCAATGTCGATGATATGCAAGTTTGAAAATGCAGATTAATAAAGTGTTGCCTTCTACAGTACGTTTCATGTTCATTTTTCAATTAGAGTTGCTGTATATTAAATTTAAATACTTCTATAACGATCATACAGTACCGTAAATAAAACCCTTACATTGCGAACCCCCTGTTCTAATACTGGGGTTAATTATTTTCTCCTCTTCTAATAAACGTCTAATTGAGTTATTTCCTCCTGTTCTACTAATTTCAATATTCATTGTTTTAATTACAATTTCATACAAATTTTTTAACTCATTCATTTCTTTCGCTGCGTTCTTTCGCAGCGTTCTTTCGCTGTTAACATACAGTACCGTTTTATGAAATCAATTCTGCAGTACCATTTTACGAAATGCCAAACCGAAAACAGTCACTGTTTTCCATCAAAAGAAATAAAACCCTTAAATTGTGAAGAAGGGAGTCATGTTCTCAAGTACGTTTTTTCAGATATCATTTTCATTTTAATTCTAATACATGTTAACCACCACTAACAATAAGTAGTATTTTTCAATTCATTGTCTTATTTAAAATAACATATCAAAGACAACGTTATTTCGCTGTTAATAAACTTTTGGCTTCTACAGTACGTTTCATTTTTAGTTTAAAATTACATTTGCTCTATATTAAATTTAAATAATTCTATAATGATCATACAGTACTGTTTTATGAAATCGATTCTGCAGTAGAATTTTACGAAATTCCAAACCGAAAAAGGTAAGTGTTTTCTAACAAAAGAAATAAAACCCTTTCATTGCGAACCCCTTGTTCTAATACTGGGGTTAGTTATTTCCTCCTCTTCTAATAAACATCTAATATATAGAGGCCCCTATTTGCTTCCTTGGCACTTTTTACATAGGTGTGTAAATTTTCATGTCCGTCCGACCACGTCTACTACCATTTAACCGTGCACATCTGAATTTCAACCACCACCCATTTCACAAATATATATATATATATATATATATATATATATATATATATATAAAGGTTTACACACACACACACACATATATATATATATATATATATATATATATATATATATATATATATGTGTGTGTGTGTGTGTGTGTGTGTGTGTGTGTGTGTGTGTGTGTGTGTGTGTGTGTGTGTGTGTTTTGCAACGGGTCACTTTGTGGCTCAATGAAGAGTTAATAAATAAAACAATCAGAGCTATATATCATAAAACATGTCTATAGAATCACCAGATAAAATATATACCGTTTCCTCTCCCAATTAGCATAATTAACCATATAAAAAATCAATTAGACCAAGCTATAAGAATAAAGGCTCCTATGAAGAAATCTCCGACAAATAACCGAAAGCAGCCCTTCGCGGCGGTTGCGACGGAGTATTTATCGAGTATTTCGACAGCGTGTATAAATCGACCAGATATACAGTCAACTAAACAGAATTAGGTGTAAAATAAACTAGGAGAAAAGTGAACATATTTAGTTACCTCTACCATGGTTTAGTCCGCATTTTAAGATATCCGATAACATTGGAAATCTGGAGCACCGGACTCTTCAGGAGTTAGCTCAAATTTAGACAATTAATTTTCTAAACTGATCGCGCCAAGAATACATTAAAAAATGGCTAAGAATCGTGACGTGACAGCGGTCAAGTTAGAAAGAATGTGATTAGTTGCTTACGGCTGGTGGCCTTTATTCTTATAGATTGGTCTAATTGATTTTTTATATCGTTAATTATGCTAATTGGGAGAGGAAAGGATATATATTTTATCTGGTGATTCTATAGACATGTTTTATGATATATATTTTTTTGAACGATCGACTTTCGTCAAATCGGACCGAGGGAACAATGTTTCCGTTGGTCTTTCCAATTGCTAATACTATCTATCGGTCGCAACTCCAGGTAGAAGGAGCAACGTGAAATAAAGTGTCTTGCTCAAGGACATAACGCATCGCCCGGTCCAGGAATCGAACTCACAACCTTACGATTGCGAATCCAATTCTCTAACCACTCAGCCACACGCCTTCACTATATGATATATATATATATATATATATATATATATATATATATATATATATATATATATATATATATATATATATATATATATATATATATATATATATATATATATATATATATATATATATATATATATATATATATATATATATATATATATATATATATAAAATAATGAATAAACAAAGAAACAATTCCTTATATTAAAAGAAATTCATCATTTTACGATTGTTTCTAGGATATCTATGTGTTAGAGTTGGTATGCATATTCTATAGATCTATGTACAATATTTATACAAACTATCAGAGGGAATATACATACCTACACATATATATGCTGTCTTCAGAAATAATGATATTTGTTTATTGATAAAGACAAAGGTTCAATACAATAGTGTGCTCAAAAGGGCCACCCCTTATCAAAATAGTAGAAATGAATGTAGATTATGTTCCCAAGAACTTTTCGAAATAATGAAATCTAAGGATATCCTATTAAATAAGCGACAGGAATTAATAATATCGTGTAATCATAAACTGAGAAAAACCTTTAAATATTATAAACCTAATTAATATACACTTTAGAAATTAATATATAAATTATTTTTAATTTAGTTAACCTATAATTAATATTCTACTACTGATGAACTACATAATTCTGCTTTAAATATTATAAACCTAATTAATATACACTTTAGAAATTAATATATAAACTATTTTTAATTTAGTTAACCTATAATTAATATTCTACTACTGATGAACTGCATAATTTGGCTTTCCTTCTTACAAATATCATTTCCTAAAACTGATACCATTAAGTAAACATATATAATGCTTTAACTTCAGGTTATGACTCTATGTTCCTTGAAAACTATATATATTTACTATTTCTCACTAATAAATTTAATTCCCCCCCCAATAATTATATGTATATATGACTGTGTATGTGTGTGTATATATGTGTGAATGTATGTATGTGTGTATGTATGTGTATATATATATATATATATATATATATATGTGTGTGTATGTATATGTGTGTGTATGTATATATGTATATATATATATGTGTGTATGTGTGTGTATATATATGTACATATATGTATATATATATATATGTATATATAAGTGTATATATATGTGTATATATATATATATATATATATGTGTGTGTGTGTGTATGTGTATGTATATATATATATGTATATATAAGTGTATATATATATATATTATTTTTATATTCTTTTAATCTCCCCTCATCTTTAGCAGCACTTTTCAACTGCATCTAACTCTTATTTATCATATCTATATGTATTAGTATAATTTTATCAATATAAATATACCCTTCAATTAAATTAATTTTATATTCTTTTCATAGATGTATTTTTTTCACTAACATTCTTATCTTAAAACTTTTGTCACCTTAGATATTTGTATTGGCATTACTATTTTATAACAGCAACTGTTTGTATACCTTTTACTGACCACCTGACCTAGTTTCACCCCTAAAATAAGCTTCAATTACTACTATTTTACCATTTGGCCAATTATTAACTTTCTATTGGTTAATTCTAAACCTCTTACCAAACAGACAGAATATATTAGATCTTTGTTGGGTTTATTCAATGAACAAATAAAATTATTTCTGAGGTCAGCATATGACCTATTTCTTCCCTAAAATAATCCTTCATTCATAATATTCTTTTCCATCCAAAACTGAAATCTACCTTCCTCTACCCATAATTTAAGGGTCTTCTACTACTATATTACTATCTTGACCCTCACTATCTCATGATTGGTCAATTCAAAACCTGTTCCCAAACAGACCTATTGTATTGAATCTTTGTCTTTATCAATAAACAAATATCATTATTTCTGAAGACAGCATATATATGTGTAGGTATGTATATTCCCTCTGATAGTTTGTATAAATATTGTACATAGATCTATAGAATATGCATACCAACTCTAACACATATATATCCTAGAAACGATCGTAAAATGATGAATTTTTTTTAATATAAGGAACTGTTTCTTTGTTTATTCATTATTTTATTAATTTATCTTGACTCTGTTTTCCGTTTATTTTTCACAGAAAGTAGTTTTTGAATGCATCTTCTATTTTCATGATATCCGGATTACATTGAGTTCTTCATACGGATTGGACACTACCGTAAACTTTTGGTAGATTTATCTACATATATATATATATATATATATATATATATATATATATATATATATATATATAAATTAATAAAGTAATGAATAAACAAAGAAACAGTTCCTTATATTAAAAAAATTCATCATTTTACGATCGTTTCTAGGATATATATGTGTTAGTGTTGGTATGCATATTCTATAGATCTATATATATATATATATAAGATCAAAAGATGGTTAAAAGAGTTCCATGTATTTTATTATGCGCATTTCAAAAACAAATATCATCATGCAATAATATTTGTGTTTGCATCAGATAAAATAGGAAGACATGATGTGAAGGTTAAAAAACACTTGTGAATAGTGCAGTTTTGAATCAACATATGAAAAGTAGTTTTAGATTGATGTGTGATATTGGGAAAAAAAATGTTGAGGGGGGTGGGGGTGGAAAGGATGAAAAAGAGGAGGAGATGAGAGTAAAAAGTGGAGGAGGAGGAGTATAATGAGGAAGGATGAGATAGGAGGAGAGATGGGTGATAGAGAGAGCGAGATAGCTTTTATAACTGAGAAAAATATATTGTTTTACATAGAGAGGTTGAAAAACCGTTGGAAGATAATGTTTAAATTAAAATTTTAATTTATACATTATCTTCCAACGGTTTTTCAACCTCTCTATGTAAAACAATATATTTTTCTCAGTTATAAAAGCTCTCTCTCTCTATCACCCATCTCTCCTCCTATCTCATCCTTCCTCATTATACTCCTACCCCTCCACTTTTTACTCTCATCTCCTCCTCGTTTTCATCCCCCCCCCCAAACATTTTTTTTTCCCAATATCACACATCAATCTAAAACTACTTTTCATATGTTGATTCAAAACTGCACTATTCACAAGTGTTTTTTAACCTTCATATCATGTCTTCCTATTTTATCTGATAAAAACACAAATATTATTGCATGATGATATTTGTTTTTGAAATGCGCATAATAAAATATTTATTTATTTATTTATTTATTTATTAAAATAACAGATTATAGTTTAACCAAAGAATCGCTGCTTTCACTCTTAATGGGATCTTCTGAAACTCTAATCTGTTATTTTAATAAATATTTGCTCTGGGGTCCTTATACATTTTATATATATTTATCCTTATCGAGCCCTCTTTGGATTTAAGTCTTCACATTTATTATTATTACTATATATATGTGTATATATATATCTTGGTTGTCCATCGTAAACGATGATGACATCTTCTTTATTTTATTTTATTTCCCGTCTGCCGTGGACACGAAGGTGGCAGTGGAAGCCGATCGTTGATTTGCAGGTCCGGGGACAGTGGGGGCAAGGGAAGAGACCGGAGTCGCTAGGGGCAGCTGTTGATGCCTTTCTCCTCCTTTCACGGGTCTCAGTGACCTCTGCCCGTCTCTTCTCTTCAAAAGAGTCCTTGGTGCGTCTGGTAAGGATTCGCCTCTCAGTCCTGTCCTGAGCATGGGACTCGAGTTGTTTTGGGGTGATTCCAGTGTTGTTGATACTGGAATTCACGCAGTCTTTGAACCTCTTGAGAGGCCTGTCCAGCTTTCGTTTCCCTGAACTGAGTTCCCAATACATCAGTTGCTTCGGAAGTCTGTGATCGTCCATCCGGATGACATGTCCCACCCATCGAAGTCGGCTCTTCAGTATCATAGCTTCGACACTGGTTGTCTCAGCCATGTCAAGAACTTCGAGTTTGGAGACCATGTCCTGCCATTTGATGTTCATGATTGACCGGAGGCTGCGCATGTGGAACCGTTCCAGCTGCTTCAGGTGCCTTCTGTACAGGGTCCATGTCTCACATCCGTAGCAGAGGCTGGTGAGAATAACCGCCCTGTACACCTTGAGCTTGGGGACTGCCTGATGTTGTGCTGGTTCAGGACGCGTGTCCTCAGGCAGCCAAGGGCTTGACTGGCCTTTCAGATCCTGGCATTTATCTCCTTGTCGAAGCTTCCATCGCTGCTGATGACACTGCCGAGGTACTTGAAGTCGTCCACCGTCTTTAGGTGGGTGCCTCCAATGGTGATGGAAGGAGGGTGAGTGATGGTGGAAGGTGCAGGCTGGAACAAGACCTCAGTCTTTCCAAGACTAATTGTGCGACCGGAGGGGAAGGAGGCCTCCGCGAACTTGTTGACGATGACTTGGAGGTCAGGTTCCCTGTGGGGCATGAGGGCACAGTCGTCAGCAAAAAGTGCCTCCAGGACGAGCCTCTGCACGGTCCTTGTCTTGGCCGTCAGGCGCCGCAGGTCAAACAGGGAGCCGTCCAGTCTGTATCGCAGATACACTCCGGGCTCGTGGTCTCTGACGGCATGATTGAGCACGCAGGTGAAGAACAGGTTGAAGAGAGCCAGCACGCATCCTTGCTTGACGCCGTTGGTGATTCCGAACGGTTCTGATGCCTCTCCGCCCGAGTGCACCTGCCTGGTCATGTCGTCATGGAATTGGCGTATCAGGCTCACAAACTTTGTCGGGCATCCAAACTTCGACAGTATCGACCAGAGGGCCTCCCTGTTGACAGTGTCGAAGGCCTTCGTCAAGTCTATGAAGACGGCAAAGAGGTCCATGTTCTGCTCGACACACTTCTCCTGCACCTGGCGTACAGAGAAGATCATGTCGATCGTGCCGCTGTTTGGGCAGAACTCACACTGGGCCTAAGGCAAGTTGTCCTCCGAGATGTTGGCGATGAGGCGGTTGAGCATGACCCGAGCCAGGACCTTCCCAGCAATGGACAGGAGAGAAATGCCCCGATAGTTGCCACAGTCAGTTTTGCTGCCTTTGTTCTTAAAAAGCGAGACAACTGTGCCAACCCTGAAGTATTTGGTCACCTCTTCTTTCTCCCATATGCTGACGAGGAGGGTGTGGAAGGCCCCCAGGGCAGCTAGACCGGTCGACTTGAAGATCTTGGCAGGAATCCCGTCCTTCCCAGGGGCCTTCCTGAGCTGGTCTGGTTGATTGACTTCGTGACTTCATCCAAAGTAGGGGGAGATCGAGGCTGCCGACTACGGGCATCTGCGGGACCTGGTCGAGGACGGTAGTGTCGACAGTGGAGGGCCTGTTGAGCAGGTTGCTGAAGTGCTCTCTCTCCACCTCGAGTTGATGCTGCTTCTCCTTCAGCAGGATCGAGCCGTCAGCAGGCTGCAGCGGTGTGGTGATAGGCTTGGAGGGTCCGTAGACGCCCCCGGTGGCGCTGAAGAACATCTTGGAGTTCTTTGTGCCAGCGTATCTCTCAACTTCTTCGGCCTTCTTTTCCCACCACTTGTCCTGCATTCTGCGTAGCGCTGCTTGGGTCTGCCTCTGGAGGTGCTTGAAGCGGTCGCGCTTCGAGGTGGAGGAGTTGTTATTCTGCCACTCAATGAAAGCCCTCCTCTTCTCGTCCAGGAGTTGTCTGATGCGCTCATCGTTCTCATCAAACCCGTCCTGGTGAACTCTCTTTCTCGGCCCGATGGTTGCCTTGGCTAACTCTGTCACCAGCGACCTGAACTGTTCCCACTGTTGAGTTGGGGGTCCGGTCAGTGGTCCATGGGCAGTCAGCCGGCCGTCCAGGTCTTCCGCGAACGCATCACGATGCTCTGGCTGCTTGAGTCGTGCGACGTCGAAAGCTGGCCTACAGACTTTCGGTGTCTTGCGATGCGTCGGGGTGATGTGCAATGACAGGATGGTCCTGACAAGGCGATGGTCGGTCCAACACTCTGCACCACGCTCAACCACAGGTATTGAGAGGTCTGGTAGCTGCTTGCAGAGCGAAGTCCTGATGGCCAGGCGTACCCAGTGGATTCTGTCCTCGTCCTTTTCATTGCCCTTCCGGAAGAAGGTGTAGCCTCCTTTTGGTTCTACTATTGGTCCTTTCTCGGCGAGTCTAGTCCCGCTGAGGGCGGCTATGTCGATCCGGTAGCGAGCTAATTCCCTCGCTATGAGGGCAGTTATTCTCTCTGGCCTCAAGGAGGTATCCCTATCCATGAGGGTGCGAACATTCCATGCGCCAAGAATCAAGTTCTTCTTTCTATTATGTTGGTTTCGACCGCTTGCAAGGGTAAAACCGCCAGCCGCGGTAGACTGGCCGGCTTCGTGTGGGACGAGCGTTTATCGCCCCTCTCCTCGTGCGAGGGTGAGCTGTGCTCCCCTGAAAAGGGCTGCTCAGTCACCCGGTGGAACGCCTGATCTGCTCTGTCATCCCAGGGTGAGGAGAACAACTTGCGCATCCAGGCAGCCCACCTGTGGATTTGAGACTGGCAACTCCCAGAGGTTACCTCCACCTGTTACCTCCGCCTCTCGCCCATCACCGCAGGACTTTGGGAGTGCACACTAAAGAAGAAACCTGTGCGGGAAAGGTTTATAGAGGGAGGTTCAGTGCACAGTGACGGTCCCCCTCATTCGGCCGCAGAAGCCAGAATCCGGTGGTACGGAGGACCGTCAGGACCAGGGACTTCCTTGGCTGCAGTGGATGGCCACGACGTCTGTAATGCCTTGCCATGCCCAAGCGCTCCACACCGCTTGTTGTCGCCGCCTTCGTGACCGTTGGGAATATGTTGTCCTCCTCCACTCACTCCGTCGGTTCCAGTCTTCGTATGCAGGGGCAGGAATCCCCTATCTAACACATCGGGGGGTTTCAGACCCGTCCGGCTACCCTCAACCTGGTTCGGCCCGCCAGCCAAGGCGGTTTACAAGGGTGTGGTCGCTGTCGCATGCTACAGCTTCTTGGGGCCATAGGTGAGAGCTGAGTGTCAGGTGGGACCCAATGCAGGACGAGCTGTCCTGAAAAGGGCATGGCTAGCCCACCCCCTCCCCCCTACAGAGGTACATGCCCCTCCCTGAGACTCCAGGAATATACAGCCGTATATACATACACATACATATGTACATGTGTATATACATATTTACACATTTTTGGATGGCCGTTGACTCTTATCAGTTCTTCCGCCCTTTCTCAGGTTTTGTTTTTGTCCTGCAGGGTGTCCAAAATCACCTTCCTCACCAAGTAAACTTGGTGGGGTTGCCAATGCGACAGCTTGTACTGGTTTACGTGTTACCAGTAGCATTGAAGAGTGACCTGACAATAGTATATATATTTATGTGTGTATATATATATATATATATATATATATATATATACACACAGAAATATCCACGGTTAGTTGTGGGGTCTAGTCTGCATGAAGAACTCAATGTAATCCATATGTTGAAAATGTTGTAGGTTAAAATAAATCCCGGAAAACAATAAAACATCAAAAGGAAAACAGAGTCATGATATAAGTTAAAACAATAAAATAAAAATTCAAGTCATTAGATATATACTTCACTGATTTACGATCGTTTCTAGGTGATTTATAATACATCGTACGCATATTTCGTTATCGATCTATGTAGGGTTAGTTACAAAATATCAAATAAGGAATATATTTACCTACGTGTCAAAAGCCGCTGTCAAAAGCAATGAACATTTTATTCAAAATCAATAGTAAATTGAGTTCAATGAATTATGTAGGTACCCCCAACAACCATCTTACGTATGTTCGTAATTGCAGAAATAGAAGCGTTTGCCCCTTAAATGGCAACTGTTTGATTAATAATGTAATATATAAATGCACTGTGTCTACTACTGACTCCAACAAATCATATATAGGATCTACATCGAACACATTTAAGAAAAGATATTACGCACACTACAGTAGCTTTAACAATACTAAACTAGCTAACACCACATCTTTAGCTGAAGCTGTAAATAACTATAAAATGAAAAAAATAGATTTCAACCTATCGTGGGATAACATTCTGCAAAGAACTCCATATCTTGGGAACAGGAGAGAATGCAGATTATGTTCCGCGGAGATCTTGGAAATTAATATATCTAAGGACGATTTATTGAATAAAAGACAGGACCTGATTATAGCTTGTAATCACCGTATACGAAAAACATTTAAGTAATATAAACCTAATTAAACATTCTAAATGGCAACTCACTATAGTTCTATGTGACGTACCATTTGTTAGTATCCCCTTCACCTAATTATACGCTTTCCTGTTTATTTTTAACCTTTTAATTTTTTAGCTTCCATAGATTCATGCGTTACTGACTAAGGTACATAACCACCTGTAATTGTATGGGTATACATGTATCTATGTATGATAAGAGAATATATATATATATGTATATATATATATGTGTGTATATGTGTATGTGTGTGTATATGTGTATGTACATGTATGTGTGTACATGTATATATGTATGTATAAGTGTGTGTATATATGTATAAATATATATATATATATATGTTTGTGTGCGTGTATGTATGTATATGTATATGTTTATATCTATGTATGCTTATGTATGTTTTTAATGTTTATCGTTTTCGGTGCGCCCGGCCGATTAACTCACTCGATATGCAAATTAGGCTGCTCAGCCGTTAATATGCATAAGGATAGTATATACTTTCAGACGTTCAATCATCTGGCAGGAATGTATACGGTGCTGCCGATAGCTAATAAGCTTGAAACTAGTACATCGTTCCTTTGTCAGCGTTGAACAAAAGGGCAACGATGGTTGCTAAACACTGTACGGCTTAATTCGGGATGTTGGTTCACAAACAAACTGGGCATTATAATAAATGTTCGGTAAATCCATACGTACATATATATATGTGTGCATGTATGTATATATATATACATACAACTGTACGTCTGTATACATATATGTATGTACGTATACATACTTATATTTAAGTAACAGCCATACTAACAATGAGAAATGAAATTTCGTTTCATTTTTTCCATTTATCGTTTTCGGTGCGCCCGGCATATTAACTCACTTCATATGCAAATTAGGCTGCTCAGCTGTTACTATGCATAAGGAAAGTATATACTTTCAGACGTTCAATCATCTGGCAGGAATGTATACGGTGCTGCCGATAGCTAATAAGCTTGAAACTAGTACATCGTTCCTTTGTCAGTGTTGAACAAAAGGTCAACGATGGTTGCTAAACACTGTACGGCTTAATTCGGGATGTTCGTTTACAAACAAACCGAGCATTATAATAAATGTTCGGTAAATCCATACGTACATATATATATGTGTGCATGTATGTATATATATATACATACAACTGTACGTCTGTATACATATATGTATGTACGTATACATACTTATATTTAAGTAACAGCCATACTAACAATGAGAAATGAAATTTCGTTTCATTTTTTCCATTTATCGTTTTCGGTGCGCCCGGCATATTAACTCACTTCACATGCAAATTAAGCTGCTCAGCTGTTACTATGCATAAGGAAAGTATATACTTTCAGACGTTCAATCATCTGGCGGGAAGGTTTACGGTGCTGACGATAGCTAAGAAGCTTGAAACTAGTATATCGTTCCTTTGTCAGTGTTGAACAAAAGGCAACGATGGTTGCTAAACACTGTACGGCTTAATTCGGGATGTTTGTTTACAAACAAACCGAGCATTATAATAAATGTTCGGTAAATCCATACGTACATATATATATGTGTGCATGTATGTATATATATATACATACTACTGTACGTCTGTATACATATATGTATGTACGTATACATACTTATATTTAAGTAACAGCCGTACTAAGAGTGAGGAATGAAATTTCGTTTCACTTTTTCCATTTATCGTTATCGGTGCGCCCAGCCGATTAACTACCTTGATATGCAAATTAGACTGCTCAGAGTTACTATGCATAAGAAAATATATACTCTCAGACGTTCAATCATCTGGCAGGTAGGTATACGGTGCTGACGATAGCTAATAAGTTTGAAATTAGTACATCGTTCCTTTGTCAGTGTTGAACAAAAGGGCAATTATGGTTGCTAAACACTGTACGGCTTAATTCGGGATGTTTGTTTACAAACAAATCGAGCATGATAATAAAGTTTCGGTAATTTCATTCGTACATATATATATATGTGTTCATGTATGTATATATATATACATACAACTGTTCATCTGTATTGATATATTTATGTACATATACATACTTATATTTAAGTAACAGCCGTACTAAGAGGGAGAATGAATTTCGTTTCATTTTTTCCATTTATCGTTTTCGGTGGGCCGCCCGATTGACTCACTTGATATGCAAATTAGGCTGCTCAGAGTTACTATGCATAGGGAAAGTATATACTTTCAGACGTTCAATCATCTGGCAGGAAGCTATACGGTGCTGCGATAGGTAATAAGCTTGAAACTAATACATTGTTCCTTTGTCAGTGTTGAACAAAATGTCAACGATGGTTGCTCAACACTGTACGGCTTAATTCGGGATGTTTGTTTACAAACAAACCGATCATTAAAATAAATATTCGGTAAATCCATACGTACATATATATATATGTGTGCATGTTTGTATATATATACATACTACTGTACGTCTGTATACATATATGTATGTACGTATACATACTTATATTTAAGTAACAGCCGTTCTAAGAGTGAGAAAGAAATTTCGGTTCATTTTTTCCATTTATCGTTATGGGTGCACCCGGCCGATTAATTCACTCAGAAATGCAAATTAGGCTGCTCAGAGTTACTATGCATAAGGAAAGTATATACTTTCAGGCGTTCAATCACCTGGCAGGAAGGTATACGGTGCTGACGATAGCTAATAAGCTTGAAACTAGTACATCGTTCCTTTGTCAGTGTTGAACAAAAGGGCAACGATGGGTGCTAAACCCTGTACGGCTTAATTCCGGATGTTTGTTTACAAACAAACCGAGCATTATAATAAATGATCGGTAAATCCATACATACATATATATATATATGTGTGCATGTATATATATATATACACATACTACTGTACGTCTGTATACATATATGTATGTACGTATACATACTTATATTTAAGTAACAGCTGTACTAAGAGTGAGAAATGAAATTTCGTTTCATTTTTTCCATTTATCGTTTTCGGTGCGCCCGGACGATTAACTTTCTTGAAATGCAAATTAGGCTGCTCAGCCGTTAATATGCATAAGGAAATTATATACTTTCAGACGTTCAATCATCTGGCAGGAAGGTATACGGTGCTGACGATAGCTAATAAGCTTGAAACTAGTACATCGTTCCTTTGTCAGTGTTGAACAAAAGGGAAACTATGCTTGCTAAACACTGTACGGCTTAATTCGGGATGTTTGTTTACAAACAAACCCAGCATTATAATAAATGTTCGGTAAATCCATACATACATATATATATATATGTGTGCATGTATATATATATATACACATACTACTGTACGTCTGTATACATATATGTATGTACGTATACATACTTATATTTAAGTAACAGCCGTACTAAGAGTGAGAAATGAAATTTCGTTTCATTTTTTCCATTTATCGTTTTCGGTGCGCCCGGCCGATTAACTTTCTTGAAATGCAAATTAGGCTGCTCAGCCGTTAATATGCATAAGGAAAGTATATACTTTCAGACGTTCAATCATCTGGCAGGAAGGTATACGGTGCTGACGATAGCTAATAAGCTTGAAACTAGTACATCGTTCCTTTGTCAGTGTTGAACAAAAGGGCAACTATGGTTGCTAAACACTGTACGGCTTAATTCGGGATGTTTGTTTACAAACAAACCCAGCATTATAATAAATTTTCGGTAATTCCATACGTACATATATATATATGCATGTATGTATATATATATATACATACTACTGTACGTCTGTATACATATATGTATGTACGTATACATACTTATATTTAAGTAACAGCCGTACTAAGAGGGAGAAAGGTTATTTCGTTTCATTTTTCCATTTATCGTTTTCGGTGGGACGGCCGATTTACTAACTTGATATGCAAATTAGGCTGATCAGAGTTACTAATCATAAGGAAAGTATAAACTTTCAGACGTTCAATCATCTAGCAGGAAAGTATACGGTGCTGGCGATAGCTAATAAGCTTGAAACTAGTACATCGTTCCTTTGTCAGTGTTGAACACAAGGGCAACGATGGTTGCTAAACACTACGGATTAATTCGAGATGGTTATTTACAAACAAACGGAGCATTATAATAAATGTTCGGTAAATCAATAACGCACATATATATATGTGTGCATCTATGTATATATATACATACTACTGTACATCTGTATACATATATGTATGTACGTATACATACTTATATTTAAGTAACAGCCGTACTAAGAGGGAGAAAAGAGATTTCGTTTCATTTTTTCCATTTATCGTTTTCGATGCGCCCGGCCGATTAACTCACTTGATATGCAAAATAGGCTGCTCAGCCGTTAATATGCATAAGGAAAGTATATACTTTCAGACGTTCAATCATCTGGCAGGAATGTATACGGTACTGACGATAGCTAATAAGCTTGAAAATAGTACATTGTTCCTTTGTCAGTGTTGAACAAAAGGTCGACGATGGTTGCTAAACACTGTACGGCTTATTCGGGATGTTTGTTTACAAACAAACCTAGCATTATAATAAATGTTCGGTAAATCCATACATACATATATATATGTGTGCATGTATGTATATATATACATACTACTGTACGTCTGTATACATATATGTATGTACGTATACATACTTATATTTAAGTAACAGCCGTTCTAAGAGTGAGAATTGAAATTTCGTTTAATATTTTCCATTTATCGTTTTCGGTGCACCCGGACGATTAAATCACTTGATATGCAAATTAGGCTGCTAAGAGTTACTATGCATAAGAAAAGTATAAACTTTCACACGTTCAATCATGTGGCAGCAAGTTTTACGGTGCTGAAGATAGCTAATAATTTTGAATCTAGTACATCGTTCCTTTGTCAGTGTTGAACAAAAGAGCAACGATGGTTGCCAAACACTGTACGGCTTAATTCAGGTTGTTTGTTTACAAACAAACCGAGCATTATAATAAATGTACGGTAAATCCATACGTACATATATATATATGTGTGCATGTATGTATATATATACATACTACTGTACGTCTGTATATATATATGTATGTGCGTATAAATACTTATATTTAAGTAACAGCCGTACTAAGAATGAGAAGTGAAATTTCGTTTCATTGTTTCCATTTATCGTTTTCTGTTCGCGCGGGCGATTAACTCACTCGATCTGCAAGTTAGACTGCTCAGCCTTTAATATGCATAAGGAAAGAAAGTATAAACTTTCAGACGTTCAATCATCTGGCAGGAATGTATACGGTGCTGACGATAGCTAATAAGCTTGGAACTAGTAAATCGTTCCTTTGACAGTGTTGAACAAAAGGTTAACGATGGTTGCTAAACACTGTACAGCTTAATTTGGGATGTTTGTTTACAAACAAACCGAGCATTATAATAAATGTTCGGTAAATCCATACGTACATATATATATGTGTGCATGTTTCTATATATATACATACTACTGTACGTCTGTATATATATATGTATGTGCGTATATATACTTATATTTAAGTAACAGCCGTACTAAGAATGAGGAGTGAAATTTCGTTTCATTTTTTCCATTTATCGATCTCTGTGCGCCAGGCCGATTAACTCACCTGATATGCAAATTAGGCTGCTCAGCTGTTAATATGCATGAGGAAAGTATATATTTCAGACGTTCAATCATGTGGCAGGAAGGTATACGGTACTGACGATAGCTAATAAGCTTGAAACTAGTACATCGTTCATTTGTCAGTGTCGAACAAAAGGGCAACTAGGGTTGCTAAACACTGTACAGCTTAATTTGGGATGTTTGTTTACAAACAAACCGAGCATTATAATAAATGTGCGGTAATTCCATACGTACATATATATATATATGCATGTATGTATATATATACATACTACTGTACGTCTGTATACATATATGTATGTACGTATACATACTTATATTTAAGTAACAGCCGTACTAAGAGGGAGAAAAGAGATTTCGTTTCATTTTTTCCATTTATCGTTTTCGATGCGCCCGGCCGATTAACTCACTTGATATGCAAATTAGGCTGCTCAGCCATTAATATGCATAAGGAAAGTATATACTTTCAGACGTTCAATCATCTGGCAGGAAGGTTTACGTTGCTGACGATAGCTAATAAGCTTGAAAATAGTACATTGTTCCTTTGTCAGTGTTGAACAAAAGGTCGACGATGGTTGCTAAACACTGTACGGCTTAATTCGGGATGTTTGTTTACAAAAAAACCTAGCATTATAATAAATGTTCGGTAAATCCATACATACATATATATATGTGTGCATGTATGTATATATATACATACTACTGTACGTCTGTATACATATATGTATGTACGTATACATACTTATATTTAAGTAACAGCCGTTCTAAGAGTGAGAATTGAAATTTCGTTTAATATTTTCCATTTATCGTTTTCGGTGCACCCGGACGATTAAATCACTTGATATGCAAATTAGGCTGCTAAGAGTTACTATGCATAAGAAAAGTATAAACTTTCACACGTTCAATCATGTGGCAGCAAGTTTTACGGTGCTGAAGATAGCTAATAATTTTGAATCTAGTACATCGTTCCTTTGTCAGTGTTGAACAAAAGAGCAACGATGGTTGCCAAACACTGTACGGCTTAATTCAGGTTGTTTGTTTACAAACAAACCGAGCATTATAATAAATGTACGGTAAATCCATACGTACATATATATATATGTGTGCATGTATGTATATATATACATACTACTGTACGTCTGTATATATATATGTATGTGCGTATAAATACTTATATTTAAGTAACAGCCGTACTAAGAATGAGAAGTGAAATTTCGTTTCATTGTTTCCATTTATCGTTTTCTGTTCGCGCGGGCGATTAACTCACTCGATCTGCAAGTTAGACTGCTCAGCCTTTAATATGCATAAGGAAAGAAAGTATAAACTTTCAGACGTTCAATCATCTGGCAGGAATGTATACGGTGCTGACGATAGCTAATAAGCTTGGAACTAGTAAATCGTTCCTTTGACAGTGTTGAACAAAAGGTTAACGATGGTTGCTAAACACTGTACAGCTTAATTTGGGATGTTTGTTTACAAACAAACCGAGCATTATAATAAATGTTCGGTAAATCCATACGTACATATATATATGTGTGCATGTTTCTATATATATACATACTACTGTACGTCTGTATATATATATGTATGTGCGTATATATACTTATATTTAAGTAACAGCCGTACTAAGAATGAGGAGTGAAATTTCGTTTCATTTTTTCCATTTATCGATCTCTGTGCGCCAGGCCGATTAACTCACCTGATATGCAAATTAGGCTGCTCAGCTGTTAATATGCATGAGGAAAGTATATATTTCAGACGTTCAATCATGTGGCAGGAAGGTATACGGTACTGACGATAGCTAATAAGCTTGAAACTAGTACATCGTTCATTTGTCAGTGTCGAACAAAAGGGCAACTAGGGTTGCTAAACACTGTACAGCTTAATTTGGGATGTTTGTTTACAAACAAACCGAGCATTATAATAAATGTGCGGTAATTCCATACGTACATATATATATATATGCATGTATGTATATATATACATACTACTGTACGTCTGTATACATATATGTATGTACGTATACATACTTATATTTAAGTAACAGCCGTACTAAGAGGGAGAAAAGAGATTTCGTTTCATTTTTTCCATTTATCGTTTTCGATGCGCCCGGCCGATTAACTCACTTGATATGCAAATTAGGCTGCTCAGCCATTAATATGCATAAGGAAAGTATATACTTTCAGACGTTCAATCATCTGGCCGGAGGGTGCACTGTGCTGTCGATAGCTAATAAGCTTGACACTAGTACATCGTTCCGTTGTCAGTGTTGAACCAAAGAGCAACGAAGGTTGCTAAACACTGTACGGCTTGATTCGGGATCTTTGTTTACAAACAAACCGAGCATTATAATAATGGTTCGGTAAATCCATACGTACATATATATACGCGTGCATGTATGTATATATACACATACTACTGTACATCTGTATACATATATATATGTACGTATACATACTTATATTTAAGTAACAGCCGTATTAAGGATGAGAAATGAAATTTCGTTTCATTTTTTCCATTTATCATTTTCGGTGAGATCGGCCTATTACCTCACTCGATATGTAAATTAGGCTGCTCAGCCGTTAACATGCACAAGGAAAGAAAGTATATACTTTCAGACTTTCAATCATCTGGCAGGAAGATGCAACGTGCTGACAATAGCTAATAAGATTGAAACTAGTACATCGTTCCTTTGTCAGTGTTGAAAAAAAGGGCAACGCTCGTAGTAAAACACTGTACGGCTTAATTCGGGATGTTTGTTCACAAACAAACCTTGCACTATAATAAATGTTCGGTAAATCCATACGTACATATATATATATATGTGTGCATGTATGTATATATATACATACTACTGTACGTCTATATATATATGTATGTACGTATACATAGTTATATTTAAGTAACAGCCGTACTAAGTGTGAGAAATGAAATTTCGTTTCATTTTTCCATTCATCGTTTTCTGTGCACCCGGCCGATTAACGCCCTCGATATGCAAATTAGGCTGCTCAGCCGTTAATATGCATGAGAAAAGTATATACTTTCAGACGGTCAATCATCTGGCAGGAAGGTATACGATGCTGACGATAGCTAATAAGCTTGAAACTAGTACATCGTTCCTTTGTCAGTGTTGGACAAAAAGGCAACGATGGTTGCTAAACACTGTACGGCTTAATTCGGGATGTTTGTTTACAAACAAACCAAGCATTATAATAAATGTTCGGTAAATCCATACCTACATATATATATATGTGTGCATGTACGTATATATATACATACTTCTGTACGTCTGTATACATATATGTATGTACGTATACATACTTATATGTATTTAACAGCCGTACTAAGAATGAGAATTGAAATTTCGTTTCATTTTTTCCATTTATCGTTTAGGGTGCGTCCGGCCGATTAACTCACATGATATGCAAACTAGGCTGCTCAGCCATTAATATGCATAAGGAAAGTATATACTTTCAGACGTTCAACCATCTGCCAGGAAGGTACACCGTGCCGATGATAGCAAATATGCTTGAAACTTTTACGTCGTTCCTTTGTCAATGTTGAACAAAAGGGCAACGATGGGTGCTAAACACTGTACTGCTTAATTCAGGATGTTTGTTAACAAACAAACCGAGCATTATAATAAATGTTCGGTAAATCCATACGTACATATATATATATATGTGTGCATGTATGTATATATATACATACTACTGTACGTCTATATATATATGTATGTACGTATACATACTTATATTTAAGTAACAGCCGTATTAAGGATGAGAAATGAAATTTCGTTTCATTTTTTCCATTTATCATTTTCGGTGAGATCGGCCTATTACCTCACTCGATATGTAAATTAGGCTGCTCAGCCGTTAACATGCACAAGGAAAGAAAGTATATACTTTCAGACTTTCAATCATCTGGCAGGAAGATGCAACGTGCTGACAATAGCTAATAAGATTGAAACTAGTACATCGTTCCTTTGTCAGTGTTGAAAAAAAGGGCAACGCTCGTAGTAAAACACTGTACAGCTTAATTCGGGATGTTTGTTCACAAACAAACCGTGCACTATAATAAATGTTCGGTAAATCCATACGTACATATATATATATATGTGTGCATGTATGTATATATATACATACTACTGTACCTCTATATATATATATGTATGTACGTATACATAGTTATATTTAAGTAACAGCCGTACTAAGTGTGAGAAATGAAATTTCGTTTCATTTTTCCATTCATCGTTTTCTGTGCACCCGGCCGATTAACGCCCTCGATATGCAAATTAGGCTGCTCAGCCGTTAATATGCATGAGAAAAGTATATACTTTCAGACGGTCAATCATCTGGCAGGAAGGTATACGATGCTGACGATAGCTAATAAGCTTGAAACTAGTACATCGTTCCTTTGTCAGTGTTGGACAAAAAGGCAACGATGGTTGCTAAACACTGTACGGCTTAATTCGGGATGTTTGTTTACAAACAAACCAAGCATTATAATAAATGTTCGGTAAATCCATACCTACATATATATATATGTGTGCATGTACGTATATATATACATACTTCTGTACGTCTGTATACATATATGTATGTACGTATACATACTTATATGTATTTAACAGCCGTACTAAGAATGAGAATTGAAATTTCGTTTCATTTTTTCCATTTATCGTTTAGGGTGCGTCCGGCCGATTAACTCACATGATATGCAAACTAGGCTGCTCAGCCATTAATATGCATAAGGAAAGTATATACTTTCAGACGTTCAACCATCTGCCAGGAAGGTACACCGTGCCGATGATAGCAAATATGCTTGAAACTTTTACATCGTTCCTTTGTCAATGTTGAACAAAAGGGCAACGATGGGTGCTAAACACTGTACGGCTTAATTCAGGATGTTTGTTAACAAACAAACCGAGCATTATAATAAATGTTCGGTAAATCCATACGTACATATATATATATATATGTGTGCATGTATGTATATATATACATACTACTGTACGTCTATATATATATGTATGTACGTATACATAGTTATATTTAAGTAACAGCCGTACTAAGTGTGAGAAATGAAATTTCGTTTCATTTTTCCATTCATCGTTTTCTGTGCACCCGGCCGATTAACGCCCTCGATATGCAAATTAGGCTGCTCAGCCGTTAATATGCATGAGAAAAGTATATACTTTCAGACGGTCAATCATCTGGCAGGAAGGTATACGATGCTGACGATAGCTAATAAGCTTGAAACTAGTACACCGTTCCTTTGTCAGTGTTGGACAAAAGGGCAACGATGGTTGCTAAAAAGTGTACGGCTTAATTCGGGATGTTTGTTTACAAACAAACCAACTACTATAATAAATTTTCGGTAACTCCATACGTACATATATATATATATGTGTGTATGTATGTATATATAAGTCTGTATACATATATGTATGTACGTATACATACTTATATTTAAGTAACAGCCGTACTAAGAGTGAGAAATGAAATTTCGTTTCATTTTTTCCATTTATCGTTATCGGTGTGCCCGGCCGATTAACTTTCTTGAAATGCAAATTAGGCTGCTCAGCCGTTAATATGCATAAGGAAACAAAGTATAAATTTTCAGACGTTCAATCCTCTGGTAGAAAGGTATACTGTGTTGACGATAGCTAAAAAGCTTGAAACTAGTACATCATTCCTTTGTCAGTGTTGGACAAATGGGCAACGATGATTGCTAAACACTGTACGGCTTAATTCGGGATGATGTTTACAAACAAACCCAGCATTATAATATATATACGTACATATATATATAAGTGTGCATGTATGTATTTATATACATACTACTTTACGTCTGTATACATATATGTACGTATACATACTTATATTTAAGTAACAGCCGTACTAAGAGTGAGAAATGAAATTTCGATAAATTTTTTCCATTTATCATTCTCGGTGCGTCCGGCCAATTAACTCGCTCGATATGCAAATTAGGCTGCTCAGCCGTTAATATGCATAAGGAAAGAAAGTATTAAATTTCAGACTTTCAATCATCTGATGGTTATTCACAAACAAACCGAGTATTATAATAAATGTTCGCTAAATCCATACGTACATATATGTACGTGTGAATGTATGTATATATATACATACTATTGTACGTCTGTATATATATATTTATGTACGTATACATACTTATATTTAAGTAACAGCTGTACTATGAGTGAGAAATTAAATTTCGTTTCATTTTTTCCATTTATTGTTTTCGGTGCGCCCGGCCAATTAACTCACTCGATATGCAAACTAGGCTGCTCAGCCGATAATATGCATAAGGAAAGAAAGTATAAACTTTCAGACCTTCAATCATCTGGCAGGACGGTATACGGTGCTGACGATAGGTAATAAGCATGAAACTAATATATCGTTCCTTTGTCAGTGTTGGACAAAAGAGAAACGATGGCTGCTAAACACTGTACGGCTTAATTCGGGGTGTTTGTTGACAAACTAACCCAGCATTATAATAAATGTTCGGTAAATCCATACGTACATATATATATATATATATATATATATACATATATGTTCATGTATGTATATATATACATACTATTGTACGTCTGTATATATATATGTATGTACGTATACATACTTACATTTAAGTAACAGCCGTACTAAGAGTGAGAAATGAAATTTCGTTTCATTATTTCCATTTACCGTTTTCGGTGCGCCCGGCCGATTAAGTCACTCGATATGCAAACTAGGCTGCTCAGCCGTTAATATGCATAAGGAAAGAAAGTATAAACTTTCAGACGTTCAATCATCTGGCAGGAAGGTATACGGTGCTGACGATAGCTAATAAGCTTGAAACTAGTACATCGTTCCTTTGTCAGTTTTGAACAAAATGGCAACGATAGTTGCTAAACACTGTACGGCTTAATTTGGGATGTTTGTTTACAAACAAACCCAGCATTATAATAAATGTTCGGTAAATCCATACGTACATATATATATATATGTGTGCATGTATGTATATATATATACATACTACTGCACGTCTGTATACATATATGTATGTATGTATACATACTTATATTTATGTAACAGCCGTACTAAGAGTGAGAATTGAAAATTCGTTTCATTTTTTCCATTTATTGTTTCGGGTCGCCCGGCCGATTAACTGACTCGAAATGCAAATTAGGCTGCTCAGCCGTTAATATGCATAAGGAAAGTATATATCTTCAGACGTTCAATCATCTGGCAGGAAGATACACCGTGCTGACGATAGCTAATACGATTTAAACTAGTACATCCTTCCTTTATAAATATTCAACAAAAGGGCAACGATGGTTGCTAAACACTGTACAGCTTAATTCGGGATGGTTGTTCACAAACAAACCGAGCATTATAATAAATGTTCGTTAAATCCATACATACATATATATATGTGTGCATGTATGTATATATATACTACTACTGTACGTCTGTATATATATATGTATGTACGTATACATACTTATATTTAAGTAACAGCCGTACTAAGTGTGAGAAATGAAATTCGTTTTATTTTTTCCATTTATACTTTTCGGTGCGTTGGCCGATTAACTCACTCTACATGCAAATTAGGCTGCTCAGCCGTTAATATGCATAAGGAAAGTATATATTTTCAGACGTTCAATCATCTGGCAGGAAGATACACCGTGCTGACGATAGCAAATAAGTTTGAAACTAGTACGTCGTTCATTTGTCAGTGTTGAAAAAAAGGGCAACGCTCGTAGTAAAACACTGTACGGCTTAATTCGGGATGTTTGTTCACAAACAAACCGTGCACTATAATAAATGTTCGGTAAATCCATACGTACATATATATATATATGTGTGCATGTATGTATATATATACATACTACTGTACGTCTATATATATATGTATGTACGTATACATAGTTATATTTAAGTAACAGCCGTACTAAGTGTGAGAAATGAAATTTCGTTTCATTTTTCCATTCATCGTTTTCTGTGCACCCGGCCGATTAACGCCCTCGATATGCAAATTAGGCTGCTCAGCCGTTAATATGCATGAGAAAAGTATATACTTTCAGACGGTCAATCATCTGGCAGGAAGGTATACGATGCTGACGATAGCTAATAAGCTTGAAACTAGTACATCGTTCCTTTGTCAGTGTTGGACAAAAAGGCAACGATGGTTGCTAAACACTGTACGGCTTAATTCGGGATGTTTGTTTACAAACAAACCAAGCATTATAATAAATGTTCGGTAAATCCATACCTACATATATATATATGTGTGCATGTACGTATATATATACATACTTCTGTACGTCTGTATACATATATGTATGTACGTATACATACTTATATGTATTTAACAGCCGTACTAAGAATGAGAATTGAAATTTCGTTTCATTTTTTCCATTTATCGTTTAGGGTGCGTCCGGCCGATTAACTCACATGATATGCAAACTAGGCTGCTCAGCCATTAATATGCATAAGGAAAGTATATACTTTCAGACGTTCAACCATCTGCCAGGAAGGTACACCGTGCCGATGATAGCAAATATGCTTGAAACTTTTACGTCGTTCCTTTGTCAATGTTGAACAAAAGGGCAACGATGGGTGCTAAACACTGTACTGCTTAATTCAGGATGTTTGTTAACAAACAAACCGAGCATTATAATAAATGTTCGGTAAATCCATACGTACATATATATATATATATGTGTGCATGTATGTATATATATACATACTACTGTACGTCTATATATATATGTATGTACGTATACATACTTATATTTAAGTAACAGCCGTATTAAGGATGAGAAATGAAATTTCGTTTCATTTTTTCCATTTATCATTTTCGGTGAGATCGGCCTATTACCTCACTCGATATGTAAATTAGGCTGCTCAGCCGTTAACATGCACAAGGAAAGAAAGTATATACTTTCAGACTTTCAATCATCTGGCAGGAAGATGCAACGTGCTGACAATAGTTAATAAGATTGAAACTAGTACATCGTTCCTTTGTCAGTGTTGAAAAAAAGGGCAACGCTCGTAGTAAAACACTGTACGGCTTAATTCGTGATGTTTGTTCACAAACAAACCGTGCACTATAATAAATGTTCGGTAAATCCATACGTACATATATATATATATGTGTGCATGTATGTATTTATATACATACTACTGTACGTCTATATATATATGTATGTACGTATACATAGTTATATTTAAGTAACAGCCGTACTAAGTGTGAGAAATGAAATTTCGTTCATTTTTCCATTCATCGTTTTCTGTGCACCCGGCCGATTAACGCCCTCGATATGCAAATTAGGCTGCTCAGCCGTTAATATGCATGAGAAAAGTATATACTTTCAGACGGTCAATCATCTGGCAGGAAGGTATACGATGCTGACGATAGCTAATAAGCTTGAAACTAGTACATCGTTCCTTTGTCAGTGTTGGACAAAAAGGCAACGATGGTTGCTAAACACTGTACGGCTTAATTCAGGATGTTTGTTTACAAACAAACCAAGCATTATAATAAATGTTCGGTAAATCCATACCTACATATATATATATGTGTGCATGTACGTATATATATACATACTTCTGTACGTCTGTATACATATATGTATGTACGTATACATACTTATATGTATTTAACAGCCGTACTAAGAATGAGAATTGAAATTTCGTTTCATTTTTTCCATTTATCGTCTAGGGTGCGTCCGGCCGATTAACTCACATGATATGCAAACTAGGCTGCTCAGCCATTAATATGCATAAGGAAAGTATATACTTTCAGACGTTCAACCATCTGCCAGGAAGGTACACCGTGCCGATGATAGCAAATATGCTTGAAACTTTTACATCGTTCCTTTGTCAGTGTTGAACAAAAGGGCAACGATGGGTGCTAAACACTGTACGGCTTAATTCAGGATGTTTGTTAACAAACAAACCGAGCATTATAATAAATGTTCGGTAAATCCATACGTACATATATATATATATATGTGTGCATGTATGTATATATATACATACTACTGTACGTCTATATATATATGTATGTACGTATACATAGTTATATTTAAGTAACAGCCGTACTAAGTGTGAGAAATGAAATTTCGTTTCATTTTTCCATTCATCGTTTTCTGTGCACCCGGCCGATTAACGCCCTCGATATGCAAATTAGGCTGCTCAGCCGTTAATATGCATGAGAAAAGTATATACTTTCAGACGGTCAATCATCTGGCAGGAAGGTATACGATGCTGACGATAGCTAATAAGCTTGAAACTAGTACACCGTTCCTTTGTCAGTGTTGGACAAAAGGGCAACGATGGTTGCTAAACACTGTACGGCTTAATTCGGGATGTTTGTTTACAAACAAACCAACTACTATAATAAATTTTCGGTAACTCCATACGTACATATATATATATATGTGTGTATGTATGTATATATAAGTCTGTATACATATATGTATGTACGTATACATACTTATATTTAAGTAACAGCCGTACTAAGAGTGAGAAATGAAAATTCGTTTCATTTTTTCCATTTATCGTTTTCGGTGCGCCCGGCCGATTAACTTTCTTGAAATGCAAATTAGGCTGCTCAGCCGTTAATATGCATAAGGAAACAAAGTATAAATTTTCAGACGTTCAATCCTCTGGTAGAAAGGTATACTGTGTTGACGATAGCTAAAAAGCTTGAAACTAGTACATCATTCCTTTGTCAGTGTTGGACAAATGGGCAACGATGATTGCTAAACACTGTACGGCTTAATTCGGGATGATGTTTACAAACAAACCCAGCATTATAATATATATACGTACATATATATATAAGTGTGCATGTATGTATTTATATACATACTACTTTACGTCTGTATACATATATGTACGTATACATACTTATATTTAAGTAACAGCCGTACTAAGAGTGAGAAATGAAATTTCGATAAATTTTTTCCATTTATCATTCTCGGTGCGTCCGGCCAATTAACTCGCTCGATATGCAAATTAGGCTGCTCAGCCGTTAATATGCATAAGGAAAGAAAGTATTAAATTTCAGACTTTCAATCATCTGATGGTTATTCACAAACAAACCGAGTATTATAATAAATGTTCGCTAAATCCATACGTACATATATATACGTGTGAATGTATGTATATATATACATACTATTGTACGTCTGTATATATATATTTATGTACGTATACATACTTATATTTAAGTAACAGCTGTACTATGAGTGAGAAATTAAATTTCGTTTCATTTTTTCCATTTATTGTTTTCGGTGCGCCCGGCCAATTAACTCACTCGATATGCAAACTAGGCTGCTCAGCCGATAATATGCATAAGGAAAGAAAGTATAAACTTTCAGACCTTCAATCATCTGGCAGGACGGTATACGGTGCTGACGATAGGTAATAAGCATGAAACTAATATATCGTTCCTTTGTCAGTGTTGGACAAGAGAGAAACGATGGCTGCTAAACACTGTACGGCTTAATTCGGGGTGTTTGTTGACAAACTAACCCAGCATTATAATAAATGTTCGGTAAATCCATACGTACATATATATATACGTGTGCATGTATGTATATATATACATAGTACTGTACGTCTGTATACATATATGTATTAGGTATACATACTTATATTTAAATAACAGCCGTACTAAGAGTGAGAAATGAAATTTCGTTTCATTTTTTCCCTTTATCATTTTCGGTGCGCCCGGCCGATTAACTCACTCAATATGCAAATTAGGCTGCTCAGCCGTTAATGTGCACACGGAAAGAAAGTATATACTTTCAGACGTTCAATCATCTGGCCGGAGGGTGCACCGTGCTGTCGATAGCTAATAAGCTTGAAACTAGTACATCGTTCCGTTGTCAGTGTTGAACCAAAGAGCAACGAAGGTTGCTAAACACTGTACGGCTTGATTCGGGATCTTTGTTTACAAACAAACCGAGCATTATAATAATGGTTCGGTAAATCCATACGTACATATATATACGTGTGCATGTATGTATATATACACATACTACTGTACATCTGTATACATATATATATGTACGTATACATACTTATATTTAAGTAACAGCCGTATTAAGGATGAGAAATGAAATTTCGTTTCATTTTTTCCATTTATCATTTTCGGTGAGATCAGCCTATTACCTCACTCGATATGTAAATTAGGCTTTTCAGCCGTTAACATGCACAAGGAAAGAAAGTATATACTTTCAGACTTTCAATCATCTGGCAGGAAGATGCAACGTGCTGACAATAGCTAATAAGATTGAAACTAGTACATCGTTCCTTTGTCAGTGTTGAAAAAAAGGGCAACGCTCGTAGTAAAACACTGTACGGCTTAATTCGGGATGTTTGTTCACAAACAAACCGTGCACTATAATAAATGTTTCGGTAAATCCATAAATACATATATATATGTGTGCATGTTTGTATATATATAAATACAACTGTACGTGTGTATACATATATGTATGTACGTATACACACTTGTATTTAAGTTATAGCCGTTCTAAGAGTGAGAAATGAAATTTCATTTTATTTTTTCCATTTATCGTTTTCGGTGCGCTCGGCCGATTAACTCAGTCGATATATTAATTAGGCTGCTCAGCCGTTAATATGCATCAGGAAATAAAGTATAAACTTTCAGACGTTCAATCATCTGGCAGGAAGTTTGACGATAGCCAATAAGCTTGAAACTAGTACAGCGTTCCTTTGTCAGTGTTGGACAAAAGGGCAACGATGGTTGCTAAACACTGTACGGCTTAATTCGGGATGTTTGTTTACAAACAAAAAAAAGCATTATAATAAATGTTCGGTAAATCCATACGTACATATATATATGTGTGCATGTATGTATATATATATATATATATACATACTACTGTACGTCTGTATATATATGTGTATGTATGTATACATACTTATATTTAAGTAACAGCCGTACTAAGTGTGAGAAATGAAATTCGTTTCATTTTTTCCATTTATCTTTTTCGGTGCGTTGGCCGATTAACTCACTCTATATGCAAATTAGGCTGCTCAGCCGTTAATATGCATAAGGAAAGTATATATTTTCAGACGTTCAATCATCTGGCAGGAAGATACACCGTGCTGACGATAGCAAATAAGTTTGAAACTAGTACATCGTTCCTTTGTCAATGTTGAACAAAAGGACAACGATGGGTGCTAAACACTGTACGGCTTAATTCGGGATGTTTGTTTACAAACAAACCGAGCATTATAATAAATGTTCGGTAAATCCATACGTACATATATATATATATATATATATATATATATACATATATGTTCATGTATGTATATATATACATACTATTGTACGTCTGTATATATATATGTATGTACGTATACATACTTACATTTAAGTAACAGCCGTACTAAGAGTGAGAAATGAAATTTCGTTTCATTATTTCCATTTACCGTTTTCGGTGCGCCCGGCCGATTAACTCACTCGATATGCAAACTAGGCTGCTCAGCCGTTAATATGCATAAGGAAAGAAAGTATAAACTTTCAGACGTTCAATCATCTGGCAGGAAGGTATACGGTGCTGACGATAGCTAATAAGCTTGAAACTAGTACATCGTTCCTTTGTCAGTTTTGAACAAAATGGCAACGATAGTTGCTAAACACTGTACGGCTTAATTTGGGATGTTTGTTTACAAACAAACCCAGCATTATAATAAATGTTCGGTAAATCCATACGTACATATATATATATATGTGTGCATGTATGTATATATATATACATACTACTGCACGTCTGTATACATATATGTATGTATGTATACATACTTATATTTATGTAACAGCCGTACTAAAAGTGAGAATTGAAAATTCGTTTCATTTTTTCCATTTATTGTTTCGGGTCGCATTGTACGGCTTAATTCGGGATGTTTGTTTACAAACAAACCGGGCATTATAATAAATGTTCGCTAAATTCGTACGTACATATATATATATATGTGTGTGTGTGTGCAAGTATGTACTGTAGGTTTATATATACATATATGTATGTACGTATACATACTTATATTTAAGTAACAGCCGTACTAAGAGTGAGAAAAGAAACTAGTACATCGATCCTTTGTCAATTCTGAACAATAGGGCAACGATTGTTTCTAAACACTGTACGGCTTAATTTGGCATGTTTGTTTGCAAACAAACCGAGCATTATAATAAATGTTCGGTAAATCCATACGTACATATATATATATATATGTGTGTGCATGTATGTATATATATATATACTACTGTAGGACCTCTATACATATATGTATGTACGTATACATACTTATATTTAAGTAAAAGCTGTACTAAGAGTGAGAAATGAAATTTCGTTTCATTTTTTCCAATTATCGTTTTCGGTGCGCAGGCCGATTAACTCACTCTATATGCAAATTAGGCTGCTCAGCCGTTAATATGCATAAGGAAAAAAGTATATACTTTCAGACGTTCAATCATCTGGCAGGAAATTATACGGTGCTGACGATAGCTAATAAGCTTGAAACTAGTACATCGATCCTTTGTCAGAGTTGAACAAAAGGGCCACGATGGTTGCTAAACACTGTACGGCGTAATTCGGGATGTTTGTTTACAAACAAACCAAGCATTTTTAATAAATGTTCGGTAAATCCATACGTACATATATAGATATATGTGTGCATGCATATATATATATACTACTACTGTACGTCTGTATAGATATATGAATGTACGTATACATACTTATATTTAAGTAACAGCCATACTATGAGTGAGAAATGAAATTTTGTTTCATTTTTTCCATTCATCATTTTCGGTGCGCCCGGCCGATTAACTCACTCGATATGCAAATTAGGCTGCTCAGCCGTTAATATGCATAAGGAAAGTATATACTTTCAGACGTTCAATCGTCTGGCAGGAAGGTATACGGTGCTGACGATAGCTAATAAGCTTGAAACTAGTCCATCGTTCGTTTGTCAGTGTTGAACAAAAGGTCAACGATGGTTGCTAAACACTGTACGGCTTAATTCGGGATGTTCGTTTACAAACAAACCGGGCATTATAATAAGTGTTCGGTAAATCCATACGTACATATATATATATATATATATATATATATGTGCATGTATATATATATATATATATATATATATATATATATATATATATATATATATATATATATATATATTTCATATAAATATATATTTACGTACGTTATTCCGGGTTGAATCGGAGGTAACCATGTTAAGTAAGGTACTCAATACATAGCAGAGTATAAATGTTTTAATATAAACGAGATTCTTCAGGACTAGAAATGTATGATGATTTCTAAAGAATGAAACAATTCCAGTCCTGTAGAATATCATCTATATTAATACTATTCGTTGGCAAATCACTGATGAGGGACTCATTTTATAACATGTTATCCATGTGCAACCTGCAGTATTCTTCTCCCCATTTTTTCACATATATTTACCTAAACTGCGATTCTGTTTTTCTCTCTCTCTTACTTCTCCCTCGTTCTCTCTGTTTCTCTTACTTTCTTTCGCCCCCTCTGTTATGTCAGTTAACACTTTCTCTCTACTGACCTCTTCCTCACACTTCCACTCACTCACTCACTGTTTCTCCCCTTCTCACTTCACCCCGTTCGCGACGAAAACAATTTCCTTCTTTCTTACATTTGGATTCATCTCGAAAGGTCTTCTTTCTACGCGCTCATATATTCACCCAGCTTATGCTGACAGAATAACTATGTAGCTTGTGCCCTTCCTATCTACGGTTAGCTTTCCTCTTTGTTGTTACTTGTCTCACTGGCTTTACGCTTTTTAATTGTCCTAATAACTTAATTTAGTTATTATTGCACCAACGTGAGGTATATGATTTTTAATGCAATGAAATATCTATGATCGTTGGCAAAACACTGATGAGGGACTCATTTTATAACATGTTATCCATGTGCAACCTGCAGTATTCTTCTCCCCATTTTTTCATATATATATATATATATATATATATATATATATATATATATATATATATATATATATATATATATATATATATATATATATATATCACTCTCTGTTTCTCCCCTTCTCACTTCATCCCGTCTGGCTCGTAGTGGGTCTCTTCTTGCTTACATCTCACATACATCGGACGGTCTGTACCTCTCTAGCTCATGAAATCCGCCCAGGTTATGCTGACCGGACAACCATGTTGCTTGTTTATTTTCCTATCTTCGGTTTGCTTTTATCCTTCTATGTTGTTTACTTGTCCCCCTTGCTTTACGCGAATTAATTCACCCAATAACTTTTTTTATTTATTGCTCGCACCAACCTGATGTATCTGATATTTAATGCGATGAAATACCAATGTTGGTTGGAAAATCACTGACGAAGGACTATTTTTATCATATGTAACCTATGTGCAACCACGCAGTATTCTTCTTTCTTCTCATGTTATATATATATATTATATACATATATATATAGTATAAAGAAAACGAAATGTCAGTGATGCATCTGGACTCAATTTATTGCGTGTTACAATTGTTTCGCCGGCAGGTAGCTCGATACATGGTCGCTGTATGGATCTGGCTGATTCTACGGCTGCAGGTTCCTTCAGACACGCGTAGTTCGTTCGGAGCAAATTTTATCACTGGGGTGTTATCATCAAAAAACCTCTTCCACTCTTGTCATGCCACTGGCTGTTGTTACTCTACGTCATCTTAAGTTCTGGTCTCTATTTACTGCTACACGGGTCATCAGCCATTTTATATATATATATATATATATATATATATATATATATATATATATATATATATATATATATATATATATATATATATATATATATATATATATATATTTAATACAATAACAGAGATAGTTTAAAGCTAAACTCTGACTGGTAACCATCTCACTCACATCTTAAGTTCTGGTCTCTATTTACTGCTACACGGGTCATCAGCCATTTTATATATATATATATATATATATAACGATAGTTATAGCTCTGATTTATTTGAATTATGGAGCCCTCTGCCGCTCATCTCGAATTTTGTTTATCGTGAACTCGTGCGCCGATTTTTCGATACTCGATTATTCTACTATATATATATTTAATACAATAACAGAGATAGTTTAAAGCTAAACTCTGACTGGTAACCATCTCACTCAACAAACATTAGGTTATATTAAAATATAAACCCAATTTAAGTGTTTGGGGTGCTAACAATATGTATAATGTGGAAAAACCAGTTGTATTATTTTATGAGATATAATTAAAGTTAAAGTATATCTCTCTTTCCAAACAATTGTTTCATTATAAGTTTTCTACAAGTTTGGGAGAATGTTTCCAGTTTATGTAGAAGCCTAATATATAATCATGTAAGAATATATTTAGGTGGGCACTTATAAATCATCAGTGGAAGCCCATTAAACATTGATATAAGAAAACAATTTCTTAACGCTGTCAAAAATCATGTCCGTAAAGTTGCTCTCTCTCACCTCGAATGACCGCCAAATTTGAAATTCCAGGAGTTTTTGACTGAGGAAGTATCATAGCGACACGAAGCGGGAAGGGGAGACAACCCACGATCCACGAAATGAGGACAAAAAATAATATACACGCGGGTTAATTAGTTTTTTTGAAAACATTATCAATCCAACGTGTTTAAGAACTCAATTGAATATATATATATATATATATATATATATATATATATATATATATATATATATATATATATATATATATATATATATATATATACATATATATATACATATATATATATGCATATATATATATATATACATATATATATATATATACATATATATATATATGCATATATATATATACATGGTGGCTGCCAACTCGTTTTCGAGTACGGCCACTACTTTATATCCATGTAGGCGAACCCCTACCGATGCGCTGAACGAGTGTGACTTTTTAGTCCAGCCAGCGACTTCAAAACTCTGGTACAAACACTTCACTTGTGACAATTATTGACACATAGTGCTGGCCCAATGGTACCATGTGACGACAAGTGCAGAGAGATCTCCAGATATAAAGCAATGCCTGTGCTGTGAAGCTTTTATAGTGAGCAAAGGCACTGCACAAAGCCAGTTCCACTCTCTTAACCAAGATGATATTTACCAAAAAGAAGAACAAGTCAACATCATTGGATACCATCAGAGTTGCAGGTGTTATATCAGAGTTTTCCTTCTCCTAGAATTCTGCCTTGACAAAGGCTAAGGGGTCATCTCTCCCGGTGATTTTGGATGGCCATTGACTCTTAAGAGCTCCTCTGCCCTTTGACAGGTTTTGTGCTGCAGCAGGATGTCCAAAGTCACCCTCCTCACCAAGAAACCTTGGTGGGGTTGCCAGTTTAGTCGCCAACGACCCGACCATGAGACAGGTTGTACTGGGATACATGTTACCAGTAACATGTATCCCAGTACATATATGCATACGTATGTATCCCAGTATATATATACATACATATATATATATATATATAAAATGTTATATATATATATTTTTTTTCCGTTTATATATATATATATATATATATATATATAACTTTTGCCAATATATATATATATATATATATATATATATATATATATATATATATATATATATATATATATACATATATATATATATATATATATATACATATATATATATATATATATATATATATACATACATACATATATATATATATATATATATATATATATATATATATATATATATATATATATATATATATATATATATATTTCGTTTCTGAATTTGTTTAGCAAGATTCTTTATTTGAAAACGTGTGTTGAAACCGATATTGTTATACTTTGGGAGGGTCATGTTGCCAATAAGAAACACATGCACAAGTTGCTTTCACTTCAATTTATTATAATAAATTGAGGAATTTATAAATTTCCGGTTGGTTGGTTGGTTCCACAACCGGATGGTTGTTTATATATTGTCAAAGTTCTTTCGTCACACGTTCTGTGACCTCTTCAGTGACTGAGGATTCTTTTCTTTGTTTTTGTGCCCCTCATTTGTTCTGTCCTACGCCATTTTGTTTCTGTGTGTGTGTTGTGTGCTCAGTCTGCGCATGCTCCACATCCGGGTGTCTGCGTGTGTTTATATTCGTTTATTTATTTGTTTATTTACATGTTATAGGTTGGTTGTTTGTTCTATGTGCGTGTGTGTTTTCACTTTGTCCTTAATTGTAAGTTGTGATGTTGCTGTTCCACTCTTGTTTTCTATTTAATTTTGGTTGTAATTCTTTTATGTTTATTGCCTCTGTGATTTGTCTAAACACTGCGTCTTTTCTGTGTGTGGATTCTATTTTTATTTCTATGTTCTCTAATTTACCCTTATGTTCTATTTTAGCATGTTGGTAGAGTACAGATGATTCTTTACTATCTTGAAGGTCTCGCCAGTGTTCATTTATCCGTTCCCTTACACTACGAGCTGTCTCACCTATGTACACTATATTTTTATCTCTACATTGTCCTTCAGTACATCTTATGCTAGATACTACATTTCTAGTTTTACATTTAATATACAGGTTATACATTTCTTATCTATACAGGTGGGTCTTTGAAAAGGGTAAGTCTTGCTAATAAGTGTTTTTATGGAGGTACCTGGTCTTTCTACTATCTTAATATTGAGTTTATGTTTATCTAGGGCCCTTCTAAATTTGTAAGCTAATTCACCTCTAGGGGTTGTATCGATGAACATTAGACTCTGGTATTTATTGCTAACATACCATGAGTTTATTCTGTTAGCCTTATTCCTAGTTCTTTCAATTCTATTCCAAAATTTGCTCCTATACAAGGGGCAGGTCCCATTTGTGTCATTATTTACCATTTTTTCCCATTTAGACACAGAGCTCTGGTTAGATACAATTAATAACAAAAAACAAATCCTCCATTCCCATTATGCCAAACCCATGACTTCCAAATATCTGATCCACCGAAACTCAGCTGTTTCGGACCATACAAAAATCAACATACTGATTGCGGATTTGGTACGGGTGATGACAAACGTGTCCCGCATGTGCAACCCCGAAGAACTAGAGAGACACATACAACACTTCATCCACCGTATGCAGTTCTCTGGTTACAATCAGAGAGATAAAATCAGAGTGTATAGAGGAGCCAGAACCAAATGGGAAAAAATGGTAAATAATGACACAAATGGGACCTGCCCCTTGTATAGGAGCAAATTTTGGAATAGAATAGAAAGAACTAGGAATAAGGCTAATAGAATAAACTCATGGTATGATAGCAATAAATACCAGAGTGTAATGTTCATCGATACAACCCCTAGAGGTGAATTAGCTTACAAATTTAGAAGGGCCCTAGATAAACATAAAGTCAATATTAAAATAGTAGAAAGACCAGGTACCTCCGTAAAAACACTTATTAGCAAGACATACCCTTTTCAAAGACCCCCCTGTATAGATAAGACATGTATAACCTGTAAATTAAGCCCCCATATTAACTGTAAAACTAGAAATGTAGTATCTAGCATAAGATGTACTGAAGGACAATGTAGAGATAAAAATATAGTGTACATAGGTGAGACAGCTCGTAGTGTAAGGGAACGGATAAATGAACACTGGCGAGACCTTCAAGATAGTAAAGAATCATCTGTACTCTACCAACATGCTAAAATAGAACATAAGGGTAAATTAGAGAACATAGAAATAAAAATAGAATCCACACACAGAAAAGACGCAGTGTTTAGACAAATCACAGAGGCAATAAACATAAAAGAATTACAACCAAAATTAAATAGAAAACATGAGTGGAACAGCAACATCACAACTTACAATTAAGGACAAAATGAAAACACACACGCACAGAGAACAAACAACCAACCTGTAACATGTAAATAAACAAATAAATAAACGAATATAAACACACACAGACGCCCGAATGTGGCGCATGCGCAGACTGAGCACACAACACACACACAGAAACAAAATGGCGTAGGACAGAACAAAGGAGAGGCACAAAAACAAAGAAAAGAATCCCCAGTCACTGAAGAGGTCACAGAGTGTGTGACGAAAGAACTTTGACAATATATAAACAACCATCCGGTTGTGGAACCAACCAACCAACCGGAAATTTATAAATTCCTCAATTTATAAATTTATTATAATAAATTGAAGTGAAAGCAACGGGTGCGTGTGTTTCTTATTGTCAACATGACCCTCCCAAACATGACCCTCCCAAAGTATAACAATATATATATATATATATATATATATATATATATATATATATATATATATATATATATATATATATATAAATATATATATATTGTTATACTTTGGGAGTGTCATGTTGCCAATAAGAAACACACGCACCAGTTGCTTTCACTTCAATTTATTATAATAAATTTATAATAAATTTATAAATTTATAAATTTCTGGTTGGTTGGTTCCACAACCAGATAGTTGTTTATATATTGTCATAGTTCTTTCGTCACACACTCTGTGACCTCTTCAGTGACTGGGGATTCCTTTCTTTGTTTCTGTGCCTCTCCTTTGTTCTGTCCTACGCCATTTTGTTTCTGTGTGTGTGTTGTGTGCTCAGTCTGCGCATGCGCCACATCCGGGTGTCTGTGTGTGTTTATGTTCATTTATTTATTTGTTTATTTACATGTTACTGGTTGGTTGTTTGTTCTATGTGTGTGTGTGTTTTCATTTTGTCCTTAATTGTAAGTTGTGATGTTGCTGTTCCACTCATAATTTCTATTTAATTTTGGTTGTAATTCTTTTATGTTTATTGCCTCTGTAATTTGTCTAAACATTGCGTCTTTTCTGTGTGTAGATTCTATTTTTATTTCTATGTTCTCTAATTTACCCTTGTGTTCTATTTTAGCATGTTGGTAGAGTACAGATGATTCTTTACTATCTTGAAGGTCTCGCCAGTGTTCATTTATGCGTTCCCCTACACTACGAGCTGTCTCACCTATGTACACTATATTTTTGTCTCTACATTGTCCTTCAGTACATCTTATGCTATACACTACATTTCTAGTTTTACAGTTAATATGGGGGCTTATTTTACAGGTTATACATTTCTTATCTATACATGAGGGTCTTTGAAAAGGGTATGTCTTGCTAATAAGTGTTTTTACGGAGGTACCTGGTCTTTCTACTATCTTAATATTGAGTTTATGTTTATTTAGGGCCCTTCTAAATTTGTATACTAATTCACCTCTAGGGGTTGTATCGATGAACATTACACTCTGGTATTTATTGCTATCATACCATGAGTTTATTCTATTAGCCTTGTTCCTAGTTCTTTCTAGTCTATTCCAAAATTTGCTCCTATACAAGGGGCAGGTCCCATTTATGTCATTATTTACCATTTTTTCCCATTTGGTTCTGGCTCTTCTATACACTCTGATTTTATCTCTCTGATTGTAACCAGAGAACTGCATACGGTGGATGAAGTGTTGTATGTGTCTCTCTAGTTCTTCGGGGTTGCACATGCGGGACACATTTCTCATCACCCGTACCAAATCCGCAATCAGTATGTTGATTTTGGTATGGTCCGAAACGGCCGAGTTTCGGTGGATCAGATGTTTGGAAATCATGGGTTTGGCATAATGGGAATGGAGGATTTGTTTTTTGATGTTAATGGTATCTAGCCAGAGCTCTGTGTCTAGTACAGGTAATCGATGGTTGGGGTGTTTACTTGGGTAGTCTATAGTAACTCTAATGCTCTGGTGGATGGAGTTTGCTATTAGCTGGATGCTTTCCATTGTGTTTTTCTCTAGTTCCTGACTGTTCTCTAGTGGGGGTGTCTTAACTACGATGTTTATATCATCAACGTAGCGGGAGTATATTATCAGGGTTAAGGGGTCTTCTAATTGTTCTGTCACTGAAGAGGTCACAGAGTGTGTGATGAAAGAACTATGACAATATATAAACAACTATCTGGTTGTGGAACCAACCAACCAACCAGAAATTTATAAATTTATAAATTTATTATAAATTTATTATAATAAATTGAAGTGAAACAACTGGTGCGTGTGTTTCTTATTGGCAACATGACCCTCCCAAAGTATAACAATATCGGTTTCAATACACGATTTCAGATAAAGAATCTTGCTAAACAAATTCAGAAACGATATATATATATAACTTTTGCCAATATATATATATGCATATATATATATTGTTATACTTGGGGAGGGTCATATTTGTGTAATATTGCCAGAATTAATAACAGAACACACTCAGTGTTTGGTTGGTTTTCGCTTCTCGCTTCTGTGTCTTTTATATCGGTAATCTAACTTACTCGGTCCTCAATGTTGCCATTGACTGACCGACGGTCAAAAATAATACAGATACAATATAGACACAAACACATATATATAGTTTATCATAAATCTTTCGTTGCACATCTGCAACATCGTCAGTGGTGCTATATTTTCCTCCTGTTGTATTGTATGTCTACGCCATTTTTATTCAGTCTGTCTATATATTTATTTATTTATTTGCTTGTTTGTTTATTTTATTTTGTCTTCTTTGCGCATGCGTTTGCGTGTGTGTATAGTGTTTTGTTTGCTGTGTGATGGGTGACTAGTGTGTGTTTATGTGCTTGTTGTTATTGTGCTTGTGTATGTATTTATTTATTTATTTATTTTATTTTATTTACTTATTTATACTTCTCTTAGGTCAGTGTTGTTTGTTTGGGTGTTGTTGTTATTCCATTAATTCTTTCTGTTTAGTCTTGGTCTTCTAATTTCTGTTTCACTGGCCTCTCTGATTTGCCTATCTGCTGGGTCATTTCTATGTTTAGATATTATTCTAATTTGTATGTTGTCTATGTTACCGTCATGTTGTTGTCTAGCATGTTCGTATAGTACTGACCCGTTTTTTCGTCCTTTTAGTTCCCCCCAGTGTTGGTCTATCCTTTCACCTATGCTACGAGCTGTCTCACCTATGTATGTTGTTGTCATGTTTCTGCAAGTACCCTCTGTACATCTTATGCTATAGACTACGTTTCTAGTTTTACAGTTTATCCGGGGGTTCACCTTACATATGATACATTTCCTATTGGTACAGTGGGTTTTCTTAAAAGGGTAGGTTTTGCTGATCAGGGATTTTATGGTGGTTCCTGGCTTTTCTACCACCTTTATTTTTAAGTGGGTCTTTCTCGGGGCCTTTCTACACTGGTTAGCTAATTTCCCTCCAGGAGTAGCGTCCACAAACATGACACTCTGGTATTTCTGGTTGTCGTACCATGAGGTGGCTTTCACTATCTTATGTCTAGCCCTATCTAAGCTATTCCATGATTTGCTCCTGTATAATGGGCAAATTCCTTTCATGTCCAGTTCTATGAGGGTCTTATACTTCTCCATGGCTCCTTCGTATACTCTGACTCTGTCTCTCTTTGGTTGTAGCCATATATATATATGCATATATATATACATACATATATATATACATACATATATATATATATATAAAATTTTATATATATGTATATATATATATATATATATATATATATATATATATATATATATATATATATATATATATATATATATATATATATATATATGCATATTTATATTTATATACATATATATATATACATATATATATATACGATATATTAACAAATGGAAACTATATTTGTAAAACCATATTTATTTCATTATACATATTTCAAGGACACCAAGTCAAATTATGGTACGCTTTCATCAGATAAAATATAATATAGTCAGTTTTATAAATAAATATTGACATACCCTTAAAGAATGCGACCATTTCTTTTGGAAGCTCCCAGGAGCTTCCAACAGATATTATATCACATTTTATCTGATGAAAGCGCACCATAATTTGACTTGGTGTCCTTGAAATATGTATAATGAAATAAATATGGTTTTATAAATATAATATATATATATATATATATATATATATATATATATATATATATATATATATATATATATATATATATATATAATTGGAAATTTAGTAAAATAGAATCTCTGGCGGTTTGCGCGCAAATTTGGCCTACTTATATGAAATGATGAGTTAGCAAAGCACTCGATAAGGTAGGCCCTTAGAGTAATAACATACGTTTAAATAGCTTGACAAATCGAACATTGTGGTAGGCAAAATCTAACACACAATAATATACCAAAGTAACGATAGAACTAACAGGTTGAGAAAAATACACCTGGACAAATCAAACGATTATACGTTTAAAGTGTTTCTTTGAATCCGAAATCAAATATCAGACTTACGTGACTGGCAAGCTCGTGGTATTCATGATCGAACAGAGGATTCAGTTTTTCAACAGGTTTTCGTTCTACCCAGGACGGGGTGATAGGCTAAATGTTGCCGCTAGATGCAGCGTATCGTATCTATAGCTGTCACGTGTTAATTCCAACAAGGGAAATAACCCCCGGTTTTTGGCGGCTCATTCAAAATGTTAGACAAAGGAAATATTTTAATTTCCGCTAATCATCATGATAAGCTCTCGACTAGATGTTATAAAACAAACACAAATAATTAACCAATCAACAGAATTGACTAATTAAATTAATTAGTTAATTATTAAATCTAGGAGAATAATATATAGTGAAGGCGTGTGGCTGAGTGGTTAGAGAACTGGATTCGCAATCGTGAGATGCGTTATGTCCTTTATTTGACGTTGCTCCTTCTACCTGGAGTTGCGACCGATAGATTGTATTAGCAATTGGAAAGACCAAAGGAAACATTGTTTCTTCGGTCCGATTTGACGAAAGTCGATCGACTTCTATATATATATAATTGTTTCTACTTTAGGCACAAGGCCAGCAATTACCCAGTGCATTACTGGTACTTTATTTTATCGACCCTGTAAGGATGAAAGGCAAAGTCAACCTCGGCCTATATATATATAATGTTATATATATATATATATTTATATATATATGTGTCTCTATTATATCTGTATTTTTGAGTTGGTCAGTCAATGGCAACATTGAGGACCGAATAAATTAAATTAACCGATATAAAGACACAGAAGCGAAAACCAACCAAACAGTGAGTGTGTTCTGTTATTAATTCTGGCAATATTATTACACAAATATAACCCTCCCCAAGTATATTTATATACATATATGTACTCTATGTGTTTTTGCATTTATTCATTTATTAGTTTTTTTCTTTTGTGTACGTTATATCGTTTTTTTGTTTTGTTCCATGTGATGGAAATTCTAACTATGTACCCGACTAACTACTACTTCTCATACTGTAATTTACCCTCCGTTCTACTGTACGGTACTATCGTTCAGTATGTAGATAATATAACTGTAACATTAATACCCATTTCAAAACTTCTTACTTAAACATCTCTCTGCATATTATTTACTCACTTCAATCTATATTTTTTTTACTCACCTCAATCCAGATTCTCACCTGAAAAATGTTTAATTTTTAATTGTTAATTTTTAATTTCTAATTTTTAATATTTGATTTCTGATTTTCGATTTTAAATTTTAATTTTCAGTTCTAATTTCCAACTCTCATTCATAACTTCCACTGTGAAACCATGATACCTAGAATTAAGTATATTTTCTCTTAGAGGTTGATGGTCAATTATACTGTCCATGCTTACTGAGAGGTAGTATTGAGACCTATAGATACTCACACTCTCCCATCCCCACTGGCTTTCGACTGACTGCCACGGACGGGATAGGTAGCAGTAAGCTATATTACAGGCCTAAATTGGTCATTGTTTGGCTGAGAGGGGGAACTGACTAAGCGAATTTCGTTGAAATCTGAGGTAGCTAATGGTCAACTTCCTTCGGACTTGCGCCTGCCCAGACCGGTGGGGGTGAATTGGTACTCACAGAGGAATGTCGATTCAATTTGGATTGCCTCGGAAACATAACCTTATTATGTAACAAGCTGTCTGACGATGTCGCGACACTGGCGCACGGAACAGTGTGGCCACTGTCGCCATTGAAATATATATCACAGCATTATTATTAAAAGACTTGAACATCTGAAACTACTTCGCTTTTCCTTAGTCTATATATATATATATATATATATATATACATGTGTGTATATATGCATGTATGTATGTGTGTATATATATATATATATATATATATATATACCAATTTATAAATATATGTATATATATATATGTATGTATATATATATATATATGTGTGTGTGTAAATACGTGTGTATATGTATATATATATATATATATATATATATATATATATATATATATATATATATATATATATATATATATATAAAATGTTATATATATCTATATCTATATATATATATATATATATATATATATACACACACACATATTTACACATATACTGCATTTAGTGTTAAGTGTGTGTGTTCCTTGTTCATGCAGTCCCTAGCACCGCTTCCCATTTTGGACAGGAAGCGCTTACTATTTTCGCTATATATAACCTCCTGAGAGAGTCTCGCACACTACATGAACCACTTTCACCTCTTCTATCTCCACTGTCACCCACCACCACGAAAGCAAAGAATGTCTTTGTGCACCATACAGCAAAGAAACAGGATCTCCCAGCTTTCCCTTCTAATGCCTGCCGGTGTTGTTGGTCATTTGCCAGAAGGTTCACCATGAAGGCCCCCCCCCCCCACACACACACACATACACCTACAAAACTTCCCTCAAACAAAGTGATTCTGTTAACTGTATCCAAAATAATAACAACGTTCCCATTGCACACACAAGAAATATTCCATATTTCAATTGCTCTTTCTCCATCCCATCGGTCACACTTTTGAGGGTATTTCAATAGTTTCAACACAACTACACGACTGGACATGATTGTTCCCCTTCTCTTTAAAACCAAACAGCTCACCCTAGAACAATATATTTTCTTTGTCAAACATTCAGTCTTTCTATGTATCTTGGGAACTATGAAGAATAACGATTTTTTATTTAGGCACAATGCCATTATTTTGAGGGAAGGAAAAAATCGACCCCAGTGCTTGACTGGTACTTTATTTTATCGAGTCTGAAAGGATCAAAGAGAAAGTTAACCGCGGCTAGATTTGAACTCTGGCCGTAAGGTGTTGTAACTAAATGCCGTAAAGCATTTTGTCCGAGGTTCTAACGATTCTGGACAGATCAAATTATCTACAAAATACCCTATCATCTTTTCTTTACAAAATACCGTTTCATTCTATCTTTCTCAAAGAGGGCGACAAAAATGGTGCCATCAAGAAATAAGTGATAAATGTTAAGTGAAGTTAACAGTTTTTGAGTATGTTTTTAAATGGCTAAAATATCTCTTCCCGGTGTAATTTCTTTAGTTTCAACTCAGTCTCAGATATTTAGTTGGAATTATAACAAAACTGATTTGCTGCATGTATGTAGTCAGATTAATAACAAAATATGCCAAGAATTAGCTTCTATATTGTCAGAAAAAAGGAAAATAATGGGTTCCACTTTTGGCATAATGTCATCAATTTTGCCGGGGGATGGGGCGATTAAGTTGGCCCCAGTATTTGACTGGTGCATTATTCTATCACTCTTGGAAGCATAAAAGGTAAAGTTGAACCTAGTCAGATTTGAACTCAGAACATAAAGAATCGTAACTAAATACTGCATATTGTTTTGTCCCATGCTTTACCAATCCTAGCAATCCATGAAAATATTATTAGTAGTTACGTCCCTTTACGATCTGAGTTCAAATCCCGCCGAGGTGGACTTTGCCTTTCATCCTTACGGGATCGATAAAATAAAAGTACCAGTAATGCACTGGGTAATTGCTGGCCTTGTGCCAAAATTAGAAACAATTATTAGTCATTGTCTGAAACTGTTTTTTCATCACCACACATTCATTTCTAATCAGTCATTTAACGCTTTATTTATTAAATATGATAACACTAATTTATTGTGTTTCATGCCGATGACACCTTTTTAAATAATTCTATTTTACTACACCAAAACTATCTCGGTACATAAAGGCAAACTATGCTTTGATGAGGTAAACTTACAGAAAATATGACCAGTAAATTGGCAGAGTGGTTAGGATATCGGATAGAATGTTTCATGGTATTCGTTTTAATTCCTTGCGCTCTGAATTTAAATACCACTGATATCAACTTTGCCAATTTCGATGTCAATAAATTGAGAATCAGTCTGTCTAATATTGAGGTCAATTTTTCCCCTTTCTTCCCCCTATCTCCCCCTCTCTATTCCCATTTCTTTCCTCTTTTCCCCGAGAGAAATCAGCTTTGTTAAAATCTGGAGAGCTATGGGCTCAGCCAGGTTTTAAATACCAAAGACTTGCCGAGTATCACGACAGCGTCACTACTACTCCAACAGGAGTTAAGGGCTCATAGGAAAAATACTTTATGAATATCTGAAATCGCAAAAATGAAAAAAATATACACAGACACACACATATAAGGAGCGCCAAGAATATTCTTGTTAAAGGCTTTCACGTTTGATGCCTATATTACTATAGTACAGGTAATATATACTATAGTACAGGTAATATATACTACCAGTTGAGGTACCCAGCTTCGCCAAGGTTAACAAATAAGAGAAGACCGGCAGAAGAGAAAACGTCTGTATTGAATGCATTGTCTTGTTTACAGTGTGTGTGTATTGTGTGTGTGTGTGTATGTTTGTGTTTGTTTGTGTATATATATATATGTGTGTGTGTATGTGAGTGTTCGTGTGTGTGTGTGTATATATATGTGTGTGTGTGTTATATATATGTATGTGTGTGTATATATATATGTGTGTGTGTGTATATGTATGTGTGTGTGTGCATGTGTGAGTGTGAGTGTGTGTGCGTGTGCGTGTGTGTGCGTGTGTGTGTAATCCAACGTTGGAATCGGAGACATAGGCCGCGAAACACGATCATCACTGACAACGAACTCGTAGAGAGAATCCCTTATGGTTGATTGCCAACCTGCTAGAAATAGCAGTCAGGTTGGTTAGCACACGTGGTATGTCTTTCTTCTTCTTTAGTGTCATAAAATTAGTGTCAATAAACTTTCCTGGATATACTCTTATCCCAATCCTGTACATACTTTCCGATTGTCACTTTTCGTTTTTTCGTGTGATACGCGAAGGAACCAACCAACAAACATCTCTCTTTTATATCTCTTTTATTTGTTCATTCAAAATATTTTTCAGCTAATTCTGTCGTACAATATACATCAGCAATCGTTATCTAATGTTTAAAACATATGAATAACTGCGATATATGCGCCATATCAATCAAAAACGATATGAGAATTGAATACCACACTAAAGCGCCAGTAAGCTTGCTAAGAATCTGCAGATAGAAATGTTAATAAATACATTTGGCTTGGGTAAACTTTAAGATGTTCTTTCATTGTAGGTTTCTTTTCTCCTTCTCTTCTTCCTCTCCTCTTCCTTAGCTCACCCTAGAGCATCCTACATACAATTGACCATGGTTTTCTCAGATGAAGGCCACCCACTTTTAGGGTTTGACCCTGAGCTTTGTTGATGGTAATCGCGAAGCTTAGTCTCTCTGTTGCTCTAGAAACATTTTTTCTTCTGGAAAATCTGATCTTGCGGCCAGGCTAAGACTTTTTGGGTGGCATATCGGCAGTAACAATGACGATAAGCCGTCTGTGCTTTCGTGAAATAAATACGTTTGTTTATATTTTGTTTTTGTGTATGCAAAAATATCTATACACGAATACATAATTATATATACATATTAAAATAGCAGATTAAAGTTTAAGCAAAGAATCGCTGCTTTCACCCTTAACGGATCTTCTGAAACTAAAAAAATCAATCTGTAGACGCAGAAGTAAATATTTCGAAAAACGTTGCAACCGAAAGAAAACAGGAAGATTATACTTTGGTTCGTGAATACATTAGGAATGTCGTATAACCGGAAGTGTTGACATTTGAAATTTTAAAGAAGTGAATATTTAAATAATCTCTTTAATCTTTTAACAAAATTAAGTAGACAAAAATACTTCCACTTTCATACTTGGAAAAAGTTACATCTATGGTGCAAATTTGGTGCCGTTTGGTCCAGCCACTTGGCGGAAAGTTTGTTACATACATACACCCGTCATCTTTATATTATAGATGTGATTGTATTGAACCTATAGTTCTATTGTATAGGTAATATATAATATGAGATTCATTGAACTTATAATGTTATAGTATAGGTAATATATACTATGTGATTCCATTGATCCTATAATATAGTACTATAGTATAGGAAATATATCCTATGTGACTCCATTGATCCTATTCTACAGTACTATAGTATAGGTAATATATACTATGTAACTCCATTGATCCTATACTATAGTACTGTAGTATAGGTAAATATATTGATGAGTCCATTGATTCTATAGTGTAGTACTATAACACCATATGTAGTATTTATCATTTGCATCCATTGATACTATCGTGTAGTAATATATATATTATGTGATTCCGACGAACAATTAGAAGTCCTCTCTGGAGCTATAAATGTAGTTGTAATTAACGTCGCCAGTAACGTCGTTGCGCTGTTTTCAATCAACGAAAAGGAAATCGTGGCTTGTCTGGGGAATTTCACAAATAATTATCAGTAAATCGCCAGTGCAATTATTTGAGGTTTGTATTGAAAGAATCCCAGCAGGATATTTTACAGCGCTTTGGGGTTCAACGCACAGTGTCTCTATGACAGCAGACGTACGACATGCCGCTTGCTGTATCAACCATAGAATAGAGCCATTCAATAGGAGCCCCTTCGAATGGCTTTGTTGCCCAAATTTAAGACGCGTGTTTGGGGCTTGTCATGGTGTATATATGCCTGGATAGCTTCTCTGATACATTTTAGGGGCATGCTGGGACATCATTTCTGTTCTTTTTCTGAAAAACTCAGCAAATTTGTTAGATATCGAGTCAGGGTAGAAAAAGAACAGGGAAGCGGAAAGAGTGAAGATTTTTAATTAATGAAGATATGAAGTAAGTGAGGATGAGAAATAGTGGAAGAAGAGAGAGAGAGAGAGTAAGAGATAATGAAATAGAGAAGGGGGAGAGAAGGAGAAAGAAAGAGAGAGGAGAGGGAAAGAGAAAAAATGGAGAAAAAGAGAGGGAGAGGGAGAAAGAGAGATTGAAAGATAAACGGAGAGGTATATAAACAAACAATCAGATACAGTGATATATTTCTGTTATCAATCTTTTCTTTTCGCTATCCCACATCCATTTCATTCTTATAGCAAACCTCTCTCCTTATTTCTCTGCCTGTCCACTGCCTGCCATAGTTATATTCATTTATGTATTTACTTCATTACACTTGCTGCACTTCTCGGCCCCGATAGATATATTGTAACAGTAATTCATCCCATATCTCTAACGATTCTATTCAAGAATCTTCCCCTACTAATGTAATATTCTTACCTAACTCTTCTGAACCGTATACAGTAGTCTCCCGGTATTCGCGGGGTTGCGTTCCGAACGCACCCGCGAAGAGTGAAAAACCGCGAATATGTGGTCCATAAAAATTGATATTAACGTCAAAATATAACGTAAAATATAATAAAAAAAGAGGGAGGATCTAAGGCGTATAGGCGTCCAATAGGCTTGCAAATACGGTATATTGTTATTAATGATTTAGCGTTAAAAAATATATATTGCCACGAAAAAAGCCATTAAAAAAATCGCGGAAGATATTTACGATTCCGCGAATATGCGGTGGTTTCTACGAACACTTAAGTTCTAAGGAAAATACCGCGAATAACTGGTACCGCGAACTCCGGGGTATAGTGTAGTTTCTTTCTAGAAGCCATTTCTTGATCAAGGCTTCTTTCCTACGATTTTTACGCATATTTTTTTTTGCTATAAACTCTTTGTGTTAATTATCCTCTTTACGGTGTATGCCTATGTACACATTATCCTTTTCCTTATATTTCTAATGAAAGACTGCCAATCATTTTGAAAATAGTCAAACATTTAGATAAGTTTTAGTAATATAACTAACTTTCTCATTATTAAATTGATATTTTGAGCATAACTTAACAAAGGATCTTACACAAAATTATGACAAAATCTTTAGATAACTATAAACACTAGGGGCGGTTTCGGACTGTTTAGTATGAAAAGGTTAACCCTTTTGATATCTTCAGTATCAACATTACTATTTCATTCAATGTTTCACAGATGATTTCTCGTTGCCACCACCACCCCCTCTTCCTCTCTGTGTAACACCCAAATCCTTTATCGTAGCCAGGGTGTCAATATCTTATAATTGTTATACATTGTGTGAGTTGGTGAGTGGTAAAAGAGCGGAAATGATTGTTCAGCGAGAGTGACTGCTAGAGATGTTTTGTCAGTTAATAGGATGTGGACGGCCATCAAAATAGGGAATCTTGTGCAGCTTGAAGGGAGCAAGCTATCATACAGCTAGGGAGTCTTGTACAGCTTGAAGGGAGCAGCTAGCAGGTGCGTTCCCTGCTGTGAACTATCGACCGAAGAAGACACAAGTAACAATACAGTAGTAACAAAACATTGGATAGTATGTTTTTCGGTATTCGTTTCAGGTTACTACGTTCTGACTTCAAATCCCACCAAGGCCAACTTTACCTTTCAGCCCTTGGGGGTTGATAATTAAAGTACCCGTCTCACCATCTATGTGTGTGTGTGTGTGTGTGTGTGTGTGTGTGTGTGTGTGTGTGTGTGTGTGTGTGTGTGTGTGTTGCCATTCCATGGGCACTTCACTGATGAACTCTTATGGACGCCTTATTGATGCCATGGGAATTTAAACCTGGCCGAACATATCTCTATGTGTGTCTCCTTCTCCTCCCTCTCTCGCTCCCCCACACACACATACAAACACTCTTTCTCAATTTCTCATTCGCTCTTACTCACCCTTTCTCTCTTTCTCTGGAAGAAATTGGCCGTGTTCTGACATGGAGAGGGATATGTTCGGCCAGGTTTAAATTCCCATGGCATCAATAAGGCGTCCATAAGAGTTCATCAGTGAAGTGCCCATGGAATGGCAACACACACACACACACACACACACACACACACACACACACACACACACACACACACACACACACACACACACACACACACACACACACACACACACACACACACACACATACACACACACACACACATACACACACACACACATACACACACACACACACACACACACGCATACATACATACATACATACATACATACATGGTACAAAAAACTAATATTCTATCGGAGGTATCTTACTGACCTCTACCAACAAGTTCTTAAGGGAGATACACTTATACCAGAATGGTTGACATTAACACAAACGTTACTGGTCCCCAAGAACAAAGATACCCACTTGGCAAAAAACTACCGACCCATTGCATGCCAGAACCTGATGTATAAGATGTATACAGCCTGCCTCAACCTATTCCTCCAAGATCACTGTGAAAATAATAACATCATCACAGATGAACAAGCAGCTGGAAAGAAAAGGGTTTGGGGATGTGCTGAACAACTCCTAATCAACAAAACTGCGATGTCGGAGGTGCCACAACTTAGGAGGAATATGACTACAGTCTGGCTGGACTACAAGAAAGCTTTCGATTCTGTTCCCCACTCTTGGATGATAGAGGCCCTCCAACTTGCTAAAGTCCCAGACATTATTGTGAGAGCCATAGAGAGGCTGTCTTCTTCTTGGGCTACTATCCTAAGGTTAAAGACAGAGAGGGAGGACACTATTTTCACTGATAAAATAAAATATTGCAGGGGTATATTTCAGGGGGACAGTCTCTCTGTGATATTGTTCATCTTGTCATTAAACCCCTTGTCCTTTCTGCTCAAGAAATGTGAGGGATACATCATTGGCTCACAGGAGGACAGAAATACAAACCTAACCCATAACTTCTTTGTGGACGATCTGAAACTCTATGCCAAGAACATGGATGGGATGAAGAAAAATCTTGACCTGGTTACAACGTTCTCAAAGGATATAGGAATGGAGTTTGGCCAAGATAAATGCTCATACATAACTGTAAAGCGGGGGAAAACAACAACCCAATCTAGCAACATTGTCATCAATGGTCTAACTGTTTCACCGATATCTGATGAGGACTGCTACAGATACCTGGGGATAGATGAGAACATATCCTATAATGGTATCTGTAATAAAGAACGCGTAACCAGGGAATACTACACCCGATTAAGAAAGATCTGGTCATCGGAACTCTCTGCGCAAAACAAAACAGTGGCTCACAATGTGTTTGCTGTGCCTGTCCTAACACCAACGTTTGGAATACTCAATTGGACGATAGACGAAATCCGAGCAGTTGATGTTGGAACTCGAAAAATACTGAACAACACCGGAAACTTCCACATCAACAGTGACATAGACCGCCTTTACTTGAAACGTAAGCAGGGAGGCAGAGGCCTAACATCAGTCCAGACAACATTTGAATGTCGCATCATATCTCTCCGACAACATCTACGAACCTCGAAGCGTAGGAGCCCGCTTCTCGAGCAAGTCTATCTGCATGAAACAGATAAGATCATGAGAGTTGGGAAGGAACTCCTTGAGAGATATTCCCTGTGTGATAATCAAAAACTCACACCCAGGGATGTCGCTCAGCAGTATGGCAGTGAATCCATGGATGAAAAACTGCATGCCTATCAGCAAAAAATCATGCATGGAAGCTCCAGAGTGAGAGTAATATAGATAAGGAAAGTAGTCTATCTTGGACCAACAACCGCTATATTGGCTCCCACTTTGAAGGATACGCTTTTGTAATCCAAGAACAGGAGATTAGCACGAAATACCTGATTCACAAAAGAGATAGGGATGCAGGCAAAACACCTAGATGTGATAACAAGTGCAGACTCTGCATAACTAACATCGAGGATATCACCCATGTCATCAGCAGCTGTCCAAAGATGTCGTCACGGTACTATCTACCCATGAGGCATGATGTTGTGGCCAAAACACTGTACAATGCAAACCGTAGAAAAGATAGCCCCGATAATAAACACATTAAAAGCTACAGTAATGACATCCATATACATAATATGAAAGAGTACTGGTGGAATGTTCCAGTAAAAACCCCAATAAAATGCAGGAATAACAGACCAGATATTATGAAAAGGGACAGGGGAAAAGAAAGCATGCACAGTAGTGGAAGTTAGCTGTCCAGCAGATGCCAATATAATATCAAAAATTAGCGAAAAGGAGAATATTTATGCAGAACTGATGAGCAATCTGCAGATACTCCAACCTTATTACACCTTCAGATTTATGCCTGTGATTATTGGGGCACTGGGTTATGTTAGTAACTGCCTCAATACAAATCTTGAGAAGCTGGGCTTCACAGGAACACGCACTTGTACATTCAGCCCTAGATTCCTATGGCTCTCTTATCGTCAGAAACATATACTCTTACAGCTAATACAGACCAACAAAATACGCACACTCCACTTTTCCCTTCACAGCTCTTTATACACACACACACACCCTTATATTAACATACTTTTGCTCATAGCTTCGTACTTACAAACACACACACTGTTTTACTTAGATATATACATACACATATCCTCTTAGCTTCGTACGGACGTATAATAACACACACATACACGCACGTGCGCATACGCACGCGTACAATGTGTGTTATTATATGTCCGTACGAAGCTAAGAGAATGTGTGTATGTATATATATATGCATATATATATATATATTAACAAATGGAAACTATATTTATAAAACCATATTTATTTCATTATACATATTTCAAGGATACCAAGTCAAATTATGGTATCAGACAAAATACAATACCAAGTCAAATTATGGTATCAGACAAAATACAATATATACCAGTTTTATAAATAGATATTGACGTACCCTTTCAAAATGCGACCGTTACTTTTGGAAGACATCAGGATAGTTATAAAAATATTTACTTGTTGTATCCCAACAATTTAAATAGAACTTTTGCATATATATATATATATATATATATTTATAGACGCGCCCCATCATCCACGTTTCTAAAAAAATATATCATACATAAAACGCCAGCATCAACAGTTTTCCAAGAGATGGCAACATGAATGGACCTGTTATTCTTCTCTAAAAACATTTTTTCCAAATGCACCCCACCCGTCCACTCAATTATCTAATTTCTCCTTCTCTCTTCTGATGAAAGACTAGCGTCTGAAACGTTAAGACTCTCTTCCTGCTATTTCAAGCATTAACCTAATATATTCCTTCCATATACTGTACCGATTGTGTTGTTTCTGTTTACCTTTTGCACACACACACATACACACACGCACATATATATACACACGGTATATAGTGTATTTATAGCTTATATATATAGTGTATATATATACTTTGGGACGTACCTGCACTAAGCTGTATCGGTTTTTGTCTTTCCTTTGGACAACATTCGTGGTGTGAAAAGAGAGACTTGCATGCATGAGTGACCGTAGATATTTCGTTAAAAACTTCTCTCAAGAGGGAACGTCCCATGTGTAGATTTTATGAAGGCCCCATGAAAAGTGTGTCTCTCTTGTTTGCGTATTGTTTCATATTCACATCTTTCGAGTGTCTGTTGTTTTTCATCACTTCGATATTGAGAAAATATATATCAATATCTTCGATTCATCTAAAGCAAGACAAGAGGACCCTTTTGGTCATGATCAGTCAAGGGCTTGCTCCTGGAAAGTTCTTCACCAAGACACAAGACTGGGAAAATGTTTTGTGGAAGAGCAACTGTCATATGTAGTTGCTCCCGTCTCCATGAAACTAAAGTAGTCCAAAGGAAAGATAAAAGCCGACAGTTCGCCACATATATACACTAAATATACACTATATATGTACAATATATACACTATAAGCAATATATATATATATATACATTGAATACACAATCTTGGTTATCCATCGTAAACGATGATGATATCTTCTTTATTTTAGTTCCCGTCTGCCATGGGCAAGAAGGTGGCTGTGGAAGCCGATCGTTGACTTGCAGGTCCGGAGACAGTGGAGGCAGGCGAAGAGACCGGAGTCGCTAGGGGAAGCTGCTGATGCCTTTCTCCTCCTTTCACGGGACTCAGTGACCTCTGCCCGTCTCTTCTCTTCAAAAGAGTCCTTGGTGCGTCTGGTAAGGGCTCGCCACTCAGTCCTGTCCTGAGCATGAGACTCGAGTTGTTTTGGCGCGATTCCAGTGTTGTTGATACTGGACTTCACGCAGTCTTTGAACCTCTTGAGAGGCCTGTCTCGCTTTCGTTTCCCCGAACTGAGTTCCCAATACATCAGTTGCTTCGGAAGTCTGTGATCGTCCATCCGGATGACATGTCCCACCCATCGAAGTCGGCTCTTCAGTATCATAGCTTCGAAACTGGTTGTCTCAGCCATGTCAAGAACTTCGATGTTGGAGACCATGTCCTGCCATTTGATGTTCATGATTGACCACAGGCTGCGCATGTGGAACCGTTCCAGCTGCTTCAGGTGCCTTCTGTACAGGGTCCATGTCTTAAATCCGTAGAGGAGGCTGGTGAGAACAACGGCCCTGCACACCTTGAGCTTGGTGGACTGACTGATATTGTGCTGGTTCAGGACGCGTCCTCAGGCGGCCGAGGGCTTGACTGGCCTTGCAGATTCTGGCGTTTATCTCCTTGTCGAGGCTTCTATCGCTGCTGATGACACTGCCGAGGTACTTGAAGTCGTCCACCGTCTTTAGGTGGGTGCCTCCGATGGAGATGGAATGAGGGTGGGCGACGGAGGCAGGTGCAGGCTGGAACAGGACCTCAGTCTTGTCAAGTCTAATTGTGAGACCGAAGTGGCAGGAGGCCTGCGCGAACTTGTTGACGATGAGTTGAAGTCAGACTCCCTGTGGGGCATGAGGGCACAGTCGTCAGCAAAAAGTGCCTCCAGGACGAGCCTCTGCATGATCCTTGTCTTGGCCGTCAGACCGCGCAGATCAAACAGGGAGCCGTCCAGTCTGTATCGCAGATACACTCCGTGCTCGAGGTCTCTGACGGCATGATTGAGCACGCAGGTGAAGAACAGGTTGAAGAGAGCCAGCACGCATCCTTGCTTGACGCCGTTGGTGATTCCGAACGGCTCCAATGCCTCTCCGCCCGATCGCACCTGCCTGGTCATGTCGTCATGGAATTGGCGTATCAGGCTCACAAACTTTGTCGGGCATCCAAACTTCGACAGGATCGACCAGAGGGCCTCCCTGTTGACAGTGTCGAAGGCCTTCGTCAAGTCTATGAAGACGGCAAAGAGGTCCATGTTCTGCTCGACACACTTCTCCTGCACCTGGCGTACAGAGAAGATCATGTCGATCGTGCTGCGGTTTGGGCAGAACCCACACTGGGCCACAGGCAGGTTATCCTCCGAGATGTTGGCGATGAGGCGGTTGAGCATGACCTTCGCCAGGACCTTCCCAGCGATGGACAGGAGAGAAATTCTCCGATAGTTGCCACAGTCAGTTTTGCTGCCTTTGTTCTTAAAAAGCGAGACAACTGTGGCATCGCTGACGTGGAGAGTGTGGAAGGCCCCCAGGGCAGATAGACCGGCCGACTTGAAGATCTTGGTAGGAATCCCGTCCTTCCCAGGGTCCTTTCCTGAGCTGGTCTGGTTGATTGCCTTCGTGACTTCATCCAACGTGGTGGTTGGGGGGGGGGGGGTCGAGGCTGCCGACTACCGGCTTCTGTGGGACCTGGTCGAGGGCGGCAGGGTCGATAGTGGAGAGCCTGTTGAGCAGGTTGCTGAAGTGCTCTCTCCACCCCGAGTTGATGCTGCTCTTCTCCTTCAGCGGGATCGAGCCGTCAGCAGACAGCAGCGGAGTGGTGACAGGCTTGGGAGGGGGGGGGGGGAGTTTCGTAGACGTCTCCGATGGCGCTGAAGCACATCTTGGAGTTCTTTGTCGCAGCGTATCTCTCGACTTCCTCGGTTTTCTTTTCCCACCTCTTGTCGTGCATTCTGCGTAGCGCTGCTTGGGTCTGCCTCTGGAGGTGCTTGAAGCGGTCGCGCTTCGAGGTGGAGGAGTTGTCATTCTGCCACTCAATGAAAGCCCTCCTCTTCTCGTCCAGGAGTTGTCTGATGCGCTCATCGTTTTCATCACACCAGTCCTGGTGGACTCTCTTCCTCGGCCCGATGGTTGCCTTGGCTAACTCTGTCACCTGCGACCTGAACTGTTCCCACTGTTGAGTTGGGGGTCCGGTCAGTGGTCCATGGGCAGTCAGCCGGCCGTCCAGGTCTTCGGCGAACGCATCACGATGCTCTGGCTGCTTGAGTCGTGCGACGTCGAAAGCTGGCCTACAGACATTCGGTGTCTTGCGATGCGTCGGGGTGATGTGCAGGGGACAGGATGGTCCTGACAAGGCGATGGCCGGTCCAACACTCTGCACCACACATGGCCCTCGGATGTCCCTCCAGCGGCATATGGCAAAATCAATCAGATGCCACTGTTTGGATCTGGGGTGCATCCATGTCATACAATATATATACGTTATATACACAATATTTACATTATATATGATGTTAACCAAAGGAAAGGCAAAGATCGATACAACATAGCACCAGTGTCGTTGTAAATCATTTTTACAGGATGCGTGGACCCAGGGCCGGATTCAGGACTTGGGGAGCCCGGGACACTTCAGGTTTTATTTTGGTGGGGGTGGGGCGGGGGGGGGGGGGTGATGCACCTCATACACAAAAAATTAAAGTACCCCACAAACCCCCAAGTTTACATTTCAAAGTTGGCTTGGCGCAAGTAATTGCAAATCCCAAGATATTAAATGAAAAAATCTGATCACAATTTTAAGTGCACTTTCCACACTTAAATGTACTTAAAAACACACTCAAACACACACACTTACCCAAATATATATATACATTTATAAATACACCCATGCACATATATAGACATGTACACATATATGCATATATAGACATGTACACTATATTTTTGCATAAAACTGGACGATCGCATCCTCTTTCCTTCTACAACAACCATGTGGTGCCGCAAAAGTATAAACATTTCGAAGAATTGCCCACGGTATTTTTTGTTAAATATTGTCTTGGTAATGATTTAATGCCTCTAAATTTCGATGAATTGACTACATAATTGACATTAATTACTTTTTGTTAAAAATTACTATTCTGGTTTGTCTAAAAGATAAAACCAAAAAGCCCATCAGAAGCACGCCTTTGGCAATCACAGGGCACGTTCATCTTATTCTTGCCGATAGGGCTCCCAGCTGATGGAGGGCCGAGGGAAATGCCCCCCACTCCGCCTCGCTAGAAATCCGGCCCTGCGTGAACTGGAGAAACGTGATATAGTGCTTTGTAAAACGCGCCGCATAGTCTTGGAATCGAACTCACGCCTTTACAATCGTGAGCTTAATATTCACTAAGGCACGCGTCTGCACTTGTTTAAAATATCTGTCCCATAATCTCAATGTTAATCACGCCAAATAAACTGTTGTAATATTATATAACAGTGTAAGGAGCGTGTCTTAATGGTTTGTGTATACGGCTCACTATTGTGAAGTCTTGAATTCGATTCCCGGTGGACCATTGTGTCTTTGAGCAAGACAATTTATTTCTTGTTGCTTTAGTTCATTATGATCCCAGAACTCATTCGCTTCCATTGGCCTTTCCTTTGCTGGTACTATTACCGGTCGCAACTCCTGGCAGAAGGAGTAACGTGAAATGAAGTATCTTGCTCAAGAGCATAACGCATTCCCCTGTCCGCAAATCGAACTCACAACATCACAATTGTGAATCGAGTCCCCTAATCACTAAGCCACTTTAGCAAAAAGCAAATTGTTCCTGTAACTCAAAAGGCCAACCTTGTCATAAACTGTGTCATGCTGAATTTTCTAGAAAATTATGTTAACCGTACAAGTGTCTGTGGAATGTGTAAGCACTTGAATATGACTTCCATGAGCAAGTTGTTCCGATGTTTGGAAAACTGGAATACTCATCATCGGAACCGACGGTAGTCCAACAATTACTCTGTGTTTACATAATGTTGTTTACATTAGTTGACATAAATATGTGTGTACAAACATACCATATGCGTATTTACACTGTATATGTATACTTATACACTATATATGTGTATATAAACTTTGCATGTGAGTATATGTACTATATATATGTATATATACTGTAAGCGTAAATAGATGTAAGTTATTGATACAAGTGTTGGGATCAAGAAATCAATTTTTCTATTTATTATTATCGAATCTGTCAGCCATTTTGTTCCCACCACCACCACCATCTCCCTTTCTCTTTCTGCGTATATGCATTCACACACACACACACACACACACACACACACACACACACACACACACACACACACAGATATATACACATACAGTCATCCACACAAATGCGCATATATACATATATATACACACACACACACACACACACACACACACACACACACACACACACACACACACACACACACACACACACACACACACACATATATATATATATATATATATATATATATATATATTTATCTTTTGGTCGTTTTGGGAGCCTCAACAATGCAGATGGGTAATTCTCCGGGTAACAGGATCCGGTGGTGAAGAAAGAGATGTAAGGGAATGTAGAATGAGATGTATAGTGTGTAGAAGAACGTAGGAAAGAGCGTAAAAATAAAAATAATAACACGAGATAGATCCTTGGGAGAGATTTAATTGTCCCTATATTTCGGATTCGCATCCAACTAGGGGTTTTTCCAGGGAGGAAAGGTTATATGTCGGAGAGGAATGGAACGTGTCCTCTGCTGTTGGCTGTACGTATATATATATATATATATATATATATATATATATATATATATATATATATATATATATTTATATTTCGTTTCTGAATTTGTTTAACAAGATTCTTTATCTGAAAACGTGTGTTGAAACCGATATTGTTTTTCTTTGGCAGGGTCATGTTGCCAATAAGAAACACATGCAGCAGTTGCTTTCACTTCAATTTATTATAAATTAAATTATAAATTTAAAAATTTATAAATTTCCGGTTGGTTGGTTGGTTTCACAACCGGACGGTTATTCATATATTGTCAAAGTTCTTTCGTCACACATTCTGTGACCTCTTCAGTGACTGGGGATTCTTCTCTTTGTTTTGTGCCTCTCCTCTGTCCTACACCATCTTGTTTTTGTGTGTGTTGCGTGCTGAGTTTGCGCATGTGTTACATCCGGGTGTCTGTGTGTTTATTTGTTTATTTATTTGTTTATTTATATGTTACTAGTTAGTTTGTTCTATCTGTGTGTGTTTTCATTTTGTCCTTAATTGTAAGTTGTGATGTTGCTATTCCATTCATGTTTTCTACATAATTTTGGTTGGAGTTCATTTATGTTTATTGCCTCTGTGATTTGCCTCTTTTCTGTGTGTAGATTTTTTTTTTATTTCTATGTTATCTAATTTGCCCTTATGTTCTGTTTTAACATCTTGGTGGATTACTGATGAGTCTTTTCTATCTTGGAGTTCTCGCAAGTGTTCATTTAATCGTTCACCTATGCTACGAGCTGTCTCACCTATGTACATTATATTCTTATCTTTACATTGTCCCTTAGTACATCTTATGCTATATACTATGTTTCTAGTTTTACAGTTAATATGGGGGCTTAGTTTACAGATTATGCATGCATTTCCTATCTATACAGGGAGGTCTTTGAAAAGGATATGTATTACAAATAAGTGTTTTTATGGATGTACCTGGTCTTTCCACTATCTTAATATTTAGTTTAAGTTTATCTAGGGCCCATCTAAATTTGTAAGCTAGTTCACCTCTAGGGGTTGTATTGATGAACATTACACTCTGGTATTTATTGCTATCATACCATGAGTTTATTTTATTTATCTTATTTCTAGTTCTTTCTATTATATTCCAAAATTTGCTCCTATACAAGGGGCAGGTCCAATTTGTATCATTATTTACCATGTTTTCCCATTTGGTTCTGGCTCCTCTATATACTCTGATTTTATCTCTCTCATTGTAACCG
>OZ024741.1:203552454-203572454 GCA_964016885.1 Eledone cirrhosa
AGGGTACACAGTCACTGAAGTTATGGCTTCCACGGTCATGCCCCCTTTTGGTGCTTTTCTTACTACATTTCAATTTAATCATCCACTATGGAAGAGAAGTGACTCCATAGGGGATGCCTATGGATCTGAGATCGAATACGATGCAAGGAAAATTACTGATGCAGACTTACCCGAAGATAAAGCAAGTAGCAGCAGTAGCGGGAATACATGGATGGACGATGAAATCGCAGAAATTCTTTGCATAGATACTAGCAGAGATAATGTTGACAATGTTGACTGCAGTTACAGCAACGACCCCCGCCCAGCACAGGGGCGGCGGTGGTGGTGCAGACGACTGCAGCGACGACAGCAGCAACCTAGTCGAAAGCCTTATTTCTTTGCATCAGGCAACTATGTCTGCGACCAGCGACAGAACCCGTGTACAGACGGAGATGAAGTGGAAAGAGAGTGCCAGCACAAAACGGAACAGCAAAGCTTCCACCTGCATCCACAGCAACATGAAGAGAGAGAGAAACTGGTGCCATCAGTATATTTGCATGTTGAGCTAAATCAACCCGAGAGGTGCCAGCAACGAGATAACAGCCCTGAATGTGTTGATCAAGATCCCTCACGTCGTTTCTACCATTATGTAAATGGCTTGCGACAACAACAACAGCATCAACAACAACACCAGCAGCTGCAGCACCGAGAAAAATATCAGCAACAACAACCATTGCAGCAAGAGAAAATAGACAGAATTGAAAATCGAAACCATACGGCTTCCCACACTGAGGACTACAATAGTGAAAGTAAAAATCATAATTATCCTAAAGAAACCAACCAGCACCAAGATCACCAGCAACAACAGCCGAAACAACTTTCCTTATGGCATTCTCAATGCTTAAACATTGATCTCAATAATATAAAAAATACCAATGTCGTAGAAAATATTTTAACTGGCAGTAGTGTTACGGATTGTACTAGTCTGTTGATCGAATCACCTGAGTGTAGACTGCAACCTTCAGATCCAAAATACCGCAGAACTACAGTTGATAAAAGCTACACTTCAAACACAGAAGAGAAGAATAGCAAAAAAGGAGAAGGAGCAGAGAAAAGTAATTACTTTCTGGCGAAATCTTATTGTAACCAACAGATATTACAAACCAGGGCAAACCTGAACGCTTCTAATATAGAATTAACGGAGAAAGAAGTACCCACAGATGATTATATGTATCTTACTACTAGCTCCGAAGAAGGAAGAAATGATCTAGAGAATTCGTTCTGTAACCAAACAATCTCAAAAGAAAACAACAACCAGGATTCCACTCACCAATACCATCTTCATGATCGTTCAGCTAGTGAACACTGCAACCAACAACAAGAACCACCACCATCCCCATCTGTTACACAATCTCATCTCTCTGCATCGTTCCATCTTCACCCTAACCACCAATCACATATTGAAATAGATTGTGAGAGAAACGGACAGACAGTAGTGAATGCAACGCAAACTGGTCACTTACATTCTCCTCATCTGCAAAGCTGCAGCAACAGCCATACACATATGTGTGCAGGGGGTGTTTATTGTCAATCAGAAGGGGTAAGTGTTAGCACCGGAGCAGAAGGACGAGGAGTAAGAGTAGGAGGAATAGTACTTAGTGGAGTGGGCTGTGCATCCATGTCTGAGATAGGGGGCGGTGTTAGTTGTGAAGAGACGAGCTCGAGAAAGCGCCGTTGCCTCACCCCGAACCCATATCAAATACAGAGGCATGCTGCTAACATCAGAGAGAGAAAAAGAATGTTGAGTATCAACTCTGCCTTTGAAGAACTCCGTTGTCATGTTCCGACATTCCCGTACGAGAAGCGACTTTCCAAGATTGACACTTTGCGGTTGGCTATTGCATATATTGCCCTACTCAGGGAGATTCTTATGTCGGGGGCTGATCCCCTGGAATATGTTGAGAACTCACTCCGACAGGGAACTGGAAGTAAGATGAAAGCCGTCTGGAACACAAGTGGTAGGTTTTATACACTTTTGATTATACATTCTGGCTACTTTATTGACAAATATACTCAAACGAATGTATGTGTACATACACACGCATACAAACAAGCACGCACACACACACACACACGCACACACACACACACACACACACACACACACACACACACACACACACACACACACACACACACACACACACACACACACACATATATGTGTATGTGTGTGTGAATGTATGAACATGTACATATATATATATATATATATATATATATATATAATTTATTTCAGATGGAAATGGCTTTTACAAGACTACCAGTGTTTTGTTCGATTGAAAACGCCAGGAATTTCCTGATGATTTTAAGCGAATGAAACTGCACTAGTCCAGTAAACGTATTTTCCATCTGGAATAAATGATATACTTTCTCTACTTAACGTATTGAGTACATTATTTAACGGTGATCTCTTATCGTTTCTGTACGGAAGACTCTCTTTTCCTCCCCCTCTCTCTCTTTCAATCAATCAATCTATCTATCTCTCTCTCTCTCTCTCTCTATATATATATATATATATATTTACCAACATTGAGTTCACCTTTCCAGTAATTAGCATTGTAGAAACTTTATGAACATCACTGATATTTGTTGAAATATTTTGATATATAAGTAAGCATATATAATTCTAGGAGATATTTCTCAATTTTGTTTGTGGTATTACTTTGGTGGTATTATTTAGGAATTTATAACAAGATTCGTGGTTTCGTGAAAATAAGCTTTCTGTTCACAGGCAAATTATTAACATAAGGACACATATGTAATTATACATTTAAAGTGTTATATATATATATACAATATATTAACAAATGGAAACTATATTTATAAAACCATATTTATTTTATTATACATATTTCAAGGGCCACCAAGGTAAACTATGGTGCGCTTTCATCAGATAAAATATAATATAGGTTAGTTTTATAAATAAATATTGATATACCCTGAAAAAATGCAACCATTCTGGTTGGAATCTATATTGTATATTTACTCCAATAATTTGTTGAGTGCTTTATATCAATTAAAAAAATATTTTGCTTGTTGTATCCCAACAAATTAAATATAACCTCTACACACATATATATATATATATATATATATAGATATATATATATATAGAGAGGTTATATTTAATTTGTTGGGATACAAGCAAAATATTTTTATAATTGATATATATATATATATAAGCATACTTATTAAGAGAAATTTATGCACACACATACACACACATATATATATAATTATATATATATATAATATATATGTATACACACACACACACACACACACACACACACACACACACACACACACACACACACACACACACACACACACACACACACACACACACACACACACATATATATATATATGTATATATGTATATATGTATGTATGTATGTTTCTATGTATATATTAACAAAGCATTTAGTCCAGTATTGTAACTTTTCTATAAGACCAGAAACCTTATTTGAGGTCAATGAAATAAAGTATATAATTTGGGCCATGCATGTTCTGACTACAATTTTTCATTGTAGTTCGTCATCTTCGTGTTTTATGTCATAGTGGAAAGTATTGTTACTTTTCATCATACACTGGAAGCAATAGAATCGAAAGGTACATTGAATTGGCTGGGTATATTGAATGAGTTGTGTATATTGAGTCTACTGGGATCATTGGATGACATGGGCATATAAAATTGGCTGAGGAAATTCAATTGACTTGGTGTATTGCTGATAGATTAATAGTTTCGTGTCAAATGTTAATGACATCTTAAATGAAGTTCTATATGATAGATATAAAGATTGTTACATTATGGAAAATATTAAGTTTTTTTAACCTGGTACTTGATTTGATCGACGACGAACGGATTAAATGTAAAAACCTGGACCAAACATCACAAAACATTTTCCCAGCACTTTAACGATTATTCCGATATACAGTGTGTATACCGCATACCAATAATTGGTAATTACTTAGTATAGGTATGGTTGTTGATATGCATGGGAGTGTTTTGGTCGAGTTCTGAAGGGCGAGATTGGTTTTACTTTATGTCTAGTGCTGTATGTAATATGGTGAGGCAGATTGAGTTCATTGATTAAATTTGTTTGAGCGCGTTTATGGTTATATACATATTGGCCCCACCACAAACAGGTAGAAACTAATATATATATAGATATGGGAGTTTATTTAACATTACCTATTGAGTACGCTGAGATGCAACCGGTCCTGTCTGTCAACTTATGTATATATATATATATATATATATATATATATATATATATATATATATATATATGTATATATACATATATATATATATATATATATATATATATATATATATATATATATATATATATATATATATATATATATATATATATATATATATATATATATATATATATATATATATATACATATATATATATATATTTCCAAAATAGGGAGCGAACTGAACATAGACAATGGAAAAAAAAGCAACGAAAAACCGGACAGTCCCATCTGCGCAGTCGAGCTCTGAAAATCACTACGGTTTTCGTGCATTAAGGTCGATACAGTTAATTCCACTGTACATTGGGACATAACACACACACGCATATATATATATATATATATATATACATATCGAAATATATTAATTCTAATTTATACTATAACTTCTCGCTCTGTTGCTTCTCAGCCAGCATTCAAATCTCTATTAATTTCACTATAAAATTAAATGTGCATACTTGCGAATAAGTTTGTATGAATGTATGCACAGATAATTTTGTATCATATTCATGTCATAAATATATTACATATATATTATATTTATATTACAAATAGATACACTCTATGTATACGTTTAAATAAGAGTGTATAAATATGCGTACAGATAATTTCGTGTCGTATTCATGTTATAAGTATATCATATTTATACAAATTAATATATGTTTAAATGTAAAAACAAGCAAAAATGTATTCAAAACAAATAGTAGAATTTCTATATTTAATTGTAGCTGTTGAAGCTGATGAGCAGATGTTCCTCTCCACATCACAACGAATATATATATATATATATATATATATATATATATATATATATATATATATATATATATATATATATATATATATTTGTCGCGCTCAATATGTGAAGTTTAAGAGTGATAAAATATATTCAGCTCTGAACTAGTTTCTTCTTTTAATTCTTTGATAAAGGGATTTTCTCCTGAAATATAAGGACATATAAAGAAATGCAACGTCACATCTCAAAATCATTGTTATCATCATATTTTAAACATTTACCCTCAAATGCACATTGTGGTTGCCTTCAAACAAAACACTGTTATATAAATATACATATAAACAAATATATTATTTGCACATACACACGCATGTAAAGACACAGATAAATGTATATATAAACACATTTGTGCGTATATATATATAAAGCGAATTAAAAGACTTTGATTACCTAAGGTTTGCCGTGCATTTATTATGCAAAGACTCCCTCTAGAGATATATAAAACTTAAAAAAAGAAAAAAAAACACGATCAAGGGAGATTACTCCAATATTAACAAATAACTGGCTATAGAAACTGGGCATTAAAGTAGATTTGGTCAATAAAATTAACTGGTGAAAACAACGTATTTGTTTTGGTTTTATCAAATCTCCTCAGTGAACCATATTGTACTCAGTTGAAAATACTAAGTGTGATAAATATAGAAAGAAATATAATGAATGCAGTATGAAGGAGTAGGGTTTTAAGCAGGGCCCGCGGTACCATGAAGATTAACAAGGCAGCCGCCTATGGTGCAGACTTCAGAAATAAACCATTACAGAACCTTGAATGATCACACTTTTATATAAATTAGTATAATTGAATTAAATATATAATAATTTTCTGAGATCACTAAACAACTTTGCTGCATCTGTATTGTTGAAAGACATAAAGCGTTGAAGGGAGTTGTATGATGTTATGAACTGTCACATGATTCGTTGTGGGCAACTGTGTTCTCTGTTGGGGAAAATGTAGACTTAGTAATTTTCGTAGTGTGGTCAGAGCAAGAAGTATCAGAATATAGGTTCGTCAGATTGCTAAACTGTTTTATTTGGGAATTGTGGCACTTAACCGAGAGAAGAGGTGCACATTGTATAGATAGCCTAGGATGCACAATACCCGATAGACATTGTACAGTTAGACGCTAACTCTAAATATATGGACAATCAGAGTTCAAATATTTTCATTTGGTTAACTCACGAAGAATTGGAAAATATTAATCTTGAAAATGCAGTTGTCACAATGCAGGTAACTATAATAATATTTGATAACTCTAAATGATAAATCAGTTAAAGTACACTTGTAGCCGGACAAAATGAGAGATGCACAATTTTATTCCCTGCGGGCGTCTTTGCTCAATTTTTCCCGTCTCTATTAGTAATTTACCTTATCATATTTATAGTTATCAAATATTATTATAGTTTCCAGCATTGTAGCAACTAAATCTTCCAATGCTTTTTAAGTTAATCAGATGAAAATATTTGATTAACTCACATTGTCTATACATTCGGAAACGCCGGCGCTGAATGTATGGATTTACATACATTAGACCTTACTGTATTTCTATTTCGTGTGCAGGGTCCCCATCCCTAACACCATTCACTGTGCATTCATCATCATCCATGGTGATATTTATAGCCATCATCACTAAATACCCTGCATTTCTGTAAATATATTGGTCACACCAAGTCTTGTAAAATGTGAAGAACATGTTTCACTGAGGTGAACTAAAAAGCCAGAAATATGTTCGTTGATTTACCTGTATCTTTCAAAGACCTCATCCATTCCCATACTGCGTTAAATTTTTCAGATTTTCAAATATATCAATTAATTAATGTTACATGAGCAACACATTTCTCGAACGAGAGTGAGGATTTATCAACTGATTGCATGTATAATCTCAGTTAATGAAAAATTTCACCTCACTATATTACATTTGTGAGGAAATTATATATATATATATGTCTGTGTGTGTGTGTGTGTGTGTGTGTGTGTGTGTGTGTGTGTGTGTGTGTGTGTGTGTGTGTGTGTGTGTGTGTGTGTGTGTGTGTGTGTGTGTGTGTGTGTGTGTGTGTGTGTGTTTGTATATATGTGTGTGTGTATGTGAGTCCTGTGTTCAATCGGAGGTAACCACAGTAAGTAAGGTACTCAATACATTAGTAGAGTGTATACAACAAAATTTAATTTAGAAATGGCTTCTACAAGACTAGAACTGTTTCATTCGAAGGAAATCGAATGAAACAGTTCTAGTCTTGTAGATACCATTTCTATATTAAATTTTGTTATATATATATATATATATATATATATATATATATATATATATATATATATATATATATATATATATATATATATATATATAAGTATTGAAGTTTCCGTTGAAAATTGAAAAAGTCACACGAGTGAAGAGTGCGGACGTTTCTTGTATTCGTCTTATTCGGGAAACCTCTGGTAATGAGGTAATTATATTGTATTGTTTATTATACATTATATATATATATATATATATATATATATATATATATATATATATATATATATATATATATATATATATATGTATACATATAATGTTTTGCGGTAGCGTTAAACTTCAAAAATATTTTTCAATGTTTTTATCCTACTTTTCGTAAGTATAGAGTACTAAGTGTCTTCTACAAACGGGTCATTTATAGAAGTTATTCAAGACTTATTTTCCCCTAAGTTTGACAATGAATTTCACTGTCATTTAAAGGTTAGTTTGCCTCGTCGCTCCAGCGGACAGAATGGAGAAGACGTTGCTCCGGAGGATAGCAAGGGTGACGCGCTGGGAAGGCCACTCCACCTCACGGGGCTCGCTCTTGCAGGTTGCCAAACACCGCCTCGATAGTATTGAGGAGGGATGTTGTCCGGGGGCCAAGAACACTGGGAGTCTTCACTGCCACAGGTTCGATCACAAAACTTTCGGACGTCAACCGATAATTCGACAGCTTTCCCTCTTAGGCATGATGAGTAGCGAAGCCTAGAATTGAAAAATGCCCTCACTAGTCTTACCTGCTAACATTCCACTTACACACACACACACACACACATAGAAATCTATATACATACGTATGCATATACATATATGTGTGTGTGTGTGTGTATATATATATATATATATATATATATATATGTGTGTGTGTGTCCGTGCGTGTGTGTGTATGTGAGTGTGTATACACACACACACACACACACACACATATGTATATATATATATGTATATATATTTATATATATTCATATATATATATATAAATAAATTATCGAGAATCGGAATTTCGGCCCACGAAATAACGAAACACAATCTTCGAAATGTGTGGCAAAGGGCTCAATAGTTTGGATAAACCAGAGCTATAACTATCGTTTAAATACCAACACACGGAGACAATGCTTAAAATCACTCGCACAGTCGAAAAAAACGACCAGGAAAATTCGGGTCAGACAAATAATAATATAAATGAATGAAAAATATTTACCCAGACCCGCTAGAATGATGGTAAATTCCAGCTTTTGGGTTTCTGCGGTTCCTAAATCGGTTACCGTCAGCTTACATGAAAAATATTCGGCTTCTGGCAGAAAGACGAACGAGGAAAACCACTTTCTCAACAGGCATTTCGTTCGAATGTACAGAAGAACCCGTTACTAAATCCACGTGGGGTTTAGCAAGGGAGGGAACCCCTATATTAGGCGAATGAATTCGGCAGTGTATATATTTGTAAAAATACAAAATATCACATATCGAATTAGAGTTCTCAACAGACGGGTTAAAATTAACATGAGCTATTCATCAGTCAATAAGATCAACTAAAAAATCAATAAAATTAACTGGTCAATAGCTAAAGACTGGAGATAAATACAAATAAATTATCGAGAATCGGAATTTCGGCCCACGAAATAACGAAACACAATCTTCGAAATGTGTGGCAAAGGGCTCAATAGTTTGGATAAACCAGAGCTATAACTATCGTTTAAATACCAACACACGGAGACAATGCTTAAAATCACTCGCACAGCCGACAAAAACGACCAGGAAAATTCGGGTCAGACAAATAATAATATAAATGAATGAAATACATATATGAATGAAATACATATATGAATGAAATACATATATGAATATATATACATAATATATACATATACACTTGTACATGTATAAGGTATTTATTGCCATACATAAATAACTTATATATGCTCCAGTGTTTTGATACTTATAATAACACCTTTCAATACAACATACCAAAATATTCAAATACCCATATGAGATATATATTACTGTATACACTACTATTCAATGTGTATACTAAGTATATTGACTCCTTTCTTTTCAGCTTATGTCACTCTGAAAAAGTTAACATATGTGTCTGTGTGTGTGTGTGTGTGTGTGTATGAAACGTATGTATGTATATGTTTGTGTGTGGATGCATATATATATATATTATGCTTAGATAGCAGAACGTATGTGTAAAAGAACACACCCGCACTGTGTATTACTTGTGACAGTATCTTGTTAACTCAATGTACGAACACAGAGCCGTTATAGGAAAAGAAAACAAAGAGTGCTTATATCATCAATCAATCTTTATTCGCTGACAATGTTTCATCCATACCATGGGGCAGGACTCATCAGAGCGTTGAAAACAAAAATACAATAATGAAAATAAGCTCTACCGACCAAGAACAATAGATGTATGGTACAGGATAGTAGGATAATAGGGAGAATGGAGATGAGAAGGATGGGGATGATATATAATAGGGTTGTTAGTCAAAGTAAAGAAAAATAAGGTAAAATAAAATAATCACACAATAGATAGATGTATGTGAATGTACATGAAATCAGTCAAGGCAATAAAAACATATACTCAAAAATAATTTTAAAATAATAAAAAAAATAATTTAAAAAAAAATAAATAAATAATAAAAATATAAAAAATAATCCCCAAAAATAATTAAAAAATATTTTTAAAATAATTAACAAAATAGAGGGGAAGGCATAGAGGCATATGAGGGCACACAAACGCAAGTAGAAAAAGCATGCATTGGTCACAGTCGAATAGATATATGCTAGATGGTTTCCCATGACAAAGAGTCTTATATCCTATAGTTTCACAGGGTGAGCCACAGTGCACGCAAATATTACAGTAGTCAAAGTAGGAATATCCAGCAGATAGTTTACACTAGGACTAGGCATCCATTGGGGTGTCATATAGAAAAGTGCCGCGTAGCCCTTAAAGTATGGTAATAAGGTTCAGAGGGGATTTAGTATTCTCCATATTCAGCACGGTTAGGGTAACCATTAGATAGTGGAGCTGTGGGGATAAGAGGTGTTAGTCTTGCACAAGGATGGGTACAGCACAGACAGAAGCTGAAACTGAAGCATAGCAGGGTTAATGTACAGAAGAAGCTGAAGCAGTCAATTCATGACGAAAAATTCATAACAGAAAATTCATACATGGTTTAAACAAAGTTTGAGGCATATCCGGCAAGGGGAACATACAACATATATGTCGTCAGTAGATGGTAACTCACGAAATGTCACAACATATATACACACATATATATATATCCTTCATAGATGGTATTCCAGTCATGTTCATCCATCCACCTGTATGTATCGTAACGTATGGTACTAAATGTTATGAGCCGGTGTTAAAATCGAAAACCTCATATAATTAGTGCTCCAGACTGCGGTATTTTACTCTTCACAATCGCCTACAGTAATGTACATCCCATTCCGTGTTCAGAGGGTATCATTGTCCAAACATTGCATTATAACAGTAGCTTGTTAACTGTTCACATGAAGTACGTGGTTAGACAAAATACTTAAAATATAATTGTTTCTACTTTAGGCACCAGGCCATCAATTACCCAGTACATTACTGGTACTTTATTTTATATTAAAATATAATATAACATGACATATAAAATACAAAAGTGTACAGAACGAATCAGTAATTCTGCCCAGCACAACTGTGAGTTAAGTCAATAGGTAGAGCTTATTTTCATTATTGTATTTTTGTTTTCAATGCTCTGGTGAGTCCTGCCCCATGGTATGGATGAAACATTGTCAGCGAATAAAGATTGAACTTATGATATAAGCACTCTTTGTTTTCTTTTCCTATATATATATATATATATATATATATATAATTATGTATATAATTATGTATATATATATATACATATATATAGTGAGTGGGAGAGAGATAAAGATAGAAAGAAAGAGAGAGAGAACTGTGTGTATGTACGTATAATTTGGTCTGGTAAATTAATGTTATGCAACAAATATATACATTTTTCTTTACTTTCTTGTTTTATGTTTTATTTTATTTTCCTTTCATAACATTAGATTCTTACATATTTTTCCTTCATATTGTAGTTCTTCCCAAATATTATTGTTGGTCTCCCATAATATTGTCTGCCATTACACAAACTCCAATTTCGTTAACAACAGTCACAAATATTACTGATTCCCCATTTCCACCGAAAATAACAACTTCAAACGGGAGTCACGGAAGTGGGGTAATTTCATATCTCAGCTGAAGAATTGGGAGGAATATTAGTCAAGGGAGGAATCCAAAGAGGGAAAGAATAGAGTAATTAGTCAATATATCTTATGAAATACCAATATACCCCACAATAGTTTATATTACACACACACACACACACACACACACACACACACACACACACACACACACACACACACACACACACACACACACATATATATATATATATATATATATATATATATATAAATATATATATATGTGTGTGTGTGTGTATGTACTATACTCATAAACCTAACTATAGTGTATATTGTGTATATAACAATTGAAATACCAATATATCCCACAATAGTGTAAGTTGGTGTGTTTGTGTGTGTGTTTGGGTGTGTGTGTAATACACTCATAAACTTAATTATAGTGTACTTGTGTATATATCAAATGATATACCAGTATATCCAACTATATATTGGTATAACTATATGAGTAGGAATTAACAATTCATAAAAACTTAAAGTAATTTGCTTTTATAAACCATTTTAATAATTAGCATTGTAAAAGTATTATGGTGGAAAATTTCTAGTAGAGAATTCAAAACGGCCGGGGAATTAATGAAACCAGGATTGTAGTGGAAAAAATGTGTTAGTACCATGATAAAATAATTATATTTTATGTAACATTATATTGGATTCACGCACCATATTTTCATGCCTTATTGTTGGTTCTTTGATTTGTTTAACAACGTATAAGCTGCTCAGTGAAGCATCAAACTTTCATGTATAGATTATATATGTGAAGGTACCTTAGGGTCGGGGTCTCAAATCCCTCTGCGTGCACTGCTCTTCTTTTTGGTTCCAAAGCAGTAATCCAGCATGGCAGCAGTCAAATGACTGAAACCAATAACAGAATAAAATAATTGTTTCTACTTTTGGCACAAGGCCAGGAATTATTCCAGTGTATTACTGGTACTTTATTTTATCGACCCCGTAAGGATGAAAGTCAAAGTTAACCTCGGCAGGATATGAACTCAGACCATAAAGGGCTGTAACTCTTTGTTGCAAAGCATGGCGTCCAACCCTCTACCTATACTACCAATCCATAAAATAATATCACATAATATGTATAATGTGAACCATTATAAAAATCCATGTTTTTTTATATCTTGACGAAGCCAATCAAAATGTTTGCACAATAAATGTTAACATCTAAAGATTTCCTATGAGTTATTAATCAATTGTTGTTGCTCTGTTTATATCACAACCATTATATATATACTAGTAGTGGTACCCGGCGTTGCACGGAATAAGGTATTTTGGAACGCGGGCCGCTAACTGACCTAATCGTGGAAAAACTGCATGCCTGGACAATATGTAAAGAAAATAAACTGAATACTCTATTATAAGAGCGCAACGGAGATGGATAACCGGCGCCTAACACCCCTTTAACAACAGAACATTGAAAAATAAAAGCTGCAGTTAGTATCTTTAGACCGCAAGGAATATATAAATGCAAAGAGCAAAGATGGCTCTTTCGCTGAGCCAATCGAGGTTTTTAAAGTTGATGAGACATTAGGAAAAACTTCTTCCCAAAGGTCAGAAGGGCTACTCACAATGTTGCACAGGGAGTCGATTGTTATGCCACCGCCCTTGTCATCCGCAGGGACCTTGCCCTCACCAAGTGCTAAAATGTTCTGAGCAAATGCTGCAGACATGTTGTCACCATGCAAATGAACACGCATATTTGTGCTCAGATACAAACTCTTCGCATGGGGCCACAACATGGACGACTTAAGGCAGGCACGCACTTCATCAGCTCTTGTCCCTTTGGGGATGACAGGCAGCGTTTGCCGAAAATCCCCTTATAGCAGAAGGGTTACGCCACCCATAGGAGCCGTAGAATGTCTTTCAGGGTCGTGTCCAATGCCTCAAGGGCACCCTTGTGTGCCATTGGGCACTCATCCCAAACAATGAGGCAACATTTTTTGAAAACCAGAGCTTCGTGTGAGCTCTTGCTGATATTGCATGTTGGTGTCTCAGTTTTTACTAAATCCAAGGGGAGTTTAAAGGTTGACTGTGCTGTCCTACCTCCCGGCAGCAAAGTATCGCCAGCGATCCCGGACGATGCAACGGCCAACGCATTTTTTTTCTCCTGGCGAATCTTAGTGAGAATCAATTTCGTTACAAAAGTTTTTCCGGTACCCCCAGGAGCATCGATAAAGTAAATACCCCCAATCTGATTTTCAACCGCGTCAATGATAGTTAAATAGACCAACCTTTGGTCCGACAGAAGTTTGGGCTCATTTTCCTCTAAGTATTGGGAAAGAGATTCGATGTCACATGCTGTTTACCGCAGCAAATCCGGGGCCAACGTGTTAGCTTCCTCTCTGACGGTTGACGGCAAGCCATACGTCGCGAACTCACTCCCACCCATGTCGAGGAGGGCGTCCTCGATATCAATGAGTTCCCTGTTGTAGATAATGTCGCTGTAACCAACTTCCACTGAAGGATACTGCAGATGAGCCAGGCACAGAAAGTCCTCAGACAGGAAGTCTCTGTACTTGACCCATAAAGATTTGGGATCACCCAATTCACACATTTGAAGCAAAATGGCAAAGAGTTCCCGTAGACTTTTAGGTGATTTCAACAAATCACCCTCTGCTAAAGTGGAATCCCATTGCGAATCATCTTCCAAAAGACCACGCTTAAAGCAGGCTTCCCGGTACGTATCACATATTTCTCCATCAACAGTTTTGAGGTCCTGAAAACGTTGTGGGCCTACAACTTCATGCAGAAGAAAGCGGAGACGAAAGCACTCATGCTGACTTGGGGTTACAGTGTAAACCCTTCCAAGACAGCTGTCAAATTTTACACCAGGATGTCTTTCAACAGCCTGACCTGACTTTCTTCGCACCCAAGTGTTTGCGCAAATGTATCGAACTGGCAAAGTTTGAAGAAACCCGTCAGAGTGGTCTCTTTCGGATCGGCGGCCAACTTGGCGGCGGTTTGGTCCGTAAAGTAAATATTTATTAAAATAACAGATTAAAGTTTAAGCAAAGAATCACTGCTTTCACCCTTATATTAGGGTTGGTGCTCTGAAATAGTGATGTATACATGAATGTATGTATAGTATATTTGGCCATAAAAAAGTTGGATTTTCTTTGCTCGCAGTATGAAGAAGAGACAGACTAATACATAGTTACAATTTCATGGAAATCAGTCTGACGTAACGACTCAAAAAAACCCTAAAAAACTGGAAAAAAAATGCATTTTTTCACTTAATGCAGGCTCTAGAGGATGAAAAAGTTGAATTTTTTTATGTGCATAACACTCCCTGAAATATAAATAATACACATGTACAGTTTGAAAAAAGTCGGAAAAACTCACAGAAACACACACACACAGACCTCAGGGAAGTGACGTAATGCAGACAGCCAGACATACAGACTGATATTATAAGGGCGCGACGTTATATGTATGTATCTATCTAAAAAGTGAAAGACTAAGAATTATAGAGAGAGATCGCTAAATCGCCTAATGCGGTCCCTAGGGCATTGAAAATTTGAAATTTCTTTTGCTCAGAACACTTCCTGAAACATAACTATTACATGTGTAAAGTTTGAAAACAGTCGGTTGGGTGGTTCTTGAGTTGTAGGTATTCAAACTCACACACACACACACACAGACATCCTCAGTTTTATATATATAGTTGAAAAAGGGAGTAAAGTTCCATACAAAACAAAGGTTATAGTTAAAAAGTAATGGTGAGAAAAGCATATAAAATATTAGATACTAAAAATATAAACACACACACACTCATATATATATATATATATATATATATATATATATATATATATATATATAGAGAGAGAGAGAGAGAGAGAGAGAGAGAGAGAGAGAAATGAAGATATACAAATAGACATATAGCTAGATATATAATTTATTTTAGTGTCCTATTAATAGTATAAACTTTAGTAGAATATATAATTATTGTCACTATCAATTGTAAATCAATTGGTTTTGGACTACTATAATATACATCATCAAATAATAATCTAATAATATAGATATATATTTGTCATTGAGCCGTCACAACATACACCATGTCTTAGGCATTTAAATCCAGAGCCCATCCTTCTCCAGATTGGACCAACCAGTTTCTTCTTCTTCTTCTTCTTCTTCTTCTTCTTCTTCTTCTTCTTCTTCTTCTTCTTCTTCTTCTAAAGAGAGAGGGGGGAGCGAGAGAGAGAGGGAGTAGAGAAGATTGTTACTTCGTTTATCGACAATATTGACCTCTGCGGGATTCTAACTCAGAACACAGAGTGTCAATTTGACGTCTTAATCTCTTAACCTCTGTTTCCACTACCTTCAAAGTAATTCTCGAAATTTTGCTCATCATCCTACTAGATGTAAACAAGTTCTTTTTCCCGACCACATTTCTCAATGCACTCAATTGCAATTCAAGAATGAAAAATTTATTTCTTAATGCACTCAATTGCAATGAATGAATGAAGAATTTAGAAGGAAATATCAATTTCTTTTTCATCACTAACATAGTAACTTAACATATGGTCCTTATATAAAATTGGAATATTTTAATTTAAACAGGAACTCCATAAACTAGGTAAGTTTGTTTCATAGAACCAGAGCCAGTTTTGATTGGGAAAAGAGTTAATGAAGAAACTTGAGGCATTTACTAAAATTATTAATTATTTCAATACTGAATTTAACATATGGTTTTACAACAAAATTATATTGATAGATTTTAATTTAATTAGGAACCATTTAAAATGGATGGTTTTGTTTCATAGATTCAAGGAATGATTTGGCCGGGTTAGTCTCAAAACAGTTCAACCATGCGTGGCTAAGAGGTTAGAATTTTCGGTTCATCGGTAGAGGGTCGGACACCTTGCTTTGCAGCATAGAGTTTATGATCTGAGTTCAAATCCCGCCGAGGTTAACTTTGCCTTTCATCCTTACTGGGTCGATAAAATAAAGTACTGGGTAATTGCTGGCCTTGTGCCAAAAGTAGAAACAATTATTTACAACAGCGCGATATGTCATTGTACAAGCCACTAAAAAATGAATTGTACCTCTAATTCGTAGAGCCAGCCTTGTCACATAATGTGTCATGCTGAATCTGCCTGGGAACTATGTTAAGACTACAGGTGCCTGTGAATTGCCCAACCACCTGCACGGTAATTTCACGAGCTGTTTGTTTTGTTGATCAAACAAATGGAGAACTCGACGTTAGAACCGACGGATGTCCAACACAGACAGAAAGTGATATATAATTTACATACTGTCACCTCGATTTGTCCAAGAAACTTGGTCTTTCCATTGCTGATACTTTCTGCTGATACTACTGGCAGCAAGGGGCGGGATTTGAGCTCATAGTACAGCGAACCGAAATAAATACTGATTCTTTAATCCGAAGCTTTGACAACTCTACCATTTCGCCAACCGGTCATTTGATTATAAATATTTATGAGGAAATGTTATTTTAATACCTGAAACAACTTTTTCTATTCTTAACTTCGACTTTATATTTCTTCTATTTAATGGGAAACAACAAATCTACAGACCTGCCAACCTCTGAAACCCCAAACAGGGAGTACCATTAAAAAAGGTGCCCCAAAATGGGGAGAAATGGGGAGATTTTACATAATGAAAGCTATACCCCTTTTCACAAGAGAAGACATATTTCACCCCCACCCACCCCCAAAAGTGGGTGGGGATCTCCCCGTCGGACGGGGAGAGTTGGCAGGTCTGAATCTACCAGCATTCTACAATAAACAATTGTTTCTACTTTTGGCACAAGGCCAGAAATTACCCAGTGCATTACTGGTACTTTATTTTATCGACCCCGTAAGGATGAAAGGCAAAGTTAACCCCGGTGGGATTTGAACTCAGAATGGCAAGGGCCGTAACTATATGCGTCAAAGCATGGCGTCCGATCCTCTACCGATACTGCCATTCCACCGCCATTCTACAATAAATAATATTTAGTTAATTAATTAGCCAATATTTAAGATATGATTAAATTTACTCTGAAATTCCCATATCTATATATTGGAAGAATTTGGAGTGACTTATTAAAATTGTTAATTATTTTATTATTAAGAAGATATTAATTACTAAGTATTTTATTATTAAGATGATATTAGGACGATTTACAGAATGGTTAACAGAATTGGAAAAAATGAATTGGAAAAAATGCCATGTGTTATTTAGTCATGGTTCATTATATTTTGAGTTCAAATCCCATCGATATCAACTTTGCTTTTCTTCCTTCAGGGATCGATGAAATGAAATGCCACACAAGTGCTAGGGTCAATTTAATCGACTTCCCATTCCTCCAACTGCTGACTTTGTGCCTAATTTGGAAACCATCAGCAAGATGGTATTTATAACAGAACAAAAGATTCGTATGTATCTGGGAAGTAGGAATCATTTAACATGGGTGGTTCTTGTTTCGTAGAACCAGAAACGGTTTTGGTTGGGTTGGTATAAAGAGAGTTAATTAATAACTTTAAAAGGTCCCTTCAAATTATTCATCAATTAATTGAAATGCAGGGAATTTAAGAGGAAATATGGTTTTGTAACAATATGCTATTAATCCGACAAATATTGTTCCTGTAATATGTAAGATATAGTTATGAAAACTTAAAAAAATAATTGTTTCTACTTTAGGCACAAGGCCAGCAATTACACAGTACATTACTGGTACTTTATTTTATCGACCCCGTAAGGATGAAAGGCAAAGTTAACCTCGGCGGGATTTGAACTCAAACCGTAAAGGGACGTAACTATGCTAGAAAGCATGGCGTCCAACCCTCTACCGCTACTGCCAATTCTTAAAAAAATAATAATAATAATCAGTTAAGAATCTCCCTGAACGGAAATTTAGAAACGCCATTTTGAAAAAAAAGGGTTGACAGGATTTATTTGAAGTAACTAAAGCGACGAAGTTCTACTCTTTAAGAGTGGCTGTGCGTTTGCACCTGGGATGTTTTTTTCCAAGTTACAAGCTTGGCCAAGGTGATTTTGAAGAAGACCAGCAATCACCCATGCATCCAATCTCTTCGCTCCTTGTTACAGATGTCGACCAAGAGAAAGACAAAGACCGATATAACTTGACACCTGTGTCATTCAGTTCACAAATATACTATATATGATGTTATTGGAAGGGAAAACAAATTCTTATTTCTCTAAATATCAGCAATACATCTGACTTGTTATCTCCTATTGAGTATAAACTGTTGCATTAATGACGGTATTTCTATATAATAGAGAGATGTTTAAGGTGGCTAACTAAAGGATAGATTATATATACATTCCAAATGTATCTATTTCCCTGACTTTATTTTAACATCGAACTCCACAATTTAACCTAATATTTTGTTTCTAAAATCTGATACATCAAATCTGTCACTCAGAGGTTAGCACCAACATTAAAACGTCTTAATATTTATATAAGAATATTCCAAGAATGTTTTTCTTCTCAATTGCACAGTAATTGCGAAAATAAATGCACAGTATTTAGAGTATAATGCGTTAATCCTCCTTCAGATTTTGAATAATATGTGACACTTCAGGATTTAGTTTCAAAATTTCCTGTTTTCTTTAGAATGAAAAATTATCTCGAATAAGGGCTTGATACCTAGCAAAGAATTGAATCCATACAACATAATATATCTTATATTATAAAAGAAAAATCTTTTGGAATATTAAAATAATGTAGTTTGGAAATATCCCGAATAGATTAATCTGGTCCCTTTCATCTTTGAAAAGCAGGATCTTTTTCTTCTATCTTCCATCTTGACTAACAACAACACACGTTTAGATTTAAGCCTTCAACATCCCTTGCACACAAAACATAAGCCAATTTTGTTCAACAAAAATATTAAAGCAAAAATAAACTATGTTTATACGTTTTATCTTTTAAACCCCAAGGGGTTTCCGCTGAAACAACGAAAAGGAGAAAGGATTTCTTTGTGAGGGTTGCACATCTTGATCTTCCTCTTGTCTTTGTAGACGTTATCATGGATAGAAATACTTCAAAGGTTTAGATTATATGACATAAATCATAATACCAAACAAAAAAATTAAAAAGCAAATTAATTGTTTAAAGCGATAATAAGCGCTTTCGATCCAATAAAGGAACCCCCGTTAATGCATTTGACGGAAAAATAGAGGATAGAACTTCTTGAATAAAGAAAAAAAGGCGTGATGTGCTGTCACTCATCTCAAAACCGACACTGTGATGGAGTCTTTTGAAATCCATGCTAAAACTTTAATTCGAATTAAATTTCAATTAGAGACGCGATATCTTTCTTAGAACTGTAAAGGCCCTCAACAAGATTTTGCTCAGCCTT
>OZ024741.1:203574954-203592454 GCA_964016885.1 Eledone cirrhosa
AAGGTTTCAGGATCACAGACGATAATAATATATACGTCTGGATTGTTCGTCAAACAGAGATATTGTAGATAAAAGATATGAAATGACATTTAAAATTTGTTAAAAATTGGAAGTGAGGATGGAAAAATAACGGGATAAAAATTAAAAAATAAAAACATATAGCAATATAGAAAAAGTCATATGTGTACATACATATACACACACACATACACACATTCAGATAAAAGGAATACATATATATATATATATGTATACATACATGCACACACACACACATATATATATATATACACACACACAAACATACATGTACACGGACATACACATATACGTACGAATATATATGGATACACACACACACACACACACACACATATAAAAACATATACAGGCATATACACATACATGCTTATATACATATATATGTATATATGGCACAGACATAGTAGTCTGCGAAAACATACATATCGAACACACACATATTTATATATATATGAAATGCTACAGAGACATTACACATATAGAGTTAAACATGAATACAATTACATAAGCAAAACTACAAATAGATATATGTTTCCAGTGGAAGTGTAAGCAGCTCTTGGAGCTTGCGAAATTACAAATGAACACACGCAGATAACCACACACATAAATACATATATACAACCACACGCAACCACATATATATGAATAATATATATATATATATATATATATATATATATATATATATATATATATATATATATATATATACGATATTAACAAATGGAAACTATATTTATAAAACCATATTTATTTCATTATACATATTTCAAGGACACCAAGTTAAACTATGGTGTGCTTTTGCATATATATATATATATATATATATATATATATATATATATATATATATATATATATATATATATATATATCTAAGGCGGGTAAAATTCCCGAGATCCATGGACGAGTTCTCTCCAGCGGTCTCTGTCCCTCATTATCGCTGCCATATCCTGCATCTCCAACAGACCAGTGTCTGTCCTTAGGGCATCAACATATGTTAACCTTGGTCTTCCTCTTCTAGTGTGTCCATGTAGGGGCTCCCAAAGGAGCACTGAGTGCAATGTCAACTCTGGATGTCGGTGAGCATGTCCAGCCAACCTCAGTCTCCTCTGTGTCACTTTTGAGCTGACTTTTGGGATGCTCCCATACAGCTCTGAGTTTTTCATCCTCAGTGTATACTGATTAATGTTCAGAGCCATGATATGACTGCCAATACTGGAATTGAATAATCAAGACCGTAGCGGTATGTCATATATAAAATCATATATTTTGTCTGCTGAGGACGTACTGAAAAAACAACACAGTACCTTGGAAATATATATAATAAAGTATATATTTTGATTATGAGAATATTTTTCACTTGTTAATATTTTGAATAATATATATATATATATATACGATATTAACAAATGGAAACTATATTTATAAAACCATATTTATTTCATTATACATATTTCAAGGACACCAAGTTAAATTATGGTGTGCTTTCATCAGATAAAATATAATATAGAGCAGTTTTATAAATAAATATTGACATACCCTTACACCATAATTTAACTTGGTGTCCTTGAGGTATGTATAATGAAATAAATATGGTTTTATAAATATAGTTTCCATTTGTTAATATCGTATTTTTACTCCAATTATTTGTTGAGTGCTTTATATCAGTTATAAAAATATTTGCTTGTTGTATCCCAACAATTTAAATAGAACTTTTACATATATATATATATATATATACAAATACATATATACACACATACATACACATATACATATACATACATATATACTCGTATATACACACACACACATACACATACACACACACACACACATATATATATATATATATATATACATATACATACAGATGCACACATGCACACACATATATATATAGACAAAATATATATAAAAATAAAAATAAATGTGTTAGATGATTCCGAAGAGAAAGCAAAGGAAAAAACGAGTGCTTTATGTATAGAACAGAGCATTAAAAATATATAAATATATATAAGTATATAAATATATTTTGTTGTTGAAAGAATGTGATAAAGGCAAAGGAAAAATGAGTGCTCTATGTATAGAAGGTAGCTGTAAAAAATATTTTGTTGTTGAAAGTATGAGATAAAGGCCCAAGGTGGTAAAATAAGAGAAAATGTTCAGGAAAAGATGAAGTAAAAAAGTGAATAATATGTAAAATAAGTGTGAAATAAAGTAAAATAAAATAAGTGTTGAATATATAAAGTAAGAGAGATTGTTCAAGGTAAAAGTAGAGGGAAAAGAAGAAATGAATAAAATAGGTGTAAGGGCCTAATATAAGCGTTGAATGTGTGTTAAAGATCCATAGTGTTTAAAGTAAGAAAGAGTTTTTCAAGGTGTAATATATGATAAGTGTTGAATGTGGAAAAGGAGCGAGTGTTCAAGGTGGGTAAGTGTCCAAAATGGTGTTTTGATACCGAGAAAGGAGTTGAGTTCTTATATGTGGGCAAATTTTAAATATCTCAGAATTAGAGTTAAGACAAGAGTTGGGACATTTCAGATTTTGTAGAATTCTATATTTTTCTGCTACGCACAAGGTACACCTTCTTGTGCCTTTAACATATTCTTTCGATTGGTCTAAGATAGACCAATCAATTTCATATGGGATCCCACGCTCTTTCATCTCCCACACTCTATTTGCCAGCGCCGTAGTTTTCTTTTTATCCTGGTGTCGAAAGGAAGCGACGTGTGCATAGTATCTTTTTTTAAAGGTATCCTGGTATACATATATATATAATACATATATATATATATATATATATATATATATATATACATATATATATATATATATATAATGTATATTATATATATTATGTATAATATATATATGTATATATCTATATCTATATATGCATATATATATATATATATATATATATATATATATATATATATATATATATATATATATATATATATATATATATTATGTATATTGTATATATTATGTATATATATATATATATATTATGTATAATATATATATATATATTATATATGTATATATATATATATATATATTTATATATATATATTATGTATGTATATATATTTATATATATATGTTATATAAGTATGTGTATATATATATACATATATATACACACACACAAACACACAAACACGCACACGTACATATATGTGCATCATGCGTCGAGTTCTACTCTGATTCGTGTTCTTCCCTATCTTCACACACACATGCAAACACACACACACACACACACACACACACACACACACACACACACACACACACACACACACACACACACACACACACACACACACACACACACACACACGCACACACACACAGAAACACAGAAACACAGAAACGCAGATATGTGTATGATATAACATATATATAAAGTATTATAAATATATTACGTACGTGAGAATGAGTGCTCAATATCGACATAAAGTTTAAATATTATTTACTATGCTTAAGGGCGGTGAATTGGCAGTATCGGTGGAGGGTCGGACGCCATGCTTTCCAGCATAGTTACGTCCCTTTACGATCTGAGTTCAAATTCCGCCGAGGTTGACTTTGCCTTTCATCCTTACGGGGGTCGATAAAATAAAGTACCAGTAATGCACTGGTAATTGCTGGCCTTGTGCCTAACGTAGAAACAATTATTTACTATGCTTAAGCGCTGAGTTATATACATTAGAACAATTATTCCGGTTGAATAACCTCAATGACGAGACATCAAGTAAAAACACTAATAATAATTGTTTATACTTTTGGCACAAGGCCAGCAATTACCCAGTGTATTACTGGTGCTTTATTTTATCAACCCCGTAAGGATGTAAAGCAAAGTTAACCTTGGTGGGATTTGAACTCAGACCGTAAAGGAACGTAACTCTATGCTGCAAAGCATGGTGTCCGACTCTCTACTGATACTGCCAATGCACCGTCGTAACTAATAATAATTGTTTCTACTTTTGGCACAAGGCCAGCAATTATCCCAGTGCATTACTGGTACTTTATTTAACGACCCCGTAAGGATGAAAGGCAAAGTTGACCTCGGCGGAGGAATTCACTAACTTATCAATATTGAACGTGATATTGTTCGTTCAATATTGACAAAACGATGTATATCAAGTTCGATTTTGCTAAGTCAGTGATTTCCACCACTTTGTAGGTTGTGTGGTGAGGACTGTGGGACAATAAACCACATTATTAGTAAATGTAAGATGCTTGCTCAGAAAGAGTACACGAGAAGGCATGACGACATTGCCATATTGGTTTATTGTAAGCTCTGTCATAAGTATGACATGAGCAGAAGTGAGAAATGGTATAAACACCAACCGGTGGCTGAAAATGAAGAATATAAGATATTATGGGACATGACCATCCAGTGCGACCATTTTATTGTGGCTACAAAGCCTGGCATTGTTGTCGCAGAAAAGAATAACAAGTCATGTAGTGTGGATATTGCTTCACTGTGGGTGAATGAAGGATTTGAGAAAATTGAGAAATATCGGGAGCTGAAAAGAGAAATCAGGAAACTGTGGAAATCAGTCACGTAGAAGTGGTACCAATTGTGGTTGATGCACTGGGAGCAGTTAGTAGAAGGCTGGATGTTCGAACAGCAGGAGGGTATTAAAAGTACTCTTTTAGCACAATGTCGGTATAACATATACCAGAGCAAAAGCGTTCGAATGATGATGATGATGATGACCATTGGTGGTGAAGGATAAAACGCATAAAGAAACAACAACAAACCACACAATGTTTACAGTCAAAAACAGATACCGGATCGGTCGTCGCCCGGGTCAACAAGAACCGTGTTCCTTAGGGAGGAATCAGCCTAGGGCGAAAGGTCTGCAGCTGAAACGAGCTCTTCTTCAAACACGGACTTGAATGGTCAGTTGAACGAGAATAATCGCAATCCAAGCCCTTTACGTGCAGCCCCACAAGAAAAACCAAACTACCAACGTATCAAATGGACCCGAGTATAAAGAAGTGATATACGCATTCTATCACTCATTGGGGAAACCAACGGAATCGAAGCACATGTAAGAAGGGATATTCTTAGAAACAAGAGACTAACAGATGCAGAGTTAAATGAAATTAAGAAGAATGTTGAAAAAGATTCTAGAATACCAATATCAGAAAGGGATAGAAATGAATATGTGACAGACAAGACATCACAAAACGTACTGATTTTATTGACACTAGATGAGATTTCACGGAATATTGAGGGTATCAGAAATACAACAGAGCAGGTTAAAGCTGAAAGGCTGGTTGACAACATGGAAGAGGGTACTTCTAATCATGAACATAAAGATCAGATAGAACAAACAAAAGAAGAAATTCTCAATGAACTTGGAAAATAAAAGAAAAAAACATTAGTATGGGTGAAAGATGGTCCCTGCAAAAATTGACAAGCAACAATCAGAACAAAAGACACATAAGAACTGGAAATCAGGTTGTTAAAGTAATAATAGAAGAGATGGTGCCTGATATATCAAAATTGAATGAGGTTATTTATGTAGCAGCAACGTTAATAGAAAGAAAATGTGGATTAAGGAAAGAGCAAAAATGACACAACACTCACAAAAAAAACCACCCCGGAGGTTAGAAATTGAGAAAGAAATTAAAATGAGGGGAGGAATATCGATCCTGGATTAAATCTATGCTGGGAAATCTGTCAAGTTAAGAAAAGGGAGGAAAGTGATTAAGAAATACAATTTAACTTCAAACCCTGATATTCCCTCAATCAAAGAAACCCTGAAACCGAAAGTACAGCTGAAAGCTCAAAGTATAAGATTTGAAAAACTAAATAGGTTTTACAGGCAAAATAAGCCATTTATGTCTGATACGAAAATGTTTTATAGGGAAATTGGGACACTGACAATTCAAGTAAAGGAAATTCTTCTAATTCATAAAATTGAAGAATTCTGGAAAACAGTATTCAGTATAGAAAAATCCCCCAATACAAAAGCAGAATGGACAAAGAACATGGAAGAAACATACGACATTTTAGAAAGATAAACATGGTAAGATATAACTATGGATGAACTGGATTTGACAAAAAGGGAAGTCCCGTGCCAAACTTCTGGTTATCTTCATTAACTGTTACTCATGATATTTTTGTAAATTATGCACAAACCTGAAAAACTCCTGATTGGTTTGCACAAGCTATAACATATGTCTTGCCAAAATCGACAGAAACAAATATTCCAAAAAATTATCTCTTGCCTTCCGACATCATACAAAATTCTCACCTCAACCTTGACTGAGACAACCTACAAATTTATGTATGAAAATCATCTATTCCCTATTGAGCAGAAAGGTTGTCGCCATGGATCTTACGGATACAAACATCAACTTCTCATTAACCGCATGATTCTGGAAAACTGTCATAAAAAGTATAGAAATTTGTGTACTGCTTGGATTGACTATAAGAAAGCATTTGACAGTGTTCTCTACATAAGGATTTCAAAAATGTTGGCTGTTCTGAAGATTTCCCCAGTAATATTAAACTTCCAGAAATATAACATGTCTATATGGAATACAAATCTATCATTGCCACAGTGTTGGAATTATAACTTCCAGCAACATAAGTATTAACTGTAGTATTTTCAAGATGATTATTTTCCTCCTCTGATATTTTGCATTGCACTCCCACAGCTGTCTTTAGCGCTCAACAAAACAAAATATGACTATAAAATAGACAGCAAAACCATAAGTCACCTCTTTTATATGGTTAATGGCAATGAACTAGAGGACTGCTGAAGACAGTCAAGATGTTTAGTGATGATGTGGGGATGGAGTTCGGACTGGAAAAATGTGCCAAAGCAACATTCAAGAAAGTTAGAATGACAAGCACAAACTCAATGGAAATAGATGTGAATACAGTAATTAGGGAACTAGAACAAGTACAAGCCCACAGATATCCAGGGATAAATGAAGGTCAAAGTATTCACCACGCCAACATGAAAGAGAATCAGGAAGGAATGCTACTGGAGAGTGCATACTGTTTTGAACATGGAGCTTAACTCGAGAAATAAATAAATTATCTGCCATAAATGCACTTTCAATCCCAGTTGTAACCTACAGTTTCAATATTATAAATCGGAACGATAACGAAATTAAGAGAATGGACACCAAAATCAGGAAAATTTTGACCTGTAATAGAACACATCACTCAAAGGTAGATGTGGATTGCCTCTATCTCCCTAGACAAAATGGAGGTAGAGGAATGATCCAGCCAGAGCTTTCGTACAGGATACCGACTATTGGACTCAGTACCTTAAAAACACAGATGACTGAATGATGAAAATGGTCGCAGTTCACGCAGAAAGGAAGAGGTTACATTCATTCACAAAGGAAAGTAGAAAGTTTGCGGAAGAACTGGGAATACAGTTTGAAAATAATAATGACGATTCTGCAATTAAAGCCGCAAAGAAAGTGTTGGCAAAACATGAAGGCCAACACTAAATGGGATCAATAACCACTGCATGGGCAGTATGTTCTTCGTAGCAAAGAACCTGATATAGTTCAAGAACTCACCCATTAGTGGCTGCAGAGTTCTGGGCTAAAGACAGAGAGTGAGGGCTTCATTTTGGCTGCACAAGACCAGTGTCTCCCTATGCGCAACTTTCAAGCCAATGTGGTCAGAATTGACCAAAAGTGTTGATTCTGTGATAACCACGTTGAGACCATTGGTCATCTGGTTTCAGACTGCAAAGTATTAGCTCCCTAGGAATATAAAACGGGGTATGATAGAGTGGGGCAATACTTGCACAGGGTTTTATGGTCTGAAAACGGAGGGAAAATGGTACAACCACCACCTAGATGGAATAACAGGAAGCGAGAATGTAAACAATCCCCTGTGAATATTGACAGAACAATGAAGGCCAATAAACCTGATATAATTGTGAAGGACTATGAAGAGAAAACCTGTTTCTTAATTGGCATGAGCATTCCATTAGATCGTACCATCTCCCTAAAATAGTTCGCAATGGTCAATGAGTATAAACTATCAATTGAAATTGAGAAAATGTGGCATCTTAAGACCTGTTCATTACCAGTGATAGTCGGCGCACTTGGAATGATAAAACAGGGTACTGAAAAATATTTGGGCCGGATACTTGGAAAGCCATCTCTACAGGACATACAGAAAATAGTGATTACTTGCGTGGTCCATGTCATGAGAAGGGCATTACCAATTTAAATAATTAGCAAAGACTTTTACTGATGTTTATGCCCGTATGACATCATGTATGACAATTGGTTGTAAAATGTGTGTATTATAAAATGTTGCCACAGGTGTCAGGTTGGCACTCAGCATGGTTAGGGAAAGAAGTAGAATTCAAAGAAAATTCCAAATAAAAAATAATATCAATAATAAATCCTGAATATCCAGAATAGGTTGAAATTAAATATTCTGTGCTTAAACATTCAATCTGTTCCCCCATATATAGTATAATATATAATTCTGCATATGTGTTTGTGTGTGAGTGTCTATGTATAAAAATATAAAGGAAAAAAATATATTTTCTTCCTAATAATCGTCTTTTTCTCCCTGTTTTCATATATATATATATATATAGGGTGTCCCCCCAAAATGTATACACACTTTAATAGCAAAAAGATGCATTAAATTAAATTCTGTTTTATATGCATTATTTAAATTATGTAAACATTTTTGAGTGTTTACATGCAATTAAATTATGCCTGCAGATCATTTTATTTTTGAGAAAGGCTGTTCTAATAAATATTGCTTGTACAGATAATCAAAGTGTGTATACATTTTTGGGACGCCTTGTATATATTCACAAAAATGTATACACACTTTGATTACCTGTACAAGCAATATTTATTAGAATGCACAGTCTTCCCCAAAATAAAATGATCTGCAGGCATAATCTAATTGTATTTAAACACTCAAAAATGTTTACATCATTTAAATAATGCATATAAAACAGAATTTAATTTAATGCATCTTGCTGTTTAAGTGTGTATACATTTTTTGGGGGACACCCTGTATATATATATACACATATAAGTATAGCTATATATATATATATATATATATATATATATATATATATATATATATATATATATATATATATGTGGTGGGTAATAATAAATATTACCCAGTTACAAATATGAAAATAGCTTGATGTAAAATAACAAGTATAATACAGAGCCGAAATTGACTGTTATTTACATTATATATATCTCTATATATGTAAAAAAAAAACACTCACACACACATTCAATGGCTATTGGTCAATAGCTAGGGGCCTTGTATACCCTGTATGCCTTGTGTGTATACTCCTTGTGTTGATAATTTGAGGTTGTTTATTTTAGATTAAATGTCACCGGTGCTTTGAGAAAGCAACACCGATTATCAACCCGGGACATATTAATGAACTGAGACAGTAGGAGTATTTTATTTCTTTTTCGAGTGTTTTTCTGTTCAACTAATAGCTGTTGGATAATTTCATAACTGTTGCATAACAGTTATAGAAATATATATAACAGCGGTTGTATAAGGAATAAATGAAGTAAATTTTAACCTGTTGACTTGTACTTTATTATTATAATTATACAGGGCGGTGGATTGGCAGTATCGGTAGAGAGTCGGACGCCATGCTTTGTAGCAGAGATATACGGCCCTTTATGGTCTGAGTTCAAATATCGCCTAGGTTAACTTTGCCTTTCATCCTTACGGGGTCGATAAAATATAAAGTACCAGTAATGCACTGGGTATTTGCTGGCCTTGTGCCAAAAGTAGAAACAATTATTATAATTATACTCCGGAGTACGCAGACCTACTTCTATACTTCGTTGAATGGTGTACTCTGTATACAAAAGTGTCGGTTGTTTAACACACACACACACACGCATATAAATATATATATATATATATATATAGTATTTGTAAATCGAACTTTAGCTGCAGTTCAGCATGTACAATTCGATTTGTTTTGAGGCAATCACAGAGCACTCAATGGATCGAAAATTAAAAACAAACATTAAATCCAGAGTTAAACACCGTGGTTATAAAATGTGCCACCAAGATAACCGACCGAAGGCACAAACTATACACACAACAAAATAACGAAATATACAAAAAAGTTTTATATATGTATATATATAAGCTTTAACCATATAATTCGCCCCTCTCAAAGCTTTGTCTAAATGTGAGACAAATTCTACTAGATGCTTTAACAAAACCTGATAACTGAAAATAATGCAAATTGAGCAAAAAGCATGATGGCAATTTCAATTTACTTTGTAACGAAAGTATATTTCATTTAATTCTCTTGATAGTTACATCTTATCGCAGCTATTTAGAGTTTCTTTCTTGTCAGCAATGAACATAATAGAAGCCATTCCTTAAATTATTATCAAAAGGAGCAGAACAAGAAGGAAATATAAATACTAAATCAAATGAATTATTTGATGCTTGTTATTGCATTAAATCGTAGCACTTCTTTACTTTTTATCCCATTTCCTGTCTTCCGTACATATTTCTTAAAACTGTTATCTACAAATGTGGTTTTACGGCGGTTTAACCGCAGGCAATGCTAACATCAATTAAATCAAAAATAAAATAAAAATGACACGTTTAGCAGACATTTTGTTCAACGGTGCACACTCAATTCACTTCCGTTGCTACCATCACTTTACAGCTTTATACTTTCTCTTCCTATATACAAAGCAATAATAATGTCTTTGATTTTCCTTTCTGCGGTATTGTTTTCTGGTTATAGTCAAACTACTTACATCATTCTTGTGCACAGTGATGCAGACTAATTATTGCTTTACTTCCGTCCACATATGCACGTGCGTTTAACTTCAGAAGCCATGCTCTAAAATAAGAATCATTTACATGTATATTTGTGGTTAACCACAAACAAAACTAAGAATCTCTCGGCTTGTCCATCAACCAGATCTTTTAAACAGGTGATATATAACCCACTAGGTTATTTCCTATGGCTCTATTACGTTCAGAAACACGCTCTTGCAGCTTTTATAGAGCAACCATAAACACACTCACACCTCTACACCTTCCCTCACAGCTCTGTACGGACCAACAACTAACACACACACACACACACACACACACACACACACACACACACACACACACACACACACACACACACACACACACACACACACACACACACACACACACACACACAGACACACACACATAAACTTATATCCATACATATATCCTCACAGCTTCGCACTTACAAGAAAACACACACGCACTCTTAAAATTATATATACACAGACATGTCCTCTTAACTTCGTACGGACAAATAACAAACACACTGACACGGTTGCGCACAGATACACGCTCCATATACAAAACGATTTTTCCTTTTCAGCTAGACGTATTTGATCACCGCCTTTTAAAACAAGATCAACTTATACAGCAACGACGAAATTCAGTTTTCCAAGAGATGGTGACACGAATAAACCTGTTTTCGCTCTAATTTTCTTTTTCTTTTCTGCCACTGCCTACTCTCCTCCATCTTTCTATTTCTTATTTAATTTCTCATTCTATATTCTGATGAAGGACTAGCGTCCGAAACGCTAAAACGCTTTCCCTACTATATCCAGTGCAAAACTAATAATATATTTCTTCGTCGTAATGTGACGTTTCCTCTGTTATTTCTGTTTGCTTTTTGCATCCATGCATGCATACATACATACAGACAGACACACGCACACGCATATATATGTATATAAATATATATATATATATATATATCGACAGTCGATCGACCCTTAGTCAAATCGGACCGAGGAAACAATGTTTCCGTTGGTCTTTCCAGTTGCTAATACTATCTATCGGTCGCAACTCCAGGTAGAAGGAGCAACGTGAAATAAAGTGTCTTGCTCAAGGACATAACGCATCGCCCGGTCCAGGAATCGAACTCACAACCTCACGATTGTGAACCCAATTCTCTAACCACTCAGCCACGCGCCTTCACATATATATATATATATATATATATATATATATATATATATACATGCATTCATACATACATACATGCATACATACATACATACATACATGCATGCATTCATACAAACATACATGCATACATACAAAAAAAAAACTCACTCATCACCCAACAAATTCTTAAGGGAGATACACTTATACCAGAATGGTTGACATTAACACAAACGTTACTGGTCCCCAAGAACAAAGATACCCACTTGGCAAAAAACTACCGACCCATTGCATGCCAGAACCTAATGTATAAGATGTATACAGCCTGCCTCAACCTATTCCTCCAAGATCACTGTGAAAATAATAACATCATCACAGATGAACAAGCAGCTGGAAAGAAAAGGGTTTGGGGATGTGCTGAACAACTCCTAATCAACAAAACTGCGATGTCGGAGGTGCCACAACTTAGGAGGAATATGACTACAGTCTGGCTGGACTACAAGAAAGCTTTCGATTCTGTTCCCCACTCTTGGATGATAGAGGCCCTCCAACTTGCTAAAGTCCCAGACATTATTGTGAGAGCCATAGAGAGGCTGTCTTCTTCTTGGGCTACTATCCTAAGGTTAAAGACAGAGAGGGAGGACACTATTTTCACTGATAAAATAAAATATTGCAGGGGTATATTTCAGGGGGACAGTCTCTCTGTGATATTGTTCATCTTGTCATTAAACCCCTTGTCCTTTCTGCTCAAGATATGTGAGGGATACATCATTGGCTCACAGGAGGACAGAAATACGAACCTAACCCATAACTTCTTTGTGGACGATCTGAAACTCTATGCCAAGAACATGGATGGGATGAAGAAAAATCTTGACCTGGTTACAACGTTCTCAAAGTATATAGGAATGGAGTTTGGCCAAGATAAATGCTCATACATGACTGTAAAGCGGGGAAAAACAACAACCCTATCTAGCAATATTGTCATCAATGGTCTAACTGTTTCACCGATATCTGATGAGGACTGCTACAGATACCTGGGGATATATGAGAACATATCCTATAATGGTATCTGTAATAAAGAACGCGTAACCAGGGAATACTACACCCGATTAAGAAAGATATGGTTATCGGAACTCTCTGCGCAAAACAAAACAGTGGCTCACAATGTGTTTGCTGGCACAATGTATCCTAACACCAACGTTTGGAATACTCAATTGGACAATAGACGAAATCGGAGCAGTTGATGTTGGAATTCGAAAAATACTGAACAACACCGGAAACTTCCACATCAACAGTGACATAAACCGCCTTTACTTGAAACGTAAGCAGGGAGGCAGAGGCCTAACATCAGTCCAGACAACATTTGAATGTCGCATCATATCTCTCCGACAACATCTACGAACCTCGAAGCGTAGGAGCCCGCTTCTCGAGCAAGTCTATCTGCATGAAACACATAAGATCATGAGAGTTGGGAAGGAACTCCTTGAGAGATATTCCCTGTGTGATAATCAAAAACTCACACCAAGGGATGTCGCTCAGCAGTATCGCAGTGAATCCATGGATGAAAAACTGCATGTCTATCAGCAAAAAATCATGCATGGATATGTTGCCAGGAAGCTCCAGAGTGAGAGTAATATAGATAAGGAAAGTAGTCTATCTTGGACCAACAACCGCTATATAGGCTCCCACTTTGAAGGATACGCTTTTGCAATCCAAGAACAGGAGATTAGCACGAAATACCTGATTCACAAAAGAGATAGGGATGCAGGCAAAACACCTAGATGTGATAACAAATGCAGACTCTGCAGAACTAACATCGAGGATATCACCCATGTCATCAGCAGCTGTCCAAAGATGTCATCGCGGTACTATCTACCTATGAGGCATGATGTAGTAGCCAAAACACTGTACAATGCAGTTCTTAAAAAAGATAGCCCCGATAATAAACACATTAAAAGCTACAACAATGTGGAAGACATCCATGTACATAATATGAAAGAGTACTGGTGGAATATTCCAGTAAAAACCCCAATAAAATGCAGGCATAACAGACCAGATATTATGATATGAGACAGGGAGAAGAAAACATGCACAGTAGTGGAAATTAGCTGCCCAGCAGATGCCAATATAATATCAAAGATTAGTGAAAAGGAGAATATTTATGCAGAACTGATGAGAAATCTGCAGATACTCCACCCTGATTACACCTTCAGATTTATGACTGTGATTATTGGGGCACTGGGATATGTTAGTAACTGCCTCAATACAAATCTTGAGAAGCTAGGCTTCACAGGAACAGAAAGAACACAACTAGTTAGGAAACTACAAGTACAATCCATTAATGGAACAGTAAAAATATGTAAAACATTCCAAAAATGTTGCATCTAATAACTGTATATACACATGTACAGATACAAAGCACATACACATCCACACATACAATAACATCCATATCTACACATGCATACATACATATCTACCTAGTTGATGTTGTGTAAATTCCAATGAGAGAGTCTTGTGTCTATGTTAGAAACTGACTCTCTCTATTGGTAAAACTTTGAGAAATTATAAACCAGAAGAACATACATACATACATACATACATACATACATCCATACATATGAGTATATATATACATACATAGGTATAGACAAGGTCCCACTCCCACTGAATTAAACCAATCTAATTCGTAGCTATCTGCCTGCCTTGAATATCATCAGCAGTCACAGTGTACATATGTTCATTTTCCTTATAGTGATATGAGAAACTATTATCTGAAAGCTGACTAGGAAAAATGGAGATAAATATTTTAAGTTAAAAGTTCAAATCCTAACAGGTGGGACTTCACCTTTCGTCTTCCTGTGGTTGGAGTGGGTGATAAACTAAATCATTTTTGAGGTCGATATAATTAACAATAACCCCCACTGTACAATCACACACACTGTCTGGCAGAGTGTATGTGTGAGAAAAGATTTCTTTATATTGTTGCCACTTGGTAGGGTCATGTTGTCAAGTAAAACATATACACTGGTTCATATTTTTATAATTATTTATCAGGTGATTAATCAATGGTCTGTTGGTTAATCATCTAATTAAGTTATTGTCAAAATGTTTTTATCACAGTTTGTGACCTTATCCATGACTCTTCCCCTCTTCGTTTTCACTTACTTCATCTTCAGCATTTCTCTTTTGCTTTTTGTGTCTGTGGGGTGTGATCTGAGCAGCCTTTAACTGTATTTTGTCATTTTCTTTCTCTCCCCTAGATTTGACTGCCAGATTGTCTTGGGTGAAATGGGAAAGTCTTGGTGTCCGGCGGCGACCATTCCTCGGTTTACTCCCCAATTCTGCGACCAATTAACGATGGCATGGGATTTCCGGTGATTCGTACTTCCGGTAAATGCTAGAGATAACACCAACTTCATCTCGGACAAATCTAAATATACATTAAGCCTGAAAATACAGAATTAAGACACTACAAAATTATAACAAAACAAGATATACATATGCGCACGCACATAACCACACACATACATTTATGAGTGAATACACATAAGCATACACTACACTTATATACATACACACACACAAACACACACACATATATATATACGCACACACGCGTATACATACATAGACACACACATGCGCGCTCACACACACATATATTTATATATATATATATAAACATACGCGCACACAGGCACACAGGCATATATATGTGTACTACTAATTTTCTGTATTATTGTTAGCACTTACCAAAACAATGCTAGGTAACATAGCATCAGTTACCATGTCAACAGTTCCAGTTAACGTCTGATAAAGACCATCAGTTCAAATAAATAATCATCAATGTTATATCTGTCTGATTTAAGGTTTCATTTCATTATTTTAACTTCATTTATACCCTCATCACCATCATCACCATCACTACCATCCTCCTTATCCTTATCATCATTATCACCATTATCATTGTCACCATCATCATCATCGCTCTAATTCTCCTCATCAACATCGTCATTACACCCTTAATGTCCATGATATATATATAGGTTTACGAATCTGTTTGAATATAATTGGTCGAAGCTTCAGTTGACAACCCGAGAAAGGCATGGACATCTCGGTGGATTGGCAGTATCGGTAGAGGGTCGGACGCCATGCTTTGGCGCAAAGAGTTACAGCCCTTTCCATTCTGAGTTCAAATCCCGCCGAGGTTAACTTTGCCTTTCATCCTTACGGGGTCGATAAAATAAAGTACCAGTAATACACTGGGTAATTGCTGGCCTTGTGCCAAAAGTAGAAACAATTATCTCCTTTCATTGAACTTTCTCTCTTTTGATTTCAAGCTGGCTAAAACCACCCTTTTTTATGTGATGAAAAACCATTTGTCTTAAAGTGGTTATAAGAATCTTTGTTAAATTATGTTCCGAACACTAGTTTAATAATTAGAAAGTAAATAACAAATCATAAGTGTAGGCATAGCGGTGTGGTGAAGTGTAGGCATAGCGGTGTGGTGAAGTGTAGGCATAGCGGTGTGGTGAAGTGTAGGCATAGCGGTGTGGTGAAGTGTAGGCATAGCGGTGTGGTGAAGTGTAGGCATAGCGGTGTGGTGAAGTTTAGGCATAGCGGTGTGGTGAAGTGTAGGCATAGCGGTGTGGTGAAGTGTAGGCATAGCGGTGTGGTGAAGTGTAGGCATAGCGGTGTGGTGGAGTGTAGGCATAGCGGTGTGGTGAAGTGTAGGCATAGCGGTGTGGTGAAGTGTAGGCATAGCGGTGTGGTGAAGTGTAGGCATAGCGGTGTGGTGAAGTGTAGGCATAGCGGTGTGGTGAAGTTTAGGCATAGCGGTGTGGTGAAGTGTAGGCATAGCGGTGTGGTGAAGTGTAGGCATAGCGGTGTGGTGAAGTGTAGGCATAGCGGTGTGGTGAAGTGTAGGCATAGCGGTGTGGTGAAGTTTAGGCATAGCGGTGTGGTGAAGAAGATGGCTTTGTAACTACGTGGTTGTGGGATCACTCCTACTGCATGACACCTTGGACAAGTATTTTCTACTAGAGCCATATGAGGGAAATTCGGTAGACGGAAACGCGGAAGCCCGTTATATATGTATATCAGCTTTTCAAAACACAGCATCAACAGATTTCCAAGAGATGGCAGCATGAATGGACCTGTCTCTTCAATCTTTCCATTTCTTCTTTAATTTATCATCCATTCTTCTGGTGAAGGACTCGCGTCCGAAACGTTAAGACTATTTTCCTGCTATTTCAAACGTTGAACTAATATATTCCTTCCATGTACTGTGCCGTTTGTTTTGTTTTGTTATTTTGATTATTTTTGTTTACCTTTTACACACACACACACACACACACACACACACACACACACACACACACACACACACACACACACACACACACACACACACACACACACACATATATATTTATATATACGTTTCAGGAATTCAATCTGTC
>OZ024741.1:203597454-203609954 GCA_964016885.1 Eledone cirrhosa
TATTCAAGATATAAGAATCAGTAGGATTTACAGAGGTACCGATTGTGACACAGATCGTTATCTTGTAAGATCTAAAGTTTACCTGCATGTAAGGCCAATGGCTGGCAAAAATTTACAATTGGTCGCATTAATTGCTCTACTTTGAAAGAGCCCTCAATGTGTAAATAAATGAAAAATACTATAGATTTACCGGAGTTTGATGGAACATGGACAGATTTTAAATACACACACACACACATACACACACGCGCAAGCACGTACAGATAGCTGAATAGATAGATAGATGGATAGATAGATAAACATATATGTGATACACACACGCACGCACACACTCACACTCACACACACACATTCACACACACACACACACACACACACACACACACACACACACACACACACACACACACACACACACACACACACACACACACACACACACACACATACACACACACACATATACATATATATATATATATATATATATATATATATACATGTGCGTGTGCGTATGTATATTGTTATATTTGGGGATGGTCATTTTGCCTATTTTGTCAATAAAAAAACGCGCTCTATTTGATTTTCACTTCAGCTTTATTATCATTAATTATTGGTTATTTTGTCAAATCTCTTTCATCACACATTCTATGACCTCCTCAATGACTATTTGTTCGTCTGTGTCTCCTCTTTTTTTAAGGTCTTATTCTGTTTACTCCAGGATGGAGTAAACAGAATAAGACGAAAAAGAAGAGGAGACAGAGAAGAAATACAGATATTTATCATATATGTGTATCTGAATATATATTTATTATCTATATACGATATACTATCATTCATACATCACACCTGCATGGCTGAGTGTTTCAAAAGTGTATCACAATCATGTGGGCGTTGGCTCAAATCTTTTGTGGTTCATCTTGGGCAAGTGTCTTTTACCATTATCTCGGGTCGACCTTTTTTTGTGAGTAAAACTGGGTATACAGAAACTCTGTGGATGTCGGATGGTTTATATCTGTAATTTAAGATCCACCGTTGTATACAACTGTGTAACAGTTATTTGTCCTGAGAATTACTTTATGGGTACAGTTGTCTTCGGAATACTCAGCCAATTACTCCTTAATTTAATGAGCTTTATGTATCACAAAATGGAGAAAAAAAATTGAATGTTCATCGTAGATTTATTTACAGTCATTTCCATTTGAAAGCTACTTGGATGATTCTGTGTTATGCATTATAGTTCACACACACACACACACACACACACACACACACATATATATATATATATATATATATATATATATATATATATATATATATATACCACGCTTTATGGGATAGATCTGCCAACAACAAGTGATTTCAAAGATTACCCACCATCCATTGTCTAACAGCTATTTGCTATTAACCCCCACGAAAACATAACACCTCCAACAGAACAATACTTGTTTCCCAAACCTGCAGTAGCTAGATTACGTATACAAACGGCCAGATCATACACACGAACGATTGGCCAAATCTTGACCTTCCTTGAGAAAATAACTGTCTGGAAAGTAACCACTAGAATGATACAATGTATGTACACTGGTCAACAACCCTTCAATATCCTGAATATGCATATTCCTAAATCAGTTATATAATTTTGAGGTGATCATATATGAAACAATTCACGTCCACCAAACTGTCTCTTAAAGCAATGCATAAGAACAATGTAAGTCTTGTAGAAGGTAAGTTTAAACAATGGCACTACAATTGTACTTCAATGAGATATATGGAAAAGTGTAATACAGGAATATTATGTATAATTATCCGAAGTTTGAAAGAAAGAGTTTACTAATTTCAATAACAGAAGATTCTTGATCGATATAGCCCATATGCTACTGATACAACACGATACTGGTTATACATAGTCAACATCTTCATACCAAATTAGATATATTTACCAAACGTTCTCCTTTTGATATGAACCTTCTAAAGTATTGTTGTTAATAGACCTCGATCAGTATCAGCGAAGAATATTCTAGTTGTTTAATGAACGGAACAGTCTGTGGGTGAAATTAACATACAAGTGGCTGACGTGTTCACTTAACGTAATTCTCAGAGATTCAGCGTGACACAGTGTTTGATGAGAAGTGGGTGTTTCAATTACAGGTGCAACTATTTTTTCCAGCTGAGAGGAGTTGAAGAATAAAGTGTCTAGCTCAAGGAGACAGCGCATCATCGAGAATCGAACTCACAACCTTCATACAAGCCTTCTCATTTTCTTACACACTGACAGATAAAACCATCAGCCAATTAAATGGAACTACAACACTTTATACTCCCTCCCTCAACTTCGAGATGGTGAGGAATTCGTTAATATGTTTTCTGACCAGATTACCCAGATGTTCTGGATGGCATAGCTGCTACTGGTGGCAAAACTACTGGTGCTACTATTAATTTTAAACAGTCTCGGTCATCCATTTGGTTCCCGACAGGAGTGGCTGAATCCTTTGTCTACCCATTTACATTCCTTTATTTAATTTCCAGAAATCTCTTTTCTCTGAAAAAGTACACACAAAAACGCTTGCTTTTATTGTTTTTTTATTATCTAACCCATTGATTTGGAAACAAAATCTATCACAATACTTCAAATTTCATCCCAACAAAATTTCCCTTGAAAAAAAATATATATACACAGAGAGAGAGAAGCTTTCGCTGTATTTTTTGACTAAAGAAATTTTAGCCTGATAGTGGGGTTTAGAACCCTATTTCTTAGAGGGGTTTACCCCACTATCAGGCTAAAAATTCTTTAGTCGAAATATACAGCGAAAGTTTCTATTTCTAATTTTAAACTCGCTCGCTGTTTCAAAAACATACTTGCCTGTCAATATATATATATATATAGTATAAAAGAGAAAACACAGGTAAGCATTAAGAGAAGGATTTTATCCAGGTATTTACGACCGTTTCATTGGTAAGTGCAACCTTATATTGCTATACTGTAAATAGCAGCCACTCAATTATAATTGTTGTTCACAGTCCAAATTTTCAAAATAGTGAGTGATCACATTAAGCAATTTTTTGCTTCTCTAACTATATATATATATATATATATATATATATATATATATATATATATATATATATATATATATATATATAGAGAGAGAGAGAGAGAGAGAGAGAGAGAGAGAGAGAGAGAGAGATATGTGTGTGTGTGTGCATACGACAAAAACAATGGATAAAACAACGGAAAGGCGGACTGTCTCATCTCCTCAATCAACCTCTGAAAATCACTACGATTTCGGTTTAAATTAAAGTCGACACCGTTCATCCCAGAACACATTGGGACATAACAAAACAGGTAGAGACAAGTTATGCCTTTAAGTGAATTACAGAAATACGTCAACTTAAATATATATATACATACACACGCACACACACACGCGCACACACACACACACGTATATATATATATATATACATATATATACATATATATACACACACACACATATATATATATATATATATATATATATATATATATAGAGAGAGAGAGAGAGAGTGAGAGAGAGAGAGAGAGAAAGATATATAATTATATATATATATATATATAATTAAATTTGTCTGAATAATCATAACATCTCAATGAAAAGAGATCGCTAAAATAATCTCATTCAGAGAAGCAAATATATATATAGAACATCTTAGACAAAATCACTGAAGGGGAGATTACTGCAGAAGCATTTTTATCTAGGGATAAAAAAAATTATCCTTACTGCAGTTTCAAAATCCAAAGAATAACGGATAGCCCTTCAATAGATTGATATGGCCATCGTTAACAGAATGGACTTCTCTTCAGATGATTTATTCTGTAAGGTATAAAATGAGAAATATATATACCCGTTAATAGAGTTGTGTTTATTCTTCATTGAACCTGCGTGGTGTAAGAAATGAATCCATAATTAAATTACTGTGATTCAAAGAATGCCCCAACAGCATAAAGTATTTTATACAACAGTGCCATTCTGGTAACATACTAATAATGGTAGACATCAATCTGCACTAAATTATTGGCCTCACATCTCCACATTTCCACCAACATCAAAACATCCCGGCCGATATCTGTAGACAGTTACAAAAATAAGTGCAAAATATACTCAATCAAGATCTGTGAACCAAGTGAAGAATCAGAAAATTAAAAAGAACAAACAAAAAATTAACAAACTAAAATACTGCCAACAGTAACACACACATTCAACTGCTATTACACTGCTCGAATGAAGACCATCATCAATAATCAAAGAACAGGTGAGGAGGAATGGTCAACTGAGAAAATCAAACTCAATCACAAGGTCTCTGTCTCCACTGCTGGACCTTTGATTCATTAAAACGGTACTCTCCAAGACAATACTAAAAACCATGGGTGAGATACTGTAGAAATAATATTGCTGTTTTCAGGAAACCTGATACGGCTGATCCGGGGTATATCAGTGATATTAATCCCGAACACACTATATTGGACATAAGGTTTGGCGCCTCTAAAAGAAGTTAAATGCAACTCAGTAGTAGGACTCGATAGGTTCCCTGCTAGTGTCCTGAAGGTGTGGAGGAATTCACTGGACGCTGGCTATATACCTGAAAACTTTCTGTCCCAGTATGTTGTCCCAGAGTTCAGCAGATTGTTGCTTTTAATAAAGTGAATTACTTTTCGATATCACTCACCTCTCATATCATTAAGGTATTTGAGATGGTGGTAAGATCACAAATAATTCACTTTCTTGAAAGCAACAATCTGCTGAACTCCAACCAACATAGGGTCCATAATGGAAGGGACTGCCTAACGCAGCTCCTGCATCACTTTGACAACATTTTAAGAGCTTTGGGATAGGGGTCCAACACTGATGTCGTAAACCTTGATTTCAGCAAGGCCTTTGACAGGGTTGATCACAACGTCCTATTGAAAAAAACGATCCAATATTGGTGTCTGTGGAAAGTTACTGCAATAGATCAATTGTTTCCTAACAAACAGAGCCCAACATGTATTCAAAGCTCAACTAAAGTCAGTACAAGGCACTGCATTGGGCCCACTTCTCTTCATCATTTATATAGAGGACATTATCGAAGTCATAAGCACAAAAACATAAGAATCTTTGCACATGATTCCATGATCCATAAGGTCATCAGTGGAGTTGAAAACCGGGCATGCCTTCAATTAGATCTAGTTTCGGAAAAAACAATATGCTACTGAACAAGGATGAATTTGAAATAATCCACTTTGGAAAAGAGAATGCATTGACATTACCATATTCTCTTCCCTTGGGTGAAACCCTCGTGGCATCTAACAATACCAGAGATCTGGGAGTAATTGTTGATAACAACATAAGCTGGGCTTACACACACACACACACACACATATATATATATATATATATTGTAAAAGGAAAAGAAAATGCTGACAAATTGTTCCCAGTGAAAAATAGTTAAATTAGGAATAAGTAAAAATTAGTAATAGTATTGGTTAGTATTCAGTTTTGGTTTTAAGTTTTACCGGTTGCGCATTTCTAATGCTTTTCAAAAATAATTTTGAGATAGAGCGCCCGTGATGTTTGCTCTAATCTGATTAGTTTTCGAAATTCTACCTGTTTTATGTAAAAAAAAGTTGCTCCAGATGTATGAAAAAATTCTTGTGGTCAAAACAATTTTGATTGGCCGGTAGAGGTCATGTGAATGTTAAAAATTGATTTTGCGCCAATTGTAGGTTTGTCTCGGCTGATTGGGAAGTCACTGAAAAATAAGTCTTTCAAGACAAATATGTGTGTGTGTGTGTGTAGTAGTAGTAAAGAGGTTCGTTGTTGTGATAATGGTCAGCAGGGATGTGTGTGCGAACCGCAGCCTGTTGACAGTTCAAATGCCTATTAAGACAAGTGTGTGTGTCTGTGTGTGTGTGTGTAGCAGAGTAATTCGTGGTAGAGGGATGGTCAGTAGGAATGTGTCTGTACGTGTGTGGGGGATATTTTAACATGTTAAAAGATATTTTTTAGCTCTTGTCTTATACGGAGAAGTGTGTGTGTGTGTGTATATGTCTCTCTGTATGTTAATGTACGCGTGTGTATGTGTGTGTGTATATATATGTGTGTGTGTATGTGTGTGTGTATATATGTGTGTGTGTGTGAGTGTGTGTGTGTGTGAGAGAATATGTGTGTGTGTGTGTGGGTGGACCAGTATTTTTGTGATACTGGTAAAAATGGTGTACATTATTCGATATTTTCAGTAAAAACGATTCTCTCAATAGAACATCAAAAACCTTAATAATAAAAGGTGTGAAATGATATATAGTATTGTCATAACACCAAGGTGTGTGTGAGTGTCCAGATTGTACGTATTGCAAGGGGAATCCATTAGGCCTTGCCGTATTGGAATACTTGTGTACAAATATGTATGTGCCCATCAGTGTGCAATGCATGTGTGCGTATATGTATGTGTGTCGGCACGTTTATATCTATAGACATCAAAAGGTATGCAAATTTGTGTTACACCATAGAACATGTGTGTTTACGTATGTCATTGTGTTTATATGTGGATTGAGATGTATGCTGATGTAGGTATGTATGTTGACGTGTGTATGTTGTGGGTTCGTCTTAGGGAGAAGTGTTTAGACGGGGTCCGTATTTGTTAATAAAGTGAGATTCCTTGCTGATGCGCTGGGTGTGGGTGGCATTATCTTTAAATTTGTAGAGGGGAAAGATTCTGAAGTTGGGATGATTTTGGGCGGCACAGGTATCAATGTGTTCACTCAGTGGTATTTTCCTGTATTCCGGTATTTTAATTTGGGATCTATGGACAGTCATGCGTTGGCGGAGGCTGTTTTTGGTCTGGCATATGTATTGTTCTCGACAACCTGAGCAAGTTAATACATATATTAGATTTTATGATGCGCATGTGAAATTGTGTTTTACTATAAAACGTTGTCCTTCTTTGAAATAGAATTCCGAACCCTGTATTAGGTTGATGCATATGCCACAGTTGGGTCTATCGCATTTTTTTACTGTGGGTTTCGTTGTTGTGGTTGGCAGTACATTGGCATGTGTTAGGATGTTTTTCATTGACTTAGATTGTCTTTTGCTCTTTATGATATCGTGTGTTCGTAGGATTTGGTTCATTCTATGGTCCTTTTTCAACACAGAGATGTTTTGGAGGATGGTGTGAAAGGCCTCATTGTTGAGGGGGTTGTGTGTGGAGATGTATGGAAGAGCTTTTAGTTTCGGTTGATTTACTTTAGGGTGTCTAAGGTCCTGGGTACTGAGTTTTAGTTTTGACCACAAGAATTTTTTCATACATCTGGAGCAACTTTTCTTTACATAAAACAGGTAGAATTTACAAAACTAATCAGATTAGAGCACACATCACGGGCGCTCTATTTCAAAATTATTTTTGAAAAGCATTAGAAATGCGCAACCGGTAAAACTTAAAACCAAAACTGAATTCTAACCAATACTATTACTAATTTTTACTTATTCCTAAATAACTATTTTTCACTGGGAACAATTTGTTAGCATTTTCTTTTCCTTTTACCAATATATCATAACTCGTGTGTTACACCTCTATTCTTTTAAATATATATATATATATATTAAAATAACAGATTAAAGTTTAAGCAAAGGATCGCTGCTCTCACCCTTAACGGGATCTTCTGAAACTATAAGACCCCGTTAAGGGTGAAAGCAGCGATTCTTTGCTTAAACTTTAATCTGTTATTTTAATAAATATTTGGTCTATGGTTTTTATATATTTGATATATATATATATATTATACTTATCGAGCCCTCTTCGGATTTTAGTCTTCACATTTATTATTATTACTATATATATACATATATACAGGTGGATTGGTAGTATCGGTAGAGGGTCTGACGCCATGCGTTGCAGCAAAGAGTTACGACCCTTTATGGTCTGAGTTCAAATCCCGCCGAGGTTAACTTTGCCTTTCATCCTTACGGGGTCGATAAAATAAAGTACCAGTAATGTACTGGTTAATTATTGGCCTTGTGCCAAAAGTAGAAACAATTACTATATATATACATATATAGTATAAAAAAACGAAAAGGAAGCACCATAGCTACCATTATACACACGTATATATATATATATTAGAAATATAAGCTTTCACCGTATTTTTGACTAAAGAAACTTTTTAGCCTGATAGTGGCGTTTAGAACCCTCAGAGAAATGGAAAAAGATGAGTATTGACGTACATGGGAGTCGAACCCACATCTTTGGTTATCCAGACCACTGTGTTACCATTACACCAACACATCACCCATCTCCTTCCATTCAAATTAGAAGCTACATTCTTAGCAAGTAAATAACAAGTAAGTATATTTTGAAACAGTGAGCGAGTTTGAAATTAGAAATATAAGCTTTTACCGTATTTTTTACTAAAGAAATTTTTTAGCCTGATAGTGGGGTTTAGAACCCTCAGACAAATGGAAAAAGATGAGTATTGACGTACATGGGAGTCGAAGGAGATGGGTGATGTGTTGGTGTAATGGTAGCACAGTCGAACCAAAGATGTGGGTTCGACTCCCATCTACGTCAATATTAATCTTTTTTCATTTCTCTGAGGGTTTTAAACCCCACTATCAGGCTAAAAAATTTATTTAGTCAAAAATACGGTGAAAGCTTATATTTCTAATATATATATATATATATATATATATGTATATATATATATATAATAATAATAATAAATGCGAAGACTAAAATTCGAAGAGGGCTCGATAAGTATAATATATATATCAAATATATAAAAACCATAGACCAAATATTTATTAAAATAACAGATTAAAGTTTAAGCAAAAAATCGCTGCTTTCACCCTTAACGGGGTCTTATAGTTTCAGAAGATCTCGTTAAGTGTGAAAGCAGCGATCCTTTGCTTAAACTTTAATCTGTTATTTTAATATATATATATATATATATATGTGTGTGTGTGTGTGTGTGTGTGTGTGTGTGTGTGTGTGTGTGTGTGTGTGTGTGTGTGTGTGTGTGTAAAGTAAATGGAATTCAACAAAGCAAACAATACAGTACAGTCAAATTACATATCAGTTTCCCAACTCCAGTATCGATCTGCAACTCCATTGAACAAACCTGGATCAAACATGAACATACCACTTTTTTAGAAAACGAGACTTAACACTTCGGACACTGGTACTTCATCAGAAGATATAATGAGAAATAATAGATGTAATAGGAAGAGAGAAAACAGTAAGAAGTAAAAGAAACGGAAAAATGTGTTTAGTCGGCCGTATGTGTCAGCACTACCAGTCTTCTCCGTCTAGCTGAGCTTGTTCTCACCCTCAATGGATTTTCTTTTTCGGGTGAATTCTATCAGCAGGTCTCTGGGGAAGCGATGGGAACCAGAATGGGTTAAAACTATGCCAACTTGTTCGTTGGCTACGTCGAAGCCCAGATCTTTTCCCAGTACGCTGGGCCGACTCCTGAGCTATATGGTCGTTATATCGACGACTGTATCGGCGCCACCTCTCTATCCCGAGAGCAGTTCGACTGTTTTATTTCTTTTGTCCAATCTTTCCATCCTACCCTCAATTTCACCGCCTCCGTCTCTGATTCTTCTGTCGCTTTTCTAGATATCTCTCTGTCTATTAATCACTCTCACCACACCCTCTCTACTTCCATCTTCATTAAACCAACAGACTCCCAATCTTACCTCGACTTCACCTCCTTCCATCCAACCCACACCAAACACTCCATAGTCTATTCCCAATTCCTCCGTCTTCGTCGACTCTGTAGCCATGACGACGATTTCGAAACCCATTCCCTTCGCATGGCTTCCTGCTTCACCCAGCGTGGATATCCCCCCACCCTGATCCAAGTTGCTCTCACCCGCGCCCGCGAAACAGACCGGACCACAGCCCTCTCACCTCACCCCGCCCTCCTACAACCCGTGTTCCTTTCTCTCTCAACTACCACCCCATCACCCTACCACTCCGGCGACATATCCTCCGTTCCTTCCGTATCCTCTCTTCTGACCCCGTCACTTCTCGCTTTTTTCCAAACCCACCCATTACTGCTTTTAAGCGCGCCCGCAACCCCCGCGACCTCCTGGTTCGCAGTTCCTTTTCGTTCTCTCCCACGATTCCACCCGGCTCTCATCCTTGTTCCTGTTCCCGCTGCAACACTTGTCCCTTTATTTCCACCCTCACCACTCTTACAGGCCCTAATGGGTCTTTCCGTATCTGCCATTCCTTTACTTGCACATCCACCCACGTTGTCTATGCCCTCCGGTGTTCCCTTTGCGGGTCTTTATATGTCGGACGAATGGGATGCCGTATGGCGTCACACACATTTCTTCTTAGCTTCGTACGAACGTATAATAACACACACACACACACACACACACACACACACACACACACACACACACACACACACACACACACACACACACACACACACACACACACACACACACACGCGCGCGCGCTTACGCACGTGCTCAAGTATAGCACTTTTTAAAAAACGTTGTTTTTTTCCATTTCAGGTAGACGCGCTCCATCATCCACTTTTCTAAAAAATAAATCATACACAAAACACCAGCATCAACAATTTTGCAAGAGATGTCAACATGAATGGACCTGTTATTTTTATCTAAAGACATTTTTTCCAATTCCATCCCGCCCGTTCCTTCAATCTATCGTATTTCTCATTCTTTCTTCTGATGAAGGATTTGCGTCCGAAACGTTAAGACCCTCCCCCTGATATATCAAGCGTTAACCTAATATATCCCTTCCATATTGTTGTTATTGTGTTGTTATTTCTGTTTACCTTTTACATATATATATATCAACCTATCTATCTCTCTCTCTCTCTCTATATATATATATATATATAAACACACATATATATATATAAACATATATATATACATATATATATATATATGTATATATGTATATGCATACATACATACGTACGTACATACATATATACATATATACATGCATACATAAATACATACATACATACATACACACACACATACATACATACATACATACATACATACATACATACATACATACATACATACATACATACATACATACATACATGTATATGATGTGGATAGAACCACCTAAATGTATATACTGATAATTTGCACATATGTTAATATACCGCAAAAGTCAATAAGTTTGCATACTGCGAACATGCACGTATTCTAAACATTTTGAATAGAGCCTTTCCTGCACGAAACATTAACAATTTCGTTTTCCCCACAGCATGGTTATTGAAATTTATCAATTTTATTAACTGACGTTTGTAATCTCAAGCAACGACTAGCTTCCTGCGACTGACTTTTACTTTTTATTTACAGCATGTTGTTTCAGACGGTTTACATCTCTCACTTGCACATTAGGGTTAGGTTATTTTTTGTCTGTGCAACCCATAAGACTAAATGTTACCGTTAAAATCTACGTGAAATGTGATGGGAATTAACAATCATTATTATAGGTTGACTTTGCGTTTCATCCTTACGGGGTCGATAAAATAAAGTACCAGTAATGCACTGGTTAATTGCTGGCCTTGTGCCTAAAGTAGAAACAATTATTATTAGAAATGCGAAGCGAAGGAATTCAAAGACTCAAAACACTGAGACACACCATACTACTAAAAACAAAACTGTATATATATATATATATATATATATATATATATATATATATATATATATATATATATATAAATATAACATAGCATGAGAACATACTTTCTTAATATCGACACGCATACATACATGCATACATAGATACATACATACACTCGCACGCATATATGTACAGATATATACATGTATCTGTATCTACGTATATGGAGTGGGATATATACATATATTTAATGCTTTATACATATAGCTGTATATATTTATAAGTGTTAAGCCTATTATAGATATGTGTGCTTGAGTGTGTATATGGGATATAATCATAATTGTTAAAGAATGTATATAATATATATATATATGCATGTGTGTGTGTGTGTGTGTATGCATATATATATATATATATATATATATATATATATATATATATATATCCGCACAGATAGACACATATATATGCACAGATAAATTTTGTATGCATAGCTGTGTGATTATGTTGTTTACTGTATGTAAAACCCTTATGTATGTAAATGACACTATGTTCTGATTAATTTTCTTTGAAAGCATTTATTTCAATGAAATCTTCTCCACAATCCTTCTGCTGTCGCCGTCTATCCCCCAGCCAACACCGGCAATTCTACGTCAAAACCTGCTGTCTTAACATTACGTATTAGATGCACAAGTGAATGCCTTCGCCTGCTTGTTCTCCGGTCGAACACCGACATTGTTTATACGGCTCGCCTGTCTGCACCAGCTGTACAATTCTCTTTTCCATTTAAATGCCTCTTATTCGCCGCACAATTTCTTCATTTTCTCCGAAACTCTTTCATTTTC
>OZ024741.1:203617454-203682454 GCA_964016885.1 Eledone cirrhosa
GTTACCACAATTCCGGTTTGTATTTATTTTCTTGATTTATTCTTAAATTGAGTCTGGCAAACCCTATTGTCCATATATACATATATATATATATATATATATATATATATATATATATATATATATATATATATATATATATTCCTCACTCTCGTTTTTTCTCTCTCTCTATCCATCTCCCTTTCCCTTCTCCTCCTCACTTTTGGTTGCCCGTGTCTCTCTCTCACTTTCTCCTATCTATGTGAGAGACAGCACGATTATACCAGCTCTGAGTCGTAGCTGACCACCAGGCTAAAGTCTCCCAGGTTAGCCACAACTTACTTACTTTCCCTATTTTTCCACGGTTACTTTTTTGCATGTTTCTTTCACCTGTGTGTTCCCACGATGGGACCTGTACACTTTTCTCCTATTCCCCTCCCCCTGTTCTTTCTCCTTTCCCTCTCTTTCCTTTTCTCTCTCCTTTTTTCTCCCCTTTTTTCCCTCTTTCTCTCTCCTTTTTCACCTGGCCTTTTGATTAATTAAAGGCCTCGAGCACACCCCAAATGCACCGATTTCCTGTAATGCAGCGCCGAAACATCGGTTCGGGAAACATTTAGAGCTGACGATGGAAACTCCTTTCTTCCTTTCTCCTCCTGTTCCGTCCTAGCCACCATCATAAACGTTGTTTTTAGTAACCAAACAGCTCCTTTTGTTTCATAACTTTATATATATATATATATATTGTTATACTTTGGGAGGGTCATGTTGCCCATAAGAAACACACGCACCAGTTGCTTTCACTTCAATTTATTATAAATTTCCCGTTGGTTGTGGAACCAACCAACCAACCGGATAACATGGTGCGTGTGTTTCTTATTGGCAACATGACCCTCCCAAAGTATAACAGTATCGGTTTCAACACACGTTTTCAGATAAAGAATCTTGCTAAACAAATTCAGAAACAAAATATATATATATATATATGTTTTTGTACGTGTAACAAATGACTGATAAGTTTGGGAAAGCCAATACAATGCGGTAGAAATATATAAAGGGCAAAGGATGACAAATAAAATAACAAAGTAATCTATTTCAACTTGATATTTCAGGGCTACTCCCCTCGTTTCAAATACAAAAACAAAAACGGTTTAAAACAAAACAAATGATGGAGGTGTTCTTCCCTGACTGGCCTAACTGTCTAAAATACGCGTTCATTGAGCCGTTATAGTATTCAATACATTCCCAATGTCATTCCCAATCTGTTATTTATTTTTGGCAGTTCTTGTTAGTGATAATGGCCTCTTTGATTCTTAAATTTCTCATATTCCTTTCCGTCGCCTCTATAATGGCCACAATGTCTCGGCTTCGGCATCTGTCAAGATGCCTTTTGACAGAAGACGCTCTTGTCGTGCGCTTCCTGATTTGTTTGTGTCGCATCTAGACGGTACATCCGATGTACGAGGAGCTACATTGTTTACATTTATCCTTATAGGCTACATACACTCTCATGTGTGGTTGACGGGATAGTTAGGAAGTGTGCACATATCGTTGTATGTTCGATGTCTGTAAACTAGTCTCCTTAATGAAGGTCTGGAGTGGGCTAGCTGTATATTCAAGCCCTCCTTATGGATGACCATTCGGATTGCAGCAGTTGTCTTCTCATTGAAATGCTGCAGCTTTAGATAGCGTAGATTACCTCTAGGTTTGCGTGTCCTCCTTACCCTTTTACTGCCTTGGCATATCAGTGTTTGGTTAGAGAATTATGGTGGCCGTTCTCCGAATGCCACCGTGCTGGTATGTTTGTAATTATCCTCACTGCATCTGTTGCGTATCTGGGAGATAAGTCATTTATTATATATCTCACAATGCTTCGTATTAACTACACAAACAAATAAATATTCTTAAAAAGACTCCAGTTGCATTTTCGATTTCTTATACTTTCACTCGTGTAGGACATCTCGTTTTTTTTTTCATTTAAAAAAATCTCATTTTCTTATATATATATATATAAGAGAGTATTGAAGTTTGTTTGAAGCACTGTGGAACAATAAGTAAATATTTATAAGTTGTTTGGAAGCCTCGACAATGCAAATGGGTAAATCTCCGGGTAACAAGGTCCGGTGGTGGAGAGAGAGATATGTAAGTGGGTGTACGTTGAGATGCGTGGTGTGTATAAGATGTGTGAGATGTGTAGAATGAAGGGAAGAGTAAAAGAATAAAAATAATAATAACAACACAAGAGAGAGAGTTACCTTGGGAGAGATTTAATAGTCCCTATATATTTCGGATTCACATCCATCAACTGGGGTTTTTTCCGGGGTGGGGGAAATATATATATATATAAATATATATATATATATATATATATATATATATATATATATATATATATATATATATACTTAGGGTAAATATTGATGCAATTCAATTCAAGCACTCAACGTACTTATTCCACATAGGAGTGACGGAGTAAATATCGAATAAGGAAAAGCGAAGTAGTTTCAGATGTTCAGATGTTAACGGATGATGTTAACACACTTCGTCCGTTCCCATGTCGATTCAATTTGGATTGCCTCGGAAACATAACCTTATTATGTAACAAGCTGTCTGACGATGTCGCGACACAGGCACACAGAACAGTGTGGCAACTGTCGCCATTGAAATATATATCACACCATTATTATTAAAAGACTTGAACATCTGAAACTACTTCGCTTTTCCTTATTCTATATATATATATATATATATATATATATATATATATATATATATATATAACATAATGTTAGGTTTAATCAATACATATAATATATGTTTCTAAGTAGAAGGCTCAATAAACATTTGTTTAGATCATCAATAATATAATATAATTTAAACGATATATGAATATATATCGATTGACAAACGTACTACCGTTTAATACATATATACAAATATAGCAAAAAATATGTAGATGTAACTAAAAATTAGGTGTTAAATAAAATCATTTTTCACATATAGATTATGTTATATCATGGTCATGTTTGGAAGTACGGCGTTTATAAAATAAGTTATATGTGAGTATTGTTTCTATTTGTCGCCTAATTTGTAATTAAATCTACATACATTCTGCTATATATGTATATATCTATGAAATGCTAGTACATTTCTCAATTGATATATATTCATATATCGTTTAAAATTATATTATATTGTATTGTTCTAAGTGCAAACACATATATGTAAATCACTCTGTAATCTGGGTAGATTTTCTTTGAGGATACCTTATGCGGTGGTCACCTACGACAATAACTACTGCTCTTACTGCCGTATCTCGATGCAACAATTCTTCCAAGGGAACATTGAATTCTAACAACGTTCGTTATCAGCAACACCACGACCAACTGGTATATATATATATATATGCTCACCGACATCCAGAGTTGACATTGCACTCAGTGCACCTTTGGGAGCCCCTACATGGACACACTAGAAGAGGAAGACCAAGGTTAACGTATGTTGATGCCCTAAGGACAGACACTGGTCTGTTGGAGACGCAGGACATGGCAGCGATAATGAGGGACAGAGACCGCTGGAGAGAACTCGTCCATGGATCTCTGGAATTTTACCCGCCTTAGATATATATATATATATATATATATATATATATATATATATATATATATAAGTATGTTATATATATATACTTATATATACATACTTATATATATATATATATATATATATATATATATATATATATATATATATATATATATATATATATATATATATAAGTATGTATACGTACATAGATATATGTATAGAGACGTACAGTAGTATGTATATACATACATACATGCACACATATATATATGTACGTATGTACGTATGGGTTTACAGAACATTTATTATAATGCTCGGTTTGTTTGTAAACAAACAGCCCGAATTATCAGCCGTACAGTGTTCAGCAACCATCGTTGCCATTTTGTTCAACACTGACAAAAGAACGATGAACTAGTTTCTAGCTTATTAGCTGTCATCAACACCGTATACCTTCCTGTCATTTGATTGAACATTTGAAAGTATATACGTTCCTTATGCATATTAACGGCTGAGTACCCTAATTTGCATATAGAGTGAGTTAGTCAGCCGGGCGTACCGAAAGCGATAAATGGAAAAAATGAAATTTCATCTCTCACTCTTAGTACGGCTGATATTTAAGTATCAGCCGAACTAAGAGTGAGAAATGAAATTTCAATTTTTCCATTTATATATTTATATATATAGTAATAATAATAAATTTGAAGACTTGAAGACTAAAATCCAAATAAACATGTATATATATATATATATATATATATATATATATATGGAAAACAGATTGACTTTTTTAGTTTCAGAAGACCCCCGTTAAGGGTGAAAGTACCGATTCTTTGCTTAAACTTTAATCTGTTATTTTAATAAATATTTGCTCTACGGTTCTTATATATTTGATATATATTTATCCTTATCGAGGCCTCTTTGGATTTTAGTCTTCAAATTTATTAATATTACTATATATATATATTATTATTACTATATATATATATGCCTTTTATAGATAATGATATATATGTATCGAAGTTTCCTTTGAAAATTGAAAAAGTCATAGGAGTGAAGAGTGCTCTATGTAAGTACCAGAGCTAAATTTAATGTCTAATAAACAATACAATATAATTACCTCATTACCAGAGGTTTCCCGAATAAGACGAATACGAAAAATGTCCTCATTCGTTCATCGGACAAGGCAATTTCCTTGTCTGATGAACGAATGGGGACGTTTTTTCGTATTTACGTTGAGTACTCTCAATATTATTACATTGCGATTGACCATACGGAATAGACCAGCTCTATCCAGTGGTGAACATCAAACCTGAATATATATATATATATATATATATACTGTATGTATACATATATATATATATATATATATATATATATATATATATATATATATATATATATATATATATATATATATATATATCTGTGTATATATATATATATACATATATATATATATAAATATATATATATATATATATATATATATATATATATATATATATATATATATATATATATATATATATATATATCTGTATATATATACATATACATATATATATATATATATATATATATATATATATATATACATTTGCTCATATATATATGAACAAATATATATATATAGGGAAAAGTATGACCACCGACGGCAGAGCTCATATAGTTCAAATCTCTCTCTCTCTCTATATATATATATATATATAACAAGCATTTACACAGTTGACGTCTACCAAAACTCAGTCACAAGGTATGGCTTAAACTGAGGCTATAGTACAATGCGTCACTGACTGTGGCTTAATTCTAAACTAGATTGCATGAGTGTGAATGTGTTTATTCGTATGTTGACGTACATACGCATTAAAATAGAAATGAACACTGAAATGAGAAGGGCTCTTAACTACTTATTGGGCCGTTGGGGTGCCGTAGTGAGATACGGCACGTCTAGAGCATTTTAAACCTGGTGGAGATCATCCGTCTCAAGGTCTGAATACAACCGATTTCTTCCAGAGATAGTGAGAGATAGTGAGAGAGAGGGGGAGAGTGAGAGTGAGAAGGGAGAGATAGACATGGGAGTGAGAAAGAGACATAGAGAAATAATCGACCCCAGAACTGGACTGGTACTTTATTTATCGACCACAGCAGAATTTGGACTTAGGGCGTAGAGAGCCTGAACGAATACTGCAAAGCATTTTATCCGACATCCAAACTCTACCACCTAGAAATGAATATTAATACGTATAAATATGCATATATTGTATTCTTTATTTCATGCATGTATATTTGCTCATTTGTGTAGCTAGTGATTATACTTCATTCTTCTTCATAATCCTCAAAACAACATGGAGACTTGATAAATCGAAGATTGGCAATTCTCTTGCCTTTACGCAGATGATAATTACTGCCAACCTCGACCGGAAGTAAACACTTGGAGATGCTACGTTGCGTGGACGCCATGCTGATTCATGGAGTAGACATAAGCGGTGTGCAAATTTAGAAATGCCAACAGCTAATTACACAATGCAGGCCTCACGTGTCACTCACAATACACAGCTCACTACCTCCAATCTTTCACACCCCCTGCTGAGATGTCTGTGAGACTTTTTGACTTCGCTAGACTTTTCTGGGATTGAGAGCCTTAGGCAATTTATTTTAACGAAAGTCAGATTTAAAATATTCAGTGATAGTGGCAGTATACGCATTAAATAGATTTAATAAGAAATATGTGAATGTTTTAAGAGAACTGCTAAGATATTGCACATTTAATTTTATAACAACATTTGTCTTTAATGTTTGTATAATTATATAAAATTCAATGGAAGAGATTAAATAATTTTATTCAACAGTTTATTATAGTAAAATTCTTCACTCTTAACAACTCTACTTTACCATAGTTACATTTTTTCTAACATTTTCATCGTGGATATACTATTAAAATAGTCAGCCGGTATTTGAAAGATACGAAGTAGCAGTCACTGAACACTTTTTCCATCTATATGTGTATTTTACCCGATTTTCTAAGCTATTATGTATAGCGACCAACTGTGCCTACAGTTATTTTCTGCGTCTGAATTTCTTACATAGATATGGTTTTGATGTCCCTAGGCCAGTCAGAGAGTTCATGACGACATGAAACATTAGCAAGTTTAAGTTTTATATTTAAATGAATTATCTGAATATAGAAATCCATAAAGGTAAACTGGAAACACTAACCCAGTAACTGTAAATTTGTTTTATTGTACAAAACTCTTTTAAAAACAAAAACATATTTTGAAACGTTATATTAAAAAATAAAAAAATTAAATACATTCAAAACCATAACTCATATCGTATATAAATGTTTAGCGCTTAATAGGAAAGCGTATAATCTTTTCCATCGACCTCTAAGACTGATGTGAGGAAGGTATTAAAGACCTGGCCTAAACGCTGGAAACTGAGTGGACCCTTCTAAAGACTTCAAGGGCCACGTGGGGGTGCTAAACGTGTCGACCGATTAAGTCTACAAATCATGTGGCTAGTGTTGGATTTGAACTTGGACCACAAAAAGAGTGAACAAATATCACCAGGTATTCTACCAAACGCCCTAACAACACGCCCAATCTACCACCCTAGAGACAGCCTAACCACTGCTCCATTCCACCATCCTAGAGAGATACTTTATTTATCGACCACGGAAGGGTTCAAGGTAAAGTTGGTTTAGGCGGGATTTGAACACATGGAGATGGAATAAATCCCATAGGGTATTTTATCTGGCGCACTACCGCTATTGCTAATTTACTTGTAGAAAACAAACGAAACATTCAACAACAAGCACTAAACTGCTATAGAATAGTTGTACATCCTCAAAGAACAATATTGCACCGATCTCAGCAACATGAAGGTACAATTGGTGATGTTGTAGATAGATAGTTACATATAGATATATGTATGTGTGTGTACACTCACACATGCACATACACACACACACACACACAAACACACATATATATATGTATAATATATGTATATATAAAGAGAGATACATGCATATATACATGTATATACACACACATATATATATATAACATATATATATAGAGAGAGAGGGGGGGGCGATAGATAGATAGATATCTTTCTTTATTTGCCACAGGGGCGTACAAAAATGGGACATTACAAGACGTGACGGCGGGGGTTTTACATAAAAATAACTTTAACATTAATAAATAACAATAAACTATATATAATAAAATAACAATTGAAATCCCCAGTAGGGGGGAACGTTACTGCAGGGTCGTTTTACACCCCGTGGATAGAACAACCCTGAACACCAGGAACACGTTTTGTAGGTGTTCCTGTCTTCCCTCTGTTTATCTTCCTCAACCTACAGGTTTATATACAGAGAAGGTCCATTCACTCGGACCATTTCTGCCACATTCACCCACCTTTCAGCGAATTTACTGGGGTGTAGCACCTCTCTCTCCACTCTCACCTGCCTTCTGAAGTGATACTTAAAGAAGGGGATAAGTTGTTGTCCGGAGAGAAAGGTGTTTGCCCTCAGTCCTTTTAACCTCGTCCACCATATTACCTCTTTCGCCATAGCCACCAGACAGAGGAAAACCGCCTCTCCTTCGTTCTTAAATGAAGGTGGCGGGGTGATCCTCACAATGGACTCGGCTGACAACTGGATGCGTCCCACACGTGACAATAGCTGTTCGACATAATTCCACAGGTCGGTCACCCCTGGGCACTGAAAAATTGCGTGCAGAACGGTTTCGATGACCTGCTCGCATCTTGGACAGGTCCTTTTGGCAGGATCTCTGCTAAGGCGTCCGTGCCTGTAGATTTTGTCTCGAACTGGTAGAGCTCCTCGGTAGCACTGCCAGGTCAGAGACCTCTGGAAGTTATCCATAGGCCCTGGACGGAAAGTCGTCCCGAACAGACTGGTCAGTTCGTCTTCCTCGATGCCTATAGTTTCCCCAAGAACGTCGTCGCACTTATCCTCCACTAATCCTCTATAGAATGTCGAAGTGGAGTCTCCGCTGATTGCTGTTTCCGCTTGGTAGAGGGCTGTGAACGCCTGTAGGAACTCGAGGTGCCAGGTGCCCACTTTCGGTCTTCGCTTGATCCAGGACTGCAGCTCTGTTAGTGAGACGAATTGTGGAAGAGCTTGTCTCACAAACGACAGCCACACCGGTTCACCGGTCACGAATACCTGGAGCTGGCGTAGCCTCAGCGCATGTTTGCGCATCATCAGTCACGGCATGCCCAGCCCTCCGTTAGAAGGGTGTTGACAGCAGATGGATCTCCTCACCAATGGAGCCTGTTTCTTCCAGAGGAACTTGAAGAGTAGGCGTTCCATTTTGGTAAGGTATTCGTGGAGGCAAGGCACGACTGTCAAGCGGTAGTAGATGACGGACGCTATGTAAGTGTTCGCCACCTCCGCTCGACCTTTCAAGGAGAGTTTGCACTAGATCGATAGACAGGTATTTATTATTGGATAAACGTTTAACCTTGTCAGTCATCGTATAATATCTGCCTTTTGGTGTATTTTGCGTGGCCAAAAATCCAAACGTTGCTGCAGTAGACATTTCAAATTTTTTTTTTGTGAATATTTCGAAAGGGATGCCACACAGCATTCAGAAAACTGCTCCAGCTTTCTAGCATTGCTTCTGAGAACCATAAATACGTCGCTAACATAGGACTCGTTTATTTAAAGATAGCAACGCACGCCCTCTTCTATATATCTATTTATTTATATTATTCTCTCTCTCTCTCTCTCTCTCTCTCTCTCTCTCTCTATATATATATATATATATATATATATATATATATATATATATATATATATATATATATATTATCCCCTTCTTTATAATTATCTCCAAATTATTTTGTTGAGCAAAAATTGGCCAAAACTGCTACTATAGTTCATAGCATGGTTTGGCTGCTGTCTTCTTAACACACCACTCCTCACTGATTAACCTCGATGTCACGTGATTGATTCTTATGAATTTGCCACCGACCGAGTAGGCAGTGATTTTTTCAATGTCTCGGAACTTAGTCCACGCTTTGCTTTTTTCCATCCACTGAATTATTTTTGTATAAGTTCCCTGTGTCCACGCATTGCCTGGAAACTTAGCTGAGAATAGACTTCCCTGATGACGAAAGGATTTCTCCATACGTTTCTTCAGAAACCATGTTTATTCCCTTTCAGAAACTAATTAGTTGGAGTGAAATTTTAGTAAGTTAATTTTTATAATGTTCTTATTTTACGTCTTTCATATTATTGTTCTGCATCCCCTTGCATTGAACCACAAAGTTACTAAAACCAATATATTTGCTAGCATAGGTATGCATCTGTATATATATATGTTAGTAGATATACTAATTCTTTATATATATATATATATATATATATATATATATATATATATATATATATATATATATATATATATATATATATATATATACACACATACATATATATATATATATATACACACACATAGATATATATACTAGACCTGAAAATGCGCAAGCTCAAAAGAGCCACAGAATGTTATAATATACCTTCAAAAGTGTGGGACTAGAGTTGTTGCTCAAAAATATTGTAATCATTATCTTTCGTACATTCTGTGGCATCCTTTTATAAAACAGAGACTCATAACGAACTCAAGACGACACGATAATTATTTAAGCTAATGTTCAATATCTCATATTAGATGTTTAGTAATGATTAATATGAAATGCACTTAAACCGAATTATTTTGAGCTTGCGCATTTTTCAGGTCTAGTTTAATATTTTTTTTAAGGCAACGCTTGTAATAACTCTAGTTAAACATGATATATATTAATACTAAATTATCGTTGTAATGTAATTAGATTATATAATTGTTATTTTATAAATGACCTTATAAATATTATTGTAAGATGTATAAAAATATTTTCACACTTTTAATAGTTAATATAAATTTAAAAAATGATATATAAATTAACAATATAACTTACCAAAACGAGAAAAATATTTTGATGATAAACGACGAAATACTGGAGGAAGATTCGAAAGCGAAAGGATAAATAAACGTGGAAACAAAGTGGCGGATGCTTTTGAGCAACAATTACTCTCGTTGGTTGATTAGCCAATAAGACGATGTTTAAAAGGCATCACCACGGCCAGCGATACACCTTGAATTTTTTATTCACAAGCTACGCATGTATGTCAATGTCAGACACGCAGACTTAAAACATTCTGTTGTTAGTCACTAACAGATATATAATAATATATATATTTATATGTGTGTGTGTAGCAGAAATATCCGTGGTTAGGAAAAAGGAATAAGGACAACATTTTCTCGCTGAATTGTTAAAATAACAAGGAAAATACTTTAGTAGTCCAGAATGTACAACAATGGAACTAGGAGCTGCCCCTCTGCTTTAGTGTAAAATTTAGGATTTTACAGGGTTTGTCTTCTGCAAAAATACCTAAACTCTAAAAATAAGTTGTTTAAAGGTTGTTTGCATCTAAAAAGCCACTTACTTTCAACTTGAGAAAGCTCACAGAATGTCCAATCATCAGATCTACAACACCTAACATCACATTATAATTCTGCTTGTTTCGGTCGTCACATACGTTACGCTTTCATAGGACACATACACATCTACACATAAATACATAAACAGATACAAAAAACAATTGAAGTACACACAGACGATTTCTAGAACGCAACACTGTGTATGCATCTATGTAATGAACGAGCAAGGAAGAGGCGGACAGATACTCTACTGAATTTCTGAACTAGCTTACACCTTCTGGGATGCCGCCTCACAAACTCCAATTAAAAACAGGATTATTGATAATATCTATAGAATATTTCAATCCACAAGATTAGAAGTACTGGGAATACATCGACATTTTATCGAAGCTTCTCATATCATTGGTCCTTTGATGGGCAGGCGTGTTTTGATCCCAAGACTGAAGTTAGGCCCCAGTGATCCCAACACCCTTTTTACTTTTGAAAGAACCCAATTGCCATTAAAACTGTCGTATGCTATGACAATCTACAAGAACCAGTGTCAAACATACAATAAAGTGGGTCTGTTCTTTCCTGAGCCAGTAATTAGCCATGGGCACTTGTATGTCGCTTTTTTAAGAGTTCTCAGACAGTCAGATGTAAAAATTAAAGTATTGAACACTGATAAGCAAGGAAGGCGAGGTAATAAAACTGTGACAAAGAACATTGTATGCAAATGCCTATTAAGATAATTCTGGGTCAATTGAAACTAATCAGATAAATAAAAAGTTTGTGTATGTTCTCTATCGTTTTGTATTTGTATACAATGTAAAGTAATTATGATTATATATTGCGCATGGAGGAATATGCTATTCTATATTAATCTTGGAGTTTCAATAGGAATAGGATTAAAAACTAAAGAATGATATGTGTATTAAGTATTGTAAAGATTGTTTTTGTATTGCACAAGCAACAATAAGATTTATATGCAATAGAAATGCAAATCATCCTTTTTTTTTTCTTAAATAGCTCCTCTTAATTATTTTGTCCGTGGAATTTCCACGGGTCCCACTAGTGATATTAATTCTTATCCTTTCTATATAACTATTACTGTCTTCCACACTTGTTTGGGTTACTTTATCGATAAGAGTAATTGTTACGCTTCGGGTTTAGGTTAAGGCTATCGTGATGTTTGGCCAAGTGTTAGGGTTTAAGTTTACGGTAACCGTTAAAGTTTAGTGTTAGTGATGCCGTTACGATTAGTGTTAGGTTTACTGATAGGGTTAGGGTTATAGTTAGGGTAACGTTAAGTTTAGGGATAGGTTAAAAGTAGTTTGAAACAAAGGGTTAAGTTCAGGTTTATGCTGAAGATTAGGGTTGGAGTTGGGTTTAGATTTAATGTTAGAGTTAGGTTTAGCTTTAGGTTGAGGTTTAGGGTTACGATTAGGTTTTGGGTGAGAGTTTGGATTAGGTTTAAGGCTAGAATTTGGGGTTGCTTTATGGTTAGGTTTGGAGCTAATGTTATGGTATAGGTAAGGGCAAGGTTTTGCTTTAGTATTAGGGTTAGTGTTAGTGTTTGGTTTAGCGTTAGAGTTTTGTAAAGTCTAGGTTTACTGTTATAGTTAGGTATAGGATGAATGTTATGGTGAAGTTTAGGGTTAGGGTTAGCGTTAGGGCTAGGAATAATGTTAGATTGCGTTGAAGACCAAGTTTAGGGATACGGTTATGGTTATAGTTATAGCTTGGGTTAGGGTTAGGATTAGAGTTTGTGTCAGTTTTATGGAATGGTTTAGGGTTAGGGTTAGAGATATTGTCATGGTTAGTGTTATTATAACTTAATATTAGGGTTAAGACCAGGATTAAGGTTAGGGTTAAGGTTATAGTAATTGTTATGATTATGTAAGTGTTATGTTTAGGGTTAGACTCTGGGTCAGGTATACTGTTTGTGTTACGGTTAGGTTAAGTTAAAGTTAAGTATTATGGCCATGGATTAGGAGTAGGTTGAGGGTTTTGGTGAGGGTTAAGTTTATATTTATGGTTAAATTACGTTTAGGTTTTCATTTACGTTAGGTTGAGGACTAGGGTTTGCATTAGGTTTAGGGTTATGTTAATTTTCCTGTTCGGATTAGTGTTAGCGTTACGGTTAGCGATAGGGTTAGGGTCAAGCTTAGCGTTGTTTTAGGGAAAGTAACAGGGTTAAATTTAGGGTTAGAGTTAGGGTTTGGGGTAGGGTTATGTTTAGTGTTAGTGTTAGAGTTAGAGCCTGGTTTAGGGTTAGTGTTAGCGACATGGTTAGATTTAGCTTTAATGTTGCAGATTAAGGTGAAGATCAGAAATAGAATCACGTGCAACTTAGATTTAGCGTTATGGTTAGGGTTAGGCTTAGACTTAGCGTTAGATTTAGTGTTATTTTTTTTTGGGGGGGGGTAGGGTGAGGTTGAGGGTTAGGGTGAGGTTTATGGTTAGGTTTAGGCATAAGCTTAGGGTTTGGCTTGGTGTTAGGTTTAGGTTTACGTTTAGGGTAATGGTTAGGATTAATGTTAGGATTCGTTTTATGGTTAGGGTTAGAGATAATGTCAGGGTAATTTTAGGACTAGGGCTAGTATTAGCATAAGTGTTAATTGTAGTGTTATTGTAAGGATTAGAATTAGTGTTAGGTTTAGTGTTTGGTTATGGTTAGGTTTAAATCTAGGGTTAGAGTTAGAGTTAGGGTTAGGGTAAGTGGTAAACATAAGGTCTAGTTTAGTGTGAGCGTTATGGTTATGGTTTGAGTTACGGCTAATGTAAGGATTAATGTAAGAGCTAGGGTTAAGGTTAGTGTTGTAGTTAATGTTAGATTTAGGTTGAGGTTTAGTACTGTGGTTAGGGTTCGTGTTTAGTTTAGCGTTAGGGTTAGGGTTAGTTTTAGAGATAGGTTTGGGATTAAGGTTACGTTTAGTGTTAGCTTAAATGTTTGATTTAGGGTGAGTGGTTTATGATTAGTGTTAGCTTTAGTGTTATATTTAGAGTGAGAGGTTTATAATTAGTTTTAGGTTGAGGATTAGTTTTAATGTTCGTGTTGAGCTGGAGATTAGTGGGTTAGGGTTAGGTTTCGGGTTCTGTTTAAAGTTACAATGCATACCCATTCTTTTCTTAACCCTTTAAGAAGGAATATGACGTCACTTTCAGCTGATATCTGGAGTCTAAAAGACAACCACACCTAATATAAGTTACGCTGGGAGATCCTAGCTAAGGCTAGATCGTATAACGGAAATAAAAGACCATGTGGCCTCTACGCCAAAGACCACATCTTAAACAAAAAATCTGAGGAAATTTCGACTTGTAAACATAAATTGCACAAAACTTTCCTGTATTACAGCCCCACATTATACCCTATACGAACTATACGCGGATATTTTACGTCTTGATGTGGTAGCTAAGTATATCTTTTGTTTATACCATTACTTATTTGTATAGGTAAGTATATATTACCTGTATATTTAGTGAAGGTACGTTTACTTTCTCGTACGTATATTTTCTTGTATATGTTATGGCGTATATATTATATATACTGGTACATGTGCATATGGTTATGTGTATACGTGAGTTTTGCGTCTGTGTGAGTATGCGGGTTTGTACGTATGTAGGGTGTGTGTATATGTGTTTTGGTTGACGTACGCCTGCGAACATATGTGTATTTACATGTAGGTATGTGTGTGCGCGCGTTATATACGTATTTATGCGTGTATATTTATAGACGTTTATTTAATTATATGTATACACGCACACACACACACATATATATATATTTTTTTATATATATGTTTATGTGTATTTGGTGTGTACCTTCGTATGTGTGCGGGTACTGGTGTTGCGTGGGTTCTGTATGTGCGTGTTTTTTTTTGTGTACGTACTTGTATTTGCATACCCATCGCGAGTGTTTTCGGGTATGCTTGTGTATGTACGTATATGGATGCGTGTATATATATATTTAATTTCAATTACCTCTGTATTTTATTTACTTTATTCCTAACTCTGTAGCCGAGAATCTTTCGGTTTCCTAAATAGAATTTTATTCTACGACTTCTGGTCACCATAGTTTCGCTTGGTGTCCTTGAAATATGTATAATGAAATAAATATGGTTTTATAAATATAGTTTCCATTTGTTAATATCGTATATATATATATATATAAGTTGTATATATGTGTATATATATATATGTGTGTGTGTGTATGTATATGTGTGTGTTTGTGTATAGTATTATGTGAATGGTAATACGTGTATAGATTGTATATATATATACAACAATGTGTGTATGACTAAATATATGGCCATATGTATTTAAGTCTGCGCCTTTATACAATGATATATATACTCCAACAGACACAAACAAACATATATATTATAACCTTTTATATTTATCATTATTAGTGTTGATTTTAATTTTTTAAATCACCATTATTGTTGTTTTTCTATTTGTTATCATTATCATCATCATCATCATCATCATTATTATTATTATTATTATTATTATTATTATTATTATTATTATTATTATTATTTATGTGTATATGTATATTTATGTGTTTTTGATTTGTCTGAATTTGCCTGGAATTGCCGTCAATTGCAGAAAATTCGTCGTTCATGTAAACGTAGCCCTATAGACAACATTATTCTGTCATAATCAGTCACGTGGCCGGCAGCTGTAAGGGACATCATCGGCAATCCATGTCAAATAAAGAACAACATCAGTAATAACAGCAGCACTATCAACATCAACACGAACAACAAGAACAGCAGCAGCAGCAGCAACATCTACACTAACGACAGCATCAGCAACAACAACAGCAATAACAACAACGGCAGCAACCTCAACATCAACAATGACTACAGCGGCAGCAGCAACAATATCAACAGCAAAGGCAGTGGAGACAAATCTCTGAACTTTATTGTTCCGTGATATCTGCTTAGCTCACAACAATAGCGATATACTGTACTGTTTTGTGAAGGCCCGTGGCTTAGTGGTTAGGGTGTTTGGCTCACGATTGTAAGATCGTGAGTTTGGTTCTAGACAGCACGTTTTATCCTTGAGCAAGATTCTTTAATTCATACTGCTTTATTTTACTAAGCTGAAAAAATGATTCATACTTGTAGTTTAAAGAATCCAGCCTCCTCACACACTGCTTAATGCTAAATCTCCCTGATAGCTACTTTAACGACACATGAGAATTACTGTCCGACTGGGAGATTCAGAAGATGATACGGAAGTTGTAATGAAGAAAAATAGTTGGCTATGCCTTAAAGAGAACTTAATTAAAATGACCTTGTTTGTATTTCAATTCATTTTTCTGAAAAGAAATATCCCAACATACACTTAAGCGGGAGAATATCTCGATAGCTGGATGCAGTCCTTCCGATTGCCGCAGCCCATAATAAGGGTTTTTCTTCTCCATTCTAGTCTCAAACGCAATACATTAGGGCACGAGAGATACTCTTTCTTCCTATAACTAAGTCATCGTAACATGTTGAAAAACTGAAAACGAATACGCCTAACTATAATAGCGAGTGTATGGGTTTCGCAAGAATTTCATATAGATTTCATATGTATAATTTTAGCTTAAGATTTTATATCGGACCTCCGTAGGTTCCGACGACGAGTTTCAATTAATGTGATCAACAGAACAGACTGCTCGTGAAATTAACGTGTAAGTGGCTGATCATTCCATTGAATCGAATACTCTTAACGTAGTTCACGGTTAGATCCCACGTGAGTCACGTCCATTCACTATGTTTTATAGGAGTAGGTAAAATTATACAGTATAACGTATAGGTCTGTATAAAATCTCCAATATTTATAGAGGTGATTGTTTCTTTACTGTTGGAGTAAATCTACACGGCTGTCGACGTCCGCCAGCTTGCAAAGTAGATACAGCCAGTGGGTATCTGTTTAAACAACATTGTTTATTTATTGATTTCTCAATCATGACAAGTTATAACAGATATAAAACAATCAACAGAACTATAAACTCTTTAGTCATAAACTGATGGTTGTGACACACTTGGAAACGGCACACGTGGATCCAGCCTTGAGAATGAAATTCGATCGTAAGAAATGTTAACTTATGCTGTCTAAGGCGTGCATTTGACCATGGCATTAGGTGATATGTGGCCGACGCAGAACTTACGGAACGGTATGCATTGTATTCAAAACTGAAAATGAGGTGAGGGAGCAGCCCAAGCTGGTTTTAAAACAAATCTTCCCAGTGAGAGACATAGGAACAAAAAGAAAGTGAGAGAAAAAGAGAGTGTGTATGAGTGTATAGTGGAGGGGAAGTTTCGACTACAGTACTAGACTGGTACTTTATTTATCAACCACGAAAGAACAAAAGTCATGATTGACCTCGGTGCGATTTAAGCTCAGAGTGTAGAGTGTCAGAAAAAATATTGCAAATACTCTATCCACCGTTTTAACGAATCTACCAATTCACTGCCTCTAAAAACGTCCCGAACTGGAAGTAAGTTTTAATGAATCAGATAGATAGCCAACTGTTTTCCATTGTTGGTCGGAAGTAATTCATTTCGTTTATAAAGCAATTAGAAACCTCGAAAGGTATGAACATCAATTTTTGTAATTTCTATCATAAAATATCTGTCCCTCAATGTTAATAATAAACTAACATTTTCCATAATATGACTTGACTGTTTTATTACACAGATCCATCGTCACAGAGTACATAATGTAGTTTATCAGAAATACAGTTACAGAAATGTCAAGTAATATGGCCAATTGTGAATATTTGTTGACATTTTGTAGAAAACATTTCAAACAGCTAATTAACGTTTAGAAATCTTTGAACTATAAAAACTATAATGAAATATGAAGTTTCTCTTTTCTTTAAAAAGCTCTCAATATATAAATGGATGAATGAAAATAAACGACTTTCAAGCGGGCCAATTATCACCGTTTCAAGTGTGAATAAGGTTGAAGAAAATAGCAGAGTGCTTCACTAAGAGTGCTAGCGTTCATATGACGGATAAATTTGGGAGTATATGTTGACGACTGTGGATAACAGAAGGCAAATAAACAGAAATATATAAATATAATAATAATAGGAATAATGAAATAAATATATAAAATTACTAAAACGATTCATAATATAACATTTCTCATGCCGAATACTTACAGCGGCGTAGCACATGCATCACATTAAAACGTGTGGGTGATGATGTGGTTTTTGGTCAGTCAATTTTGTAGATCAGTACAGGTAAATGTTAATCCCTGAGGAAACCAAGAACGATTTGTCGTAGTGTGGGATCAGGATGAGTATGCAAGTCTTTATGACCTTCAACGAGTATAGAGTCCCGTCGTGGACGCAGGAGCGAACGCCGCTATCCTAGTAGTGCAAGGACAGAAAACCTAATTGTTACTCGTGTAGTAGTAAAGCCAACTTGAAGAAGCGCATGCCCTTCACATAGCCCAGCTACATCAACCAATAGACTGATTCAAGGGTTTTCAATAACAGTCTATTTTTCAACATTCTGTCCACAATTCTTCGCACCCATTACTTTCTTAATTCCGCTCTTCCCCCACATCAGATTCTCGTTGGATGTTCTTACTATAGGAAATTTCACGGTTTTCGACGGTGTAAGATTCATTGATCTTGGTTTCTTCCATAGGAAAAGTCGCGAAGAGACACAAGCAACCTTTCAGTTCACTTTCCCTTGATTCAGCAGGAAATCTAGAATATTACAGTTGGAAGGAAAGAGAGCTACGCTAAAACTGAAATGGTATTTTGTTTATCGACCCTGAAAGGAGGAAATACCAAGTAGACCTCGGTGGTATTTGAAATCAGAACGCAGAAACTTGGAACATATATCCAAAGCTCTAACCACCAAGTGCACAATCTTCTGCATTTACTTAATACTCGTCACTAGTACTCCGGGTACGTTGAAAGGTATACATCTCCCAGGAGTTTAGAAAATGACCAAAAGATCCTTGATCATCCTTTTGATTGAAAAATGAAAACAAAATTAATGTTAGTCATCAGCTAATATATATTTCTTACTAATGCTTCATGCATCCAACACTAACTTACCTACGGTATTGATTTATCTGCCCATTTACAGTCATCGATTCGCTAATGACATTGACCTGTTAGGAAACAGTGAAGTAGAATTCCAGGGGATCACTATTAGACTAGAAAAAGTATCAGGAGATCAGCTCAGAAAAGAGCAAGATTCTGGTTAATAGTAATAATTAGAATATAGCAACCAACATCATACTGGACGGAGGAAGACTTGAAGAAGTGGACACCTTCAAGTACGTAGGATTCCCTCTGATCAGAGATGGAAGATCTCAAAAGGAGATACTGACAAGACTCGCCCTGGCCACTGCTGCCATGGTAAAGTTGAATGTCATATGGCAAAGCAACTCCATCAATTTTCCAACGAAGCTCAAACTATACAAGTCCTTGGTGACTTCTATCCTTTTGTATGGGTGTGAGAGTTGGACTCTCCCAGCTGACATGGAACGAAGGATCCAGTCTTTTGAGCACAAGTGCTTCAGAAGGTTGATCCACATCCCGTACACGAAACACAAAACAAACAGCTTTGTCAGACAAGTTAACAAATATGCTGGCAGACAGGAACCATTCCTTGCGATGGTGAAAAGACGGAAGCTTGCCTGGTATGGTCATGTATCTGTCACAGCTACTTGTCCAAAGCCAACCTTCAGGGTATAGTCAAGGGGTGGCGAAGACGAAGCAGACAAAGAAAATCCTGGTCCGACTACATAAAAAACTAGACTGGTGATAACACTGAGACCTTTCTACGCATGACGGGGAATAGAGACCAATAGCGATGACTGACTCCAAAAGTGTATAGTGTGGCACCCCAACGACAGGCTGCACCAGTTGTGAAAACATGATGATGATGATGGTGGTTGTAAGACATTTTGTAAGCCCAAACGAAAATTTATTGAAATATAGTTAAGTTAAACAAAATGGATAAATAAAATAAAAATAAACACCCCCTCCCCCTTTCTCTCTCTTTTCCCCTTTTCTCTGTCTATTTTGCTCCAAATAATTGTTTCTACTATTGGCACAAGGCCAGAAAATTACCCAGTACATTACTGGTACTTTATTTTATCGACCCCGTAAGGATGAAAGGCAAAGTTAACCTCGGCGGGATTTGAACTCAGAATGGCAAGGGCCGTAACTCTATGCGTCAAAGCATGGCGTCCGAACCTCTACCGATACTGCCAATCCACCGCCATATTTTGCTCCAAATAATATTCAATAAACAACTCTTAAAAGGTGGTGATAATCAAAAGATTACGACAGTCAGGTTATGCGATCGATTCCCGGAGGCTCTTGTGTATTTGAGGAAGACATTTTATTTTACGTTGATCCATTCCACTCGACTGGCAAAAATGAGGTACAACTGTAATTCAAAGAGCCACCTTTGTCACACAGTTTGTCATGCCGAATCTCCCTGAAGACTACGTTAAAAACTATACATGTTCAGCTTCTTACGCCTTGATTTCACGAGTAGGCTGCTCCGTTGATTGAACATTGGTCGTCGAAACCGACGTGGGTCCAACACACACGCACACAACTAATACACTGTTTTTTTTTTTTGCTGTTTTTTTCAATAGTTACACAGAATTAATTGACCGCCTGTCTCTTCGGTTACGGGGTTTGACAAAGAACACGATCAGCTCATGGGACTGGAAAGTGTCAATTTTAAAATCCATGGAAGGTCACGTTCAGTACACGTTTGGTAACATGAAATTTTTACTTTCAATGTGTTCTTTTACGATCGGCAACACTGGTCACCCTTTTGAGGTTAGCGAAAATAAAAGTTACAAAGAAACATTATTTTGATGGCGTTGATATAACACGAAGCGGTGACATCTCAGCAATTGTGTGTTCTTCAGTCGTAGTCTGAAGTATTTTGCCTGGCACGGAAAGCTAATACTGGTACAAATAATCTATATTTATGGTTACAAATCTAAAGGGACCACTTAATATTTTGAAGATAATCATTTGGATGAATATACGTTCGTTGATTCTTGTTTCGTTGTTATCATTCCACAGATATCTAGAAAGTTAAAAAAATAACCCAACAAACTCAAAACAAAAAAACTCAACAAAAGAAAACGGATTCCGTGTTTTATTCTCAATATTTATTATGTCATTTGGATAACAGTAGAACTCTGATTGTGAAAGTGAAGGAAATATTTCAGTGAGTATAAATTAGATTTATCAAAAATGTTATATCATCATGCATTCACACAGACTATAGTAGCTCCAAGATAGACCAATTTTACATGATATTCATTGTACACCAAAATAATTTGTATATATATACATATATAGTTATATAATAAACAACACAATATAATTATTCCATTACCTAAGGTTTCATGAAAATAGACGATCGTAACAGAAACGTCTAGTACGCTCATCAGATGAAATATTTATGTCTCTTCTTTCCTTTACCTTTTCTACGGAAATATATAACGCAAAACACACACACACACACACACATATATATATATATATATATATATATATATATATATATATATATATATATATATATATATATATATATATATATATATATGGATGTATATATATAGTCCCATACGTAGATCAATTGTGATTAAAAACTGAAATGCGAATCGATCTGCACACAGTGGAGATTCCCTACTTAACCGTTGCACTCCGCCTAAGACTAATGCCCGGTGTATATAATACTAACATACGTCAATGTTTATTATAAGTGTGAGTCGAAGCTGCAGTGCTATTTCACAGGCGAGGCTCTCATAACAAGCAGACAAATAAAACCTTCATATTCTTTCCAGCATTGTATCTCTCTATCATTCTCTTACTTGTTTTACTCATTAGACTGCGGCTATGTTAGAGCATGGCTTTGCTATCTGTTGTTATTCATAAGAAGTCTTCAAAATATTTTCAAAATTGTTATATAAAGTTAAAATGTTACAATTTAGTATCTATTGAAATGTTTCAACGACGTAGCATAACCAAAATAGTTTAATGTATCTGCCTTTCCAAAATGCATAAACCAATTGAAATGGAGCCAGCTAAGTATTGGATCTTGAAGACTTTCATACGACTCTGATTGATGGCTGTAGTGTGTATATACATATGTGTACTTCCGTGTAAGCATATTAGATTATAATCTTTTACATAATTATCATTGATTCTTCATCAGGTATATTAACCACTACACACATCATACATTAATACATTATCATATATTCATTTTATTATTATTATTATTATTGACGAAAGTGGATGTACGTTTTTTGAAGCTCCGTGAGTAAGCAATTTTTTGAGGATTAATTGTGGAGAATTGTTTATTTTTTTGTACCGCTGAAGCATTATAAGACATTCATTTGTATCCTGTGAAGGAATAACTCATAATATTTGGGCCTTTTGGCCCAAATATTTGAACTTTATTTTGGAAAAAATAATAATTTTTTTTCTCAAAAAAAACATGGCGGAGCCACGCCCCCTAGAGGCGGGTCTGCTGTCGTGCAACGGCGACTTGAGCGTTGAGAGGAGAGGTGGGGCGAGGAGCGCCACCAGCACGAGTGTGAGCAGCGACAGTGCCAGCACCAACGGGCCGAGCGGCGCGGAAGGTGGTAACAGCGACAACACCAACACCAACAAGCCGAACAGCGCAGAAGGTGGTAATAGCGAGAGCACCAACAAAACGAACAGCACAGAGAGTAATAGTAGCGACAGCAGCAGCACCAACAAGGCCAACAGCACAGAGGGTAACCACGACACAGGGGAGAACAACAACAGCAATAGCAGCAGCAACACCAACAAGAACAACAACAGTGACAACACCAACAAGAACACCTTCGCTGCTGTGGCAGCGGCTAAAAGGAGACCATGCTACAGCATCGACTTAACCAACAGAGAGGAAAAGTTGGCCCAGGCCTGGAAAATCATAAATCAAGAGCAGACTTGGGCAAACTTAACTGTCCCGGCAGAAGCCATTGAGGCAGTGGAAAAAAGAACGGTGCATTTCAGATGCATCTCAGTAGAGACAAAGAGGGCAGCGATAATCGCCCAAGCTGATATAGAAGCCGCACTGAAATACATCAGAGAGGACACAGACTTCATAGAGAGGGGCAGGCAATACGGCACCGTTTCGGTGCTGTTCAAGTCTGAAGCCCTCGCTGTGAAGCATTCAATGACCCCTTGCAAAACCAGCAAGGTCATAATGTACCCCTCCCACATGGGAAAACGAATAGCACGTGTGCGCATTCCCAGGATTCCACCAGGACTTGATATGTGGTGGCTCCTGGGTTGCGTAATCGTGGAAGGAACGGATACAGTCCCGGTAGAGGCAACGAGAACTGCCAGGGACGACTGGTCCGGGGTTGATCTGGAGATACTGCTCCAAATCAGACCCGAAAACGTAAAAGCAATCCCGGACCACATCCGCCTCCAAAACGGGAGGGTGTTGCATATAATGACTGAGGGCAAAAGGCCGCATTGTTTCCTTTGTGGGGAAACGACACACTTGCGAGCCTTCTGCCCTCAACTGCCGAAAAGCGCAAGGGGTCGAAAGATTCCACTGCTGGCGACGACGGGACAAGGACCACCAGCAACACCGTCAACAATGGAACCACCAAAATTGCACACCCAGGGGGGAAACGAGGAAAGCTCTCCCATTCCCCCTCCCCCCAAAAATACACACACGAACAAGAACATAAACACTCACTCAGACACAAACACGCTCACAGCCACAGACCCCTCATCCTCCAGCAGTGAAGATGAGGGAAAACCAAAGTCCCCCAAAATACAAAAAACAAAACACAAAAAAAAAGAAATCCACAAAGCACAAACACCCCCACAAAAAAAATACACACACCACCCACACAAACATTTTCCCCACAGCATCACCAACACAACCACCAAAATCCCCCAAACGCAAACAAGCTAAACAGACACAAGAACAAATAGACACACAAACATCAGAAACTACAGACACCCCACCCACAACAAACGCAGACAATAGAAACAACACTAACAAAGCTATCACCACCACAATCACACGAACAAATAAAACCCGAGCAACAAAACATTAAAAACTTCGTGCTTGCCAGAAGGGCCAACAAGGAATTGATGGCCCATGTAGCACGAAGCACAAACATCGAAAAAGAGGGGGAAACATTTGAAGCGAGCACATTTCGCGTACCAGATAATTTGCTTCTGATGCGAATGTCGCTCGCTTCATACAAAGAAATTCGAAAGAGCTTTCCTCGGGATGTGGGAACCCCGAACGTAAAACCCACCTCAAGACTATTAAAGGGGTTCCCAAAAGAAACCCCACAAACCATGGAGGTCGAACCACCCGACCTTCACAAGACCCCGGAAGGTAAGTAAACCTTTACTCTCCCATTCATCCTGCCAGCATGGCCATAAGAGTAGGAAGTTTAAATGTTCGTGGCCTGGGGTCGCCCTGGAAGCAAGGTCACTTGCTCAACGACCTCAGGTCACTAGGAATGGATGTAATTGCCATCAGCGAGACCAGAATTTCCGACACACGCGCACTGGCGCCGATTTTCGACGATTATCAGATCTTTGCATCTGTTAGTCGGCCGGGAATGGGAGGTGGAGTGGCTGTGCTGTTTAGGAAATGTCTGGATCTCGAGGTAAGGTCAATCTTCCGGGATCCTGACGGAAAGTTGGTGGTCCTGGACGTGAGCAATAGCGAAGGTGGTGCCTTTAGACTGGTGGCCGTCTACGCCCCTACTGGGGCCGGTCGGCCGGACTTCTTTAGGCGCCTGGAAAACTTTCTGCTTACGTCTCGCCCTTTACTGTTAATAGGGGATTGGAATGGCATCTTAGAAGCACGCTGGGATTGTGTGGGAGTATCTGATAGGAGCGGGGGGTGCAAAAGCCTCAAGTACCTGATCAGCCAGTTTCAACTGTCTGACAGGTACCGACTAGATTTCCCTAATGCGCCAGTATGGACCTGGACCAATCGCATAGGGTCATCTAGATCGTACATAGATAGGATTTTCATTAGGAAAAGAGATAGAAATAGTGTAGGATGTCCACATTTTAAAACGGTTGCCTATTCAGATCACAAGCTTGTGATCTGTATGGTCGACCTAGATAAGACACGTAGGTTAGGACCTAGCTACTGGAAGCTAAACATGTCGTTTCCGGCACGTAAAGCTTACAGGGACCGGGTCAACAACTTAGTTAAGCAAAAGTTGACAGGGGGGGTTGTCAACAACAGGTGGTGGGGGGCTCTCAAAAGAGAGATTAGAGCAACCTCGATAGGATTTAGCAAAGAAGTAGCAATAGAGAAAAATAGAAAGGAGGAGGGGCTGATAGCTAAGTTAGACGAGGCTATTTGTAGTGGCATTGCAACAGACGTGCTAGCGGCGAGAATGGCACTAGACCATTTCTTCAATGCGAAACATGAAGGTTGCATTGTCAGAGCTAAGGCGCGTGCTCTGAGGAACGAGGGAACCAAAGCTGCCCGATGGGCTCGCTTTGCAGAGACGCAGCGTGGAAATAAAACCACAATTCGGTCTTTGACGGATCGAGATGGACACGAACTGAGCGATTCCAAGCAGATGTGTGAGGCCTTTCGCCAGCACTTTGCTCGATTGTTCGGGAGGATGGGTGAGTCGGAGACGGCGGCGGACTTCAGTCCCTACCTCGACGGCTTGCTACGCCTCTCGACGGCCGACGCTGAGCGCTGCGAAGAGCCGATAACATCAGTCGAAATTCAGGACGCCCTTGTCGGCTGCTCGAGTCGCAAGTTACCCGGTTTGGATGGTCTGCCCTACGAGCTTTACGTAAATATGCCAGACTTGTTCTCCGATCTCCTCGAAGCGCTCTACTGCAACTGGCAGCAGAACGGGAGCATTCCCAGTTCTGTGAGCCGTGGCGTAGTGACGCTGATAAGGAAAGACGAGAACAAGAGGGACACACTAGATAATTTCAGGCCCATAACCCTGCTCAACACAGAGTTTAAGATTTTGGCCAAGGTGTTAGCGAAAAGGTTGGCGCTTGTCGTCAAAGATTTGGTTGGGGAGGCGCAAACTTGCGCAATCCCGACCAGGTCCATACACGACAACCTCCACCTCATGCGATACATCATAGAGAGGGTTGGGTGCAAACCTGGCTTCGGTGGGGCTCTGATCAATTTAGATCAATCGAAAGCATTCGATAGGGTCGACCATCGGTACTTGGAGGCTGTCCTCGAGGCGGCTGGCTTCGGCCCCGTCTTCAGAAGCTGGATCGCTGCAATGTACAGCGGCATCTGCTCGGTGGTCAAAGTTAATGGCCACCTCTCGGAACCGTTTCAGATCTCTCGATCGGTCCGTCAAGGGTGCCCTCTCTCCTCACTTCTGTACGTATTGACTCTTGAGCCTCTACTGCGGAAGCTGGAGTTGTTGCAGGGCATCCCGCTCGAACCGGGACGTAGAAAGGCTGCGTCCGCTTATGCGGACGACATCACCGTGATGGTGTCGGACACCTCGGAAATCGAGGTGATCCGCACCCATTTGGAGGAATATGAAAGGTTGACGGGAGCAAAACTTAACCCGGAAAAGTCGGTGGGCTTGCAGCTCGGCACCTGGAGAGGCAAGTCCATGCCGTCCAACAGCGTCGTTGGGCGCTGGACAGACGGACCGGTAAAGTTGCTCGGGGTTTGGTTCGGACCAGACCTCCAGGTGGATAAGAATTGGGACGAGGTGACGAGCAGGATAGCCAACCTCACCCAGAAATGGGCTGAGAGAAAGCTATCACTGAAAGGGCGGGCGGAGGTGGCGAACGCGTACATCGCGTCCGTCATCTACTACCGCCTGACCGTTGTGCCTTGCCCCCGTCCACGCCTCGCCAATTTGGAACGGCTCCTTTTCAAATTTTTGTGGAGGGGAGGGGTCCCGTTGGTGAGGCGGTCCATCTGCTGCCAGCACCCTCTTCGTGGAGGGCTGGGCATGCCGTGGCTAATGATGCGCAGACATGCGCTGAGGCTGCGACATCTCCAGATATTTTGCCTAAACGGTGAACAGGTGTGGTCGCCGTTTGTTAGACGGGCCTTTCCGCAGCTCATCTCTTTGACTGAGCTGCAGTCCTGGGTCAAGAAGAGACCGAGACTGGGCGACTGGCATCTGGAATGTTGCCAGGCGCTCACTGCACTCTGCAAGGTGGGCAATGCGGTCAGTGGAACTTCCACTCAAGATTTCTATAGAGGATTAGTGGAGGGCAAGTACGATGACGTACTAGGAGAGGCTCTAGGCGTCAACGAAGTAGAACTGACCAGTATGTTCCGGAGGACTTTCGAGCCGGGGACGATGGATAACTTCCAGAAATCCCTCGCTTGGCAGTGCTACCGGGGGGCGCTGCCGGTTCGGGATAAACTCTACAGGCACGGAAGTGCTGTCAGACGAACCTGCCCGAGATGCGCGCAGAGCGACGAAACCGTTCTGCACGCACTCGTCCAGTGTCCGTGCATTGCTGACTTGTGGGGTTATGTCGAACAGCTATTGTCACGTGTAGAACGGATCCGGCTATCGTCCGAGTCCATAGTGAAGATTGACCCGCCGCCTTCTTTTGGTCAGGAAGGGCAGGCAATTTTCCTCTGCCTGGTGGCAGTAGCGAAAGAGGTTGCATGGTGGACCAGGTTGAAAGGACTGAAGACAGACACTTTTCTCTTCGGCCAATCCCTCATCAACTTCTTCAAGTTTCACTTGGAAAGGAAGGTGAGGGTGGAGAGAGAAGTGCTGCCCCCGAGTACATTTACTGAAAGGTGGGTGAATGTGGCGAGAATGGCCCGCGTGAGTGGGCCTACTCTGATCATGCGCCAGTAGGCTGGTGAATTCGAGAAGGAGAGGGGTGCCCTTCCCGGGTGCCCTAGGAGCGTCGGGTGGCTCAGGACTGGTGGGGTGCTTGAGTCAACCCTGGGTGGTGATCCCTCTTATTGGGGAACTTTCATTGTTGTATTTTTATTGTTATTTTGTTTTTTGTTATTTATACTTACTCGATCTCTATGTAAACCCCCACTGTCCCTGTCTATTGTGTTGTCCCCTATATGTCGGCCCTTGTCGCCAATAAATGAAATCATTATTATTATTATTATTATTATTAAGGGTCGGGGATTGGCAGTATCAGTAGAAGGTCGGACGCCATGCTTTCCAGCATAGTTACGTCCCTTTACGGTCTGAGTTCAAATCCCGCCGAGGTTAACTTTGCCTTTCATCCTTACGGGGTCGATAAAATAAAGTACCTGTAATGCACTGGGATAATTGCTGGCCTTGTGCCAAAAGTAGAAACAATTATTATTATTATTATCTGTTACAATTGGTAGTATCGGTAGAACGTCGGACAATATGCTTGACCGCATAGTGTCATGGTTCTTTACGTTCTGAGTTCAAATCCCGCTGAGGTTAAATTTACCTTTCATCCTTACGGGATCGATAAAATAAAGCACCAATAAGAAACTGGGATCAATTTAATCGACTTTCCTTCCCCTTCAAATTGCTGGCCTTGTACCAAATGTAGATACAATTATTATAATCTGTTATTAGATGGATAGTTTAAAATATTGCTTTGTTTTGTAACACGCTAGAAAGAGATTGTCATTGTCCATACAATGACAAATTGTATTCATAATTCAAATCACAGCTTATCTATATTATGTGGTATTTCCTGCCATATTGGGTTTCCTTTTGACAATAAAATTGGCTGTTGTTGAATATCTGTGCGCACCCCATAGGCATATGTGTTCTAAGATAACTGAAACTTTTAAATTGAGGATCAAATCAGTGACTCGGCTAAGTAGGAGTTGAACTCTTCTACAGCGGTTGCCATAATATTTGGGGAGGGAGGTCTCGACATAGAGGTCTATTTTGGATAGACTTTGTAGGATGTGACGTTCTTGTATTTATCAGACTTACTTTCGGTGCAAATAAACTGATATATTTTAAACTATAGCGTGAAACCACTTAGTGGTATGTATGCATTTGTCAGACAATTTCAATTTGCTTTCTAAGCCTGCATTTTCTAATACATAATCCTCACTCTTCTATGCCAAATCATGTGTTAGATTGCAACACCACCTCTTTGGATGTTTCTACATCACTGCTACAGGGCAGAGATATTTAATGATTTATTTCTTGATTGTATGAAATTATTATGTTTAACTTAATTATGAACAAACAAATGTATTATTTACAGTAACAATAATAATTTCTTATATAGGCACAATGCCAGCAATTTTGGGGGAGGGGAAAGTCGATTAAATCGACTCCAGTGCGTGACTGGTACTTTATTTTATCGACCCCGTAAGGATAAAAGGCAAAGTTAACCTCGGCGGGATTTGAACTCAGATCATAAAGGGGCGTAACTCTATGCTGCAAAGCATGGCGTCCGACCCTCTACCGATACTGTCAAATGAAAACTATAATGACAGCAATAATAAAAAAGGGGGAAACAAAAGGAAAGAAAGAATAGGGAAATATAGAGTAAAAAGAAAAAGAACGGGAAGAGGAGGGGGTGGCAGGAGCTCTGGTGTCGTAGATGTGAGGAGAGGGGTGAAGGGATAGGATGATTGGGATTTGGGCCTAGGGCAAGAATTGCTGCACCCCGCGGACAAGATAGCAAAAGCATTCCCGCGGACGATGGCCAGTGACACCCGTTGCAACAACCACCCAACTTCGCGGGGTTCCCTTCTCAGATGAGCCGCCGACGCTTCGACCTGGCGGAGGAGCTCTGCAATACGGGGTCCAAATACGCCTGAGGTCTGTATTTTTTTTTATGGGGCAAATATCATGATGATGGATTCTTGCAGTAGCGAAGTACCTTTCAGCGGGAAATTACATCACCCTTTAAATTATGTTCCGTAGTGATACACATTGTGTCTTGGGCATTTAAAATAGGCGGGGCTTAGCCATCTCAATATCTGGACATGGATGTTTCTTCCAGAGAGTGAGAAAGTGGAGGAGTGAGAGAGAGGGGGGTGAGAGAGAGGGGAGTAAGAGAGAGAGAGAGGTAGGTGGGAGGAAGAGTGAGGGATGGAGTAAGAGATAAAAAGGAAGAATCGATCTCAGTGCTGGAATGGTACTTTATTTATCGACCTCGAGAGGGTAAAAGGTACAGCGTACCTGGTTGGGATTTGAACTAGGAGCGCAGAAATCCAAAACGAATACTGCCAAACATTCTATCCGTCGATCTAATGTCCCGGCATACTTTTCAATACTAAAAGGAAAGATGTTTAAATAACCCACAATTTCCCTCCGTATTGCTAAATAAACATTAATTCTTTCAGAGCAGGGTAAGACTGGAAGATAACACCATTTTACAACGACGTGGAAAGTAAAGAAGAAAATTTAGTTTCCTCTTCTTCTAGCTTCAAAGTCTAATAAAGAGACACAAAATGTCATCACCGAACAATAAATATCGAAGACAAATGGTAAGTAACATTCATCTTATTGTTGGTGAAATAGAAATAGGTGTTTTTTTTATATTTTCTGCTAAAATAAAAAGCGTTTCCTTCACGCACACACACACACACACACACACACACATATATATATATATATATATATATACATTAGCTGTCGAAACGGCCGGAGCTCAGCCGTCGCGGTCTTGACTCTTTTCCTGTATATATATAAATAAAGAACGATCGACTTTCGTCAAATCGGACCGAGGGAACAATGTTTCCGTTGGTCTTTCCAATTGCTAATACTATCTATCGGTCGCAACTTCAGGTAGAAGGAGCAATGTGAAATAAAGTGTCTTGCTCAAGGACATAACGCATCGCCTGGTCCAGGAATCGAACTCACAACCTTATGATTGCGAATCCAATTCTCTAACCACTCAGCCACACGCCTTCACTTATATATATATATATATATATATATATATATATATATATATATATATATATATATATATATATATATATATATATATATATATATATATATATATATATATATATATATATATATATATATATATATATATATATATATATATATATATATATATATATATATATATATACAGTTCAAGAGTAACCAATCTTAAAGAGAGAGATGGAGGTGGGAGAGGAGATAGGAGAGGAGAAGAGAGATTGGTGAATTAGTTAGAAGCCAAAGCGTAAAGGCATGTGCTCAATAGAAGGCAGCTAGGTGGCTGTGTTCATGCAGAGGTTAGGTGCACAGAGCTGGAAATATTCATTAGTTAAGCAAAAGAAGACCACAAATTTCACAAGGAAGACATTATTAAAAGATTGTCAACATAGTTTTAGTTTGATGTAAGGAATGTAGAGAATAATAATAATAATATTAATAATTATAATGTCCGTTTACAATTGTTTCGCTACTCCATATAATGTTTCTGGATCAAATGATTATAGATCGTTATTGATCTGGTTCAGTTGAAAATAATTAACTTAGGTACAATTAGAGCAGCTCATCGGAACTTCAAAAGGAATATAAATTAAAATAAGGAAAGAATGTTACATGAATGTAATATTCCATATAATCAATAATTGTTTCTACTTTAGGCACAAGGCCAGCAATTACCCAGTGCATTACTGGTACTTTATTTTATCGACCCCGTAAGGATGAAAGGCAAAGTAAACCTCGGCGGGATTTGAACTCAGACCGTAAAGGGACGTAACTATGCTGGAAAGCATGGCGTCCGACTCTCTACCGATACTGCCAATCCACCACCGCTTATAATCAATAATGGTCTATAATCATTTGATCCAGAAACATTATATGGAGTAGCGAAACAATTGTAAACGGACATTATTATTATTAATATTATTATTATTATTCTCTACATTCCTTACATCAAACTAAATCTATGTTGACAATCTTTTAATAATGTCTTCCTTGTGAAATTTGTGGTCCTGTTTTGCTTAACTGATATATATATATATATATATATATATATATATATATATATATATATATATATAATTGGTGTTGGATGCTTAAGCATCCGTATGAGGTAGGCCGATTGAGCACTCGATGCCCTCGTCGAGCAGAGTATGATATCACAGAAAAAAGATAATCAGTGTTGCGATGAAAGGAATTTATTGGACATATTACAAATGTTTCTCGAGGCACGATCGATATGGTGATCAAACCTGACTCTGAAATATCTCGGTCGTCGGATACGTCTCAATTCTACGAAGCAGATTTTGCTATAGTCCTTTAACATCGAATTTCTTCGTTTGTTGATTTAGATCCTGTTGTTGTCATTCCATGAGTGGTCAAGAACTGTACACGTCACCGGTATTTCTAGCCACTCATGGTTGCCCACTTCTTGCTTCCTCTCGTCCTCCACCTGTCAATCAAAATTTCTTCATGTATCAGAATTACTACTGTAGTGGTAGAGGGGCTGTAATCTTGAACGGCTGGCATCACTAAGACGTCTTTATTGCCCCTAGGCATCCTAGTCTACATCGGTCAGGTACACACCCGCAATTATGCTGTATGCGGCATTCATCATAAATAATGTTTTGCGGGAATTTAAATTTAAAAAAACCATGCGGATATTTAGCGTAACATTTGTAGGACACAGCCTTGGGATACACTCCGCCATGCATATTTCAAAAAGAAAAAGAAAAAGAAAATCCTATATGAAGAATGTTTTTTAAAAAAACCTTTTTAAAAGAAAGCTTTCAACAATCATTCAAACGGAAGGGCTATATCAAAGGTGTTTTCAACAAATAGACCCCATTCTACACTCACACACTGGACTCAGGGGAGCGTGCATAGCCAAGACGCCGCACATATATAGGCAGATGAGAAAAAAAAAAAAAAGAGAAAAATCCATGGAAAGTCATCCGTACCCCACGCATACATGCTCAGACAAATACATCGACCCATGCATGTGCTCACCCGTGTTCATGCATGTCTGTGTGGGCACACATACATACATACATCCACACCGGATGCATATACTCGATTAGTATCCCCCATCCGTCTACGCACGCGCTCCTGTGCAGATGGTGCACACAGTATTGTATGAGACAACGCATTTGAGGCCTTGACCCAACCTGATCACGTGGTGGTTTGATCCGAGGGTGCCTGCACAATATGCCAAAATGTTACGGCACCACAATATCCCTGCACTAATCGCATATAACGTGGGTGGCACATATATAAAAAAAAAGCTGTATGTACGTAACGTAAAATAATGAAATAATATACAATAATTGTTTCTACTTTTGGCACAAAGCCAGCAATTACCCAGTGTATTACTGGTACTTTATTTTACCGACCCCGTAAGGATGAAAGGCAAAGTCAACCTCGGCGGGATTTGAACTCAGGCCGTAAAGGGACGTAACTATGCTGGAAATATACAATATACAATATACAATATACAATATACAATAATAAAATAAAATAAGATAAAATACAATAAAATAAGATGTTGGAAAAAGAGAATGCATACATGACAAGGATGCAGAGGGGGACCGGGCATTATCGAGGTGTGCGTAAAGTTTCATACAATAGTTGGGGGCTGTGGTTCAAATGTTTATATGATATACATGGGGGATGTTGGGCTAAGGCACTGGGTAGGAGCCTGCGCATGATGCAGGTCTCGTTGCTTGTGGATATGTGTGGGCAGTGCGTGCACAAACAAGTTATATATATTGTGTTTATGTGTAAGATCCATTTCATAAAAGTATATGTGAGATGTGCATGGGTTTGGTGTATATATGGAATATAGAGGGTATGTGCTTCATAACAATATATATGGAATGCACGTGGAGTGTATGTATGTTGAAATGTGCCAGCTGCATGCGTTGTGTGCGTGTGTATATCATCGGCATGGAACGACAAAATTAAAACTTGACATCAAAATCAAAATTAAAATTAAAATTAACATCAGCATTACAATTAGCTGCGACATTAAGCTGAAGACCAGCATCATGTCCATCATCCAAGTCACGGATTAGACACCGCGAATCGCATATCGGAAATCGACAATTTAAAAATTTAAAAGTTTGAAAATTTAAAAATTTGAAAATTTAAAACAACACATATGTTTGTAGACCCAATCCTACTTGTAATGAGTCGGCGTCCGCAAATTGGTGTAGTGGTGCTAATAAGGTGTTCTACGAGGTGTGCAACGTTGGAACTGTCATTTCTCTCAGCTTGTGCTGTCATGCATTCATGGTTGTGCAGTGTTCTATTGTGGTCCGCTGCATGCGCTCCACCTGGTGTTGCTGTGCCGGTGGTGCGCTATGTAGAACCATCCGGTATCACTAGGGCGGAGAGTGTGCATTTACGTTGATGTCTGCATGCCATGATTATTTCAGACTTGAGGTTGACTGCGTCGCCCTTAAATTTTATTATCTCCATAGCCTCGGACAGGCATAACTTGCACTTCCTCTCTCCGGCCGAGTACGCATTCGCATGCCGTACAATACCCCAGCTGAAGTCATATTCTATGCCATTGTCTTTGAGTCTCCACACTAAGTCCGCCAATCTGGTGGAATGTCTCTTGTTCCTGTCCTTGAACGAGCTCTTATGGTTGTATATCCTCGACTTAAAAGTCGTGGATGTAGCTCCGATGTATGTGTTCCTATCGTTGTGCGTGGTAACCACACATCTGTAGACAACGCCTTTAGTCAGGCATATTCCCTGCAGGGGGAACTCCTCACAGACACGGCAGTTACATGTCCGTGCATCATTTTTGCAACTCCCGTTTCGTGGTCCTGGCGTCTTATTTGTGTACTCACCGGTCCTCTAGTGTTGCTCCGGCGGAGTGGTGTATTTTATCTTATTTTATTTTATTTTATTATTGTATATTATTTCATTATTTTACGTTATGTACATACAGGTTTTTTTTTTATATATGTGCCACCCACGTTATATGCGATTAGTGCAGGGATATTGTGGTGCCGTAACATTTTGGCATATAATGCAGGCACCCTCGGACTCACACCACCCCGTGATCAGGTTGGGTCAAGGCCTCAAATGCGTTGTCTCATACAATACTGTGTGTACCATCTGCGCAGCGGCGCGTGCGTAGACGGAGGGAGCATAGTCATCGAGTATATGCATCCGGTGTGGGAGCACGCGGGTGCATGTATGTATGTGCGCCCACACAGACATGCATGAACACGGGTGAGCACATGCATGGGTCGATGTATTTGTCTAAGCATGTATGCGTGGGGGTACGGATGACTTTCCATGGATTTTTCTCTTTTTTTTCTCATCTGCCTATATATGTGCGGCGTCTTGGCTATGCATGCTCCCCTGAGTCCAGTGTGTGAGTGTAGAATGGGGTCTATTTGTTGAAAACACCTTTGATATAGCCCTTCCGTTTGAATGGCTGTTGAAATCTTTCTTTTAAAAAGGTTTTTTTAAAAAACGTTCTTGATATAGGTTTTTCTTTTTCTTTTTCCTTTTCTTTTTGAAATATGCATGGCGGAGTGTATCCTAAGGCTGTGGCCTACAAATGTTACGCTAATATCCCTATGATTTTTTTTTTTTAAATTCCCGCAAACATTATTTATGATGAATGCCGCATACAGCATAATTGCGGGTATGTACCTGACCGATGTAGACTAAGGTGCCTAGGGGCAATAAAGACGTCGAAGTGATGCCAGCCGTTCAAGATTACAGCCCCTCTCCCACCACAGTAATAATTCTGATACATGAAGAAATTTTGATTGACAGGTGGAGAACGAGAGGAAGCAAAAAGTGGGCAACCATGAGTGGCTAGAAATACCGGTGACGTGTACAATTCTTGACCACTCATGGAATAACAACAACAGGATCTAAATCAACAAACGAAGAAATTCGATGTTAAAGGAATATAGCAAAATCTGCTTCGTAGAATTGAGACGTATCCGACGACCGAAAGATTTCAGAGTCAGGTGTGATCACCATATCGATCGTGCCTCGAGCTTGTCGTCAGAGAAACATTTGTAATATGTCAAATAAATTCCTTTCGTCGCAACAGTGATTATCTTTTTTCTGTGATATATATATATATATATATATATATATATATATATATATATATATATATATATATATATATATATAAAGGATCGATCGACTTTCGTCAAATCGGACCTCTATAACTATATAACACACACGTACAAATCCAAAGTGTTGACTGAATTGAAATAGCCATTCCTTCTCCTTTGAGCACATTATTGACAGGGAATAGCGAGTATATGTATGTATATATATATATATATATATATATATATATATATATATATATATATATTTGTTTTGCAAGGTTTTTGATATGATATAATGTGTCGAAACAAATATTGTTATACTTGGGGATGGTCATATTGTGGTAATAATATTGCCAGAAATAATAACAGAACACACTCACTGTTTGGTTGGTTTTCGCTTCTGCATCTATTATATCTCCATAGTTAATTTATTTGGCAGTCAATGTTTATCATTGACAGACCATCGGTTAAAAATACAGATATAAATATATATAGTATAACAAAGTTCTTTCGTTGCACATCTGCAACGTCATCGGTGATATTATTATCATGTTCCCTCCTATTGTGTTTGGTGCGAACACACACACCAAACATTATACACACACGCAAACGCATGTGCAGAGACGGAGACAAAAATAAATAGATAAATAAATAAAATAAAAATGGCGTGAACAATAAAACAATATTTCTGGCAATATTATTACAACAATATGACCCTCCCCAAGTATAACAATATATATATATATATAATAAAACTTATCGATATTCTTCGGCTGCTAGCGCACTCTCTCTCTCTCTCTCTCTCTCTCTCTCTCTCTCTATCTCTTTTTCTCTCTCTCACTCTATGTATATGTATATATATATATATATATATATATATATATATATATATATAAAAACTTTAAAAAATTAATAAAGAAAGGACAAGACAACAAACAGAAACATAACAAAACGAAAAACAATTTTTTAAGAGGAAATCTTTAAAAATTATTTTTTTTAACTGAACATACAAACGAAGGACGCATAATTCCACGGTCATCGGCCGCTGAGACGGACTTCGACAATTGCGACCCCTACCAACGGAACTGCTGGTCCATCGAGTGTCACAGCGTCTGACAAGTCAAACGCTGTCCAAAGGAGTAAGAGACAAAATGCAAAACAATAATTCAAAACATATACAAACAATGGCCATATCAATCTTTTGAAGGGCTATCTGTTATCCCTTTGGATTTAGAAACTGCACTAAGGATAATTTTTTTGTCCCTAGGAGAAGATGCTTCTACAGGAATCTACCAACCAGTGATTTTTACAAAATGTTCTATATGTATTTGCTTCTCTGAATGAGATTTCGTTTAGGGATCTCTTTTCATTGAGATGTTATCTATATTCTGACATATTTACGTATATATATATATATATATATATATATATATATGTATATATATACAAACGTTTGAAGTTAGAAGGCCAGAACAATGCATGTTTGGATATAGAATATAAATGCAAAAGATAATGCTGACAATTAGTCTTTTACCTTAATTTATTAGTATATCCTGATATTTCGGGATAATATCTCTTCGTATGAGGAAAGTAAAGGGGTTAATCCAGTGTTGGAAGTCGGTTGCCAAGTCAAGGTGACCGGAAGTATTATAAAATTCCATTCTACTTCTAATATCAAAGAGTGGAGGTATGTACAAGTCAAGTGGATAAAGAGTTGTCTCCCTTTAAAGGGTTTGGACATGTATGTCTAAGTGTGTGTGTGTGAGAGAGAGAATACGTAAAGGTGTAAGCATGCGTGTGTGTGTGTGTGTGTGAGAGAGTGTGAGAGGATACGTGGAAATGTAAATATGGGGGCGCGATACTCTATCGTGTTAAAAATTGGGTGTTGAGTCCTAATCTATTATTGATTGGTGGTTGGGTTTTGTCTATAATTAATGCTTCTTTAATTCTAAGATTGCCGAGGTTTCTTTCCTTAGTTTCTATCCTAACTACTATGTTTTTGTTGATGTTTTTACATTTCTCCAGGTGTTTCTTACATGAGGAAGCATTAGTGTTGAGGTTTTCTTTTATTCTAATGTGAAGTTGTCTGGTGGTGCTCCCAATGTAGAAATTACTACATTTGTCATACTCTAATCTGTAGACGACGTATGCCTGGTGGCATAGGTCTGTGTCGTCGATGGGGCAGTTGGCTAGCGTGCAGCGGCTGTATTGTCTGGTGGAGTGTCTCTTGGCTAGCTGTCCGCGTAGAGAAGGTCCTGAGTGGGCTAGCTGGATATCTAGTCCCTCTCGTCTGATAGCCCTGCGGATGGCTGTAGTGGTTTCATCACTGAAGTGTGGGAGCTTCAAGAAGCAGGTGTTAGTGCTTCGGGTGTGGTGTCTTCTGTTGTTTCTGGCACGGTTCGCGGTGTACGTCGGGTATATATATGTGTATATATATATATATATATATAGTGACGAAACATAAGTTAATTGCATGAACTCATAATCCTTTATTTACTGCTATATATATTTCGATGATAGCCATTGAATGGCTATGACCTCATCAGGCAGTTAGTCAGTTCTTAGATATGCCAGCTTTGTGTTTATAGTGTTGATGGTATCAGAGCCTTGGGACATATATAAGTATATATATATAAGTATATATAAACCTGTAGAGTAAATATTTAAAAGTTTAAACAAACAATTTCTACTTTCTAAAACTGAGAAATATCAATCTGTGGACCAAGATGTAAATATAAAAAAAAAATTGCAACCAATATTGCCTTTGAAAAATAGAAAGACATAACGGTAACGCGTGATGACGTTCTCTTGAGATACGGTGAACTGTATGCAAGGAGAATATTCAATTACTATAAACTCACGTAGCTTAATGGTTAGGGTGTTCAGCTTCCGTTCGTAGGGACATGTGTTTGATTCTAGACAGCGCATTCTGTTCTTGATCAGGGCACTTTATTTCACAGCGATGAGTTGCATCTGTAATTCACACACACACACACACATATATATACATATATACGTGTGTGTGTGTGTGTGTGTGTGTGTGTGTGTGTGTGTGAGTGTGTGTGTGCGTGTGCGTGTGTCTATACATACAGCGATTTTCTTCAGTTTCCATTCACAGGGCATTGATCAACCCTAGACTATAGTAGAAAACACTTTCCCAAAGGGCCACGATATGGGAATGATCCCAGAACTATAGGGTTGCGAAGTGAACTCAATCACACAGTCATGCCTGTGTTATAAGTTATTCTTAGGTCTGAACAACATTATCACATATAAGCAAATATATTTGCTCCATGTTAGGGAATTATTAGCGTAAAAATGTTCATTGTTTGCATCAAGCATACTCCTTATTACTAAACGAAGTGAAAGACCAACAATTATTTATACATATTGAATAATCAGGCATTATCTGGATAACTACTGGTTCTACTTCTTATCCATGAACACTCTTGATAGGATAGTAAGGGGCACCTAGAACCAAGACGTAGCCCACCCCTTCCCAAATTTGAACACAACCGATTTCTGCCAGAGGATGATAAAAGAGCTAGAAAGCGAAAAATATAAATAGATGAAGAATCGATCACAGCACTGGACTGGGACTTTATTCATTGGCATCGAGAGGATGGAAATATAGTTAATCTCAATACATAATGCTGGAAGGAATACCGCAAATGTATATCCGACGTTCAAGTGACTGCGTTACTTTCTACTCCCTTCACCAATATTCAATAAAATATGAAAATACTTTCCCAGTTTCATTAAGCTTTATTTTGAGAGTATATTTGGGACCCAGAATAATGTTTTGGTTCAAATAACAATTTCTCTACTACTTAAAAATAAGGGGGGGGGGGTGTAAACAGAAATAGTTTTCAATCATTTTCATGAGATAGACGGGAATTTCAAAGAAACCAGTAATTTATTTTACGTTGAATCGTATGATGTCTATGAAACGGTAGCCTCTGAAATGTCTTGACACTTATAGCAAATATTTACATTACTCCCCATATATATTGACAATCAACACCTGTTTCTGTCATTTACGCTAAATACTATTTTCATCATCATGGATGTAATTTCAATTGATTCAAGATGCCTTTCGGCGCCCTGCACAATATATTAGCCAACACTTAACTATATTCTTCAGTGTGAATGTAACATAGTAGAATGGTTAAGAAGTTCGTTTTGTAATCATGCGCAGCATCTTGAACACCATAGTCTTGGTTCGACCCAAGCCTCATTAGTGAAACTGGATTAGCAAAGTCGTTGGAAAATAAGACAAATGTTTTGTGAGATTTTTTTCCCTCTTTTTACGTTCTCAGTTCAAATCCCACCAATTTTAACTACGCCTTTCATCGTTCTGGGCTTTGCACCTAAATTAAAAACCATATTTCACGAAGTTGAATTCGTATTTCTATATAACTCTTATTTTCTAGGCTGGCTTTGCAGTACTGCTTTTTATTGTGATGTGGGCATCTATGATCACAGGTGATGTAGCACTGATTTCCCTATTACGTCTCCATAAATTTGAAGAAATATCTTCATCTACTTGGTAAGTACTGACAGGAGTATGTTGTCGATTTATATATTTTTTCCTAAAACAACTAATGCAAAATGAATAATAACCGTTTCTAGTTGTTTCTATAGGATAGATCTAGTTATAAACTCAAGCAACACCAGCAAGTTGTAGCTACATTGCTATAAAGACAACAGTGGAATAGCACTTAACATTAATGTTATGAACAGTATTGATGTAAATATGATTAGTTTGATGTTAATGTGAAATTCCTGCCAAGGATGTTGAAGGACTCGCTGCAGATCAGAAGGTCTTGAGGAAAATTGTATAGATGGTGTGCAATAATTCGAAGCTGAACGCACTAGGCACTAGAATAACAATGCCGTTTTCTATCCATCTCGGAACTCTCGTGTAACAGTCAACCTTCTATGTTTGGTCTAAATATTTAGATTTTCTTCATGAATCTCATGTAAATGTCGACACTAATTCTTCATGGACAACAAACCAACATTTGTGAATAGAAATATTATCCTGAAGATAAATGTAACGATGAAATAAATTTCTCTATACTATTATGTTCAAATGTACACCAGTGGAAATATCCATAAGGGTTACGTAGCCTTATTTATGTGATTTCTATGTGTAGATACATTGGTATTATTTAGATTGGCAGTATCAGTAGAGGGTCGGACGCCATGCTTTCCAGCATAGTTACGCCCCTTTACGATCTGAGTTCAAATCCCGCCGAGGTTGACTTTGCCTTTCATCCTTATGGGGTCGATAAAATAAAGTACCAGTAATGCACTGGGTAATTGCTGGCCTTGTGCCTAAAGTAGAGACAATTATCTTTAAAGTTCTTTTAAATCCTTTTAGAACTCATTTGGCTTCCTATTATTGATATAACAGGTTTGGATTGAAGTGTGAATTTCAGCCCCTTCGAAAGTAATATCCATGTAATAGTTGACCACATAAATTTGACCTGATAATATTCTAAATATTTCTACGTATATACGTTAATCGTTGGTGTATTGTTTGTGTTATAGGTACATTTGTGTTTTTATCGTGCTGGAGATACCACAGTTGTTTACTATAGCTCACTGTGTATGGGGAACATCTTTTATCTGTGTTAAGAAATGGACAAAATGGCCAACTAAAATGCACCTAATAACGGTATGTATTACTAGTGGCAGATCTAAGTGGGGTCAGATTGGGTTGTTAGCCAAGTTCCCCCAATAGTTAAAGGGACCCAAATTTATTTTTCATCCACTTCTATTTGCATATTTTTTTCTTTGGGGGATATTTTTTCCATTATTGAAAGATGGAATATCATTTTGTGTGTGTGTGTGTGTGTGTGTGTGTGTGTGTGTGTGTGTGTGTGTGTGTGTGTGTGTGTGTGTTCAGTAGTGGATTTTACTTTCTAATGAAGAATTCTTATTTATATATCCGGGAATGTTCGTTGTCCGACTATATCTTAAAGAAGGGGAAGATTGTGAATTTTTCCTTCCCGCATGATGCGAAGTGTTCACTGCATGTGGAGTTTCTAACAGAGGGGTCGCTAATTTGTTGTTGATGGACACGAACTCTGTCGTGTAGACCCGTTTCAGTTTCACAGATGTGGGCAGGTTGCACAATACATTAATTATTTTGTTTTACAGTTCATGCCTGCGTTAACTTTGAAAATCTCTTGTTTCTAAAGAAGATTTGCCCACCCTCTTCAATGTATTCACAAGTTGCATTGATTCATTGTCATACGTAAATTTTGCCTTGGTTAGCAGATTTTTTAGGTTGGGTACTTGGCGTCTACTATATATTATTTGTGAGTCTTTTATGAGTGCATTCATTGTAGGGGACTGCTGGAGAATCTGGAGATATTGTTTAGCGGCTTTCACAATATTGAAGTTCCTTGGATTGTGAGTGATGACAAAAGAGATAACTGTTTTTTCCCTTTTATTTAGTTGGTTTGTTTTTCTCGGTGTTGTCACTGGGATGTCCTGTGTGTTGGAGATGGCCGTTTCGATGAGGTTCACCGGATATGCTTGTCTTTTGAGGAACCCTTTTATTTCATATAATCTTTTTTCTTGTAGTGTTACTATGGTGCACATGCATCTTGCCATATTAAAGGGAATGTTCCTTTTGGTATATGAGGAGTGTGCTGATCGGAAATTCAAGTATGTGTGTGTGTCTGCTGGAATGATAAGGATATCCAAAAACCGTAGTTCCTTTATTTTTTACATTCCATGGTAAATTGTATTGCTCCATGACGCCTGTTTATGATGGAATGGAATTTTTGCAGCTCTTTTTTCCAGAAGATGAAGCAGTCGACTAGGTAACATTTCCAGTTGTTATTAATGTAGGTGGCGAAATCGTGACTGAACGTTTTCTTGCAGCTGGGAATATAATGTTGCCTCTAGGTGACCCATAACGAGCGTTGCGTATTTTGTGCTACGTTCCAATATACGAGGTGTGTCAGAAAAGTTCCAGGACTGATGTCACAAAAGATTTATTTCAAACCCAAACTTCACAATAAGAGTTTTCTCCTTCAAAGTAACCCCCCTGGAGTCTAATGCACTTTTCCATTCTTGCATGCACTCCTGGAAGGATTCTTCAGGGATCCTCCGCAGTTCCGTCATCACGGCCTTTTTGATGTCGTCCACGTCTTCAAAACGCGTCCCCTCCGGGTCGTACTCGAAGATCCATGACTCATCACCGGTGACGACTGTCCCTAGCAAGTCTGGTTCGGTTTCAAGACGCTCGAGGATGTCCTGGCACACTTGCATGCGTCGACTCTTCTGGTCATCGTTCAGCAGTTTTGGCACCATCTTCGCACAGACTTTCCGCATGTCCAAATCTTCAGTGAGAATCTTCCAGACGCTGTCCCGATTCATGCCCAGCTCATTTGCCATCAGTCGAACAGTCAGCTGACGATCGCTACGCACCATCTGCCTGACGCGCTCAACGTTGACTTCAGTCCTGGTTGTTGAGGGCCTTCCGCTCCTGGGATCATCTTCCACTTCCTCGCGTCCTTCTTTAAACCTCTTGCACCACTCAAAAACACGTGAGCGTGACATCGTCTCATCTCCATACACTTGCTGCAGCAACCGTACCAGAAACTTCAAGTTTGTTCGTTGCTCTGTGCTCATTGCTGTACGACCTGAAACAGAGGACATGTATATAAAATTATGAAGAAAAAAGTTTGATCGTTGCAGAGAGCTAAGATTACAGTTACATACTCCAGGGGGATTACTTTGAAGGAGAAAACTCTTAGTGTGAAGTTTGGGTTTGAAATAAATCTTTTGTGACATCAGTCCTGGAACTTTTCTGACACACCTCGTATATATATATATATATAAGGCGGGTAAAATTCCCGAGATCCATGGACGAGTTCTCTCCAGCGGTCTCTGTCCCTCATTATCACTACCATGTCCTGCATCTCCAGCAGACCAGTGTCTATATATATATTAAAATAACAGATTAAAGTTTAGGCAAAGAATCGAGGCTTTCACCCTTAACGGGTTAGTTTCAGAAGATCCCGTTAAGGGTGAAAACAGCGATTCTTTTCTTAAACTTTACGGTTATTATATATTTGATATATATTTATCCTTATCGAGCCCTCTTTGGATTTTAGTCTTCAAATTTTTTATTATTACTATATATATATATATATAATTATATATATGTGCATATATATATGTATATATATATATATATATTGGTAAACGGAATAGAAAATGCTGACAAATTGTTCACAGTTGAAAAATGGTTTAATTAGGAATAAAAGAGTATTAGTGATTGTATGGGTTAGTATTCAGTTGTGGTTTTAAGTTTTTAAGTTTTTACCGGTTGCGCATTTCTAAATGCTTTTCAAAAATAATTTTGAGATAGAGTGTCCGTGCTGTTTGCTGTATTCCCTGACCATATAATGCTTCTGTTGACCGGGTCTGTCTACTCAGTGCCCGTTATAAACGATTATATAAAACAAAAAGGAAAAAATAACGTAAGTATTTTGAACCAGATCAGAGCAAACAGCACGGACACTCTATCTCAAAATTCTTTTTGAAAAGCATTTAGAAATGCGCAACCGGTAAAAACTTAAAAACTTAAAACCACAACTGAATACTAACCCATACAACCACTAATACTCTTTTATTCCTAATTAAACCATTTTTCAACTGTGAACAATTTGTCAGCATTTTCTATTCCGTTTACCAATATATAATAACTTGTGTGTTACACCTCTATTCTTTTAACTATATATATATATATATATATATATATATATATATATATATATATATATACGGTATGTAACTATATATATATTTCTGTTATCATTGCTGACATTTTAGGGTATTCTAGCCAGCCTACTTGAAGTAGCATGTTTGTGTGTCCTCCTCACAGAATTTGCTCCAGTATTCCCTGACCATATAATGCTTCTGTTGACTGGGTCTGTCTACTCAGTGCCCGTTATAAACGATTATATAAAACAAAAAGGAAAAAATAACGTAAGTATTTTGAACCATTTTTTTCTTTCTTACGAATCTCTATTATTATATTGAAAACAAAATATGGTAATTTTTCGATTTAATAAGAGACACTTTCAAACATTTCCGTTAAAATAGAAACGGCAACATTCGGAAATAATTGGATATGGAATGAATATTGTTATCATTATCATTAATTATTATTATTATTACTGATTGGCGGTGGATTGGCAGTATCGGTAGAGGGTCGGACGCTATTCTTTCCAGCATAGAGTTACGGCCCTTTATGATCTGAGTTCAAATCTGAGTTCAAATCTGAGTTACGTCCCGTTGCTTTTTATACTTATGGTGTCGATAAAATATAGTACAGTAGCGCACTGCGGTCAATTTAGTCGATTTTCCCTTCCCTTCAAATTGCTGGCCTTGTGTCAAGTGTGGAACTAATTATTATTATTGAGGATGATGGATTGTCAGTGTCTGTAATGAGTCAGAAAACATAATTTGCAGCATAAAGTTAGTCCCTTTACCTTCTGAATTCAAATTCCGCTGAGGTTAGCTTTCCTTCCATCCCTACTAGGTCGGTAAAATAAGGTAACACACTGGGGTCGATTTAATCGACCTTCCCCTCACCCAAAAGGGTTGGCCTTGTGCCTAAATCAGAAATCATCATTGAACTTTGCCTTTCATCCTTACGGGGTCGATAAAATAAAATACCAGTAATGCACTGGGATATCTACTGGTCTTGTGCTCAAGATAGACACAATTATTATTATGAATGATTTTAAGACAGACGTTTCCCCAGCTCGTCTCTTTGACAGAATTTCGGAGTGAGAGAATATTCTCCGAAATCATTAGACGTGTCCGTCGAACCTGCGGGTCCAGAATCAGACAGATCCACACAATGATCACGTCTCGAGCTGCCCGACGGCGAAACAATTGTAACACAATAAATTGAGTTCAGATGCATCACTGATTTTTCTTTTTCTATTATATATATATATATATATATATATATATATATATAATATATTAACAAATGGAAACTATATTTATAAAACCATATTTATTTCATTATACATATTTCAAGGGCCACCATGGCAAATTATGGTGCGCTTTCATCAGATAAAATATAATATAGGTTAGTTTTATAAATAAATATTGACATACCCTGAAAAAATGCAATCATTCTGATTGGAATCTCCTGGATAGTGGAGTTTTTAGATTTATTGTTGGTTTATTATGCAAATTAGTGTCGGAAAGGTTTAAATAACAGTATATTTAAATTAAGCCATCGGAATAGGGAAAAAATAAAGAAAGAGAAAAAACGAAAGAAATAGAAAAAACGTGAGTATATTTAAGTGAGAGAGAATATTAGTTATAAGGATAGTAATAGCGTAATTTTGAGAGAAGAAGCGAAGAAATGAATATAGCGTGGATGAATACCATAGCGTGGATAAACAATAAAGCGTGGATAAATAATGATAAGTTGAAGAATTTTATCTAATGTTTAATTAATAAATTTGATTAAATGTTTAATTAATAATTTATCAATTCAATCCGTAGTTTATATGTGTATGTTAGATTTTTTAAATTGAGACCTATATATTATTAAAGAATATATATTATTAAAAATATATATTATTAAAAAATATGTTATTACAAAAACATATATAAATTTATTATTAGTTTTTAATTAATTATTGTAGATTTAAAATATCCGAATATTTCTAAGCCCATGGAAATTCCGAGAGTTTACAGAAGAATAATCCCTTATTTGTAATAGCAGTAGATCGTAAAGGAAATTGCTAGTGATTTATTAATAATTTAGATAGCTCTAAGGATTAAATGCTATAAAGTTAAGATGTTAAAAAATTAAATTTTCCATCTTAATAATGTAATTAGAGTATGAATCTTATGTTATTTTATAAAGTTATAATTTTATAAATCTACCTGTTATACTGTTATGACTGTTAAAACATAAATTTGCTTGCTATAACGACTTAACATTTAACATTTTTTCATAGGAATATATCTAAAGCATAAACTATAAAAAAAACTCTGTCATAAGAGTATATCTATAGAATATATTTAAAGTATAAATTTTATATATATATATAAACATGTTGATATATATATATATATATATATATATATATATATATATATATATATATATATATATATATATATATATATATTAAGCATTTGAAAAATATAGAAATGTAGAAATATAAAATATACAATATAAAATATGAATTATAATTTTTTAAAATGAATTATAATTTTAAAAAATATAAGAATATAGAAAAGAAAATACACAGTATAAAATATGAATTATAATTTCCTTATACCCATCAGAGGAATTTTCAAAGAAATCCTTCTTTAAGTCTTTCAGTGCGTTTATCAAGAAAAATTTCTTTTCTTTTAAGAGAGTTATAAACAGTCATATGAAGGAATCTAATGAATTATCGATAGGTTTAATAAAGATGAGTTATGTATTACATTTTATATATATATTTAAACGTTGAGTTCAATCTATGTTTGCAAGAACTGAAAAGATTATTCCTTAAATTAACAGAATTCTTACTTTTTAATATAAAGAATATTTCCTCTCTACAAAGAGCACAATTTTCAGATGAGGCATTGAATGGAGGAGCTTTGGAGATAATATTCCAAAGTAAAGAATAGTTAGAATAGTTAGTGTTCTTTGATTTTAGATCCCATAGTAAATTAGATAGAGAAGTTGAAGATTTTTTATTTATATTCGTAAAAGAGCATTTATGGTTATTAAAACGGGACTTAAAATCTGTGGAAGTAGAGCCAACGTAATTAAATGAATTTAAATTAGTTTTTACATTACAATTATATACTATATTTTTAACTAAACAATTGTTATTTAACGGAGAATTAGATTTATTTCTACAGTTACATTTATCAAAATTTAAGTTTCTAGGAGCCGTATTATTCAGTTGAATATTGCTGGGGTTATTAATGGTATTCTGGTTAGGTTTTAAGTTTCTATTATTAATTCTATTAATATTCTGCGCTAAATTACAGGTAGTTGAATACATTAATTTTATAGTATGTCTATTAAATATTGAGTAATACCTATGTGTTCTAGGGAAGCATTTATCTAGAGCTTTAAAGAATAATTTAGCAATAGGAGTTTTAATACTTAATGAGAAAGGAGGAGCGAACCATAATATATTCCTAGTTCTATTTCTTTTTTTGTTTTTCGAATTATTGTAAGGTTTTCTATTATAGTTGTTAAAATTATGGTTATTTGTCATATCATTATTATCAATGTTTTTAATGTTATTACTATATCCAGCTCTACCTAACGCTTCGTTATAAAATTGCGCTTTATCTTCAAAAATCTTATTATTAGCTGAAATTCTAGAAATACGTTGCTGCACAGAGTTTACTATAGTGTTTTTAACGGATCTGGGGTGATTGGAATTAAAATTAACGTAGTTTAAGTTCTCGTTTATTTTGTGAAATGGATAATAAAGACTAGTGTTAAGGTTTAAAGTTACATCTAGAAAGTTAACTATTTTATAATTATTCTCTATTTCTACTTTAAGATTAAGGTAATTAAAAAGTTGTATAATTTCTTTTCTTTTCCTATTTATTTCACAGTTATTATTATTTTCTAGAAGTAATAGTAATAGAATATCGTCGCGATATAAACCTTTATTTATATTTATTTATTTATAAAACTAACCTATATTATATTTTATCTTATGAAAGCGCACCATAATTTGCCTTGGTGGCCCTTGAAATATGTATAATGAAATAAATATGGTTTTATAAATATAGTTTCCATTTGTTAATATATTGTATATTTACTCCAATAATTTGTTGAGTGCTTTATATCAGTTATAAAAATATTTTGCTTGTTGTATCCCAACAAATTAAATATAACCTCTACATATATATATATACATATATATATATATATATAACCTGTTTAGCTTGCTTCGTGTTTTTGGCTCCGGTGGCTGATAGCTTCATGACTGCCGTTTTCAGTTTGTTTGGCTTATATAACGTATGTTAATTGCTCTGGTCACCTTTTGGTCCATTGAGTGATTGCCGCATATCTCGAAAATTGCGTTTCGCTTTGTTTTTGACCACAGCCGAAATACGATCCCGCTGAAGTTATATATATATATATATATATATATATGACATAACCTGTGTATTTGCTGGCATTAGCGTACATCTGCACGCATATGTTAGTAGATATACTAAATTATCTCTATATATATAATTGAAAAACTGGAGAATAACATGGTCAACGGTAAAAAAGGGGATTTATTTGCAGTCTAACATTTGTTTCACTGATAGAGTTGTCTAAAAATTGCTGAACACTAAAAGCAATGCCACTCAATTTTAAATACGATGTTAACTCTACTAGATCATCGGAAACTGATCAAAACATATATGTGTAACCGGCAAATTTACAAATTCAAATGACATCATCAATAATAATATTAATAATGAAGATATAGAGAGAAAAGGAGGAAGAAAGGGTCATAGATACAGTAAAGAAAGAAAGGAAAGGAAGGAAAAAGAAAAAGAAAAAGAAAAAGAAAAAGAGAAAGAAGAAAAGGAGAAATTATTATAGATAGAAATATAAAGAGAGGAAGATATATATAATATGATGGTATATAGATAAGAGACAAACGTAAATAAGAATAAACGTATGATAGAGAGAAGAGAAGAAGGATAGAGGGACAAATAGATGAATAGACGTTAATACATAAATAAATGTAAATAAAAATAAATATATATATATATATATAAATATTTATGAAAAAATGGTGAAAATATGGTAATGTTAAATATATTTATGTGTATTGGTTATTTTAATAAATAAATTAATTAATCAGTTTTAAGTTATATTATATGATAAAATAGAATGATAGATTATGATAAAATAGAATGATAGATATGAGATAAATTTAGGGAGAGACATATTAAGATAAAGAGTGAAAATATATATATATAAAATAAGAATGTAAATATAAGAGGTTTTGATGTTGTTCTTTGATAGATGATGACAATTATAGTTATAATTATAATGATGATGATGTTGATAATGTGATATATAATGATGATGATGTTGATAATATGATATATGACCAAGTGGTACAATCTGGGTTATGGAATAGAAAAGATGGAATTAAGCTGGTCTAAAGTTCTAAAATTTAGTTGCTGATTTATGTCGACAAAAAATGTTATTTCAATTTTACTGTTAAGAAGAATCTTGTTGTAATTTAAAATTTGAAATATATATATATATATATATATATATATATATATATATATATATGTGTGTGTGTGTGTGTGTGTGTGTGTGTGTGTGTGTGTGTGTGTGTGTGTGTGTGTGTGTGTGTGTGTGTGTGTCTGTGTGTGTAACGAAGGAGGTGTGGTAAGGAACCAGATGGACCATAACGCACCAGAGTACTCAATACTTAGGGTAGTAGAGTGGGTAATAGGAAAATGTTAAAGACGGCTATTTCTGGACGCGTCCAGGAATAGTCGTCGAAACGGCTTGACGTCTGCCATCGGTCTTGAACATTTTCCTATATATATATATATATGTATGTATGTATATATATATATATATATATATATATATATATATATATATATATATATATAGGAACCGGTAAGACCCCGACGGCTGAGCTCAAGCCGTTTCGACGGCTATTTCTGGACTAAATTAGCCGTCGAAACGGCTTGAGCTCAGCCGTCGGGGTCTTACCGGTTCCTATTACCCACTCTACTACCCCAAGTATTGAGTACTTTGGTGCGTTATGGTCCACCTGGTTCCTTACCACATTTCCTTCGTTATATATATATATATATGTATGTATGTATGTCAAAAGGCAAAGGAGCTCTTAAGAGCCAATGGCCATCCAAAATCAGCGGGAGAGATGACCCCTTAGCCTTTGTCAAGGCAGAATTCTAGGGGAAGGAAAACTCTGATATAACACCTGCAACTCTGATGGTATCCAATGATGTTGACATGTTCTTCTTTTTGGTAAATATCATCTTGGTTAAAACAGTGGGACTGGCTTTGCGCAGTGCCTTTGCTCACTATAAAAGCTTCACGGCACAGGCATTGCTTTATATCTAGAGATCTCTCTGCACTTGTCGTCACATGGTACCATGGGCCCAGCACTGTGTGTCAATAATTGTCACAAGTGTAGTGTTTGTACCAGAGTTTTCAAGTCGTTGGCTGGACTAAAAAGTCGCACTCGTTCAGCGCATCGGTAGGGGTTCTCCTACATGGATATAAAATAGTGGCCGTACTCGAAAACGAGTTGGCAGCCACCATGTATATATATATATATAAATCTATATATATATATATATATATATATATATATATATAAATAAATATATATATAAATAAATATATATATATATAAATATATATATATATATATACATACATATATATATATATATATATATATATATATATATATATATATATATATATATATATATATACATATATATATATATATGGTGGCTGCCAACTCGTTTAATTTGGGGATCTGACTCTTCATGTAGAATATTCAGTTGTGGCACTCTATGATAGAGGGTAATCATCCCAATATGAACACCTTTAGTACTTCTTAATAGACTAGACTGTAATTTAAAGATAGGATACTTAAACTTAGAAACTGTTTATAACTGTATATGATAGGGACACATTTGTGACACCATTTAATGTACATTAGGATAATAAATTTAGTTATAGTAATCAGCTAGTTACCCCCCCCCCCCCCCCCTCACGCATTAACTCCCCTTAATCACACACACACTTCCGGAAAATAATACGATGTTAAGTCTCGCAACAAAAACAACCTACTCTATAATATTGGATTAAAGAATAACAAGCTGTAATATTCCAACCTAATTCATCAAGCATCCAATATAGAATCATCGTTGATTATGTGAAGGACATATAATCTATATATTACGTTTCCTGGATTGTGAAAATGATGGTGTATACGAAACACCATAACACTGTTTTGCTTCTCATTTTTTAATATTTTTTATATTTCTCTGCACACAAGCTTCTATATCATACATATAAAATACTTTACTAATACAACCCCCATAATACTCTTGATTGCCCGCTTAAAGTGCTTGTATTCCATATAACACCTTACCGCACTATAATCTTATATAAATAAGACACACGTGCATGCCCCACGTGTAACTATTGCATACACTAACTACTTATAACTATCCTCTTGCATCATCTTCGTAAACTGCCAATGTTGTATTATAACTTTAATTTAGTTGTAATTTTCTTTTAATATGACTTTAATCTTTGAATGTAAATTGCCATGCTAAAATATTATAATGGATGTCACCCCACTGTTCATCGATATATACATATGTTTCTGTATGTCTCTTGTGCTGGAAAGGAGGTCATGTATGTAAACAATCATTGAAAAATTGCTCCGAAGACCCCAAACCTCGGTTTGGAAGAAACAATTGTAAGCGAATAAATGGTTTGAACAGAACTTTGATTCATGTAATTTCTCTCTATATATATATATGTATATATATATATATATATATATGTATATGTATATATATATATATATATATATGTATATGTATATATATATATATATATATATATATATGAGCATTTTGAAGATAAGCCGACAAGACTTGTTTCGCTTTGCTGAGATCAAAGTGAGTGAATTTGTCACTACTTTAAAACAATAGCTTACGGTCTTCAAAATGCTTTTAATTAATCATAATGTGTATTGCAAAATACATTATATATACATCCATATATATATTGCTATTTCAGAGCTCCAATTCTAATTTTTAATTTCTGCCTGACCAACAACCGCTCTGCATAATCAGCTCCTGATTATTTACTAGATTTCTATAAGAATATAACATCAATGATCTCAGCAAACAGGTGGGGTAGTTGGCCTTGATAAGCTTCAACCAAAGCGAAACAAGTCTTGTCGACTTATCTCCCCTGTTTGCTGAGATCAAAGTGAGTGAATTTGTCACTATTTAAAACAATAGCTTACGGTCTTCAAAATGCTTCAAAATGAGGTTGTACTGGGTTATATGTTTCCAGTAGCACTCGAGAGAGATCTGATATACATACATACATACATGGTGGCTGCCAACTCGGTTTCGAGTACGGCCACTACTTTATATCCATGTAGGAGAACTCCTACCGATGCGCTGAACGAGTGTGACTTTTTAGTCCAGCCAGCGACTTGAAAACTCTGGTACAAACACTACACTTGTGACAATTACTGACACATAGTGCTGGGCCCATGGTACCATGTGACGACAAGTGCAGAGAGATCTCCAGATATAAAGCAATGCCTGTGCCGTGAAGCTTTTATAGTGAGCAAAGGCACTGCACAAAGCCAGTCCCACTCTCTTAACCAAGATGATATTTACCAAAAAGAAGAACAAGTCAACATCATTGGATACCATCAGGGTTGCAGGTTTTATATCAGAGTTTTATATCAGAGTTTTCCTTCTCCTAGAATTCTGCCTTGACAAAGGCTAAGGGGTCATCTCTCCCGCTGATTTTGGATGGCCATTGACTCTTAAGAGCTCCTTTGCCCTTTGACAGGTTTTGTTTTTAGTCCTGCAGGATGTCCAAAGTCACCCTCCTCAGCAAGAAACCTTGGTGGGGTTGCCAGTTTAGTCGCCAACAACCCGACCATGGGACAGGTTGTACTGGGATACATGTTACCAGTAGCACCAACTGGTGACCTGACATACATATATACATACATATATACAGACATACATATATATATATATATATATATATATATATATATATATATATATATATATATATATGTATATATGTATATATATATATATATATACATAAATATATACATATATACATATGCATACATACATACTATCATATATACATATATACATATATGATGGCTGCCCCCTCGTTATCGAGTATGGCCATTGCACGATATACCATTATTAATAATTATTAATCAATTCTATCGTGCAATGCCTGTGCGTGAAGATATTTTTTAAAGTGAGGATAAACTGTGCACTGAGACAATCCCACTCTCTGAGCGACACTAGCTATAACCCGAAAAGAAGAAAAGATCAACATCATCGGTAACTACAGAGCCTCAGGTTTTATATCGGAGTTATCCATACATACATACATACATACATACATACATACATACCTTTCTTTGTTTTTCAGAAAATAAAACTGCCTACAGAAGAATGTATAAATGATGATGGTTGTATTTCCTCTCCATCTCTCGATGATCCAGGAAATAAATTCTCATTAAAGCCTGCCATATTTTGTCTAGGAATTTCCACACCATTGATTATATCTGGAATCCTCTTTACTTGGTCTCCCTATAACATTCATCCCCTGCATGTTTTTCTTTTACCAATTATTCTGTGTCTATTATCATTTCTCTGGACTCCTGGATTACAAGTGGACTTGTATCGTTCTTCCGACGGTCGAATGGACGGTCGTCGGAAAACTTCAATGATGTATGCCACAGTGAAAATAATTGCAATACCCTTTTGCATTTCAATTGTACTCCTGACACGGTTCAAAGACCTGCGCTCTTTATATTTCATTGACTTTATTTCCGATGGTTTTCATCAACTCTCCAATTTCCATGTCTATATCCTTGTCATCCTAATTTCATTGGCTGGCTTACTTGTTGTCTTAACAGGACTCCTTTGTACAAAGGTAAACAAAATTACTTTATCTATCTATATATTACTAAAAGTCTGATTGTTTGCTTGCTCGCTTGCTTGCTTGTCTGTAATGTAATACAGCCAAAAGGGCGCATAATGGGAAAATACTTTGAAAGGAAGTTGCCTCTGAAATGGAGATACAAATGGAATAAAACAAGTTTCGAGTAAATCGAGGCACGGGTTCCTGAGATATGGGGTTTCTGGGTACCTTCATAAACAGAGAGAGGGGAGGATAGAGAGAAAGAGATAGTGGTTGTGAGAGAGTAGATTGAAAGAGAGACATAGAGAGAGAGAGAGAGGAGACAGAGAAGGAGAATGAAAGAAAGAGAGCTGGTGTTGTTGTTATGTATATATATATATATATATGTGAGTGTGTATATATATATATATATATGTGCGTGTGTCTATGACCAGTGTATATAGAGCACAGGCACCTACATATATATATATATACACACACATACATACATATATATGTATACAAACACAAATATTTATATATATACATACACACACGTATATATATACGAGCCTTCCAATTTCATTTCACATTATATACATGTCTGTGTATATTTTGATTATTTAAAAATTATTTTTAAGTGAACATGATTTTAAATAAATATTTTGAAGTGAACGGGACCCAACGTGCCACGGGTGGTCTAGTTTATTTTAAAACTGATATAAATTTGATGTTAGTCAAAATATAATATTTGTCCTTCAAATAATTCTGATAGCAAGATTGTCAGCATAATGTATATCCTATGTGAATGAAAGTGTATTTAATATGATAATTTTTGGAAAGATGATTATATAATCCCTCCTCCACTCTGGCTTTATTTGGTTCCCACCACTATTTCTTTATGGAGTAGTCTTCTAGTAACTCACGAGCCTGTGATATCTGATCGAAATCAATTCAGAAAAATTTACTGTTGGCTTCTGTTTCACATCAATATCACATGAGTGGCTACAGTGAGACAAAAGTTTACATTTTCAAGGTGATTATCATCATCGAAAGTGTTTTCTTAATAGGTAAAAGAACGTATTTGTATCCTGAAGCTATTTCCGGGATATTTGAGTTGAAATGTTAATAAGGACCTCATTTCATTAGGGTTAGCAAAATACTTGGTATCAGATATATAAAGGTATGTAAAATAATCTAATAACATTAACATTATGGTCAAAATTATAGATATTACTTCCATTATCTTTAACCTTTACTATTAGAATTCACCAGCTGTACATTATATCATAAATATTACCTCTTTTCTATAGACGGGACTCACTACGACGGGTATGTTGATTCCATCAGTGGTGTCAACACCAACAGTAATTGGAATCACCTTATTACAGTGTTTATCTGTTGAGGAAGATTACTGTAATATCCACAGTTTTTCGATTATTGCATCATCCATTCTCGCGGCCCTCGTCTGGATTTTACCATTACTACTTTATGGTCCAACGTTTACGCGACCCAGCGACATCTTACTGAAACCATTTCAAGAATCGTTTCTACAGTTTAACTGGATTCCTCTTTTTCTCGACCAATATTTAATACTTAATTATTACCCAAACGGGTTTGACTCTCAGCAGCACGAGGAGATCATTGGTGACCTCAATGAAGCTAAATGCAAGAGTAAAGTATTTATCTGTACTACGATGTATAATGAGAAAACACTTGAAATGAAACGACTTTTACAAAGTTTGGATAACGTAGCAAGATCACCAAATCTCCAACATGTTTATAAGGAAGCTCACATTTTTATGGACAATGGTTCGAAAGAAAATTCTCTTAATAAAAATTCTTTGATACTTATTTCGTTGATAAAGTCACTTGATAGTATAAAACTTAACTCTTTAAAAACCTACCTCACTCCGTATGGTGTTCAAATGAACTGGATTCTAAGAAATGATTTCCAGTTATATGTACATTTCAAGGACTGTCAGAAGTTTAAGGCCAAGAAACGATGGAGCCAGGTGATGTATATGAATTATATTCTGAACTATCGATGTAAAATTTTGAATTTAATTGGAAATGTTAGTCAAGCGTTCCACGGGATGGAAAGTTTACCAGAAAATTTCTTTAGTGATACGAAATATATACCAGATCATCACTTATCGTATACTGGGAGACTCAAACCAGATGATGCACATAGAAAATTGTGCAAAGAATATGAAAATTCCACTGGTAAAACTATGAGAAACAAGAGGAGACAACCAAATCACTCTTCGGTTTTAAAGATGGAACTCGGAAAACTGCATAGTATTTTAAAATCCAGATATGGAGAAGCTTACAAGAATATAGATGCACGTTCCCCTCAAAATAACACGTATTCATGTAGAGCTGAATTTTCAGAACTTCCAGTTCTTCAGTCGATATCAAATGTTTTAGATTTGCTAAATAAAAGACTATATTCCAGATCTATGATGACAAATTATGAATTACCGTTTCAGATTACTAATGAAGAGTCTTCGAGTGAAGAATCTGGGATACAATCCATAGCGTATACAATATCGAGAGACAGTTTGGACCTGTGTCATGAAATTACTTCGGAAGATAATATTCTAGATGCTTCTGAAAATGAAATTGAAAGCACCGACATGTCTTCGTCAAACGATGACCACACTGTTGTAAACAAAGTTTCATTACATAACGATATAGAGGAAAATACTTCTGATTTTACATGTCTTCAAGCAAATACAATCAAAGAAAACGTACAACAGACTAAAAGAGCGTCAACGTTTAAGAAAAACATTTCCTTCCCAATAATGTATCCTTTAGTCACGGCCCCTCATCAATCCGCAACACTTCCATTTTCCAATTCTAACTATCCAGTTTGCAACTATAGTTTTGACTTAAAACCTAAGCATTTCATGGTTGAAAAAGCATTCTGGAGTAAAAAGATGCAATATGATATTAAACATGTCTGCAGCAAAGGCAGACAAAGAGGAACAAATCGGAATTGTCTGAATTCATCGACACTTCCTATATCATCAAATTCAAAATTGTCGCCAAGAAAACTTACCAATTCCGATAAAGACCCTTCAGAAAGCCTGCATTACAATTCATTTCTGAAGTCTAATTATTTTGATGATTATACCTACATACTGGCCACAGATGCCGACATGGAATTTAACGACAAGAGTCTTTGCCAGCTTATTGACCTTTGCAACCGAGATAAGAGTATAGGAGGGGCTTGTGGTAGAACATCACCAATAGGACACAGCAATACTCCAGTGGTTTGGTATCAAAAGTTCGAATATGCTAAAGGTATATCACTTCTTTTTCATACATAAATACACACACACAAACACATGCACACAAATGCACACACACACACACACACAAACAAACACACACACACACATACACACACACACACACACACACACACATATATATATATATATATATATATATATATATATATAGATATAGATAGGTAAATATACACGGGTGTGTATGATTGTGTATAGAAGATTATATTAATAAGAGGAATTCCAACTTTGTCTGATTGACTCGTTTTATTTACAATCCTTTAAAATATATATAATGGTATTATAATGAAATAGTATGATAGAATATTAAATTCTAAGTGTTAATTGAACAAGTACTTTCATGCTTTCGCAATCTTCAGGTTCATGATATGTGGTGACAGTCGAGTTTGCAATTTTCAACTGTTGAAAATTGCAAACTCGACTGTCACCACATATCCACATATCATGAACCTGAAGATTGCGAAAGCATGAAAGTACTTGTTCAATTAACACTTAGAATTTAATATTCTATCATACTATTTCATTATAATACCATTATATATATTTTAAAGGATTGTAAATAAAACGAGTAACTCAGACAAAGTTGGAATTCCTCTTATTAATATATATATATATATATATTATAATTCCGTGATTACTACCGCCGAGGTCCGACGAGCTGTTGATTCCAGAGTCGGACCAGATCGATACAGATCGAACCTTGAGCTGATAAATACCGAAACGCACATCACCAATCAATAAACGTAATGAAGGCTTAAAAATCGTCCTTGTATTATTATATTACACCCTGTCTAGCTCTACACCTCGCCACTAACGTGAACCTAATCATCGGGTGCTCACCTGGGTGAACCTACAATAACTTCACGTTAGACTCCCTGGATATATATATATATATATATATATATATATATATATATATATATATATATATATATATATATATATATATATAGTTATATCTATAGATATACAGAGTGGGTAACCGAGTCTGCGTCAATTGTTAATATATAGACATGTATACATACGTGTACTACTGTGAACGAAGGGTGATATAAACACATCCATCAAATGTTACCTTGTGATTGTTTAGATGATATACACACCTTCTTATGAATACCCAACTAGGTCCGAAAATCGATTAAAAGTGTCCGTTATTTTTTCAATTTACAGGAAAATTCATACTTCTGGCATTTTACATGTCTGTATATTAAAAATGTGCATATTTATATACACATTGGCGCAATCTCAGTTACCCAGTCTCACTCTGTATATATAGAGGTATAACTTCGGCCGCTTAGAGCACTTTCTAATATATATATATATAATGTAATCTGAGTTTTTCTAATATTAATAATATTCGATTCATTTGCAATTATGCAAAAAACCTCTCGTTTAAAGCCACGTCATTAGAATGAAGCCCTCATTTTTGCTCTTGTGTTGGCATGTAAACAGAACTGCAGACACTAACGTTTCTGGGTTTTACAATTCATCACTACAATATACTGGTTACCTGCCAACTGTCAGAGCTAGTGAAAATATAGGATATTGTATATAACATACAGTGACTGATAGGCCTGATTTGCATATTAGCAGACTGGCTGATCAGTCAGATCGGCATATTAGAAGATCCACTATTCAGCCAGATTTGCATATCAGTAGGTTGAATCCCATGTTCACTCGCATGTATTACGCAAAGGATTATTGCATTTCATCAGAGATAGAAAATTTATTGTAGTACAAAGTGACGTCGTCGCATTCCTGCAACAAGCATCACTCACTTCTAACTAATCCGATGTACAAACCACTGGCACAGAGAAATTCAGAATCGTTTGCGCATCTGATCTATCTATCTATCTATATATATATATATATATATATATGTGTGTGTGTGGTGTGTGTGTGTGTGTGTGTGTGTGTGTGTGTGTGTGTGTATGTGTGTGTGTGTGTGTGTGTGTGTGTGTGTGTGTGTGTGTGTGTGTGTGTGTGTGTGTGTGTGTGTGTGTGTGTTTTGCAGGTTTTTGATGTGAAATCGTGTGTTGAATAAAAATTGAGTGTGTTTTTTTATTATTTCTAGTAATATTATAACAATATGACCCTGCCCAGATATAACTATATATATAGATATATATAGAAGGATTTAAATGGATACAGTAAATTCCTTTTAACTAAACTGTATCTATTTAAATCCTTCTATTTTTCTCCGGATTACTTTTGGAACTACAACTGGAACCGTCGAGCAAACTCTACGTGAGCTGTCCATCTACTGTGTGTAATATTTATATTACAACACTACGGAAAATGCTGTATATATATATATATTCTAACTCGTGTGCTCCTTCTCCACATTTTATAATTACATATATATATATATACATAGATATATGTGTCTGATGGTAGCTAAGATGCTTCCATAGGCGGTATGCCGGTTGAGCACTCTATACTCTTACAGAGCAGAGTATGATAGAATAGAAAACGAAAAATCAGTGATGCATCTGAACTCAATTTATTGTGTTACAATTGTTTCACCTGCGGACAGCTCGAGACGCGATCATTGTGTGGATCTGTCTGATTCTGGACCCGCAGGTTCGACGGACACGTCTAATGATTTCGGACTCACTGGGTGAGAGAATATGCTCCGAAATCATAGACGGTTCAAGTTCCTCTCACTATCCAAACGGAACTAGAACTGTTAATGTCTGATTCCTGGGTATGTCACTATTTATAAACCAAATTTTGTATTTTATCTGATGAGTGCGTACCAAAGTGTTGGTACCCGTGAAATATATATAATAGAACAAATATGGTTTTATAAATATAGTTTCCATTTCTTAATATCATTGATATTATACTCCAGAAAACTTGTCGAGTGCTTCAAAACTGTTATAAATATATTTGTTTAATTACCAACAAATTAAATATCTCTTTACTATATATATATATGTATATATATATATATATATATATATATATATATATATATATATATATATATATATATATATATAAAGAAAAAGAGATGAAATCGAAAATGCAACTGGAGTCTTATTTTTTTTTTAAATATATATATTTATTAAAATATATATATTTTTAAAAAAATATATATATTTATTAATATATATATATTTTTTTTAAAAATAAGACTCCAGTTGCATTTTCGATTTCATCTCTTTTTCTTTATACTTTCACTCGTGTAGGACACCTCGGTTATTTTTCATTTTGTAAAAAAAACCTCACTTTCTAATATATATATATATATATATTTATATATATAGAGAGAGAGAGAGAGATATAGATATAATTAAATTATTTTTCCATATCTTACGTTAAATATTTTTCATCTTGACGTAATAGTCACTTATATGTCTGAATTACTGTTGGCTTCTTGCTTACATTAATTTCTCTATTTCCATTTATATATTTATAGTCGGAATTTTTCCTTGAGTGCTTAAAATTATTTGTGACTAATCCCGGTTTTTTTTTTTTGAAACCGCGATAATATTGCTTTATGCTGAACTCCATATCTTTTGTTGAGTTTTTTCCGAATGTGTTGACTGCAGTGTCTTGTAAACAGACATTCGTCTCATTCTGACGTCACTAGCCCTGTCTCCATGTGTGTTTATTAATTCAATTCCACACGAGGTTTGACTAGCCTTTTTTTTTAATTCCCCTTTGGCATATTTTAGCTGTGAGTCTTAGTTAACGTTGTTGAGCACTACTGAGGAACGACTCCAACCGTGACTAACCCCACTGAAAAGTTTCGTGAAATAGTCTTTTTAAGACTATATAGAGCATTTGTAGATTTTTTTCAAAATTGACGGGGAAGTATTTACTCTTAATTTTATTTTGAGTTAAGATTCTATTGATTTTTTCCTCGGATTACACAAAATTTGTGGATAAAATTTCTGGTCTTGATTTGTTTTGAATTGGGATTAAATTGTTTTCCCATATCTTACGTTAAATATTTTTCATCTTCACGTAATAGTCACTTATATGTCTGAATTACTGCTTCTTGCTTACATTAATTTCTCTATTTTCATTTATATATATATATATATATATATATATATATATATATATATATATATACGATATTAATAAATGGAAACTATATTTATAAAACCATATTTATTTTATTATACATATTTCAGGGATACCAAATTAAATCATGGTATGCCTTCATCAGACAAAATACAATATATAACAGTTTTACAAATAAGCTTTGACGTACCCTTTTAAAATGCAACCGTTATTTTTGGAAGCCATCTGGATAGTGAATTGTTTATATTATTTTAATAAGTCTTAGTCCAAATACTTGTCGAGTGCTTTATATCAGTTATAAAAATATTTACTTGTTGTATCCCAACAATTTTAAATAGAACTTTTGCATATATATATAATATATAGAAATGGCTTCTACAGGACTAGAACTGTTTCATTCAGGCTTTCCTGATTATTTCCCCCGAATGAAACAGTTCTAGTCCTGTAGAAGCCATTTCTATATTAAATATTAATACTCTGGTATGTATTGAGTACCTTACTTACTAGGGTTACCCCCGATTAAAGCTGGGATATATATATATATATATATATATATATATATATATAGGTGTGTGTGTGTATGTATGTATGTAAAAGGTAAACACAAATAACAACACAATCGGTCTAGTATATTGAAGGAATATATTAGGTTAATGCTTGAGATAGCAGCAAGAGGGTCTTAACGTTTTGGACGCTAGTCCTTCGTCAGAAGAAAGAATGATAAATAAGATAGATTGAGGGGACGGGCGGGGTGGAATTGGAAAAAAATGTCTTTAGATAAAAATAACAGCTCCATTCATGTTGACATCGCTTGGAAAATATATACATATACTGTCCCACTCTCTGTTCGATTTGTGGTTATATCATAATCCCAAAACGTTTTACTATGCAAATATTATCCACCCGTTTACGGCTGCCTTTCGCGCTGATAATACTCCAATTTTACGAATATTCATATATATGTATATATATATATATATAGCTCTGACGATCCTGTGATAATCAGGTGAAACTCCGCAGAAACAAGACTAACTATTTACCCGTAATAAAATAAATACATACATACATATGTGTGTGTGTGGTGTATGCATGTAAGAATGAGATTTTCTTTCTGACTTAACACCATTTTATTTTCGGTTTTTAGATTTCTGGATGATCAAGAGCTCACAGAATGTGATTGGCTGCGTGATGTGTTGTCCAGGTTGTTTCAGTTTGTACCGTGCTTCAGCAATAAAAGATGTCATGCATACATATTGCCAACCAATTCAATCGGAATTCGATGTTTTCGTCAAAGACCATGGTAAGAACAGCGCTAAAAAAATCATTAGAATTGTCTTGGTTTTCTGCTTTTTCTTTTCGTCTTGAGATATAAACCAGTCTTAAAATGGTCAATAAATTGTGCATCAAAAGTTAAAGATCCATCAAGACTTGCAGGTCCGTGAATAAGGACGCCTAATCGCATTGTGTGTGGAATTTGGAAAACGGAAACTGACGAAGGCTTTCGTATATATAACTATAAATATATATAATATATATATATATATGTATATATATATATATATATATATTGTTATACTTTGGGAGGGTCATGTTGCCAATAAGAAACACACGCACCAGTTGCTTTCACTTCAATTTATTATATATTTATAAATTTATAAATTTACAAATTTCTGGTTGGTTGGTTGGTTCCACAACCAGATAGTTGTTTATATATATAGTCATAGTCCTTTCGTCACACACTCTGTGACCTCTTCAGTGACTGGGGATTCCTTTCTTCGTTTCTGTGCCTTTCCTTTCTTCTATCCTACGCCATTTTGTTTCTGTGTGTGTGTTGTGTGCTCAGTTTGCGCATGCGCCACATCCGGGTGTCTGTGTGTGTTTGTGTTCATTTTTCTATTTTTCTATTTATATTTTTCTATTTGTTTATTTATTTATTTATTTATTGTTGGTTGGTTGTTTGTTCTATGTGTGTGTGTGTTTTCATTTTGTCCTGTGTGTGTTTTCAATTGTAAGTTGTTTGTTCTATGTGTGTGTGTGTTTTCATTTTGTCCTTAATTGTAAGTTGTGATGTTGCTGTTCCACTCATATTTTCTATTTAATTTTGGTTTTAATTCTTTTATGCTTACTGCCTCTGTAATTTGCCTAAACATTGCGTCTTTTATGTGTGTGGATTCTATTTTTATTTCTATGCTCTCTAATCTACCCCTGTGTTCTATCTTAGCATGTTGGTAGAGCACAGATGATTCTTTATTATCTTGGAGGTCTCGCCAGTGTTCATTTATTCGTTCCCCTATACTACGAGCTGTCTCACCTATGTACACTATATTTTGGTTTCTACATTGTCCTTCAGTACATCTTATGCTATACACTACATTTCTAGTTTTACAGTTAATATGGGGGCTTATTTTACAGGTTATACATTTCTTATCTATACATGAGGGTCTTTGGAACGGGTATGTCTTGCTAATAAGTGTTTTTACGGAGGTACCAGGTATTTCTACTATCTTAATATTGAGATTATGTTTATTTAGGGCCCTTCTAAATTTGTAGGCTAGTTCGCCTCTAGGGGTTGTATTGATGAACATTACACTCTGGTATTTATTGCTATCATACCATGATTTTATTCTATTGGCCTTGTTCCTAGTTCTTTCTATTCTATTCCAAAATTTGCTCCTATACAAGGGGCAGGTCCCATTTATGTCATTATTTACCATTTTTTTACCATTTTTTCCCATTTGGTTCTGGCTCCTTTATACACTCTGATTCTATCTCTCTGATTGTAGCCAGAGAACTGCATACGGTAGATGAAGTGTTGTATGTGTCTCTCTAGTTCTTCGGGGTTGCACAT
>OZ024741.1:203687454-203719954 GCA_964016885.1 Eledone cirrhosa
GAGCTTGATCAATGATATTTTATAGAAGAGCTATGTCATCAGCAAAACACCTATCACACATAGCAGTTTGGTAGGTTTCGCTTACTTCTCCCTTGTGTCAATGTAAAGCCGAGATCTTGTTCATTAACATTGACTTCCTTCATGGCATTGTCCAGGGTGATTATGAAAAGATATGGTGCCAGGAAGGACATCAGGAACAATATATTTATAATCTTAAATGTATTTAGGCATTTAACGATATAGTTATAAGCATAAATATATTTAGAAATACAATAATATATTTATAGTCATAAATATATTTATACACCAACAGCTATTTATAGCCATAAGTATATTTAGACGTAAAAGACAATGTATCTTAATAAGATTTCTTTAAATCAATATGATGTTAACTGGCAGAGTCGTTACAGCGTTGGATTAAATGCGTCGGTTTTTAAGATCCAATCCAGCCGAGGTCATCTTTGTCTTTTATTCTTTAGGATTCGATTAATAAATTACCAATCAAAAAGTAGTGAATTGGCGAAATTGTTAAGAGTATCGAATAGGATGCTTTACAGTATTTGTCCTAGCGCTGTGGATTCTTAATATAAATTCTCCCTTCTTCTGTCAGCATTTGCGACCAATTATCAGTAATGAAAAGACCAATAGAAACATTGTTTCTGTGGTCTATTCTGATGGTAAGCTCCTTTCGTTTACTTTTTTTTAAAACTAATATCTATACTCTGACTTTATTGACCAGATCTTCAAGACGGACAGCTTCAGTTCAAACAGTACTATTTAATCTTACTTCTGATGACTGCCGTACTCTACGCTGCTTTAATCCACCCTAGAGAAGCTTGGACTCTGATTCATGGTCTTACCTTTTTGGTGGTTTTCCCGGCAATGTACATATTGTTGCCCTTTTATGCCATTTCTAATATTGTCGACCAACGATGGGGAACACGTGAGAGTGTAAGTAACAATTAATATTCCATATCTTTTTCACCGCTCTCATTTCAGGGTAGTCTCCAAATCTGGAACAGTGCTGCTGTCATACAGACAGACGGCATCCAGAAAAAGGCCACTTGTTTGACTAGCATAAAGCCAGTGACAGACATACTCCACCCTCTCCCACGGACCTTCTGATTCCTCTCTCTGCCTTTCTACCGCTACTACAATGGTATCTGCTTCTTAGAGCTGGCTGACCTCATGCTACCTCTACTCAAGTACTCACGCCTCACTTGTCTTTCTTTTTCTCTCATCCTCCATATTATGTACAGCACCCGAACCTGTTACTAATCTCTACGCGGAGTCATTTTTCTCCAGAATGTCATCCCTCTAGAATTATTTCCCTCTGTGTCTCTACTGCAAAAATCCTTCTGCAACAATTTAAACTCAGTAAAAGCATCAAGCTCATCGGTCTAGGGTGGCCTACAAATGCCAAAGGTACTGCAAGATAAAGAAATACTTGCTAAGTGCACGATGACTCCATTATTATACATCAGCAATAAGCACCTGTAATTATTGTGAAAATTAATTTTTGATAAGTGGATTCAGAGTTAAGTGGTTAGATATACATGTCAGTATTTTGTGGCCAGATATAAACGTTAACTCTTAATATCCAGTAATGATTTAGCAGAGAATATCTAAAAAGAGGTTTCTTAATTTAAATGTGTATAGTATCTTTTCTAGTGGACAGTTTGTTGTAAAAATTTGTTATCTTAGTGTAAAGATTTATTTTTTAATGTGATGCAGTTAAAGTACTGCTTTGAACATTTCAAGAGTGACTTGCTAGATTGGTTTCACGTAGTTTCACGTGGTTTGTTTAACTCAAATGTTTGTCGTATTTTTATTAGTGCACAGATTGTGAAAAATTGCAGTATTAAAGTTTTCATGTGATGTATTCCCAGTGCTGTATTGTATTTTTCCAGAATGTCTTGTTAACATTTCTTGTACTACAGGACGTAATATCATTTTTTAAATTGACTGGCTGCAATTTTTGCCAAAACAAATGCTGAAAAATTCCCAATTTCTAATATGGAGTTTTACGCGTTTTATACTGAACAATATTAAATTTATTAAGTATTGCCTAATTTAATCTCAATGTATTGCTTCGAAGAGTCTTAATTACGTAGACAATTGGTGTACTAATGTAAATTAATATTCATTTTTTTATCTATTTCAGTTCCTAACATTAATTTATTTCCGTTTGCAACAATGTAATCTTGTTTGTATGCATTAAACTAAATGTGTTCAATCATGATGTCAGAATGTAGGGTTTTGTTTCATAGAACCAGAGCCGATTTTGGTTGAGTTGATGTCAAAAGACGTAATCGTCTTTGGGGTGTTTGCAGTAGATGGTAGTGTTACTGAGCAGTCGGGGAACTTCTCAGAGAAACCAGAACAACACCGCCTTTGTCAGCCGGTCTCAACCATATATCGCTTAAATGAGTGAGATGTCTAAGTATGTAACATCGGTGAATACTGATATTAAGATATTTGAGACACCTTCCAACGTTAAACAGATCAAAATCAAGCAATAACTAATTTGCTCCTACCACTTTCTGAATGTAAGCCAAACCCGAAGAGCGGTGCAACTTTGGCGTACATACCGCAATAATAAAAAACACAACTGTATTCTGTGTCGAGTAAATTGGTTAATCTCCCACTACAAATAGAGGATTTTCTGCCATAAAACATTATTGCATTTGTTATTACTTTAAATTTGGTTCAAATCCTACCGAGTTCAACTACTGAGGTTCATATAATTAATTTCCCTTTCCTCAAATGGCAGGACTTGTGCCTAAATTAGAAACCATGATTACTATACACTAGAGCGCGCAGAATAGGTGAAATGGTTAGAGTGTCCGAAATATACTTTGTGGCATTCAGACACAGCTATTTACATTCTGAATACAAATCCTAGTGACTTAAACCTGAAAATAAAACACCAGTCAAGTACTAGGATCGATATATTCGACTTTCTGACTCCTAAAATCGATTTCCTTGTGCCTAAATTAGAAACAATTATTATCATACATATTCTTAATCATTTTTGCAGGATATCGTTAGCTCAGGATGTTGCATGCATGGCAAACTATTCTCGAAGAAAACAAACAAGTGCGAGAGACAAGGTGAGAGAGTGGTATACTTTTTTATAAGATATTCTTTAATCGGACTGTTTCCTTTTTCCTTTGTGGCCCAGAATACCATTTTCCACTACCAAATCGAGAGGAGGGCATCTCACACAAGTAAGGATCTCAGCGTCGTGGAATGGCTAGTGCAGCACATATCGCCGGCCGTTCTCTGCGACAATCATCTTGCCATCATGTCCCTCGGGGCCAGCAGCTGATATATACTGTCCATCCGAAGATTATATATGTGCGTGTGTGTGTGTGGGGGGGGTGTATATGTGTGTGTGTGTGTGTGCATATAAAGCAACACCAAAATTCAGCCCGGAGCATGTATACATCGCTATTTCAGAGCACCATTCCTAATATCTAAGTTTTGGTGGACCGGCAATCGCTCTGTATAATCAGCTCCTGATTATTACTGGAATTCTATAAGAATCCAGCTTCTATAATTGTTGGCGAAAGCAGGGGAGTACGTGGTTCAGATGAACGCCAACCAGCTTCTCTCCCTTCTTTCGCCGAAAAGAAGTAAGTGACATAGTCACTACTTTAAAACTGATAGCGTATGGTCTTCTAAATGTTTTTAATTAAATATACGGTATATTGCCTAATATATATATATATATATATATATATATATATATATATATATATATATATATATATATATGGGTTTGTGTGTGTGTGTACATATACATACGCATACACATATATTATATATATATATATACACACACATATATACACCCAAATATATATATATATATATAACGAAGGAAATGTGGTAAGGAACCAGGTCGCCCATAACGCACTAAAGTACTCAATACTTAGGGTAGTAGAGTGGGTAATAGGACCCCGACTGCTAAGCTCAAGCCGTTTCGACGGCTAATTCTTGAGTCCAGAATTAGCCGTCGAAACGGCTTGAGCTCAGCCGTATATATATGAGAGACGTAAAATAAGAAAATTATAAAAATTAACTTACTTACTAAAATTTCACTGCAACTAATTAGTTTCTGAAAGGGAATAAACGTAGTTTCCGAAGAAACGTACGTTTCTTTTTTTATTTTACGTCTCTCATATTATTGTTCTGCATCCCCATGCATTGAACCACAAAGTTACTAAGACAAAACCTATATATTTGCTGGCATAGGTATGCATCTGTATATATATGTTAGTAAATATACTAATTCTTTATAATATATATATATATATATATATATATATATATATATATATATATATATATATATATATATATATATATAAACGTTTGAATATGTATAATAAAGCCAAAACAATGCAGGTATGGACATAGAAAAAGAATGCAATTGCAAAAGATATTGTTGACAAATTGTCTTTTACCTTAGATTTATTTAAATGTCCTTAATTTTCGAGATAATATCTCTTCTCCAGAGGGAAATAAAGGTCTCAAACCAGCCTTCTAAATATCTTGCCAAGCCATGCTGACAGGAAATAGTATAGAGTATCTGTTCTATCTCTAATGTCAAAGAGTTAAAATTAGATGGATAAAGAGTAGTCTCCCTTTAAAAGGGGTTTGTTTAGGTTTTTTTGTTGGTTTTTTATATACATGCCTGTTTAAGTGTGTGGGAGAATGCATGAAGGTGTAAGTATGTGAGTGTGTGTGTGTGAGTGTGAGAAGATAAGTCTATTCGTAAATGTGGGGGATAGGTGTTATCTGGTGTTAGAACTGATTTTGTGTGTGTATGTGTGAGAGACAATAAGTGGAGGTGTAAGCGTGTGTATGGGGTGTGTAAATATGGGGCTAGAAGCCCTATCAGGTTATAAATTGGGTGTTGAGTTCTAGTCTATTATTGATTGGTGGTTGTGTTTTATCTATAATTAGTGCTTCCTTAATTCTAAGATTGCCGAGGTTTCTTTCCTTAGTTTCTATCCTAACTGTTATGGTTTTGTCGGTGTTTTTGCATTTAACTAGGTGTTTCTTAAATGAGGAAGCGTTAGTATTGAGGTGTTCTTTTATTCTTATCTGGAGTGGTCTGGTGGTGCTACCTACGTAGAAGTTGTTGCATTTGTCACACTCTAGTCTGTATACGACGTAAGCCTGGTGGCATAGGTCTATGTCGTTGATGGGGCAGTTGGCCAGTCTGCAGCAGCTGCCACGTCTGGTGGAGTCCCCCGGTTAGCTGTCCGCGTAGAGAAGGACCTGAGTGGGCCAGTTGGATATCTAGTCCCTCTCGTCTGATGGCTCTGCGGATGGCTGTTGTTGTTTCTTCACTGAAGTGTGGGAGCTTCAGGAAGCAAGTGTTAGTGCCTCGGGTGTGGTGTCCTCCGTCCCCTCCGGCACGGTTTGTGGTGGACGTCGTGCATCCGTTCAGCCCGAGTACCTCCAAGAAACGTGCGGCGTGCGTGTCTCGGTCTCCAGCGTCGGTGCATTTATTCCGGATACGTGCCAGTTCGTTCCCTATGTATCCGAACTTGGCACCGAGTGGGAGGGCCAATCTGAAATGCACGAACAGGTCCCCGCCGGCGGCCCCTTCACAGAAGCAGGCGCGGATGTCGCCCTCCTCTGTTACCCCGAACTGGAAGTCCAGTAGGGACAGGGATCCGCGGTCATCGGGGTGTTCCATGCTGAACTTTATACTGGCGTCCATGCTGGAGAATATTGTGTATATTTTGTCTGCTCCTCACGGGATGATGTAAGGATGAGTATGTCATCTACATATCGGGTGAAGAAGGCATGGGAATGGCAGGTGTTGAGGGCTCGGCATTCTAGCTGGTTCATGTAGGTGATGGCCAGCAGGCCCGATAGGCTGGATCCCATGGGTAATCCTGTTGTCTGTCTGTATGTGTGGTGGTGGAAGGTGAAGTACGTGTTGTCTACTGTGAAGGACAAAAGCTGGTGTATGTCCGTCGGGTGGAGGCCATAGCAGTGGATGTCCTCTGCGACCACGCAGTCCGTCAATAAATCGACAGCTGGATGAGCGGGGACTGTAGTGTAGAGGGAGACAACGTCTAGGCTAAAAGCGTATTTATTTAGTTTAAGTTCTTCTGGCTGGAGTTGGTGTAGCCTACGTATAAGGAAAAGAAATCGAAAATACAACTGGAGTCTTTTCAAGAATATTTATTTATTTCCTTTACCGGTTTCCCAGTTCTTATGCTTTTCTTGTGTTTTTTGCAACAATAAGACTTTAAAGGGATGGCAACAGTCCGTCCTCCTGGTATTTTAATCATATTAATATATATATATATATATATATATATATTAATATGATTAAAATACCAGGAGGACGGACTGTTGCCATCCCTTTAAAGTCTTATTGTTGCAAAAAACACAAGAAAAGCATAAGAACTGGGAAACCGGTAAAGGAAATAAATAAATATTCTTGAAAAGACTCCAGTTGAATTTTCGATTTCTTTTCCTTATACTTTCACCCATGTTGGAATCTTGTTATTTTTTCTTTTTCTTTTTTTGTTCTTTTTTTGAATTTGGTGTATACGTTCGTATGGGTGCGGGTATATTCGTCCCGCCGGGTTTACGTACGTGTGTGCGTGTTTATGTGTATGTGCATGTATTTGTATGTATGGCGTGTGTTTTCGCGTATGCACGTGTATGTACGTATATAGATGTGTGTATGTATATATTTAATTGTATAAATCTTAAATATTATTACTTTTTATGATTTTTAATAACCTCTGTCATTTTCGTTCAACAAATTTATTTACATTATTCTACGGCCGTAACTCAATGACGCCACGCTTTGCAGCATTGAGTTATGGCCCTTTCCATTCTGAGTTCAAATCCCGCCGAGGTTAACTTTGCCTTTCATCCTTACGTCCGCTTGTCCCTGCTAGCAAGGGTTGGACGGGTCCTATTCAGAACAGCATCTCTCCTCTTGTCACGGTCCTTTATCATCTCCTCGGTGAGTTTCAGCGATCTGAGGTCTGCTCTTACCACCTCCACCCATGTTTTTCGTGGTCTATCTCTACTGCGTCTTCCTTCTATCTATATATCTAAAACAGAGAATGTCTGTCTGTCAGCTCGCTAAAACTCAAGAACCACCCAACCGATTGTTTTCAAACTTTACACATATAATATTATGGTCCTGTAAGTGTTTTGAGAAAAGAAAATTTCACATTTTCAACACCCTAGGGACCGCATTACCGATCTCTCTCCATAATTCTTAGTGTTTCTTTTTAGATAGATACATAGATATAACGTTGCGCCCTTATAATATCTGTCTGTATGTATGGCTGTCTGCATTACTCCATTATGACGCCGTGTGTGTGAGTGTATATATATATATATATATATGTATATATAGTGTATATATATATATATATATATATATATATATATATATATATATATATATATATATATATATATATATATATATATATATATAATGTGTAACGTTAATATTTCTGCGTTCACAGATTGATTTTTTTAATTTCAGAAGATCCCGTTAAGGGTGAAAGCAGCGATTCTTTGCTTAAATTTTAATCTGTTATTTTAATATATATATATATATATATATATATGGCTCTGTCTAGTTTATGTATATGTAAATCTCTCTCTCTCTCTCTCTCTTTATATATATATATATATATATATATATATATATATATATATATATAGAGAGAGAGAGAGAGAGAGAGAGAGAGAGAGAGAGAGAGAGAGAGAGAGAGAGAGAGAGAGAGAGAGAGATTTACATATACATAAACTAGACAGAGCCATAGATATATATATATGTGTTTTTGGCAACCATCACGGTGTGGCTCAAGGACGAATTAATTCATTAAATAATCAACAATCAGACCATTATACAAGAAAGTAAGTCCATAGAATCATTTGATAAAATATATACAGTATTTCCTCTCCCAATCAGCATAATCAACCACACAAAAAATCAATTAAACAAGGCTATAAGATTAAAAGGCACCTATGAAGAAACAATAGATAAATACGATAGCTATCTATCCGCGATCAACAGCCACAGAATATTTACCTAGTATTTCTAATAGCCCATGGAAATCGATTAGATATATCGCCAACCATACACAATTAGGTACAAAGTCAAAGTAAGAAGAAGAAAATGTATATAAACATACCAAAATTATGTCTCTACCCCAAGAGATTTCATTCGCTTTTTGGAAATATCCGATCAAGGATAAATTCACGAGTTTCGAAATCATCAGGAAACAAATTCAATTGTGGTTGATTATGCTGATTGGGAGAGGAAATACTGTATATATGTTATGAAATGATCCTATGGACGTACTTCCTTGTAGATTGCTCTGATTGTTGATTATTTAATTAATTAATTCGTCATTGAGCCACACCGTGATGGTTGCCAAAAACACATATATATATCTATGGCTCTATCTTGTTTATATATATGTAAATCTATTTATTTGATAATCTCCCATATGGCTGAGAAACAATTTAGGCAGTATTCGGCTGCGCTTTCTAGCAACTAGCCCACTCGCCGTAAGGCACCAATCACAAACTTTCTGACTTGACCACTAGCCACGTCACAGTTCTTAGCTATTTTGAATTCGTTTCTGGCGGGGATCATTTAAGAAAAATCTTTGTCCAATTGTTTCCTGATGATTTTGAAACTCGTGAATTTATCCTTGATCGGATATTTCCAAAAACCGAATGAAACCTCTCGGGGTAGAGACATAATTTTGGTATGCTTATATACATTTTTTCTTCTAACTTTGACTTTGTACCTAATTGTGTATGGTTGGCGATATATCTAACCGATTTCCATGGGCTATTAGAAATACTAGGTAAATATTCTGTGGCTGTTGATCGCGGATAGATAGCTATCGTATTTATCTATTGTTTCTTCATAGGTGCCATTTAATCTTATAGCCTTGTTTAATTGATTTTTTTGTGTGGTTGATTATGCTGATTAGGAGAGGAAATACTGTATATATTTTATCAAAAATGATTCTATGGACTTACTTTCTTGTATATATATATTTATATATATATATATATATATATATATATATATATATATATATATATATATATATATATATATATATATACATATATATATATATAATTATATATTTGTGTACAGATATTTTTGCATACACAATAACAAAATATAAACAAAAGTATTTATTTCGCGATAAAGTATTGATTTTCTTCGCACGGAATAAACCCTGGTAATCTACGACGAATTTTTTTTATAAGCACAAAATGTAGACACCATCCCGATGCCGAGGTATTCCGTATTTCTTTGTACTGTTATATATATATATATATATATATATATATATATATATATATATATATTGCATGCACAATAACAAAATATAAACAAACGTATTTATTTCACGAGGCTCGATAAGGATAAATATGTATTAAATATATAAGAACCCTAGAGCAAATCCAGAGCAACGCCGGGCCATTCTGCTAGTATATATATAAATGAGAGAAATGAGTCAAGCATGCTCCGTTGGATGTGCAATGTCAATGTTCGCGAACGACCTCGCATGGATGTGTTGAGTGAGAAACTGTGTTTGAGAGGGATAAATTGTAGTGTGTGGGAGAGGAGATTGCAATGGTATGGAGATGTGATGCGCATAGAGGATGACCGATGGGTGAAGAAGTGCCAAGAAATGCTAGTTGAAGGAAGGAGTTGGGTTAGAATATAACCTCTTATGAACGGAAGAGCTGTCAGAAAAGAAGAGAGAGAGCGAACGAAAGGAATATAGCCTAAACCACATGATGCAAGTTGTGCAAGTTGGGGGAGGTACAGAGAGAAAAAGAAAAGAATGTAATGAGAGTGACTTCTTGTTATTCATCATAGCAGCTATTTCCGTGTTTGAGATTCCTACAATTTTATGAAACCTTTTGCACACTCTAATTCATTTCATATCATGTTTACGCGCACACACATATAAACACATACACACACACACACACACACACACACACACACACACACACACACACACACACACACATATTCACACACACTCACAAAAACACACACTTACATATATATATATATATATATATATATATATATATATATATATATATATATATATATATATATATATATATATATATACATATGGGGTTAAGCGACAATGGATGTGCATATATATATATATATATATATATATATTAAATGTGTGCTAAGCAGCCAAAATATATGAAGTTTGTTTTCTTTTACTTTTTGTTACTTTCGTAAATTGTATCTTTAAAAAATAAATCTTCTTTTTGGTAATTTAAAAAAAGCTTTTTAAAAATCCTTTTCTGTTCCTAGTTCAATATAATGACTAATTGTTAACATTTATGATTATTTGCACTTGTATTAGAAATTCCTGAACCACAGCAATCCAATGATGTTTCTGGCGTTGACACTTGCAGCCCGGCCAAAGAAAATCTGCAACAGCAAGAAAAAGATTTCTGGGAAGAGCTTCGTATCACTCTCCTTGGGACTGATGTCAATTTAGGCAGTGAACAACTTACTTTGAAAGTTCGGCTTAAAATAATGCGCAATCGATTGGTTGGAGTTTTACTGGTTTTAAATATAATTTGGGTGTGTTTACTTACTAGTCTCTTTCTGACAATTCCGAAACATGATACTATATTTGGAATTATAACCTGTTCAATCTATAGTTTTTCATTAGTTATTCAATTAATCGGTTTAACTGCCCACAAATGTGATTCCTTCTTCAGACAATTTGTCATTCGAACATTTGGCAAGAAACATCCAATTTGGATTCACCAAACAGATTAAGTTTTATTAACAAAGTCAACATTATGCTATAAATATTTGGATAAAAATTACAATGTTTCTTTCTATGAATATTTTGTTTTGTTTTGTTTGTTTTTTTTCATTAGTAAATAAACACATTTTTGAAATTTCTTCAACGAAAGAATGAAATGGGCCTCCGTCGATTGCGATTGCTCTTGAAATTAATATGTGCGTGACTGAGCACTACATAAACATATGTACCCTTAATATAATTTTCTGGGAGATTCAGTATGATACTGTATGTGACAAGGATCGCTCTTTGAATTTACTGATACGGTTATCCTGACGGGCTCCAAACGGTTTCCATCTACTATTTCACTCATAGGTTATAGTTAGTCACAAGGCACTTGTCCAAGATGCCTCGCAATAGAATCAAATTCGGGACTTAGTTGTTGCGAAGTGAAGTGAACTCTGTAAAATACGGCTGTGCCCCGCCCACAGCGAGGGGATAAAACCTTTAGGAAGGCGACGAATTGGCGGATTCATTAGAGCCTCGGTTAAAAGGCCTTACGATATATGTTACAGCTCTCTAAACTTGGAACTCAACTCTGACCGAAACCTGCCTGTCTTTCATTCTTTCGCGATTGACAAATAAAGTGCTAATTATAGCGTCGATTCTTATCTCTCTCTCTCCGCTGATTCTCCCTTTTCTCTCTTTCTCTATCACAACCCCTCCTTCTCTCTACCTCTCTCTGATTCTGGAAGAAATCAGGTGCTCTGACCTGGAGAGAGATGGGCACAGCAAAATTTAATATGCCCAAACCATGCTGTATGTCACAACAGTGCCCTACGATTTCATCTGGAGTAAAGTGCCCAGGTATTTTGGATATTAGAAATGATACTGAATGTAATATGTTGTCGAATTAACAAGAAATGTACCATTTATTTAAAATATAGATTAAATGAATATATATCCGAATCTTACATGAATGATTGACTGATTTTTGTGTGTTAATTTTTATTAGTTAAAATATGAACTTAGATCTTTAAACCAGTTTATATAAATCCTAAAGGTCCTTTGGTTAGTTCTCTTTTTAAAAGTAGCGTAAAATGTTTGATCATTTGTCATCAATGCAAGACTTTTCCACAGAATTATATTATTCCTGCTGATAATTAAAATCTGTTTGCATTTTTTATGAAAAGCCGCCACAACGTACATATTTACTAATTTAGTCAAATAAATCAATTAAATACCATTAGAAACGGGGGAAATGTAGAGAGAGACATGTGCGGAAATCGAACCACGCATCTTTCAAATTTGTCCAATACCTTCGTAAAGATTTCGGTTTGTTTACACACCTAGCCAACGTTAAGGTTTTTGAATTGGCAGTGAAAATGGCAGATGTCTCTGTTCACCGTTATATGATTCTAGGTGTAATTTACCAGCTTTATTCGACTATTTTATTGTTAATGTATGCATTGTGACAGTTTTTCATAAGAAAAGCAGCTAGACTTCAACTATTTAAACTTACTCAATATCTTCGTTAATTTATCGGTATGTTGATAATTATTACCAAGTATATAAAACTGGCATTGTTCTTATGGAAGGGTTCCAAAGAGAAAGTAGTTTCTGTAAGGGAGATAACTGAGGTAAAATTATTTCATCGAAGGCTTCCCAACATCTAAAGTTTATCATGCTAAGAAGGTAACTGCATTTTCTAAATGTTCCATAATTCCGGCACTTGACAAGTTTTCTTCTCCGCATAAGTTTTCTTCTCCTTTGCATAAATCTGCACAGTACTATTGAATGCGATCCCTCTATATTCTGAAGAAACCGATTTAACTTCCACTTTGAGTACTTTTGAAAACATTCCACATCTGTTGAGGTTGAATGGAGCACGGATTCAGTAAGACATCATTACCAACTTGTTCTAAGCAGTTATTACTTACATTATGGTAGATGGTTTTATCCTGCAAAAGAATGTGTAATTAAATGTGTTACGATCAATTTCAAACATATTTGTAGCATTTATGCGGCAGAAATCCTTATATAAAATAATCAACAAGCATCATATCTTAACAAATGCATAAATTCAATACAGTTAACTAATTAAAAACACAAGGTTCTAAAAACCTTCGCTAAGTACAAGCCACTACCTCCCTCGAGCAACTGACGCTGCATATTAGGTCCGAATACGGAAGAGCGCGAACTCCCACTGCCATCGCCCCCATCTCTCTCGCCCTGCCCACCTGTCTGTATTACGAGCAAATGGGGTCCCACGTGCTGGCCGCTCCAAGGCCCCGGCGGATAGAATGGAGAAGGCGTTTCCCCGGAGGATGGTAAGGGAGATGCGATGGAAGAGTCATTCCATCTCACGAGGCTCACACCTGCGGCTAGCCAGCTCAGCGCCTATGGTGGTAAGTAGGGAGGTAGCCCTAGTGCCAAGGACACCAGAAGGCTCCAACCTAAATATATATATATATCCATGAGAGATTATCTTCTGTTTCCAACTTGTAATCATAAATAGCTAATTATTTGACGATTCATGATCGGAGATATCAATGTTTATACTCCCTAGTTATATTTACACAACATCCCTAAATAGAATTTGCCTATTTCCTTCAGTTGAGATAATACGTACAAATATATTTTGCTACGTCTTGTACAGATATACGACGAAATGACTTATGCGCGTTTAATTTAAATCCGTATTCAACCCGCTAACCATTTAGTTAAGTATCACTTCATAACATAAACATTTCAAACTGTAATCATTCTGAGGTACCAATTATATTCACCCCAGTACATATTTGTTTAAGTCTAGTACCTATTTTATCATCGTCTTGCAATCCCAGGTTTCTACAATTCCTCGCCAATTTTCGTCTAGTAATTTTTCATCCAAGCATCATATCCTGAGCAAGCATTTCAAACCTCAATAATTGATTCTCAGAAACCCAGGTTACATTCCTGCATTTGCAATACCAGGTTTCCTCAATTCCTCACCAATTGAAATCTTGTAATTTTCACCCTAGCACCATATTAAAATGAGCAAACTTTTCGAACGGCAATAATTTAGTCCCAAACGGCATTAAGTCTAAAACAGCATTTTTAAGCACTGTTCATTTGTGATCTCCCTTATAGTTGGGTATTTTTATATTTCATTTGTAATTGGATATGCAGGTAAAAGCCGACTGTCAATGTGATATGGTGGCATCTATACATTTTATGTATATATAGACAATATACACTGTAGTTTGGTATTTTGGTATTTCATTTGATATATACACAATATACACTATAGTTGGGTATATTGGTATTTCATTTCATATATACACATTGTGCACTATAATTCAGTATATTGGTATTTCCTTCGATATATATACACAATGTACTCTATTCCTTTCTAGTTTGGATTCATCCTCCGACTAACATTCCTTCCTAATTCCTCCTCTTGAAGCTAGTCGCTTCCTGTATGAAAATCACTATCTACTTTTTACCGAAACATATTACATATATTACTCACCGGACGTAATGTCCAGACCTGGTTACCTTTCAGACCATGACATACTTTTGCCCAGACATCAGATTCAGCGTCTAAACAATCAACGTCTGTTCGCAGTTCAAAGTTTGATGTATAATACATATGCTGAGAATAGTAAGAAACGGTATATTTATTGTCAAAAGATAATGAATATTAAGAGGAAATGCCGTACAGACCAACGTAAAAGTCGAATGTTTTAGATTTTCTTGGGATAAATATATGGGGTTAACTATTATAAAGCTACTAGTTTCAAGGGACTGACATTTTCACTACAATCCAAATTATTGTACCAATAAGTAGAAGTCTAAATGCTCCAAATAATTAAAAATAAAACAATGAATAAATACAAAATAATGAATTCCAGAAACAATACCCTTGTTTCTACTCATCAAAACATATTTACTAGTACCAAAACACATTAATAAGGCGCATATTTCTTATAAATATTTGCGCTTGCGCACATCAGAAAAATTAATTCCCTCGTCGTAACATTCATATTCAGGAGAATATCTTCATTCACAAATATTAATTTGTCATCCCTGAAGAAGTAGTGTCGACCTTTACATGAGATACATGAAAATATCCTAATTTTTTGGCCCAAAATGGGGAGTCGACTTTTACATGGGATCGGTTTTCACACAAGTATATAAATATATGAGATTTTATTCCTAATCAATACACGACTAAGTATTTAGTCTTAGAGAAAGAGCGCGAAAGAAAGCCGAATTTACTGGTAGTTGTCATTTAAGTCAGTGACATTGTCACGATGAGACTGTCTCTAAGAGTGTTTAAACATACGGATTATGCAAAGTTGTAGAAAAAGGACTTGATCTTCAGATCAAGGAAACTAGGTTTCCATTGGTCTTTTCATATCTGATACTATCTCTCGATCGCAACACCAGGCAGAGAGCTGCATCAAATATTACAAAGCATCAATCCACTAGCATTTCATTTACCGATACCGAAAGGTTAAAAGACAAATTTGACCTCGATTTAAACCTAGAGCTCAGAGACCAGAGCTCAAAGCGCAGTGTGCCTTAACAAATACCTAAGCTTTTAATCCGACGCCATTTTAGAACCATTTACAAATACTTCGTACAGGCTGCAGAAGATAGGGATAAGGTTCACTTTGTTCGGTCTGACATAAAGGCAATAACAAACGTAACATTTGAAAAGAATAATCATTTGATCGAACCCCATTTAATGAAATAAAACTCGATAATTATCCATCGTCTGCGCCTTGTTCCAACGTCTAAATCAGCAACATTTGATAATTATGAACATCACAGCTTTTTATGTATGACAAAATACATTGTCTTATGTACTCTTCCCTTTTAAAGACATTACGTCGTGATTTGAGAGAAATTTGACAGCTATTCTAGCATGTCACACGTCCACATATAGGTTTTCCCGTTGACCTTTGATAGAATGTTTTGCCGTATTTATTCCTGCTATCTAAGTTCAAATCTTGACAAGGTCCACTTTGCCGTTCATCCTTTCGAGGTCGATAAATAATATCCCAGTTCAATATTGGACTCGATTCTTCCTCTGCCTCTCTCTCTCTCTTGCTCTCTCTCCCTATCTATCTATACCCCAACCACACAACACACTGATGCCCCTACACTTCCACAAACTACCACCCCACCCAACAACCCATCCCCACCCTGATGGAAATTGTGCAGCCCGATACCCGGGACGCAGAGAGGTAAGTGCCTTTTCTCTTCACCACCAACATGGCTATGCTAAGAGTAGGCTGTCTAAATGCGCGTGGCCTGGGATCAACTTGGAAGCAAGCAATGCTTCTAAATGACCTCAGGTCACAACGTATAGATGTGATGGTTATTTGCGAGGCCCGGATCAACAACGTGCGACAGCTGGCCCCCACCTTTGATGACTTTGAGATGCACGCTTCGCTCTGTCAGCCCGGAGGTGGGGGTGGGTTTGTCGTTCTGCTGCAAAAACATCTGGGTCTCGCAACACAGACGGTACATTTGGACCCGGAGGGTCGACTAGTGGTTCTGGACCTTGGCAGTGGTGAAGGCGGAGAGTTTAGGTTGGTAGCCGTCTACGGCCCTTTCGGGTCAATGCGGCCAGACTTCTTCCATCGTCTGGAGACTTTTCTAGGGACGTCCCACTCCTTGCTATTAGTGGGGGACTTGAATGGTATCCTAGATGAACGCTGGGACTACGTAGGGGCCTGTCCCGATAGAGAGGGGTGTAATAGCCTCAAAGGGTTAATCGGTCGATTTGACTTGGTCCATAGATATCGACTAGATTTTCCGACTGCGCCAACCTGGACTTGGGCAAACCGTAGCAGATCATCTAGGTCGTACCTAGATAGGTTCTTAGTTAGAAATAAGGATAAGGACTTTTTAAGTTGTCCAAAAATGCGCATGGTTGGCTATTCAGACCACAAGTTAGTGACCTGCATGGTCAACCTTGACAGAACGCATAGACAGGGACCCGGTTACTGGAAGCTCAACTTGTCCTTACCGGCAAGTAAGGCTTACAGGGACCGAATTAGCACTTTAGTTAAGGAGAGGTTGACGGGCGCCATCGTCAACAGCAGGTGGTGGGGATCTCTCAAAAGAGAGATTAGAGTAGTCTCTATAGAATTTAGTAAGGAGTTAGCCTCAAATAGAAATAGGAAGGAAAGGGAGTTGGTAGATAGTGTAGAAGAGGCAATTAGAAGCGGCGACATGGCCAGAGTGCTAGCGTCGAGAACGGCCCTGGGCCAGTTCTTCGACGCGAAACACGAAGGCTGCATCGTCCGAAGCAAAATACGTGCTCTGGGAAACGAGGGAACCAAAGCTGTTAGCTGGGCCTGCGTGACAGAAGCCAAAAGAGGGAGTAGATCCACTATCCGGTCTTTGCGAGACCAGGATGGATGGGTGATCCTTGAGCCTAAGCAGATGTGCGAGGCTTTTCAAAAGCACTTTGCCAGATTGTTCGGAAGGGGCGCGGTGCCGGTTGGGGAAGTGGACTTCGGTCCATACCTCGACGGCCTGCCGCGTCTCTCGGACAGGGAGGCGAAGTCCTGCGAGGAGCCGATTTCAGCCGCTGAGATAGGGGACGTGCTGAGCCAATGTGGCAAACGCAAATCCCCGAGTCTCGATGGTCTTCCATACGAACCATATCTAGCTATGCCGGACTTGTTCCCCGATCTCCTCGAGGCGGTCTACTGCAACTGGCAACAGAACGGGAGAATTTCCAGTGCTGTGACCAAGGGCGTAGTCACGCTAGTGAGGAAGGACGAGAACAAGGGGGACGATATAAATAATTTCAGGCCCATAACTCTGCTAAATACAGAGTTACTGATTTTGGTCAAGGTGCTAGCAAAAAGGTTGTCGTTTGTCGTGGGAAACCTGGTGGGAGATGCGCAGACATGTGCTATCCCGACCAGGTCCATCCACGACAACCTCCACCTCATGCGATACATCATAGAGAGCGTTGGGAACGAACCCGGCTTTGGTGGGGCCCTGATCAACTTGGATCAATCTAAGGCGTTCGATAGGGTCGACCATGGTTACCTGGAAGCGGTGCTAGCGGCGGCAGGCTTCGGACCCGTTTTCAGGGGCTGGATCAATGCCATGCACAGTAGCCGCATCTGCTCTAGGGTCAGGGTGAACGGCTACCTCTCGGAGCCGTTCGAAATCGCGCGGTCCATCCGACAAGGGTGCCCTCTCTCCTCCCTTCTGTATGTAATGACTCTAGAGCCACTGCTGCGGAAGTTGGAGTTGTTGCAGGGTATCCCGTTGGAATGGGGATTGCGGAAAGCGGTGTCGGTCTACATGATGACGTAACAGTAATGGTGTCGACGGCCTCGGAAATCGGGGCGATCGGCACCTTACTGGGGGAGTACGAAAGGTTTACAGGGGCTAAGCTGAACCGGAACAAGTCGACGGTCTGCAACTCGGCACGTGGAGGGGCAGATCGATGCCCTCCGATGATGTCGTCGGGCGCTGGACGGAGGGCCCGGTGAAGTTGCTCGGGGTCTGGTTCGGACCAGACCTCCAGGTGGAGAAGAACTGGGGTGAGGTAACGAACAGGGTGTTTGCACTAACCCAGAAGTGGGCCGAGTGCAAACTGTCCCTGAAAGGTCGGCTGGAGGTGGCGAACACTTATATAGCGTCCGTCATCTACTACCGCCTGACCGTTGTGCCTTGCCCAAGGGAAACGCTCGCCAAAATGGAGCGTGCACTCTTCCAATTCCTTTGGAAGAAGCGGGCTCCTATGGTGAGGAGATCCATCTGCTGTCAACACCTTTCGAAAGGGGGGCTGGGAATGCCGTGGCTAATGATACGTAAACACGCATTAAGGCTACGGCACCTCCAGGTATTCTTTACCGGTCAACCGGTGTGGGCCCAAAGTTAGTTTGTGAGGCGAGCCTTTCCCAGACTCGTCTCACTCACCGAGCTGCAATCCTGGATCAAGCAAAGACCGACAAAACTGGGCGCCTGGCACACCGAGTGTGCCCAGACGCTCACGGCTCTCTGGCGGGCGAACCCGGCTGTCAGTTGAGAATCCACCTCGTCATTCTATAGAGAGCTGGTGGTTAGCAGGTGTGACGACGCCCTCGGAGAAGCCCTAGGCATGGAGGAAGACGAACTGGCCAGTGCTACCGAGGGTCTCTGCCCGTTCGAGAAAGGCTCTACAGACACGGGCGCCCGGGTAGGGACCCCTCGAAAAAGATCTGTCCCAGATGCGTGTGCGACGAGGAAACCGTTGCACACGCATTGGTACACTGCTCGGGCATTGCCGATCTGTGGGGCTATGTCGAACAACTCCTGTCAAGGGTGGGACCGATCCGGTTGACCACCGAGTCTATTGTAACGATCAAGCCGCCTCCCCTCTTCAAAAACGAAGGAGAGGCGGTGTTTCTGTGCGTAATAGCCATGGCGAAAGAGGTTGTATGGTGGACGCGTCTGAAAGGACTGAAGTCAGACACCTTTCTCTCTGGCCAACAACTGGTCCGTTTCTTCTGATATCATTTCGGAAGAAGGATCAGGATGGGGAGAGAGGTGCTGCACCCCAGCCGTTTTTATGAAAGGTGGGTGAAAGTGGCGAGAATGGCCCGTGTGAATGGGCCTTCACTTTACATCAGACTATAGGTGAGGAAGATGAAAGATCAAGGGAGCACCCACTCTCTGTGCTCCTGAGGAGAGGGTTGCACACTTTTTTTCGGGGGGGGGGCGCCCCCCCCCCAAGGCGCCTCCTCCCTATTGAGGATTTTGTTATGAAATTTATTTTGTCATATTTTATTTTATTTTTATATTTTGTTATTGCCTCCTCCTTATTGAGGACGCCTTTTCATGTAAACTCCCCCCATTGTACTTGTCCCACTTTTTGATGCCCTGGTGGCAAATAAAAAAGAAAGTTATCTATCTATCTATCTCTCTCTCTCTCTCTACCAGACGTGTGTAAATTCGCGGAGAAGTTTCCGTTAATTTATGTAAAAAAAAACGTGAGTTTTCAGTTAAATTTTATATTATTGTGTAACTTGACCCCCCCCCCCCCCCCGTCTGGACCTTCAGGCTGTAGGTCAACTCATTTTCGCCCCTACAGGGGCGAAATATTCGTTTGAAAAATTTTTTCTCCATCGAATTTTGGAAAAAATATCGTAAGAAGTTTGATTACGTTATGAACGCTGCGTTCGACGATATGGTGGTGGAGAGTCGGTCAGACTACATAGCTCGCAGTCAACATCGTCTTCTTCACTAGATACTATGGAGATGGAAAGACGAAATGAAATTGTAAAAACAAATTCATATCCAAACAACACAAATGACACCAAACAGTACAATGACAACAAAACTAACAACAACAACACCAATAATGATGATAAAAACAACAATGACAACAACAACAAAGAAAAAATAAAGACAACACCAATAATACCAGCATCAAAGACAACAACAACACCAACACCAAGGAAAATACGAATAATATCAACATCAGTGACAGCAAGAATAACAACAACAATAACAACAATAATGACAACACCACCAACACGGATAATTACACAAAGAAACCAAAAATCTCCTTTGCACAGACAGTTCAGAAAAAGAAGGAACTGACATATCTTGACATAACAAATGCCGAACAACTTTTAAAGGACGCTAGAAAATATGTCACTTTCGAAAAGAATGGTGCTTTCATCATCAATTCTCCGGTAGAAATCCGCAAGGAAACTGCTCTCAAAACGATAGTTTTTAGGACAGTTTCCAATTCTACCTGAAAACCAGTCCAATTGTCGCAGAAAGAAATTGAACTGGTTTTCAAAAATTCAATGAATGATATTTGATTCATTCAAAGAAGTAAACTCTTTGGGAGTATTTTGGTACTCATGAAGGATCAATTGACGGCCCAAAATTACTCTGTGTCGCCAATTGTATCAAACCTGTATACCTTTTTCCCTACATACATGGGGAAAAGGACACAAAAGATTAAAATCACGAGTGTCACACCAAAGGTGAACATATGGTGGATATTGTGCGGCTTCATCAATTTTGATGAAGACAGAATACTGTCAGTAGGAAAGTCCCCCAGAGATGTATTCAATGGGACTAGCGTTGAAGTTCTGGTGCAAATGAGCCCAGAGCGAATAGCTATGATCCCACAACGTGTACTCCTGGACGGACTCACCTACATAAACTTTTCGGTTGAGGGTAGGCGGCCTTCATGTTACCAGTGCTTTAGCAGGAGTCACCTGATGGCTTCCTGTCCTAAATTAATGAGTAAAAAAAAAGGCTCTTCTGCCGACACCCATCAAAACAACACAACCACCAACACCACCACAACAACAACAACACCAACACACAAAAATAACCACAACAAACACAGTCCCACCCAACCCCACTACCTAAAACCACTGCAAAATCACATACAGACACAACAGCTCCCCAAGATATACACCTCCCCAATCACACAGACAATACAACAGATGAGGCTATCTCGCCATCACCCAGTGAAGACGAGGGAGAACCCCATCGCTCGAAAAGAAAGAAAAGACATCACAAAAGCAAAAAACCAGCAAACACTACCACAAATATACAACCACCAACACAAACAACAAAAATATCACAAACAAAACCCCCACCTCCTGAAAACAAAATACCTACAACAAAACGAAAGCACACACAAGAACTGCAGACAAAAACAAACACAACACAAGAAAATTACACTTACACTTACATAAACACTGAAAACAAAACACCAACGGAGACCATCACGAACAACCCTTCGGTTTTCACCGAAGGGAAAAGTTTCGCCCACTCTATTAAAAATAACAAAAAACTGAACCTAAAACTGATTAGGGTCCCTATACAAACTTATAGGCCCCTAAAAGAAACATTTGAAAAGGATGTGGGGAATTCCTGCGTGAAACCACTTAACCGCGTCCTTCTCCCCACCCCAGACACCCCCATCCCACCAGACCCCACCCCACCAAACAACTCCGTCTCCACCCCGCCGGAAACCACCACCCACCCAGACAACCCCTCCAACACCCCCATGGAAATCGTGCAGCCTGGTCCCCAGGAGACGAAGGGTGAGTGATCTCTTTTCCTCTTTTAACTTTTCAGCACCAACATGGCCAATATAAGAGTTGGATATGTGAACGTACGCGGCCTGGGGATGCCCTGGAAACAGGGCAAACTCTTAAACGACCTCAGGTCGCACAGTATGGATGTAGTAGTCATTTGCGAGTCCAGGATCCACAGTGAGCGACAGCTAGCCCCCATCTTCGATGACTTTGAGATCTACGCATCTCTCTGTCGGCCGGGGGGTGGGGGCGGGGTTGCCGTTTTGCTGCGAAAACACCTGGGCCTCGTAACACAGACGGTACATCTGGACCCGGAAGGTCGACTGGTGGTCCTAGACGTTGACGGTAGTGAAGGTGGAGACTTTCGGCTGGTGGCTGCATATGCCCCATCCGGGACACCGCGGCCAGACTTCTTCAAACGTCTAGAGACTTTTCTGGGAACGTCCCGCTCCTTGCTTTTAGTAGGGGACTGGAATGGAATCCTAGATGCACGTTGGGACTATGTGGGAACATGTCCCGATAAAGGGGGGTGTAACAGCCTCAAACAGTTAATCGACCGATTTGACCTGGCCGATAGATATCGACTAGATTTTCCGACTGTGCCACTGTAGACGTGGACTAATCGCAACGGAACATCTAGATCGTACCTAGATAGGGTTCTAGTTAGAAATAAGGATAGGGACATGTTAAGCTGTCCACAAATGTTCATGGTTGCCTATTCAGATCACAAACTAGTGACCTGCATGGCCAACCTTGTTAGAACCCATAGACAAGGACCCGGCTACTGGAAGCTGAACTTGTCGTTACCGACAAGCAAAGTCTACAGTAGACGGATTAGCACTTTAGTTAAACAGCACTTGACAGGGGCCATTGTCAACAACAGATGGTGGTACTCTCTCAAGAGGGCAGTTAGATTAGACTCGTTAGTTTTTAGTAAAGAATTAGCGTTAGATAGAAATAGAACCGAGAAAGAACAGGTAGATAAAGTAGAAGAGGCAATTAGAAGTGGCAACGTAGCCAGCGTGCTAGAAACGAGAACGGCCTTGGACCAGTTCTTCGACGCAAAGCACGAGGGCTGCGTTGTCAGAAGCAAAATACGTGCTCTGGGAAACGAGGGAGCCAAAGCTGTTAGCTGGGCCCGAGTGACGGAGGCAAAAAGTGGCAACAGGTCCACGATTCGGTCTTTGAAGGACCAAAACGGACGCGTAATACGTGAGCCTAAGCAGATGTGTGCGGCCTTTCAGCGGCACTTTGCTCAACTGTTCGGGCAGGGCGGCGCGCCGGGAGGGGCTATGGATTTCGGTCCATACCTCGACGGCCTACCGCGACTCTCAGACAGCGAGGCAAAGTTCTGCGAAAAGCCGATTTCAGCCGCTGAGATAGGGGATGCGCTGAGCCAATGCGGCAAACGCAAATATCCAGGTCTCGACGATCTACCCTACGAATTTTACGTAGCAATGCCGGACTTATTCTCCGGTCTCCTGGAAGCGGTCTACTGCAACTGGCAACAGAACGGGAGAATTCCCAGTTCTTTAACCGGGGGCGTAGTCAGACTAGTCAGGAAGGACGAGAATAAGGGGGATGACATAGGCAACTTCCGGCCCATAACTCTGCTAAACACAGAGTTACAGATTTGGGCCAAGGTGTTGGCAAAGAGGCTGGCGCTTGTCGTCGAGAAGCGCAGAGATACGCAATCCCGACCAGGTCCATACACGACAACCGCCACCTCATGCGATACATCATAGAGAGGGTAGGATGTAAACCCGGCTTCGGGGGGAACCTGATCAACATGGATCAGTCTAAGGCTTTCGATAGGGTTGACCATCGTTACCTGGATGCGGTGCTCGAGGCGGCAGGCTTCGGCAACATCTGCTCAAGGGTCAAGGTGAATAGCTACCTCTCGGAGCCGTTCCATATTACGCGATCCATTCGAGAGGGATGCCCTCTCTCCTCCCTTCTGTACGTACTGACTTTCGAGCCACTACTGCGGAAGTTGGAGCTATTGCAGGGCATCCCTCTGGAACCGGGACTGCGAAAAGCGGCGTCGGCCTACGCCGACGACGTGCCAGTAATGGTGTCGAGCGCCTCGCAAATCGAGGAAGTCGGCACCTTACTGAAGGAATACGAAAGTTTCACAGGAGCGAAGCTGAACCGCGACAAGTCCATCGGTTTGCAACTCGGATCGTGGAGAGGCAAACCGATGCCTTCCGAATGCGTCGTCAGACTCTGGACGGAAGCACCGGTAAAGCTGCTAGGGGTCTGGTTTGGTCCGGACCTCCAGGTGGAGAAGAACTGGAACGAAGTGACGGCTAAGGTGTTTGCACTCACCCAGAAGTGGGCCGAGTGCAAACTATCCTTGAAAGGTCGAGCGGAGGTGGCGAACACTTTTATAGCGTCCGCCATCTACTACCGCTTGACCGTCGTGCCTTGTCCAGCCAAAACGCTCACCAAAATGGAGCGCGCGCTCTTCCAATTCCTTTGGAAGAGGCGGGCTCCTTTGGTGAGAAGATCAATCTGCTGCCAACACCCTTCTAACGGAGGGCTGGGGATGCTGTGGTAGACGATGCGCAAAACGCGCTCAAGCTGCGGCATCTTTACGTATTCCTCACCGGACAACCGGTGTGGGCCCCGTTCGTGAGGCGAGCCTTCCCACGACTCGTCTCGCTGACCGAGCTCAGTCCTAGGTCAAGCAAAGACCGAGGAAAATGGGCGACTGGCACATCGAATGTGCTCAGGTGCTCACAGGCCTCTGGCAGGCGGACCCGGCGATCAGTGGAGACTCCACTTCATCATTCTATAGAGGGTTGATCCGCAGCAAGTGCGACGACGCGCTCGGTGAAACTCTAGGCGTAGAGGAAGATGAACTGGACAGTCTGTTCGGTAGGACCTTCCACCCGGGACCGATGGACAACTTCCAAAAGTCCCTGGCCTGGCAGTGCTACCGAGGAGCTCTACCAGTTCGAGACAAGCTCTACAGACATGGGCGCCCGGGCAGGGACCCTGCAAAAAAGATCTGTCTGAGGTGCGTGCGAGACGAAGAAACCGTCGCGCACGCATTCATACACTTCCCGGGCGTCACTGACCTGTGGGGCTATGTAGAACGACTATTGTCGCGGGTGGGACCAATCCGGTTGACCACCGAGTCCATTGTCCTGATCAAACCGCCACCCTCCTTCAAAAACGAAGGAGAAGCGGTTTTCCTTTGAGTGATAGCTATGGTGAAAGAGGTTGTATGGTGGACAAGGTTGAAAGGGCAGAGATCAGACACCTTTCTCTCCGGCCAACAACTGATTCTTTTTTTTTCAAATACCACTTTGGAAGAAGAATCAGGATGGAGAGAGAGGTGCTGTACCCCAGCAAGTTTTATGAAAGGTGGGTGAAAGTGGCGAGAATGGCCCGAGTGAATAGGCCTTCTCTCTATATCAGCCTGTAGGTTGAGGAAAAGGAGGAGGAGAGGAAAGGAGTACAAACTCTTCGTACTCCTGGAGATGAGGGTTGCACATTTTTTCGGGGGTATGTGTTACCCATATAAACTGTCTCCCCCTATTGGGGAAAATTGACTAATTTTTTAAATTACATTTGTGGTAACATTTTACACGTTTTCATTGTATGTAAACTTCCCCCTTTGTATTTGTCCCCTTCTTTTGTGCCCCTGTGGCTAATAAAGAAACATATCTATCTATCTATCTATCTATCTATATATATATATATATATATATATATATATATATATATATATATATATATATATATATATATATCGGCCGTGTTCAGACATGAAGAGGGATGGGTTCGTCAGGCTGAACAACCCAAGAAACGGGTATGTGACGACAACGTCCTTCCGACTCCATCGGAAGTTAAAAAAGAGACCTCAATGTTATTTGTATTAAAGCCCTACTGATATTCACTTTGCATTTCATATCCAAGCTTAGATAAAATGAATCCTGCTAATATCCTTGATCGATTGTAACCGTCCTCAACAGATATATTTTATTGTGTATAGTGTGCAAAAAATACCAACACATATCCCCTTTATGGCCTGAGTTCAAATCCAGCCGAGGTTCACTTTGCCTTTCATCCTTACTGGGTCGATAAAATAAAGTACCAGTAATTCACTGGAATAATTGCTGGCCTTGTGCCAAATGTAGAAACAATTATTATAAAAATCATTGAACAATACTCAGGGCCGGCGCTATCATTAAGATCATCGAAGCAGCCGCCACTGGTACAGATATCACAGGGACGCATTTCTGAGCCTCAAAGGATTGCAGTTTCATATAAATTTGTACAATGAACTTAAATGCATAATAATTTCCTGCGATAATATCTTTATCATGCAGCAGTGTTGTGGAAATATCCAAAACGGTAGAGAGGATCACATTGTGTTCTGACCTGTAACATGATTTAGCCTGAGCAAGTGTTGACTATGTAGAAAATACAAGCTTTGTATTTCAACTCATAATTTGTTTAACAAATTATGAGTTGAAATCATTTTACTTGAGAGAAAGGAGTGCAGCATGTAGAGCTAGACTAGGGCACTAAATACCCAGGTGCACATTGTAGGATTAGTCTATGATGCTAAATACTCAGGCGCCTGCCCCGACAATACGGTAAAATTAAACAGAATCAGATTAGAAAAAAATGTTGTTTACCTGATTTGTATCAAATTTATTACAGTTGGTCATCTGTACTATTTTGTTGTCTAGCACAGTTAGGCAGTTTTCAGAGCCAACATTCATTACCTTAAAAGAAGAAGAATACTGACAATGTTAACTTTTTTTTAAAATACAATCCATAGATGTCAGTCTGGGGAATTCGAAAACCTGTGCCACTGGCAATGAAGAGTGACCAAACATTGATTGGCTTTTTCCAATTTGAGTTGGAGCAGAAGAAGACCGAATACTAGGCAGTGGTGACTGAGAGTTTCATTTTTGTGTCGGTGGCTATTAGTTGACTGGCTGATACAACTATCGCTGGCTGTTCTCATCAGGAGAGTTTTCCCGATCTTCTCCGTGGAGCACAGCTAAAATATACCACCAAGTCAAGGATGTAGAGTTTATCCATAAACATTTCCCTAATTTTTCTTTTTTATTTACAAAGCATTTTTTTTTTCCTTCTTCTTGTGTATCGTTAAAATTAATTACTTGAGAAAAATTTGCTTTAAAAACAAATAAAGAGAATCAGTGAGTATGATAAGAATAAAAGGAGATTGAATTTAAAATAGTGTTTCTTACAGGATATTGGATGATCATGTGAAGGTGCGTGACTTGGTGGTTAGGAGTGTTCGGTCCACAACCTTACGGTCATGATTTCGATTACCCGTGGTATGTTATGCCCTTGAACAAGACAGTTTATTTCAGTGTTCCCGTCCACTCACTTGGCAAAACTTGGTTGTACCCGTAATTCAAATGACCGGCTTTGTAACAAACTGTAACGTGCTGAATCTCCCTGAGAACTTGATGAAAGGTGCACGTGTCTGTGGAATGTTCAGCCGTTTACAAGTCCATATGTACATAGCCTGCACATAAAATTAACAAGTGAGTGGATGAGTATTCCATAAATACGTGTACTCTTAACGTCAGGGAGATTCGGCGTGAGACTGTGTGATAATAGTGGCCCTTCGAATAGTCCGTTCAACTAGTTTCCAAAAAAATCTGTCCACACAATTTCACTCTCAAAACATAGGTAGTACGGAGACCATGGTAAATGACACTCGCTCAAACCCACAGTAATCTAAGAACGTGAGGTTGCCGGCTAGGACTCCGCCCAGCCCAGTAGATGTCCCTTCTCCTCATCCCCTGATGACGTCAAATCCTCCAGAGCATATGGGATGGCATCCAGTGAAACATGGCCTAAGAGAGGCTAGCGCGCCAGTTCGACCAGCACCGCTTCCAAAATTTTCTCTCGGCCTAGCAACCCACAGCGGTGCCTGGCTCAATGCCTTACCCTCCTTTTCAACTGGCACGCAGCTGGATAATGATAACCTGCGAATAGGAGTTTCCCTGAGGCTTGGCCTCCGGATCTGCGAGCCACATAAATGCCGCTGCGGATCCACCTTAGGCTCTTTCGGCCTCCAGCCGCTGTCCTGCCGCTACAGTGCCAGCCGCCGGTGATCAGAAGTAGGGAGGTAGATGTAAAAGCCAAACTCGCTATCATGAATTCGGTATTAGTGCCAACCCTTAACCTATGGTCATGAATATTGGGTAATGATCGAAATAATGCGATCGCAAATACAAGATGCCAAAGTGGGGTTTCTCTGAAGGGCCTTCGGAGTAACGTTACTCGATAGAGTGCGTAGCTCGGAGATCAGAAGAGTCACTCCAAATAAAGACGCTATTTCTCTAAATTGAGAGATCACAGCTCTGATACTATGGGCATATAGTTAGAATATCTCAGGAAAGAATCGCTGAACAGATTCTACGGGAAAAACCAACCGGCAGGAGACCCAGTGGCAGAACACGAGCATGCTGGTTGGATAACATCCTTGATCTTGACTGGTTGTGCCTGAGGATCCAGCCGGATCAGTTAGAGCCGGTTGTTTCAGACAGGACCGAGGATTCTGCTCCCACGAACCTCTCAGGAATAAGTGGGCGAGGAAGAAGAATTTATACATACATATATATATATATATGTATAAATTCTCCTTCGTTATATATATATATATATATATATATATATATATATATATATATATATATATATATATAAACATATATATTCATATAAAAACATATATATTCATATATATGCATGCGTACATATAGTCAATTCGATAATATAAATAATGTATTGTTTATGTTATCTTTCTGTGAGTACAGCACTATTTTAACACCTAAGTGTATCTTTGTATTTAAATCCACATATCATTTGCTCTATATATATGTACAAAATACTAGTATATTTCTGAATTGATATATCCACGTATATATCGTTTACAATTATATTATAGATGCTTATATATATATAAGAACAAATTCAATATACATATATACATCGTTTTTGAATTTGTTTTGCATGATTTTCTATCTGAAAACGTGTGTTGAAACAGATATTGTTATACTTTGGAGGGTCGTGTTGGCAATAAAAACACACGCACCTGTGGGTTTCACTTCAATTTATTATAAAATTCCGGTTGGCTGGTTGGTTGGTTCGATAACCGGATGGTTGTTGATATATTGTCAAAATCTTTCGTCACACATTCTGTGACCTCCTTAATGACTAGCTTTTTATTTTGTGTCTCTCGTCGGTTCTGTCCTACACCATCTTGGTTTTGTGTACTGTGTGTTGTGTGCTTAGTTTGCGCATGCGTTACATCCGTGTGTGTGTGTGTGTCTGATGTGTTTTGTTAGTTTGATTTTTGTGTGTGTCTGTATGTCTTCCTTTTGTTCTTAATTACTAGTTGCGATGTTGCTATTCCACTCATGTTTTCTGTTTAATTTTGGTTGAGTTCGTTTATGTTTTTCGCCTCTGTGATTTGTCTGAACATTGCATCTTTTCTGTGTGTGGATATCATTTTTATCTTTATGTTCTCTAATGTGCCCCTATGTTCTATTTTGGCATGTTGGTTGAGTACTGATGACCTTTCCCATCTTGGAGTTCTCGCCAGTGTTCACTTATCCATTCTCCAATGCTACGTGCGGTTTCACTTATGTATGTTATGTTCTTATTCCTACACTTTCCCTCCGGTTATTGAAACAACCAACCGGAAATTTATAATAAATTGAAGTGAAAACCAACAGGTGCGTGTCTTTTTATTGGCAGCATGACCCTCCCAAAGTATAACAATATATATATATGTACATTAAAAATGTATTTAATACTTGGAGGCTGTTTCGAATTAAACTATGGAATTGGAGTCAGATAGGAAATATTATAGTACCAGCTATTTTATATGTGGACGCAGCATGGACAAATGGTTTAGAAGTTCGCATCAAAACCATATGGTCCAGTGACCGTTTCTACTACCTAGTATTGTAGACGTGTCATTTACTCTGAAACACTAATCTCTAACATGCTTTCATATAACCTAATAAAATAGAACTATCTCTGAAACTATAAGATATCACAATTTCATAAAGACACTAAATTTAGTAAACAATAAATATATCTCACCAATCCATCTAAAATGGTTGTTTTAATCCACAGCATTTCGGGTAATATATTTTGGAGATACCATTCAAAACTATTACACTTTAGCTTTTCACGAAGTTTTTTTCTATTGCTCACATCTCCATAGTTTTCCTTTAAAAAATCAAATCTCAAACTGACAATACTATATAACATATGTTTACACATTTTAGAAACAAATCGATTCTGGAATATATTTCTTTTTATTTTTTACATACTTTTCTTATTCAATTGCAAAGAACCAGAAAAAGGAACCAATGAATGCATATATATATATATATATATATACATACACACACACATACACACACACACACACACACACACACACACACACACACACACACACACACACACATACACACTTCTCTGTATGAGATAAGAGCTGAAAAATATGTTTCAACATGTTAAAATAAACCCCCACCCCCACCCCCACCCCCACCCACACACACACGTACACACATTCCTACTGACCATTTCCATTATCACAACAATGAACCACTTTGCTACAAACACACACTCACACACACACACACACACACACACACACACACACACACACACACACACACACACACACATATTTGTCTTAATAGACACCTGAACTGTTGACCTCTCAACATGACTGCAACTTAATCAAGCGGAAAAGGACACTTTTCGACAAACCTACATTTGGCGCGAAACCAGCTCGCGCTAAATCAATTTAAACATTCACAAGAACTTTTGCAACACGAATTGGCGCGAAATTTATAGTGCTTATTCACGTGACATTCAACAACCAACCAAATCTTAATAACTACCAAGCCACTTTTTTCACATAAAACAGGAAAAATTTCCAAAACTGATCAGATTAGAGCAAAAATCACGAGCACTCTATCTCAAAATTATTTTTGAAAAGCATAAGAAATGCGCAACTGGTAAAAACTTAAAACTAAAACTGAATACTAACTAATACTTATTACTAATTTATACTTTCCAGCATAGTTACGTTCCTTTACGATCTGAGTTCAAATCCCGCCGAGGTTGACTTTGCCTTTCATCCTTACGGGGTCGATAAAATAAAGTACCAGTAATGCACTGGGTGATTGCTGGCCTTGTGCCTAAAGTAGAAACAATTACTAATTTATGCTTATTTCTAATTAAACTATTTTTCACTGGGAAAAATTTGTCAGCATTTTCTTTTCCTTTTTACTAATATATCACAACTCGTGTGTCACACCTCTATTTTTTTATTATTATATATATATATATATATATATATGGGATAACAAGTTATCGTTATAGGTAATCCAGTTCGAGTACTCTGTATTGTGGATAATTTTAACGTACGGCTTTGTTTGACTCAGCAAGACGTTTCCATAGTTAGGTAGCGAGTTCGCGAGAATTGCTATGCAGATTATACTTGGAGTAATAATAGTGAAAGATTGAAGAATAACATGGTCGGCTGTACAACAAGGGGCTTTATTTCAAGTATTAACAATTGCTTCAGGTGAGTCTAAAGCCGCTAATCACTCGAAGTTGCGTCACTCGACCTTAAATACAGTGTTTACCTCTGATCAAATCATCAGAATACTAGAGATTTCGCATATGGCAATGGTATATATAGACAAAGCGTAGAATCGAAACAATAGCATCAATAATAAAATATAATGATAGAGAGGTAAAGAAGTTACAGATGTAAAAAGTAAAAGAATAAGTAAAAAAATATAAGTACAGAATACGATAATAGGGGTGGTGGTGAGTAAGTGTATGTATAAAGATGTGAGGGTGGAGGTAATACTAACATGAAACATTAGATACATACATACGTGGTGGTCAAATCTCAGAGGGTTAGAAGTAGAGAATAAGAGGTAGTAACAAATGACAGATAAAAGATAAAAAAATAATAAATTAAAAATTAAGTGAGAGATACGAGGATGTTACATAGGGGCTAGAGCTAAGGACGGGGAAGGAGGATTTTCATATGTATGTGTGGTAAATGTTTAGCGTGCTGATTGTATTATCTTAATGGGGCTGATGTGGCTTTAGGGAGAGAGAGTGAAAGAATGGTTAGGAGATTTATGATGGTGACCTAGTGACCAGTATATAGGGACCCCTAGGAACTATAGAAAATCCAGAGATAGGAAATACTTATGATTCAATCCAATATTCAACTCCTCTATAAAAACCAAACTACCTTCTACATTCTTTAAGCTAATTGACACTTCCCCTAAACTACACAATACCATAGAATCTTTAACAGAAAAACTATCAAACTCTCTTACTCTATTGCAGCCAACGTAGAATCACACATACATAAAATCAACTACAAATGAATCTCTAAAGAAAATAACCTACCAACATACACCATAGCACCAAATACAAAACGCAAATACATAACAACACCACAGCCACACACACAACAGGGCGCATCACAACAAAACATTAATAAGCCTAAATCTCAGCCCATCCATAACAACATACAAA
>OZ024741.1:203722454-203757454 GCA_964016885.1 Eledone cirrhosa
AGGCTTAGCTCTGTTTCTCGACCGTTATATCGCGTGACTATCTCCCCCTCCGCCTTTTGGGATTCTTTCTCACGTCGTGTAGACGCGTTCTTGAGACTAGTAAAATGAGGTATCCTCTTGATAAGTTGGCAGACCTCGCAAGGACTCTATATCTTTGATATATTGTTTTTGTTTATGCCACGAAACTACGTAGTCGAGGAATTTAGGAGCAGTTTAGGTATGATACATTTTATTACTAATTATATCTAAATGTTTCTTCTCTCTTCATAATGTATATATATATATATATATATATATATATATATATATATATCTATATATATATCCGTAAGTGGTTGGTGACTGAGAGAAAAGAGTACTCAGTACTGAAGTAGAGTTTTAGTATTCATTTCATTAAGGTTACAGAGTGGGTCAAGTTACTCTGGAGTTTCGCCTGTTTATCATAGGCTCATCAGGCAAGAACTAAAGTTTCATTAGAAGACACACTGTAATTAAAGGAAGACTCAAGATGAGGGAGGGGGATTTAATTGAGGAGGGGTAATTAAGATAGGGTGCATAGGGTGATGGTGGCAGTATGGGGAGGATATTGCTGTGTGAAGATGATAATATATACATATGTTGTTATAGTTTGGGAGGCTCATACTGCCAATAAAAACACATGCACCTGTTGGTTTTCTCTTTAATTTATTGCAAATTTTCAGCTGGTTGTTTTATGAACTGGATGGTTGCTAATTCTGTGACCCCCCCAGGGACTAATTTGTTATTTTGTCTCTCTCCTTTGTTCTGTCCTACAACATCTTATTTTTGTGCGCTGTGTACAAATTAGTTGCTGAGGCGGTCACATGTGACGAAAGAGCTTTGACATTAAACAAATAAACAATCGTCCGGTTATTAAACCAACTATTGATAGTTAAATCTTTTATTTTATGTCCTTATTTCCATTGTCTAGTGTTTATATGCATGTATTACGTGTTGTTTCTATATATGTAAGTATACTATGTATTAAGCAGGTAGTTGATTTAAGATGTTCTACATATGTTAGTCAGAATTCAATCATTTCTTATAGATTATCTATAAGATATGTTTCTATCTCTATGTTCTTTAATGTGCCCCTATGTTCTATTTTGGCATGTTGGTATATATATGAGTTTTTCCGATCCTGAAGTGCTATCCAGTGTTCACTTATCCTTTCTCCTATGCTACGGGCTGTCTCACTTATGTATGCTGTGTTCTTATTCCTACACTGTCCCTCAGTACATCTTATGCTATATACTACATTCCTAGTTTTGCAGTTAGTTTGCCGGCTTAGCTTGCAGACTATTCCTATCTGTGCATAGGGTGCATAGGGTTCTTTGAAAGGGATATGTTTTACTAATTAGGGTTTTATGGGAATACCTGGTCTTTCAACTATTTTAATATTTAATTTGTCTAGAGCCCTTCTAAATCTGCAATCTATTTCGCATTTCGCGGTTGTATTTAAGCACCTTACACTCTGGTATTTATTGCTATCATACCACTTTTTGTTTTTATTTGTCTTTTTCTTAATCCTTTCTATTCTATTCCAAAATTTGCTCCTATACATGGGGCAAGTCCCATTCCCATCATTTTCTACAATCTTTGTCCATTTGGTCCTAGCTCCTTTATATACCCTGATCTTGTCTCTCTGATTATAGTCAGAGAACTGCATGTGGTGGATGAAGTGTTTTATGTGTCTATCTAATTCTTTAGGAGTGCACGTTCGCGACACGTTCCTCATTACTCTTATGAAAGAGGCAGTCAGTATATTGATTTTCATGTGATCCGAAACAGCTGAGTTTCAGTGGATCAGGTACTTGGAGGTCACGGGTTTAACGTAATGTCAATGGAGGATTTATTAATATTTTCCAGCGAGTGTTCTGTGTCTAGTACAGGTAATCTATGGTTGGGGTGTTTAGTTGGGTAGTTAATGCTCTGTTGGGTGGAGTTAGCTATTTGCTGGATGCTTTCCGTGGTGTTCTTCTCTAATTCCTGACTGTTCTCCTGTGGGAGGGGAGGGGGGTTACTGCGATGTTTATGTCATCTACGTAACAGGAGTACATAGTCAGGTTTATACAATTGTCGTCTAAGCGTTCCTTAAGTCTTCTGTACCACCATACCATAAAGAGATTAGCTATTTCACCTGTAATGCTAATGCCAATGGCGGCCCCCTCCTCTTGGGCATATGTATTGTCATTAAACTTGAATATGTGTTCTTTAAAGGTTAGTTTTATACTGGCCCTTACTGCATGTGTGATTGTTTCCATTAATTCAACATGATTTTCGGGGTCCGTTTCGCTCTGGTCCACCCGATGCATCTTTCAAAAAATAAAAACCCAGTCAGTGAGTAGGTCACAGAATGCGTGACGACAGAGCTTTGACAATATATCGAACCAAACAACCAACCGGAAGTTTATAATAAATAGAAGTGAAAACCAAGAGGTGCATGTGTTTTTATTGGCTGCATGACTCCCTTAAAAGTATAACAATTTATATATATATATATACACACACACACACACTCACAGAGAGAAATAGATAGATATGTGTGTATGTATGTGTGTGTGTGTGTGTGTATACGTATATTTTTCATTGTGGCTGTGTATGTATATATATATACGTATGCATATATGTATGTATATATGATTGTATATATGTATATATACTTGTTTATGTACTTATCTGTGCAGGTATATAAATTTATTTTTATTTCTATTTTTATATATGTATTTTTTTCTTTGTATAAATATATATATATATACTACGAATGTTTTCAACACACTGATGCGTATGTGTATAAGTGTGCGCGTATGTGTATGTGAATATACATACATTTATATGTATGAGTATATAAATATAAACGTATAAACACAGACACACTTACAAAAATACACACTCAGACATATAAATACATTCACACAAACACGCACATGCATTGACACAAACACATACACAATATAACAAATGGAATGCCAGCCGCTATTTTGCTATAGTTTTTTCACCACCCCCTTCCTTCCTTTTACACACACGTACATTCACGCAAACAGTAGGTGTAAAGTATGAGGTAGTCAAACTAACCTCTCTCTCTTTATGGTTTGTAACAGAATTGCAGAAATTTATATGATTTTAGATTTTTTTAAGAAAATATTATAACTTGTTTTGCTTTAGTACATAATTCAATTTTGTAGTAAATTGTGTTCGTTTGAGTGCCATATTCAAATTTGACCTCATTTAATGTAAACATTAGCCGTTAGACTAAATCTGAAATCGATATGATTTCACGAGGTGAAAAGTTCTTAATATTCTCCTTTTATGAATTCTGATATTCCAATCTTTTGCTCATATAATTAATTAAGTAATAATTATTATGTATCTACTTAATATTTGGAAGAAACGTGCGTTAATTTATTAAAATGTAATATAACACTTTTGGTCTTATTTATTAATGTTATACACACACACACACACACACACACACACACACATATATATATATATATATATATATATATATATATATATATATATATATATATATATATATATTTCGTTTCTGAATTTGTTTAGCAAGATTCTTTATCTGAAATCGTGTGTTGAAACCGATATTGTTATACTTTGGGAGTGTCATGTTGCCAATAAGAAACACACGCACCAGTTGCTTTCACTTCAATTTCTTATAATAAATTGAAGTGAAAGCAACTGGTGCGTGTATTTCTTATTGGCAACATGACCCTCCCAAAGTATAACAATATATATATATATATTGTTATTAATGTTCTATATAACCCATACGTATATATGTATATGTATGTATGGATGTGTATGTATATATATATATTTATATATATATATATATATATATATATATATATAAATATATATATATATACACACACATCCATACATACATATACATATGTACGTATGGGTTATATAGAACATTAATAACAATGTTCGATTCGTTTGTAAACAAACCAGCCCGATTAGAAGCCGTGCAGTGCTGGTGACAGGTCGTCACCTGTTTGTTTAACACTGGCTTTGAGGAACGATCAACATGTTTCTGAGTCATTACCCTTCATCAGGACTGTATATCTGCCTGCCAATGTGTTTACAAACGAATCGAACATTATTATTAATGTTCGATATAACCAATACATATGTATATGCATGTATGTGTGTGTATATACAGATATGTATATATATATATATATATATAAGGCGTTTCCCGGAGGATGGTAGGGGAGATGCGCTGAAAGAGCGATTCCATCTCGCGTGGCTCAGTCAGACCTGCGGCTAGCCAACCCAGCACCTATGATGGTAAGTAGGGAAGTAGCCCTAGTGCCAAGGACACCAGAAGACTCCACTGCCAAGAGCACGACCCCAAACCAATCGGAGAGCGACCGGTACTTGGACTTGGACTGGTGTTGTTGTTTTTATTGTTTTCGTGTTGTTTTTATTGTTTTCGTGTTCATGTTATTATTGTTTTCGTGTTCATGTTATTATTGTTTTCGTGTTCATGTTATTATTGTTTTCGTGTTCATGTTATTATTGTTTTCGTGTTCATGTTATTATTGTTTTCGTGTTCATGTTATTATTGTTTTCGTGTTCATGTTATTATTGTTTTCGTGTTCATGTTATTATTGTTTTCGTGTTCATGTTATTATTGTTTTCGCTTGTTAGCGCTGCCATGGCAAGATTTGCCATGACGTCAGAATTGTTCAGTTGTTTGTAAGCAGGCATGGGGATGTGTCCATTTCCGATATAAGACTGTTGCATAGTAGCCACGAAACTGTACAGTCGGGAATTTGTAGAAAAAATAGGTATTTATTTATGTCTAATATTTCTTCTTACTTTATAATATATTACATAGCTCTGATATAGAGTCAATTTAATTATTCCGATTATCGTGTCTCTCACAGTCATAGAGCAACACTGGTTAAGGTTGACAACACACAATCTCACATACTTGTGAAAAATGTATGTGTATATATGCATGTATATGTATGTATACACATATATTTGTGTACCTCTCATTATTGTCTATAACTCCCTGACCGTAGAGTAACCACGGAAGTATAGTGACTGCTTTCAAGCTAATACTATATACACTTCTAGTCTTCCTTACCACCCTTCTGTAGCCTCCGCATCATATTAATATCCCTTCCGCCTTCTGTGATATTTTTCATTGCTACAAGGGATTTAGCCCCATTTCTGGACCACTGTATCACGTGATAGGGTCTGCCTCCGTTTGTTCGAGATTCTCTCGCGCGGTGCAGACCTGTTTTGAAATTTTTCCCTGAGGTGTTCCCTTGAAAAGTCGGCCTACCTCACAAAAATGTTACATCTCTATGATATAAGAGTTTTGCATAGTAGCCACGAAACTGTACGCTCGGGAATTTGAAGAAAAAATGGGTATTTATTTATGTCTAATATTTCTTCTTACTTTATAATATATAATATATATATCTATATATATATAAAAGGGTAGATGTATGTCTGTGTGTGTGTATGATTTTTATGCATTTCCACATTTCTCTTCCAATTTTGATGAATTTTTTTCCAATGTGCTCCAAATTTACCAGGGCAGGTCAACACGTAATTATTTTTGCCAAAAATGTCCTGCTTCTATGAAAAAAGTTGATAAAACTAAATACATGCTGTAACCCTCTCTCTTACACGCTTCATTCCTCTCACTACTACCATCAAAAATATATGAAACTACATACATGTTGCAACTCTCTTTAAAAGCTTCATATTTTCAACTACTCCACTCTCAATCTCCTCTGCAACTCTCTTTAAAAGGTTCATCACCCTCTCTACTCCCCCTTCATTCTCCTCTGCAACTCTCTTTATAAGGTTACTGCCTCCGTCTACAACCCTATCAACATTACAATTTAGAACAACGGCAAAACTTCTTTTGAAGGAACGCGACACAAACTTTGAAACCTAAGCAACATAACAACCATAGCTTTCCTCTCTCTGTCGCTCTTCCCTCTCTCTACAATAGATTATTACCCCTCTCTACAGTCATAACGACACTCATACATCAAATATCAAAATTTAAAAAGCCGATAACACTAAATACATACTGCTCTCTCAACGTTACATTTTGCATCAAATAACAAATATTCAAAAGCAACAGATGAATTTATAAAACAACAAACGTAACAATAATGACCTCTCTATAATTTAACTGCTTTACTCTCTCTGTCGCTCTTCACTCCCTATATGACAACACTGCAGAGAGAGAAACAATTTATATGATCAAATGGAGCGTTCCGTATATTCCCCCTCTCTATAATTTAACTGCTTTACTCTCTCTGTCTCTCTTCACTCCCTATATGACAACACTGCAGTGGAGCGTTCCGTATTGAGCGTTCCGTATTGGCATACGGCTTATCTGGGGCATTTTCAATCGGCTTATTGCAAATAACAACCCGCAAAATAACACTTCATATAACAGATTAATGCTATAGACATATGAATCGGAATGTAACCCGTGAACTTTTTCCTGGGCAAAATTATTCGAACAGACATGACCTCATTGCCAGAATGTTACATGAATTACAGGAATTACATGACATCGTCAAAGCTAACACGGTCCGTGTGCGTCGGGTCCTAATGAGCATCACACGTGTCTGAAAGAGGGGGGGTGTCATGCAGTAAGGGATACCCAAAAAAATTTGTTGACGAGACTCAGACTGGTGTACAGGCGGAGACGGCCTGAGAACGGTGGCTTCACCACAACAGTAAAGGGAGGTCAAGTCGACAATAGATAGGTGGTCCCTTACTGCCCGCTTCTCTTGAAAATGTTCAACGCCCACATCAACGTTGAGTTTTGCAACTCCGTCAAGTCTATAAAATACATATGCGAAAATGTAAATAAGGGCTCTGATGAGGTCACAGAATACCCGGCGAGGCGGTACATCAGTAGCAATGAAGCTTTTTGGCGCCTATTTGGTTTCCCCCTACACCAACGGCACCACGCCATCGTACAGCTTGCGGTACATTTGGAAAATGGGCAAAGGGTTTACTTTACGGACCAAACCGCCGCCAAGCTGGCCGCCGATCCGAAAGAAACCACTGTGACAGGTTTCTTTAAACTTTGCCAGTTCGATACATTTGCGCAAACATTTGTCTACCCCCAGAAATTTGACAGCTGTCTTGGAAGGGTTTACACTGTGCCCCCAAGTCAGCATGAGTGCTTTCATCTCCGCCTTCTTCTGCATAAAGTTCTAGGCCCACAAAATTTCAGGACCTCAAAACTGTTGATGGAGAAATATGTGATACGTACCGGGAAGCCTGCTTTAAGCGTGGTCTTTTGGAAGATGATTCTCAATGGGATTTCACTTTAGCAGAGGGTGCTTTGTTGAAATCACCTAAAGATCTACGGGAACTCTTTGCCATTTTGTTTCAAAAGTGTGAATTGGGTGATCCCAAATCTTTATGGGTCAAGTACAGAGACTTCCTGTCTGAGGATTTCCTGCGCCTGGCTCATTTGCAGTATCCTTCAGTGGAAGTTGCTTACAGCGGCATTATCTACAACAGGGCACTCATTGATATCATCCGATCGCTGCTACTTTGCTGCCGAGAGGCAGGACAGCACATTCAACCTTTAAACTCCCCTTGGATTTAGTAAAAAATGAGACACTAACATGCAATATCAGCAAGAGCTCACACGAAGCTCTGGTTCTCAAAACATGTTGCCTCATTGTTTGGGATTAGTGCACAATGGCACACAAGTGTGCCCTTGAGGCATTGGAGGGGACCTTGAAAGACATTAGGGATTCTACAGCTCCTATGGGTGGCGTAACCCTTCTGCTATCAGGGGATTTTCGGCAAACGCTGCCTCGCATCCCCAAAGGGACAAGAGCTGATGAAGTGCGTGCCTGCCTTAAGTCGTCTACGTTGTGGCCCCAGGTGAAGACTTTGTACCTGAGCACAAATATGCGTGCTCATTTGCATGGTGACAACATGTCTGCAGCATTTGCTCAGAACATTTTAGCACTTGGTGAGGGCAAGGTCCCTGCGGATGACAAGGGCGGCATAGCAATCGACTCCCTGTGCAACATTGTGAGCAGCCCTTCTGACCTTTGGTGGGAGGCAGTTTTTCCTAATGTCTCATCTAATTTTAAAAACTTCCATTGGCTCAGCGAAAGAGCCATCCTTGCTCCGAAAAATGCCATGGTTAATTTTATTAACAAGTAGCTGATTGACAAAATTCCCGGTAAAGAACACATCTTCAAATCTATCGACCAGTCGTCAGACCCCGACGATATCGTTAATTATCCGGTTGAGTTATTAAATTCGCTTGAGCCTCCAGGGCTCCCACCTCACATTCTTAAGCTTAGGGTTGTCTCATTATACTAATAAGGAACTTGCGCCCACCAAAGCAGTGCAACGGTATTCGTATGGTCGTCAAGTCAATGACGTCCCACTTGATTGAGGCCACCATTGTAACGGGGTGCGGGAGAGGGGAGAATGTTTTCATTCCAAGGATGAACCTTTTCCCCTCGGCGTCAGATATCCCGTTCGATTTCCGGCGATCCCAATTCCCGATGAGACAATGTTTTGCCATGTCCATTAACAAGTCACAAGGGCAAACATTGTCGGTGGCGGGCATCTATTTGGGGGAGCCATGCTTCTCCCATGGTCAACTTAATGTTGCCTGTTCCCACGTAGGGAGCAGGAATGAACTTTTTGCTTACACTCCTCAAGGGATGACACGCAATATCGTCTACAAGGAGGTGCTATAGATGTTGGTGCAGGTGTTGGAGGTGTTGGAGCTATGCCGCATGGAAAACTATTTCCTGGTAGGGTCACCCATGGCGGACAGATGTGACACCCAGCGGCATAAGGGCCACCATCTTGCAACTTTGGTCTGCTAAATTCGCTATTGGAAGATTATTAACACATCACTGATTGTCCAAAATGCTAATTGGTTCGTAACTTTTAATAACCGGTTCAACTACTTTATGCACTTAATTGATAAGCTTATTCGCTATCAAGCCATGTTTACCTGTATGTAACTTTTCATAGCAAATGATAAACCCGAGCAACGCCGGGCTAAACTGCTAGTATATATATATATATATAAATCGGAAGATGTCTCTCTGTGTGTGTGTATGATTTTTATGCATTTCCACATTTTTCTACCAATTTTGATGATTTGTTTTCCAATGTGCTCCAAATTTACCAAGGCTGGTCAACGCGTAATAAAATTTTTCAAAAGTTTCCTGCTTCTATGAAAAAGATCGATAAAACTAAATACATGCTGTAACCCTCTCTCTTACACGCTTATTCACTCTCACTACTACCCTCAACAATCTATGAAACTACATACATGTTGCAACTCTCTTTAAAAGGTTCATCCCTCCCTCTACTCCACTCCCAATCTCCTCTGCAACTCTCTTTAAAAGGTTCATCCCTCCCTCTACTCCCCCTTCAATCTCCTCTGCAACTCTCTTTAAAAGGTTATTGCCTCCGTCTACTACCCTATCACCACTACAATTTAGAACAGCGACAAAACTTCTTTTCAAGGAACGCGACACAAACTTTGAAAACTAAGCAACACATCGAATTATACAACAAACATAGCTTCACTCTCTCCGTCGCTCTTCCCTCTCTCTACAATAGATTATTCCCCCTCTCTATAATTTAACTGCTTTACTCTCTTTATGTTTCGAGGTTTAACACACCTCCTTATGGTTTCTTAGCTTCACACTCTCCGTCGCTCTTCCCTCTCTCTATAATAGATCATTCCCCTCTTCGTTCAGGAACGCGAAATAAACTTTGATAACTAAGCAACACATCATTTTATACAACAACAAACATAGTCATAACGACGCTCATACATCAAATAACAAAACTTAAAATGCCTATAAAACTAAATACATATTCCTCTGTCAACGTTACATTCTACATCAAATAACAAATATTCAAAAGCAACAGATGAATTTATAAAACAACAAACGTAATCATAACGACCCTTAAGCATTCATTTACTTGAATCTCAATAAAGACTATATTTTATTGTTGTCCTTTTTGTAATTTTTTCTTTGTTTTTAGCAATATGAGACAAAAAATTATTGAGAAAACTGTTTTCAGGAACGTCCGATTTCCATGATTTTTTTTCCAGTGTGCTCCAAAATATCGTCCCTGTTTACACTCGTTTGTGCTATAACTCAGACGTGCTTGGCTTACAGGTTTGACCTACTATTTGACGTGCATTCTTCATACAACTTACTTAATCACTGTTCAATTGAAATTTTTCGCTGCTCTCCCTTGACACCCAGCGGCATCAAGGCCACCATCTGCTAAATTCGCTATTGGAAGATTTTTAACCCATCATTGATTGTCCAAAATGGTAATTGGTTCGTAACTTTTAATAACCGGTTCAACTGCTTTATGCACTTAATTGATAAGCTTATTCGCTTTCAAGCCACATTTACCTGTATGTAACTTTTCATAGCAAATGAACAAACCCGAGCAACGCCGGGCTAAACTGCTAGTATATATATATATATATATATATATATATATATATATATATAGAGAGAGAGAGAGAGAGAGAGAGAGAGGGGGGGATAGATAGATAGATAGATAGATAGATATAGATATAGATTTATATTAAAAGAGTCAGGACCCCGACGGCTGAGCTCCGGTGTTTCGACAGCTAGATCCGGCTCTTTTCCTATTACCTACTCTACTACTCTAAGTATCGAGTACTCTGGTGCGTTATGGTCCACCTGGTTCCTTACCACACTTTCTTCGTTATATATGTGTGTGGGTGTGTGTGTGTGTGTGTGTGTGTGTGTGTGTGTGTGTGTGTGTGTGTGTGTGTGTGTGTGTGTGTGTGTGTGAGAAGGCGTGTGGCTTAATGGTTAGAACATTGGACCTACATCCTTACGATAGTGAGTTCGAATGCCGGACCGGCATGTATGACTCAACAAGAGGTTTACGTGGATGACGAGTTTATGACTTCACTTGTATTCCTATGTAAATATATCTTGGAGTAATAAAATTGAAAAAGTGAAGAATAACATGGTCAACAGTACAAACAAGGAAATTTATTTACAGTCTAACAATTGTTTCAATGATAGAGTTGTCTAAAAATTGCTAAACAGTGAAGGCAGAGCCACTCAATTTAAAATACATGTTAACCCCATCATTTCGTCAGAGACTGAGTGAAAATATATTTTTATATTTTCTCTTATATATATATATATATATATATATATATATATATATAAGCACTTATATATATGTGCGTGTATGTATGTGTGTGTGTTCATATATCAGTCTCGCGATTTCAGAGTTAAATCACCGTTCTACTTCACATTATATGTTTAGTGATTTTCCCGCCGAGGTTGACTTTGCCTTTCATCCTTACGGGGTCGATAAAATAAAGTACCAGTAATACACTGGGATAATTGCTGGCCTTATGCCTTAAGTAGAAACAATTATGTGTTTAGTGATTTTCTTCAATCGTTTGTACCCGCACCTGTACACTAAAATAATGAGCCTACCCTACTTCTGCATAAATGTAGCTTTAAACATTGCAAGAGACTTTCTAATATTTCCCAAACAACAACCAATACTGCAAACTATACAACAAATGTAATGTAAAAGTTTGTTACAGTTGCGTGAAAAACTTCGCTATCTTCATATCTAGAAGTACTTCAACCAAACCCACCATCTCAATGCAGTTGCATCAACGCCACACCTGCACTCTCAATAGCAGGTCACTAACAAATGCCTACATATATCGAGACAATTTATCTTTGTTAGATGTTAACTCAAGTCGATGACAACTGTTGCTACCAGATCGTCTGAGAATATTAACTGTGATATATTGACGCTTGCTCTATTATTTGATATGAAATTATCGAAAATGGTTGCTATATTTTATATCAAACAAACAGGATCTTACCTTAAATGATAATTCAAGGTTTTCAGAACCCCATGTATCAAAGCCAGGATCGTAAGTACCTAAACTTTGAAAGAATTCTTTCCTCACTGAAAAAAGTCCACCAGCAATCGTTGGCGTCCTACAATAGAGAATACATATTTTCCAGTATGTATATATATTTCATATTTAGGCTGTCGTATTTTAAAAAAATGGGTATTTGTTACGGCTCAATGTGTCCTGAGCTCAAATTCCACCGAAGACAACTCCGCCTTTCCTTTCGATGTCAGTTAATATATTATCTGCCCTGAAAGAGACGTACGTCATGAGAGAACCTCTACAGCTCCATCAGGAATTAGGGGTTCTTTACTTTTTTTTATGTATCATATTTTTACTATGGTGAAAACCTAAAATACTGTTGAAATATTGGTCAAATTGTTCGAAACTCCATTGAAACATTTACGGAGCAGTTCAAAGAAAAAGTATTTAGAAACTGATTAAAAAAATTAAAAAAAGAGTGAAAACTAAAATAGAGTAAAGTAAGAGAAACAAAACAAAATACTATATTTTATGATATTTTACAAAAGAAAGGAAATAGCGTGTGATATTGGCGACGAGATGTGCTCCTCGTCTAAGCCCGAAAAAATTCAACATAATTGAAGAAAAAGAAAGTGATTCCATGACAGTTTTAGTATAGGTTTTAGTCAAAGTTACCGTATCTAAAACTTATGCCACATGCATTGGTGTAAAAAAAAAATGGTGTACTCACATTATTGGGTCTAAATTAGATTTTCTAGCTTCTCTAATTCTTTGTGGTATATTCATCCATTTGAAATTTAAATTCCAACTGAATGCGCCAATATGGATATCATCTCCCACATTATTGTAGTACTGAAATGTATAGTCACTGATAACATCAATGGCTGGTACAACCACAGAACGTGGACTTTCGGCAATTCTTGCCAGCATTGGCCGCAGCCAATCTTTAAATAGAGAAATAAAAAATAAAATACATTTTAGATTTTCTTAATCGTGTAGAATATTTCATTGAAATAACATCATTTTACGGTATACTTTTTACAATATAATTCATATTCCCAACTTAGTGTGTAGAAGTAATTATTTTATTCTTTTACTGGTTTCGGTCGTTACATTGTGATCATGCTAGGGCACAGTCTTGATTTAGTCGATCCTGTCTTATTCATTCTTCTTCAAAACTGGTACTTATATAATCTTTTATATCCAACAGCTAAGCCGCTATGTTACGGGAAATAAACACAGACCCAAACATACACACACACACACACATAAATTATATATATATATATATATAAATACACACACATATATATATATAACGTTGAAAGAGATAGAAGGCTAAACAATACAAAATGGACTGTTAACGAAAACTAAGTTACCTGGTAATCTATGTTTTGTTTTTTGTTGTTGTTTTTTTTTTTTGGGGGGGGGGGGGGGGGGGTTCTGTCCAATATTTCGGGACGCAAAAGTCACTTCTTCAGGGTTTAAGGAACTTTCAGTAGATAATGTTCCAATATCTTCTCTTTGGGATTAAATTTTGATTTTGATTTAAATTTTTTCTAAGTCATTTTCATGCGTTTTTTTTTAATGGATATTTCGCTATTCACGAGAATGACGCCAATTGCCATTATAGAAATCAATTTTCTTTTTGTATGAGATGTTTAGTTTGTGTGCGTGTGGGTTTGTATTTTTATGTTAAGTATTGTGTGCTGAGTTTTAATCTATTATTTATTTGTGGATTAAGTCTACGTATGAGCAAGACTTCCTTAATTCTTAAATTATCCACATTTCTATCACTAGCTTAAATAGTAACGGTAATAGATCACTCGCACTGCACACTTCATAGATGTACTGAAGACGAACGAATATCCAACATCCCCAATGAATCGACTTAAGAATCAAAGGTGCCGCAAGCATAGGACCTCCTCTAACACCTGCTTCATGAAATTACAACATTTCAGCGAAAGCATAACCACAGCTATCCGCAAAGAAAGACTGGACATGCAGTTAGTACACTCTTACCCTTTACTGCGTGGATACCTGTTTAAAAAGCAATCCAGAGACAAAAACAATCAATGCTCGCTGACTAACTGCCCTATCTGCAATACAGGTATGTGCCAGCGGACACATGTGGTATACCAGATTGAATGCAACAAATGTAAGAAGTTCTACATTGGTAGCACGACTCGAGAACTCCACACTCGGATTATTCAAAACACACCCTCATTAAAAAAACACATTGACATATGTAGAAATATCAACCAACATATTACCGTTACTATTGAAGCTTGTGATAGAAATATGGGCAATTTAAGAAGAGAAAGAATACGAGAAAGAGAGAATATATGTGTGTGTGAATGTGTGTGAGAGAGAGAGAGAGAGAGAGAGAGATTAGGAAAGAATGGCTAAGTTATTCTCGGCGGGATTTGAACTCAAAGCGCAGACAGCTGGAAGGAATATCGCAAAGCATTCTGTCTGACACTTCAACAACTCTCTCACTTCACAGTCTATAGAATATACACTAAACGTTAAAATCTACTTTCTTACTACGGAGTTATAGAGGTGTGATGGAGATGGGGGTTCAGACTGGGAGCTTTACAGTATCTATGAAGGAGCCGATCGCCAGATCGAACCGAGGAAACTATGTTTCTATTGACCTTTCAATTGTTGATGCTATCTGCCGGTCTAATATACTTGAACATATATTTTTAGAAGAAAGTAACCGATCGTCTGATCGAACCAAGGAAATAATATTTATTTATCGATGAAAGGTAAATTTGACCTCAGAGGGATTTGAACGGAGGGAAGAGAGTCGGAACGAATCCTGATGCTTTAAAATCTCTGATGCTTTAACATCTTGCAATACCTCTATCAGTGTTTGATTCTACTGCAGTCAGTATTCATTGATCTGCATCGATAAAATCGACAGCAATAATATCTCGGACTTGATCAAATACATTGTTGTTGGATGTCCGTCGGTTATGACAATATGAATGTTCCAGTTGTTTGGCAAATGGAACAGCCTGCTGGTGAAATAAATGGATTGATCATTTCATAGACATGTGCACCCTTAATGTAGTTCTGAAGGAGACTTAGCGTGAAACAGTGTATGAAAAGGTTGGCCATTTGAATTTCAACTCATTCTTTGCTGGCTGAGTAAGCCGAGTACCCTAACTCTGATCAACTATATAACCTTGGTAAGAGCGATAAATAGGAAGAATTGTTAGTCGCTCGGACAAAATATTTTGCACTATTTGACCTGGCTCTTTGCGTTCTGAGTTCAAATCCTGTCGAGGTCAACTTTACTTGTCATGTTTGCCGCATCAATAAAATAAACAACCAGTCAAGTACGGGTTCTTATATAAATTGCTGGCCTAAATTAGAAATTACCTGTCGCACATTCACAGTGCGAGTCCAAGAATGTAACTACTTCGCTCTGGGCTGCTTCTAAACCAATTAATCTCGCTCGAATTAAACCTTCTCTTTTCTTACATCTGATAATGCTGACTTTCGGTAGCTGACTCATATAATCTTCTAAGGGACGTTGGAGATATTCTGAAAAGAAAACAAAATCAAAACTATTTTTTTCTAAAGTTAGTTGATGTTTTTTATTCTGGAAAAAAAAAATTCAACATACATGCATGCACAGGTACGACTATTGTAATTGCACATTCATACATACACACATATATATGCAACAATGTTGCTAATGTAATTGCACATTAATACATACACACATATATATGCAACAATGTTGCTAATGTAATTGCACATTAATACATACACACATATATATGCAACAATGTTGCTAATGTAATTGCACATTAATACATACACACATATATATGCAACAATGTTGCTAATGTAATTGCACATTAATACATACACACATATATATGCAACAATGTTGCTAATGTAATTGCACATTAATACATACACGTGCAAGCAAGACTAGTACTAATGTAGTTGTATAGCCATACATAAAATCCTATTTTGTATTGGTATTCACTCCCTGCTTTCGGATTATGTTGATTACGTATGTATGGTCGTTGCCAGATTGGGCTTACAACCATCAGATTACGCTAATGTTTATGACTAAACGTCACTGCTCGTCTCACTTGCAATCCCACTACAAATATTCATTATAAATGGAGTAGCTTATAAACGTGCCCTGCATTTCATGAAGAATATGAATAAAATCTCACTCAATTTGGTAAGGCTTTGAAGACTATGGGTGCTGTCTCTTTCTCCAGATAAAATGTTTAAATTACTAAAAATAGAATTTTAAAAATAAAATCTTTCGCAATAGAAAAATACTCACGGAAGGTAGAAGCATCATCAACTAATATGATATTAGAGAGTAGTTCTAGTGGAGTGTGCCTGAGAACACTGTGCACGGTACGTAGCAATGCTGTCCAAGCTTCGTTGTGGAAACAGATGATTACTGAAGTGACAGGCAGAACATCGGGGTAAGTGACCTGGTCACATCTGAGAAAATGGAATTGTCAATGTAAGGAACTTGAAGAGAAACTGCACTTTAAGCTGAAAATAAATAAGTATGCAATGAGGGCTGTTACCTCTTAACCCCTCAAACATTTTCTCTCTTTTTTATTTCACCTTGACTCTCCCCCAAAACACATGGACACACACACACGCACACACACACACACACACACACACACACACACACACACACACACACACACACACACACACACACACACGTGTATATGTGATATTGATGGAAGAGTGAATGAGTACTCAATACCGAAGGCGGGTTTAAATATTTATTGTGTTTCACCTTATAGGTTCATCAGAAAGGAGCAAATTTCGGAGAAAGAGGCTGGAAAGGTGGAAAAGCTATTTTTTCAGGTTGTGTGAGGAGGGCAGTAATGTAGTCCGGCGTGGTGGTGGGGCGGGAGTCTCCTGGTCTATCATAGGTACTGTTATGAGTGCAGATGGAATAAATATCGTGTGTGTGTATTGAGCACCTTTTTTTACTATGGTCGCCTCTCCATTTACATCGGGATCCTCGCATTGAGCTATAGATCAGCCTGTAAATTAGTATACCATTAATATTATAACTATGATATTAATATTAGTATAATATTAGTGTAATAATGTAGTTATAATATTAATGGTATACTAATCTACAGGTTGATTTATAGCTCGATGCGGTAGGAGTCACGCAGAACTGTTATACATTAAAATTTAAATTACACCTTGTAACGTGATTTTATGTATTAGATGTTCCTAATGTTTTTCTGTGGGAAGTAATATTAATCGTTTTCATAAACCCGATGAAACCTGTGACTCTGTGCAGGTAGAAACGATTGTCAGCTCAAAAATGCTTTAAGTCTTTGGTGTCAATTAAATTTCAATGTATATATGTGTGTGTGTGTAATAGTAGGATTCAAAAATGGTACTCGATACACTCACCCATATATATATATATATATATTATTTTTTTTTTTTTTTTTTTTAAAGAATGACTGCACTTGTAGTGTTAAACAATTTTTGATTTAATGTTATAATTGCTTCTACTTTTGGCTCAAGGCCAACCATTAACCAGTACATTACTGGTACTTTATTTTATCGACCCCGTAAGGATGAAAGGCAAAGTTAACCTCGGCGGGATTTGAACTCAGATCATAAAGGGACGTAACTCTATGCTTCAAAGCATTGTGTCCGACTCTCTATCGATACTGCCAATCCAATGCTATTTTGATTTAATGTTATAATATTATAACATTAAATCAAAAGTTTTTTAACACTACAAGTGAAGTCATTCTTTTCCTTTTTTCAAATATACCCAACTGTACCAAGGATCTCACACATTTTCCAATATATATATATATATACATATATATATACATATATATATATATACATATATATATACATATATATATATATATATATATATATACATATATATATATATACATATATATATATATATATATATATATATACATATATATATATATATATATATACATATATATATATATATATACATATATATATATATATATATATATATATATATATATATATATATATATATATATATGCGTGTGTGTGTGTGTGTGTGTGTGTTTATGTGTGTGTGTGTGTGTGTGTGTGTATGTTTGTATATATCCAAAGCGGCCAACTGAATGCACACGTGTTTAATCTAATCCTTCCTCTTCTCACTCTATATCTTTCATTTCTCATTGTACTGTGTTGTTTGCTTTGTTGTTTCCATTTACTTTTTGCACGCACGCACATTATATATACGATGGTAGGCTAAAAAGCCTACGAAGGAATGACGCTGAAGCTGTGAAATCTTGCATGCATTACTTTATCACTTGTTATTAATAACTGCATATTTTCGTTCCAGGTAAACTGATTCAAAGAATACTTCAAACGTAACTAGTAGCGATTACTCTTGAAAATGGACAGACTGGCATTGTGGTGTTATCAAATACCTGAAGAAAAAGGGTTTAGCTCCCAAGCACATTCATGCTGGCATGGTTGTTATGTTAGGGGATGATGCTCTAGCCTTATCAACAGTGCAGCTAAATTTAGGATAGGATGGGAGAATTTTGAAGATGACCCAAAGTTTGGACATTCTGCAACTGCAACCACCAAGAAAAACCTTGATCGTGTTCACCATATGATGGATAGCATGTGATTGACTATAAAGCAAATAGTCAATGTTATTAGCAAACTCCGTGAAAGATTTGAGAATATTTTGCACAATGAAATTGGCATGATGAAGATTTCTGCTTGGTGAGCGCCACGTCTTCTGACATATGATCAAAATCATATCAGGCTGATCACATCATAGGAAAATCTGACATTGTTTGTGGCAGATTCAGCTGGTTTCCTTGGGCGTTTACTAACCCAAGATGAGTGTTGGATTCATCACTTTGAGTTAGATACAAAAGTACAATCAATGTAGTGGAAACACACCTCCTTACCCGCTCCCAAGAAGGCCAAGGTTATTTCATGTGCAGGGAAGGTGATGGTCTCAGTTTTGGGGGATGCAAAAGGTTTAATTGACTATCTTCAAAAGGCACACACCATAAATGGACAGTACTGAGGCAGTTACGAAAGGTTGTCAAGACCAAATGCCTAGGAAAATCTGACGAAAGAGATCTTGTTTCACTAGGACAATGCTCCAACGCACGAGTCCTTCGTTTCAATGGCTGCTGTCCGTGATTGTGTCTTTAAACTAGTGGATCACTCTCCCTATTCTCCTGATTTAGCTCCATCTGACTATCATCCATTCTCCAACATGAAAAAAAACTTGGCCGGGAACCAGTATCGCAGTGATGATGACATTATATTTGCTGTTGATAACTCTTTTGACCAACAGGGTGAAGGTTTCTTCACCAATGGGATACAAGCACTACAACACCGATGGAAGACTTGTGTGGACCGCGAGGGGGACTATATTGAAAGAAATAACCTCATTTGGTCAGCCTATGAACTTTTCAGCCGACCCTATATATATATATATATATATATATATATATATATATATATATATATATATTGTATACTTATGTGTGTGACTATGTACAAATAATTATGCGTTCATTTATGCCGTGCATGAATAATTGTTGGGTAATTTTCACGCCATAGGATGTTACGTGTTATCTTTGAAATATTTTCCTCAAATATCTAAGCTAACGTAATTTTGATATGATTACCATACTTACCCTGGATCGCGAACTTCTCCCAGATCTCTGTTGAGAGGGATCATATCACTCGCATATTGATTGAATTGGTTTCGCTTCCAACCTAAATCAAACTCTTCTTTCTGAGATGCTGTCAATTTATTAACATCGATAGTAACACCTCTCCCATGTTTCCCTATGTTGAAGCAATAGAATTAGGCTTGTTATTAATACATATCAAACGCGAGTTGAACTTATTACAAATAAAGAATGTTATTCAAATGTTAATGTTGCTGTTTTTGTTGTTGTTGTTGTTGTTGTTGTTGGTGGTGGTGGTGGTGGTGGATGACCTCCCTCGGATCCAACGACGAGTTTATTCTATTCATTTGATCAGCGGAAGAACCTGCTGACAGAATTAACGTGTAAGTTGACTGAGCATTCCACAGACACGTGTGCCGTTAACGTAATTCCCAAGACAACGCAGTGTGACACTTTGAGTTACAACCACAGTCCCTCTGACAGCTTTCCAAACAGTTTCCGTCAATCTAATTTCACAAGACATAGGTCGACCCTTCTTGCTCATCCCATCCTCATATATTTGAGGGTCGGGGTCATGGACTTATGGATCAGAACTCTCCATCTTTTCCTGTCTCTTGCCATTGCCATACACTCTGCCAAACACTTTCCTATCCATTCCTTAATATCATCGGTCCATAATTTCTGCCGTCTCCGGTCTCTTTTACCTTGTATTTGTCCCTCAAGGATGTGGGTAGTCAAATTTTAGGCCCTGATGACATGACCAAAATACTGAAGTTTGCTTTTCCTTACTGTTTCAACCAAAAGTCAGATGCCTTTAAAATCCAAGACTCACAGCTATATAGAGCTGCCTAGGGTCGACCCTAAACTATGGTAAATGACACTTGTCAAAGATGTCATGCAATGAGATCGAATGATTGTAAAGCAAACTTCTTAAACATCTGGTCAACTAATCTTATCTAGATTTTACTTAACAATCATTAACTGCAGATAAATAAACATTTCCAGAAAATGAATATTATGCTATTGCTTTCTATCTAGCCCAATCGAATTGTGACCACAAACAATATAACCAAAATACTTGAAATAAAAGATTTTCAGGTGATATTCTGAATGAAACATGAAAATATTTCGCTACATTTGTACTTCAATGGTAGTTGTCCGATAACCTTTACATCGTTTAGTATTATTAACGGGAAATAAATTACCAGAGGAGTGACGGAAACGGTAATGTGCAGAAATTAATTTTTATACACACACACACACATATATATATATATATATATATATATATATATATATATATATATATATATATATATATATATATATATATATATATATGTGTGTGTGTGTGTGTGTGTGTGTGTGTGTGTGTGTGTGTGTGTGTGTGTGTGTGTGTGTGTGTGGTGTGTGTGTGTGTGTGTGGCCTAGTAGTATGGGTGTTGGATTTACGATCATAATGTGTCATAGGTTCGATTCCTGGGTTGCGTATTGTGTTCTTGAGCAAAACACTTCATTTCACGTTGCTCCAGTATACTCAGCTGAAAATGAGTACCAGCAATAGCTAGGGATTTAACCCTGCAATGGACTGGCGCCCTGTTCGAGGGGGAGTCTTGTACTCTCAGTCGCTTCACGCTATGAAACCGGGATAAGCACTGGCCAAATGAGCCTTCTGGCTTAAGACAGACTTTAGACCGTTATATATGCTCGCTGAATATATATATATATAAGTATGTATACGTACATACATATATGTATACAGACGTACAGTAGTATATATATATATATATATATACATACATGCACACATATATATATATGTGTGTGCATGTATGTATATATACATACTACTGTACGTCTGTATACATATATGTATGTACGTATACATACTTATATTTAAGTAACAGCCGTACTAAGGGTGGGAAATGAAATTTCATTTCATTTTTTCCGTTTATATATATATATATATATATGCATATATATATATATATATATATATATATATATATATATATGCATATATAAATATATATATATATATATATATATATATATGCATATATAAATATATATATATATATATATATATATATATATATATATATATATATATATATATATATATATATGCATATATAAATATATATATATATATATATATATATGCATATATAAATATATATATATATATATATATATGCATATATATATATATATATATATATATATATATATATATATATATAACGAAGGAAATGTGGTAAGGAACCAGGTGGACCATAACGCACCAAAGTACTCAATACTTAGGGTAGTAGAGTGGGTAATAGGAACATTTGTTCCTATATATATATATATATATATATATATATATATATATATATATATATATAGCGGCGATGAATTAGTTTTGCGAGGTTTTTTATATGAAATCGTGTGTCGAAACAGATATTGTTATATTTGGGGAGGGTCATATTTGCGTAATATTGCCAGAATTAATAACAGAACACACTCACTGTTTGGTTGGTTTTCGCTTCTCGCTGTCTTTTATATATATATATCTGCGATCTAACTTACTCGGTCCTCAATGTTGCCATTGACTGACCGGCGGTCAAAAATAATACAGATACAATAATACAGATACAAAACATATAAGATGGGTAATATCTATCCTACGAGGTTACCCTTTAATAAAAGAGTTTGCATACCACAGCAAATAGATGACGAGACGGAGGCACAGTTCACCATAGCTAGAAACAAGATTAGACAAGTAGTAGACAGGTACACTATGAGACAGAGCAGACCAGAGGCCCAACAACTTGGGATAAAACCTGTAGAAGGCTTGGTTAGCCTCAAGCAGCGCACAAGGGATGGTGAGGTAGTGTGTCTACCCACAGATAAGTCTGGTAGGATGTCAATAGATAGCATGCCGAACTACATCGAGGCAATGCAACCCCACATCACCAACACGAGCGAAGTTGCACAACTAACACACGATGGGAGAGAAAAAATCCTCAACGCTCACATGATGATGTGGACTGACATCCTAAAGCCAAGCAGACGCACTGCCAACAACTTCCAGGCGTCTAACAATGGCATACCACCCTTGTATGGGCTCCGAAGGACCACAAGACAGTCGACGACCCGACAACAGGACCACCAACAAGACCCGTATGCGGAGCTAATATAGCTAGCAACTACAGGATCTCCTACTTCCTCTCAATGGTTATACGCCCCATAATCAAGATGTCCCCAGATGTATGTGAAAGTACAGAGGACCTCCTCAGCAGAATCAGTGAGTGCAACAAAAACAGGAGCCTATCCAACTGCATAATAGGCAGCATGGATGTGGTGTCACTGTACCCATCCATTAACATTGATTTTGCTGTGAAAAGATGTGTGGAGATGATCATTGAGAGTGAGTTGGAGTTCTGCGACGTCGACACAGACGAACTGGGCCTCCTACTTAGACTTACCTACGACACTGACTACCTAGACAGCCATGACCTTAGATGTTTCTGCCCTAGTAGACCTATAAGAGGTAGACCCCCCACCATAACCTCAATGGCTAAAAAGACTCCCATAGGAAGGTGGATTGGGTGGACCAAAGCTATACGGACCCCCCAAAACACTGATCAGGTAAGAAAAATGGTCGCACATGCAGTAGGGGCTAGTATCAAAACTACCCTAAAGGGCCACATATTTAAGTTCAATGAGAAAATCTACACCCAAAATGAGGGAGCAGCCATCGGCGTCAGCATAGCTGGTGATGTTGCCAACCTTTTCATGGTATGGTGGGAAAGGAGACTTAAAGATCTCCTTAATGAAAGCTCCATAGACCTCATCATGTACTCTCGTTATGTAGACGATATCAATATAGTTATAAGAACACCCCCACTAGAGAGCACTAACAAGTTTGATTTAGAACGTAGCACGATGGAAAGCATCCAGCAGATAGCTAATTCCATACACCAGAGTATAACTGTAACTATAGACTTCCCTTTCAAACACCCTAACAATAGACTACCTGTATTAGACACAGAACTCTGGATTAACACTATAGACGAGAGAGCCCAAATTCTCCACTCACACTATGCTAAACCCATGGCCTCCAAATACCTGATACTCAAAAACTCAGCAATGTCCAGTAGTGCTAAGTTTAATATTCTGATCGCAGATTTGGTACGAGTGATGAAGAATGTGTCCAGCATGTGCGACCCAACAGAAATGGAAGGACACATCCAACACTTCATCAACCGCATGCAGTTCTCTGGCTACAACCAAAGAGACAGAGTCAGAGTATACGAAGGAGCCATGGAAAAGTATAAGACCCTCATAGAACTGGACATGAAAGGAATTTGCCCACTATACAGGAGCAAATCATGGAATAGCTTAGATAGGGCTAGACATAAGATAGGGAAGGCCACATCATGGTACGACAACCAGAGATATCAGAGTGTCATGTTTGTGGACGCCACCCCTGGAGGGAAATTAGCTAACCAGTGTAGAAAGGCCCTGAGAAAGACCCACTTAAAAATAAAGGTGGTAGAAAAGCCAGGAACCACCATAAAATCCCTGATCAGCAAAACCTACCCTTTTAAGAAAACCCACTGTACCAATAGGAAATGTATCATTTGTAAGGTGAACCCCCGGATAAACTGTAAAACTAGAAACGTAGTCTATAGCATAAGATGTACAGAGGGTACTTGCAGAAACATGACAACAACATACATAGGTGAGACAGCTCGTAGCATAGGTGAAAGGATAGACCAACACTGGGGGGAACTAAAAGGACGAAAAAACGGGTCAGTACTATACGAACATGCTAGACAACAACATGACGGTAACATAGACAACATAGAAATTAGAATAATATCTAAACATAGGAATGACCCAGCAGATAGGCAAATCAGAGAGGCCAGTGAAATAGAAATTAGAAGACCAAAGCTAAACAGAAAGAATGAGTGGAACAACAACAACACCCAAACAAACAACACTGACCTAAGAGAAGTATAAATAAGTAAATAAAATTAAATAAAATAAGATAAATAAATACATACACAAGCACATAAACACACACTAGTCACCCAGCAGACACAACACTATACACACTAGTCACACATCACACTATACACACACGCAAACGCATGCGCAAAGAAGACAAAATAAAATAAGATAAACAAACAAGCAAATAAATAAATAAATATATAGACAGACTGAACAAAAAAAAAATGGCGTAGACATACAACACAACAGGAGGAACAATGAATATAACACCACTGACGATGTTGCAGATGTGCAACGAAAGATTTATGTAAATTATGTAAACTATATATATGTGTTTGTGTCTATATTGTATCTGTATTATTTTTGACCGCCGGTCAGTCAATGGCAACATTGAGGACCGAGTAAGTTAGATCGCAGATATATATATATAAAAGACAGCGAGAAGCGAAAACCAACCAAACAGTGAGTGTGTTCTGTTATTAATTCTGGCAATATTACGCAAATATGACCCTCCCCAAATATAACAATATATATATATATATATATATATATATATATATATGCATATATATGCATATATATATATATATATATATATATATATATATATATACATATATATATATATATATATATATACATATATATATATATATATATATATATATATATATAGTAAATTGTGAGTGTGTATGTTTATGTGTGAATGTGAGTTTATGTCCCGTAACATATTGGCTGGACAAAACGAAATCGATGAAATATGTGGAAGACTTAAACAAATAAGTACTAGGTTCAATACGAACCACCAAGCAAGTCAATGCCCCAACATGACCGTAGTCTAGTGACTGAAACCAGTAAAAGAATAGAAGAAAGTAAAACGAATATATTCAAACCTACTTACCTGGGTAATCTATTTCTATAACATCCTCCAATAACTTCATATTATACTTTCGTATATTACCTTTGTTTATCAAGTCTTCCTTTGCTTTACTGAAATTATTCATATGCACAGATTTCGGAACAAGTTTCTCGTTATCCATTTTCCTGTTTTTTAATCTCGGGATTTCATTTTTCTGTTTTATGTCATTTCGAGTGAAAGCTGCCTTGTGATATTCTCTCGATTGTTTATATCCCTTTTTAAATAAATGCATCTTCTCCAATCTTTTTAATTTTTTACTCAGATTTTCTAGAAGCTCACTCTCATTTCTGTTTAAACCCGCGAGTCCTTCCTCATATGAACTATTAGTATTTGAAAATTTTAATTTGTATAGGAAAACAATATTTGTAACTAACCAAAATGTACAAACGATGAAAACGAAGCGATAAGTAAAAAAAATTCGAAAAAGAGTTCGATATTTTAAATTCATATTGAATTATTAAATGTTATTTACAATGAGGACACGATTGATCGTATTTCACCTAAAAATCCCTTAAAACGCTGTTTGTTGAATAAGACAAAGTGAAGACCTTGGAAATATATATGTACAAAAATAGCATGATCTGGAAATAAAAAATAGAATAGATTTTTTTTTTAGCGTGTTTTATCATTTTTCTGAACAGTAGATGATTTTCTATCGAAAATATATATTTTGTAGGAGCTTAGTGAAAATAAGATGATTAACATCAATAAAAAAAATTACCTAAAAGATATTACCATAAACTAAAAACAAACTTTTCTACGATTAAAATCATATATATAACAAATTATATATATAACAAAGAAGTAACATTCGAGAAAAACCACAAACCTTCCATCTCAATTCTAATTTTGAAAAGCATAAGAAATGTGAAACCAGTAAAGGAAACAAATAAATATTCTTAAAAAGACTCCAGTTGCATTTTCGATTTCTTTTCCTTATACTTTCACTCATGTTGGAATCTTGTTATTTTTTTTATTTTTCTTATTTTGTTGCTCTTAGGGTTGTTGGTGATGTGGGCCGTCATGTTCTTAGCGCAGGAGTATCCTAGTGTTACTTTGTGTCGGTTAAAGATGGAGCGGTATTTATGACCTATGGGAAAGTGTCTATCTAAGTGGGCTAGAAAATGTTTGCCTACCTTGGTTTTAACGTTGAAAGATCACAAGGTAGACTTTACTTCTAACCCCACATGTAGACTACTAAACCTGGCACTCACATATATGGGACTAGTCAGCAAGGCCATACTTAGGAACATAGTTAAGACCATTAGGACCAAGTCCAACCCTGCCCCAGTGGGAAAACAGTGACTCCGTAATTAAGTGGTTTAACTCCTTCAAATACGAAAAAAGCGAAGTTCATACAGTTTGACATTGTAGATTTTTACTCGTCGATCTCAGAGAACCTGTTAAACAAAGCTTTGGACTTACGCTACCGTCCATGTTTTAGTCAGGTAAATCATCGCTCACTGCCGGAAAACCCTCCTCTTCAACAACCGAGTAGCCTGGGCAAAGAAGTCAACAACTTCAGACCTGTTTGACGTCTCCATGGGATCGTTTGACAGTGCTGACGTATGCGACTTGGTTGGCCTATTTATTTTAGACATATTACGTGTTAGATTCTTGGACTTCCACACGGCAATATACCGCGACGATGGACTGACCTTATCGAGCCATAAAAGCGGTCACGACTACGACCGGTTTAAAAAAGACTTAGCTTCTACGTTCAATGAGTTAGGACTTAGGATAACAGTAGCCACCAACCTCTCTAGCGTAGATTTCTTAGACATCAATTTAGACCTTCGCACACACACCTACAGACCCTTCCATAAGCTTAACGAAAAACTCAATTACATTCACAAGGAATCATGCCACCCTCCCACTGTTTTTAGAAACTTCGTAAATAATATCAGTACTGGAATCGCCAGCCTCTCCTCTAATAAGGCTATCTTTGACAGAGCGGCACCCTACTTATAACACGGCGTTAGCTAACAGCGGCTTCTCGTAACCTATCACTTACTCTCCCTCTAATAACAACAGCAATGAGAAAAGAAAGCGTAACAATAGACAAACTATCTGGTTCTCTCCTCCCTTCTCACTCAACATTAAAACCAATGTAGGTAAACAATTTCTATCCCTCTTAGATAGACACTTTCCCATAGGTCATAAATACCGCTCCATCTTTAACCGACACAAAGTAAAACTAGGATACTCCTGCGCTACGAATATGAAGGCCCACATCACCAACAGCCCTAAGAGCAACACCCACCAGGGTGCTCTTGCCGAAAGCCCGAAGCTTGTCCCCTTCAACAGCAATGCAACACACCCGCTGTAGTTTATGAAGCTGTGGTCACTTCCAACGGACCAAATCAACCACAGGAGGCCAAATCCTATGTGGGTATGGCGGAGGGCCGATTTAAGGAACGCTTCTTCAACCACCAGTCGACCTGTAGGTACCCCGGACAAACGTTCATCTACGAAACTCGCGAGCCACGTATGGTCCCTCAAGTACTCAAATATAGACTACTCCATTCAATGGAAAGCCATCACTTAGTCCAAGCCATACGCAAGGGAATATCCGTCGTGTGGACTATGTATAGATGAACGAATAAATATTCTAAAGAGATTACGCAATAACGATTGCCTAAACTCAAGAAAGGAATTCTTCACGCGTTGTCCACACGTCTGGAAACAACTCTTACATAACTACAAAGCTCAGGATTGAATTACAACAACATCCTAATTTTCTTATCAACTAGAAACTTTCAGACTTTCGCAGTTATCTCCCTTACACCTCTCGCACGTAACTTAGTATTGCCTGGGTAAAGTGACCGTTTCTGCGCATGCGCGTTCGTACGGTTGTCCTTCCCGTTCCGTATAACCATGTCCATTACGAGGTGAGGATCCGCTAAGGTGAAACAATTGTTCTCGGTATGGTGAACTAACTGTCGTGTAACCACTTCTATATATATATAAGGAAAAGAAATATATATATATATAAGGAAAAGAAATATATATATATATATATAAATGAAAGTTAGAGTTAATAACTCATACTGAAACCCTGTAATTAACAAGCTAAAAAGTATAAATACTGAGCATTATAATAATATATGTAGTAAGAAACACAGTAAGTCGTGTGTCTAATATTACGATGGTTGAAGAACCACATTTGTTTGAAATATTTAACCATGAAGCAGACAGAATGATAAAATAAAATAAAATTATATTATACAAACTGCCTCAATAACTATTATATCTCTCGGACAGATTAGGGATTAATCTATTTCGCCCTGAGTGTGTTTGTAACAGATAATCCACGCTCAGTATTTTTACTTTGAGCTTGTTAATTACAGGGTTTCAGTATGAGTTATTAACTCTAACTTTCATTTATATTTCGGCTCCCTCAAGAGGTGAGCTTATTAAGTCGCGTGTGTTAGACTGTAATTTCTAACCAATACACTCACACTACTTTTGACTTACGGCACACGAGGTGATGAATTCATTTTTCTGTGTGAACGTTAGCACTAGGTGTTTGTCGCATTTAAACAGATTCTCTCGCTGATGATGCCCGTGGATTATCTGTTACAAACACACTCAGGGCGAAACAGATTAATCCCTAATCTGTCCGAGAGATATAATAGTTATTGAGGCGGTTTGTATAATATAATTTTATTTTATTTTATCATTCTGTCTGCTTCATGGTTAAATATTTCAAACAAATGTGGTTCTTCAACCCTCGTAATATTAGTCACACAATTTACTGTGTTTCTTACTACATATATTATTATATATATATAGTTTAGAAATGTAACTTCCTATTACTGTAGGTTCACCAAAGTGAGCACTCGATGCGTAGTTTCCAGTAGGTATTTTGGTGTTGTACTATACAATAATTGTGTATACTTTTGGCACAAGGTCAGCAATTATCCCAGTGCATTACAAGTGCTTTATTTTATCGGCCTCGCAAGGATGAAAGGCAAAGCTAAACTTGGCGGGAAAGACAAAGCATGGTGTCTGGCGCTCTACCGATACTGCCAATCCACCACCTTCAGAGTGTAATAGTAATAATAATACGGACGAGGTGTTAGATCTTTGTTACATTTATGTTGTGACGCGCGTTTCGTGATTGATCAGTTCAAAGTTCGATCACTATCGATCGGCCCCGACTCTGGAATGAAAAACTCGTCGGACTTCTGTTATGGTAATGACAGAACGTTTCCCTTCATCTTTGAGAAAATACATATCAGTTTTCATTCATTTATGGTGGACAGTTATATTTCACTTTGATTGGTGGTTTTGGGAGAAGAAATATTTGGGTATATGGGATAGGTGACGGTAAGAATTGGAATTAAGAAAGGGGTTGAGGAAATGAAAGAATGATGGTGGTGTACATCACAAGTCTGACGAGTTTTTGATTCCAGAGTTGGGCCCGATTGATACAGATCGAACCTTGAGCTGATCAATCGCGAAACGTGCGTCACACCTCAATAAATATAATGGATATCTAACACCTCGTATTTTTCTTATATATATATATATATATATATATATGGCATAACGTGGTGATGGTGATTATGAATACGAATAAATATTGTATTATGTATATGTGACACTACTCTATGCGTATTCAGTATGCAGGAGGTATTTACAAAAATATTGTTTGGCTGAATTTATAGGAATTTCTGCTTTTAGATTTTTAACATATCTAGTGGCAGGTTTTTGTTTGCTAATTTCATGGACAATCTCAGTTAACTGAAGTTTTTTCTACATACTACAGTGTGTGTGTGTGTGTGTGTGTGTGTGTGTGTGTGTGTGTGTGTGTGTGTGTGTGTGTGTGTGTGTGTGTGTGTCCATCCGTTCCCGTGAGAAATGTTTCAGTTGTATGATAAACAGTGATAAACAGCACAGCCTGTTCGTGAAATTAACAGGAAAGTGGCTGAGCATTCCACAGCTTAACGATTATGAACTAAACACCTTAACTATTAAGCCACGCGCATTCACCCTAACTATGTGAGGTAAGTGAGACATTACTATCTTACTATATGGGCAAAAATATTTTACAATAATGTCGGATTGGCAATCGACCAATATCTTAAAAGTGGATAGGTGATATCTTAAAAGCGTTCAATAAATATAATTACCTCTTATTTCTCCTATACAGGTAAATGGGAGTCTTATTTTTCATTCTTTTCTGTGTTATAAATGGAAAATACAATTATAGGAAAAGGAAAGAGGCCCTTACGTCAATTATTGGCCATAAATTGTGCATACATAACTGACTGACCATAGGTTCGCCTCTTCTAAGCACGAGCTCGGGCAAGGTGTTTTGTGGAAGACCAGTTGTCGTTCATGCGTGCACGTCTCGTTGCAACTTATAAATACACTATATATACGATATATATACTAAACATACATTGTCCAAGAGAGAGGCAAATATTGATACAACTCTCTCCAGTGTCGTCGCAACTCATTTTCTTCATCCGAGTTGACTGGACTCACATGAAAATAAAGTGTCTTACTTAAAGACACAACACGCCAGCCGTCCGAGAATTGAACTCATGCCTTTATGAGCCTCATGCCTTCAATTGTTTTTGCTATAAAGTGAGCCTTCCAAAATATTTTTAATCGTAATTCCCTCCTTCCTTTGGTAAAGGCATGTCATTGTTTCATTATTTTAATCCCGCCGAGGTTAACTTTGCCTTTCATCCTTACGGGGTCGATAAAATAAAGTACCAGTAATACACTAGGATAATTGGTGGCCTTGAATCAAAAATTAGAAACAATTATTTTAGGACGGGGTAATTGGCAGTGTTCCGGTAGAGCGTCGGACAACATGCTTTGCAGCATAGAGTTACGGTCCTTTACGGTCAGAGCTCAAATCCCACCGAGGTTAACTTTGCCTTTCATCCTCACGGGCTCGATAAAATAAAGTACCAGTAACGTACTGAGGTCGATTTAATCGACTTTCCCCTCCCATGTGCCTAAATCAGAAACCATTACTTTAAGACAGAATTTTTCGGCACGTCTATCATTATATTTCGAATTTGCTTTTAAAACAAAATCACAGGGGCATCTTTTTTTGGTGCGGGGGGGGGGGGGGGGGGGGGGGTGTAAAATATACAATAATACCAAATAATAATTTAATGCTAGAATACAAAATAAGAAAAACAATCTCTTAATTATTTCACTGTTAATTCCCACTCTGAGAAGGCTTGTTATAAATAGGAAAAATGTCATAGTAGTTTCACCTACCTATTACGTTTCCGTAGCAGTGTGCGTAATTATAGCTTGCTTCACCATCTCAACCATACTAAATTCAAAGTAGGACTTCCACAACAGTTGATATACAAATATTTCCTACAACGTTTCAATAAAACATACAATTAATATTGATTTGCCACGTCTTGACGTTAAAAGATATCTGTTCTCAGAGACATTAAACATGTGTTACATATCAATGTGTATGTGTGTGTATGTGTGTGTTATAAATCAAAGTGTGTATGAGTGTCTTTGTTTACTCAAGGAAGAGAGTTTCACAAACGACACTGCTTTGTGAGTTTTGTATATTGTTTTTTATTGGTTATAGTAAGTATCTTGTACATTTCGTGAAAATCATTTCTCTTTCTCTTTTATTGTTTGCGCGTGTGTGTGTGTGTGTGTGTGCGGGTGGCTGTATGTGTATGTGTATCTGTGTATGTATGTGTGTATGTATGTATATGTCAGGTCACCAGTTGGTATCAGTTATGTATGTATCTGTCAGGTCACCAGTTGGTGCTACTGGTAACATGTATCCCAGTACAACCTGTCTCATGGTCGTTGGCGACTAAACTGGCAACCCCACCAAGGTTTCTTGGTGAGGAGGGTGACTTTGGACATCCTGCAGGACTAAAAACAAAACCTGTCAAAGGGCAAAGGAGCTCTTAAGAGTCAATGGCCATCCAAAATCACCGGGAGAGATGACCCCTTAGCCTTTATCAAGGCAGAATTCTAGGAGAAGGAAAACTCTGATATAACACCGGCAACCCTGATGGTATCCAATGATGTTGACTTGTTCTTCTTTTTGGTAAATATCATCTTGGTGAAGAAAGTGGGACTGGCTTTGTGCAGTGCCTTTGCTCACTATAAAAGCTTCACGGCACAGGCATTGATTTATATCTGGAGATCTCTCTGCACTTGTCGTCACATGGTACCATGGGCCCAGACCTATGTGTCAATAATTGTCACAAGTGTAGTGTTTGTACCAGAGTTTTCAAGTCGCTGGCTAGACTAAAAAGTCACACTCGTTCAGCGCATCGGTAGGGGTTCTCCTACATGGATATAAAGTAGTAGCCGTACTCGAAAACTAGTTGGCAGCCACTATGTATGTATATAGGGGGATTTTTGGACACCCTGCAGGACAAAAAACAAAACCTGACAAAGGGCGGAAGAACTCATAAGAGTCAATGGCCATCCAAAAATGTGTAAATATGTATATGCATGTATGCCTCTGTCTGTCTGTATATATATATATATACAATGATATTAAATAAATGGAAACTATATTTATAAAACCATATTTATTTTATTATATACTAGCAATGGTACCCGGCGTTGCACGGGATAAGGTATTGTGAAATATATAACCGCCTTAGTTAAGCTTAGTATTGCCACAACCACGGGTGGCAAAGAAGTAAGGGTCTGGTGGTATGTACGTAAGCAACACTGTGGCTTAAAACGCGAGGAAGAAGTTGTGTGCACTTACCAACTGTTTGGGGAATGAGTGTGAGATTTATCTTGAGCAAGGGTGGCGGAATAACCGGAGGCAGCAGACAGCCAGACATACAGACAGATATTATAAGGGTGCGACGTTATATGTATGTATCTATCTAAAAAGAGTCGAAACGGCTTGAGTTCAGCCGTCGGGATCCTACTCGTTCATATATATATATATATATATAAGTGTGTGTGTGTGTGTGTGTATAGGTATATACATGTATGCATGTGTATGTATATGCGCGGGGACATAGAAATCATCGGGCTGGATACCCGATCGCGCAGTTAAACCGCTGGGAGTGAAGGACTCCTGGCCTTTTTCAGGGCATTCTTCTAGGAGAAGGCAACTCGGGAAACTGGGATAATTCCGACATAAAACCTGCGGCTCAGTAGTTACCAATGATGTTGATCTTTCCTTCTGTTCGCGTTGTAGCTATTGTCGATCAGAGACTGGGATTGGCTCAGTGCAGTCTTTCCTCACTTTAAAAAAAATCTTCACACACAGGCATTGCACGATAGCATTAATTAATAATGTTATATCGTGCAATGGCCATACTCGATAACGAGGGAGCAGCCATTATGTACGTATGTATGTGTGTGCATGTTTCATCTCACGCTTATCGAAGAATGTTAAGGCGTATGGTTCAGTGGTCAGAGTGTTCGGCTTATAATCATAAGTTCTTGAGTTCGACTCCATGCCGCGTGTTGTATCCTTGAGTGACATAGTTTATTTTACCTTGCTCCATGCAGCACAGCTGAAAAAAAATATGTTGAACTTGTAATTCAAAGGCCAGCCTTCTCACAGGGTGCCCCGCTGAATCACCCCCGAAAATTGCATGTGTGTATGTTCTTCAGGCTTCTAAAGAGTTTCCGTTTCTATCATATGTTATTAGTCAACGGAATACTATAGTAACGATTTACAAAAGTATGAAGCAGCGGGCTCAAAAACGGAACCTCATAACCATGCCATTCTCTCTCTCTCTCTCTCTCTACGCATCCAGTGGTCACTCGGGTGAACCTACAATAACTGCACGTTACATTCCCTATATATATATATATATATATATATATATATAATGGTTTCTTATATAGGCACAAGGCCAGCAATTTTGGGGGAGGAGAAAGTCGATTAAATCGACGCCAGTGCGTGTCTGGTACTTTATTTTATCGACCCCGTAAGGATGAAAAGCAAAGTTAACCTCGGTGGGATTTGAACTCAAATCATAAAGGGCCGTAACTCTATACGTCAAAGCATAGCGTCCGACCCTCTACAGATACTGCCAATCCTCCGCCAATAATGAGGGGTTGTAATAAGCGGGGAGGTTTGGAAATCGGTAATCGCATAGTGTATGTATAGGATTGCTTGTAGTTTTCTCCTCTTTTTTTGTCATATACATTGGGTTTTTTAATGTAAAATAAAATTATTATTAGATTCTCCAGCGAGGGGATCTGAAAAATTGACAAGCGCAGTGGGGGACGACTATTGACAAATATAACAAACAAGAAATTGTCAATTTAGGAAATTAATTATATATAATATATAATATATATAATAATTTTGATCTGTTTTTCGTTTTAAGTAAACATTGCGCACTACCTGTTAGATTTCCATAGTGGTGCAGTTAATTATTAGAAATGTGTAACTTGCTTAACCATC
>OZ024741.1:203759954-203819954 GCA_964016885.1 Eledone cirrhosa
CTGCCCCCCCCCCTCTCTCTCTCTCTCTCTCTCTCTCTCTCGCTATCTCTCCCTCTTTCTCTCTTTTTCTCTCTCTGACTTTCCCGCTTTCTTCTCTCTCTCTCCCTCGCCCTCTTTCCTTCCCCTCTCCCCTCCCCCCTCTCTCTATAAATGTACGCGTGACTGTGGCAACCCCAGCACTCTGATTACTAGTGTCAACCTGAGTTCAGCAACTGTCAAGTCTGTTATTTCAATCCAATAAGTAATCAATAAATATCTCAAAACACTTCGTTCATCGCTGAATGTATTACTATCTGCGTCAAAATGCGTAACGTAACTGGAACTCACAAAATTCTGCCTGAATAATTAAGAATAAAACATTCTCAAATGTGTTTAATTTACTATCCCTCAAAGAATATAGCTGAGTTTCATCATTCTAACTTTAAACGTGGCTTAAATAAATGTTGCTATTCGTGATATTATCGAGCTAAGTCTGGCTTATTTGCATAAACACTAAAATCAGCAAATAAGCTTTCTTCGATCCTTTTAACAATTGTTTCTACTTTTGGCATAAGGCCAGCAATTACCCAGTGTATTACTGGTACTTTATTTTATCGACCCCGTAAGGATGAAAGGCAAAGTTAAATTGTTTCTACTTTTGGCATAAGGCCAGCAATTACCCAGTGTATTACTGGTACTTTATTTTATCGACCCCGTAAGGATGAAAGGCAAAGTTAACCTCGGCAGGATTTGAACTCAGATTGCAAAGGGCCGTAACTCTACCGATACTGCCAATCCACCGCCCTTTTAATAATGTGACTCGGTCTAACAAAATTCCTCTCGATCTATTAAGATTAATCTGTTCGTCTTTCAAAGCCGGTATTTGCCAACGTTACAGCATTGGAATAAAAACGATTTTTTTTTCCTTCTAAAATTTCCTTTTTCTTAAATCATTGCCTTTTTTAATATTATATTTTACTAGACCCCCCGTGACCTCTAGCGTAACTAGCGGGGGCAGTCGCCCCCCCCCCCCCTGGCTTTCCTCTCGGTCTAGGTGGGCCCCCTAGGCTATAATTCTAAACACATAACTTATTACACATGTAATTACGAATCCTTAACTACAACAACTTAAAGAAAACCCTTAATCTCTAATAAGACTAGAAGTTAAGACCAATTTCTTGTTTATTTAAAGAATATAATATTTCGGATAAAATGGCAACTGCATCTAAAAAATGTGTGGAGAATATTCAGTCGAATAAAAACGTTACATTTTTTTTATTTGCTTTCTCCACATCTTATTTAGTTGAGTCAGGTTTCAGTCGGGTTATGCATCTGCTTTCAAAAAGTGGAAATCGCCTTGATATAGAAAGAAGAGGTGGTTTACGACTCTCTCTAACGGCTTTGACACCAAACATTGACAAATTAGTAGCCTTGCCTCAATCACAGGGATCTCATTAAAAACCGATTGTTATATTCTTTGATTTGTAAATATATATAAATGATTTGATATCTAAATTCTATATTATTCTTTTTGTTTGAAATGTTGTAATACATGCTTATGTTATTCTCGATACTCAGTTTTTTAACCTAATATTTAATTAAAAGTATAATTATGCATCAGTATATACACACAAATATATATTTAGTTGGAATATAATATTCGTTCTCATCATGAACTTTCTAAAGTTGTAACTTGATATCTGACATTCTGCTGTCCAGAACTTTGACCTAATTGTCTTCCTCTATTGTAACACCCCTCCTCATCCTCTAACTGCTTTCCATTGAATTTCATCTTTTATCTCCTTTTCAGCCGATGGATTTTGTTGATTTAGAAACCAGCCAATGAATACCATCGGTCAATGTTCCTTTATATTTTGATATGTTTTTTATTCTTGTAATAAAATTAGTATTCATTCAACACTGACGATAGAGAGCGGATGGAGGTATGTTGTATTTTCTTTGTATAATTTGTAAAATATAAAATATATATATATATATCTTAATGAAAATACACATGCCAATATCTGATCCCTTGAAACGATCGTCTGTTTAAGTGTAAATCAATATTAATAGGAAGAACATGTTCTTTGTTTAATTTTTCATTGTTTTTCAATGTCTTATTTTGACTCTGTCTTCCAATTGTTTTACATTATTAATTAACTACATGTATTTTTTATGATTTTTCCACATTTGGATTACATTGAGTTCTCTATACGGATTCGACACTACCGTTTACTCCGGTAGATTAATCTGTTATATATATATATATATATATATATATATATATATATATATATATATATATATATATATATATATATATATATTTCCTGGACTTTTGCTCTGTTTTGTGTTTTGTTTTTCGTCGATTATTTGACGTGTTTTACATTCTTCGGTGTTGAATATCAAATCAAGCGAATTGCATTATTCCAACTGTGTCAATATAGTACTCATTAAGAATGTTGCCTAAAAAAAATTACAAAACTGGAGCAACAAAGAGGAAAGAAGCTAGACAAGCTGCCAGGGAAGAATCTGCAAAGAAATGTCATCTAATCACAAGTTTTCTGAAAAGTCAACAGTCTTCGTCAACAAGTAGTGACGCATCCCAAACCAATGTAACTGCTGGAATTTCCGGCGAGTCGGTCTGGTCAGATGAACTGGAGAAACAGAAAAGCACTGGAGAGTCGCGAGAACCTGACGTCGAAGATGCCTCAGGTCCATCGACTATCTCAACAACCGTCGTAGTCACTGAAGATATAGTTCCAAATGGGGATCCAAACTCAATAGAGGAAAAAATGGCTGTATCGGAATCTGAAAATGAAAATGATTCAGAGGAAACTACATCGGCAAAACAAATCCCAGAGCATGAGCCAGTAGAGTGCATGTTGAATTTACAAGAGAAGTATCCAAGCGACCCGAAACATTTCGAAGACAGACCATTGACGACACCTCTAATTCGTGCCCTCATGGCCATTGGTCCTTGTCAGCCAGGATTGAAAGATAATTTTGCTGATTTCCCTCTCGACTCGAACCACAGAAAATTCAACATTAGTTGGTACAAGAGAAAGTGTGCTGGAATCCATGAAGTTGACCGACACTGGTTAGTATACTCTCCTGAATCCAACAGACTATATTGCTTTTGTTGTTGGCTGTTTGCTGATAAAAATGCCGAATCTTACTCGAAGACTTGGGGTAATCCAGAGTGTGGGATGGCAGACTTCAAAAAGGGAATCGAAAAAATTGCCAATCATGAGAAAAGTACCATTCACATCAAAGCACAAAAGCAATACTTCATGACAAAATATCGTTTGGACGCAAATAAAACGGTGATCGATAACCTCATCCATGAAGAGAAGAAGCGAATTGAACGAAATCGCCAGATATTGTGGCGATTGCTTGATTGTACGTTATTTCTCGCAAAACAAGGCTTGGCCTTCAGAGGTCACAGGGAATATGCTGGACTTGGCGCCAAATCAGAAAATGAAGGAAACTTTATTGAATTGTTGAAATTGATAGCCAAGTATGATACGAAAGCCATTTCTTCTCGCCTGGGCGCACTAAAAGACAGTCCAAAATTACAAAACGAATTCATAGAATGCCTGGCGAACGAATGTACTCAACAAATAATCACGGAAGTGAAAGAGGCAAAATACTATTCAGTCATTGTCGATTCCACAATAGACATTTCGCATCAGGATCAAGGCTCTCTGTCACTGCGATATGTATCGAAAAGTGGCCACGCACAGGAGCGTTTCCTGTCATTTTGTGAACTAAAATCAGCAGCCGCTGAATCATTTTTCGATACGCTTGTGAAAGTTCTTTTCCAGGATCTTTCCTTGGATGCTCAATATATTAGAGGACAAGCTTACGACGGAGCGTCGAATATGTCCGGCCATATTTCTGGGCTTCAGGCTAGAGTTAAAGAGGGATGCTCTTCGAAAGCTGTTTACGTCCATTGTTGTGCTCATAACCTGAACCTGGTGTTAATCGATGCTAGCCAATCGTCAATGGATGGTAAATTATTTTTTGGTACATTGGAGAGCCTGTATGTTTTCTTAACATCAAGCTTGCCAAGGCTGAAAATCCTCGAAGAAGAACAAGAAAAACTATTGACTTCAACGGTATTAACATTAAAAAGACTCTCAGATACCCGCTGGTTTAGTCACATTCAGGCTGTAGAGGCTACCATTAACAACTTACCGGCAGTAATGAGTGCACTAGAGAGGATAGTAGGTGGGGATGTTCGCAACTCTTCTCCGAAAGTATTAGCTGAGGCCAGAGGTTTGCTACTAAATGTGAGCAAGTTTGAATTCATTTTCATGTTGAAGTTTTTTCAGAATTTACTTAAAAAGCTGCATTCTGTTTCACAATATTTGCAGAAGGAGGCTATCGACTTATATTCCGCGGACGTCATGATTAAAATTGTAGTAAAAGAAATTGAAGAAATCCGCTCAAATGAATATTTTGACCGAACATTATCAGACACTAAAAATCTCGCCGAGCAATGTCAAGTTGAACCAGAGTTTACAACAGAAAAACGGAAAAGAAAAAAGAAGCGTTTTCATGACGAAAATGCCAGTGACGAACCTCATGAGACGATGAGTCAGCATTTTAAACGGGACGTTTATTTCACTATCCTAGAGAGAATCATTAGTAGCTTTAACGAACGTTTTGCCGACTTGCACGGTCTAGTGAAGGATTTTTCGTGCTTGATACCGGCGCACTTCGACGACGACGACAGATGCAATAAAGAGAGAATCGATAATCTTGCGAAATTCTACGAGGGTGACATCGAAAATGACACTATCTTCGATGAATATTTATCATTCAAAGATCTTTACAAGGAAGTGTGTTTAGATAAATCCATATCGAGTTCTGAGATCGTTCCGTTTATGATTTCTAATGACTTAGATAGAGCCTATCCGAACGTGTTTGCCTTAAACAAAATGTTCATAACTATTCCGGTTAGCTCGGCGCAGGCTGAGCGAACCTTCAGCAGGCTCAAACTGATAAAGAATTATTTGCGTAGTACCATGAGTGAAAAGCGGTTGAATGCTCTGGCAATGATGTACATAGAGCGAGAACTGGCTGAAAAAATTGACTTCAGCATCGTGATTGAAAAATTTTCTAAAGTAAAACATCGCAAATTAGAACTGTAGAACAAGTGATGTGCTTGAATGTGAAAGTAAAGTTTTAGATGGACGATTTGTTGCACATACGAATTTTTGTTTGTGAATAATCGATTGCAAGACTAGTTTTACTGGATATTGTTTTTTTTTTTCTGAAGATAGACCACCGTCTTTGCAGTTAATAAAGTTTTCACGGAACATGCTAACTCTGTAATCTATGATGTATTCTACTCTATTATAAATTATCTATTCTAGACGCCCGCATGAACATATTTTCTTGCAGCTGATGGAAATGAGCGTATGGAATTGGTGGGCCCCCTTTAGATCGGATTCCCCCCCCCCCCTGGCTTTAAAAGCTAGTTACTCCACTGCCCGTGACCCGTTGGGTCACGTTCACTTCAAAATATTTTTTTTGAAATCATGTTCACTTAAAAATAATATTTAAATAATTATAATATACACAGACATGTATGTAATGTGAAATGAAACTGGAAGGCACATATATATGTATATATATGTATATATATATATATATATATATGATGTGAGAAAAACCACAGACCCTCCATCTCAACTCTACTTTTGAAAAGCAGAAGAACTACGAAACCGGTAAAGGAACCAAATAAATATATATATATATTTTTAAATAAGACTCCAGTTGCATTTTCGATTTCATCTTTTTTTCTTTATATATATATATATATATATATATATATATATATATATATATATATATATATAACGAAGGAAATGTGGTAAGGAACCACATGGACCATAACGCACCAAAGTACTCAATGCTTAGGGTAGTAGAGTGGGTAATAGGAACAAGTAGGGCCCCGACGGCTGAGCTCAAGCCGTTTCGACGGCTAATTCTGGACTAAATGAAAATTTTTAGCCTGGTAAATGAATAGCCGAACTTCTCAGGGGGTAATTCCATATATGGTAAAAGTGATTGTCACAAGGATTGGTCAAAAGTTTGTTGTTATGACACATGATTCTATCATGGCATTTTGTGGAAGGTAGGGGTAGCTGAACTTGCCAGTAGAAGAAAGAGGGAGAGGGAATGGAGGAAACCCAGTCAAGCGTTGAAAGTGGCAACTACAGCAGATTCTAAGGATAGTGTATAGAAGGTCGAAAAAAGTATACTAGAGAAGGGGAGGGGGAGGAAGTTGAAACAATAAGTAAATCTAAATGGAGTAAGTATATAGAAAATATAAAAAATATTTTAAAAAAATATAAAAAAACTTATTGTTTCAACTTCCTCCCCCTCCCCTTCTACACACTAACCTTAGAATCTGCTGTAGTTGTCACTTTCAACGCTTGACTGGGTTTCCTCCATTCCCTCTCCCTCTTTCTTCTACTGGCAAGTTCAGCTACCCCTACCTTCCACAAAATGGCATGATAGAATCATGTGTCCTAACAACAAACTTTTGACCAATCCTTGTGACAATCACTTTTACCATATATGGAATTACCCCCTGAGAAGTTCGGCTATTCATTTACCAGGCTAAAAATTGTCATTTAGTCCAGAATTAGCCGTCGAAACGGCTTGAGCTCAGCTGTCCGGGTCCTACTTGTTCCTATATATATATATATATATAGTATTTACGTATCGAGAAAGAGAGAAAAAATGGAGGGATAGGTGATACATATAGTTATTTGCCAAGTAGCGTATGCCAAAGGTGCTCGATACTAGTGCCGGCAGTATTAAATATTCGAAGTGTTAATATTTAGTGGGTTAGCAGAGGTTTAGTAGAGTTAGCAGAGCGTAAGCACGTGGGAAAGTGAAAAATCGGAGAATAGACCGTTAAAACATGTTTATTGAAAATATCACCTACGTACGTTTAGCCCAGTTGGGCTTCTCAAGGGCATAAACAGTCACAAGTGTTCCTTATATAGTTTGGAAAGAGATTTGGGGGTTAAATCGACATCAAGATTCATCGCTCGCAAAAATATCTTGTTTTGATTTTGCAGCAGGTCAAGGGAGGTAACTTTGGCCGGTGTTAGGGCAGTCTTTCCCGGATAATTTTTGGTATGCAGGGATCGTTTTCTGGGTGTTGTTTTGCTGCGCCTGCCCGCCGGGGTGTTAAGACTTGTTGCAGGGAGATCCAGTGTGTTATTTCACTCTCCATTCTTAACCCATCTAAAGAAGGATATTTTTAAGCGATGTGTACAACTTATCGCTGTTTCAGCTCTGCTGTTGATGAGCTCGTGGGGTGCAGTTATGATGTGGTAGAGCTCCATGAGGCAAAGATCGCATTTCCTCTTGAAGTTGTACGGTGCAGCCCTGTCGACAATCTCCCAGTGCGTGGAGAAGCTAATGTTTAAGTCCTTTAGTGATGTGATGTAGTCCGCGAGCGAGGTGGAGTGTCTTAGTTTTCTATTTGTGAAAGAGTGGAGATGTGTTCGAAACCTAATTTTGAACGGGCCGGAGGTGGCCCCTATATAATGTTTAACGCTATTGTGGCTAGTAATAGTGCATCTATATATAACCCTATCGGTCAAGCAGTATCCTCTAAGGGGGCACCGTCCTCTGTCGCGGCAGTTGCAATTTCTGTCGCTGTTCCGTCTATTTCCCACGATAAGGCTATCATTGTTGCTGCCTACGTTGTTAGCTGTGCTACCGCAGCTGTCGTTAGCACAATTACAACCCACAGCACGCGGGATGGTGCGATTGTTATTCCGCACGCCATGTTTTGCATGCTCCCCAGTCACTTCGCGGTCATTCTGGTTGCCTCTGCGGATGCCGTTGCCAACACTATTGGATGCTGCCAGGGAGTTGTTAAGGCCGATACAGTTATTGTCAGGTGTAGGTGCGTCTGCGTCGAGGTGCTGTGTCTTGGTGATCTTACTGTGGTTCGTTGTTCCTATGATGTCTGCTAGGTTAGGAGTAGTAGAGAAGGATATTTTTATATTGTTCCTATTAAGAATTTTTCTATACCTATGGTTGGGTGGGAAGTTCTTCTCTAAGGCTTCGAAGAATATCCGGGGTATGTTGGAGGCCACACTTCGAGAGTAGGGGGGGGTGGAACCATAGGACGTTACGGTGGCGATTACGTGTCCTTGTACTTTTGCTACGGGTGGTTCCATCTAAGTGATCGCTCTTATGTGTGTTAATGCGCTGTCGCCCGTTCGGTGCCCCTTTCACTTTATGCTCGGGTGCACTCTTTCTACCACTTCCATGTTTATGTACACGAAGATGTGCACTGGTCATAGTCACCCACACACATACACACACACATATATATATATATACTTACACATATACACTCACATATATATATATACACAACAACACCACCAGCTCTCTTCCATCTCCTTCTCTGTCTCTTCTCCCTCTCTCTATATCTCTCTTTCAATCTACTCTCTCACAACCACTATCTCTTCCTCTCTATATTTCTCTCTCTTTGTTTATGAAGGTACCCGGAAAAAAACCCATATCTCGGGAACCTTTGCTCCGATTTACGCGAAACTTGTTTTATTCCATTTATATTCCCATTTCAGGGGCAACTTCCTTTCATAGTATTTTCCCATTATGCGCCCTTCTGGCTGTATTACATTACAGACAAGCAAGCAACCAATCACAGACTTTTAGTATTATATAGATAGATAGTGTTTGAATCGTTTTATTTAAATAAAGGGGTATATTCCAAAAGTTCCTGTCATATGACAGGTAACACTCTATTTTCTCTAATAATGGCACAGGACCAACCATTTTTTGAGGTGGGGAAAGTCGGTTAAGTCGACCCCAGTACATTACTCGGGCTTTATTTTATCGACCCTGTAAGGATGAAAGGCAAAGATAACCTCGGCTGGATTAGAACTCAGAATGTAAAGGGGCTTAACTCTATGCTACGAAGCATGTTTGCCGACGCTTTACCATTACTGTCAATCCACCACCCTTCTATTATCTGTAATAATGTATGATAAAACTCTAACATAAAGACTAAATGCTTATATTTGTCAGTTAATTGACGATCATACTTCATCTGGTCTAGTGGTTAGGGTGTTGTCTTACGATCATAACGCTCTGCGGACGGGCGTCGCATTGTATTTATTTCCCGTTTCTCCTTCTATCAAAGAGTTTTGACTGGCATACATCTAGAACGACCAATAGAAACAGTTTCCTTAGTCCAATCAGATAATTGATCCCATTCACTGGATTTTTTCATAATTTTAGAAGAAAAAAATGAATTTTTATTCCAATACTGATGCGTTGGCAAATGCCGACTTTGTTGAAAATTGACTGATAATTGACAGAAATAATTGACTGATAATTAACTTCAATAATTGACTGATACTTGATTTTAATAGTTGACTGATTATTCTCCGAAGTGGGAGATCACAGCTCCAATACTATGGCCATGGGGTTAGAATGTCTAAGGAAAGAATCGCTAGACAGATTTTACGGGCCAAACCAACCGGCAGGAGACCCAAGGAGAGACCCCGGGCAAGATGGTTGGGTAACATACATGAGCGTGGCTGGTCTCGATTGGGCATCCAGCCGGATCAGTTGAAGACAGTTGCTTCTGACAGGACCTGCTGGAAGGAGTGTTTGAGGACTCTGTCCCCATAAACCTGTCAAGAAGAAGAAGAAGACTGATTATTGGTTGATAATTATTAGTTAATAATCAGTCAATTATTAATTTTAATTTTATAATAATTGATTAATTGTTTCTACTTTTGGTGATAATTGACGAATAATTTACTCTAAAATCAACTGCAAAAGAATAATATGGTACAATACCATTTCATATTTCGAGCTTGTAAATTATAATCATAGTGCTTTTGGGCAGGAAACATAACTTTACTTGCCTTAGAGTGAATGGGCGGCCCATCCCTCTCCAGTTGATTTCTTCCAGGGAAATTAAGAGAGAAGTGAGAAAGAGATATATAGGAAGAAACTACACTAGTATTAAACTAGTATTTTTTAATGACATCGTCAAAGTTGAGTTCAGTGGGATTTAAATTTAGAGAATAAAGAGCCAGAACTAATACTGCAAAGCATTCTATCCGACATTCTAACGACTCTCCCATTTTACCTCACTATAGTCAGTAATATTTAAAACAAACAAAAGCTTTTTTTTTTTCTTTTTTTTTACAAATTCACATTTATTTATGTTTCAAGCAAACTACAAAACCCCCAAATTCCATTTATTTGTTTTCAAACGTTTTTGCATTATATACCATTAATAAAATGTTACTCTTAATATTAACAAGATTGATTGAGATATTCGAAATTTTAAAATATAGTCAGCACAACGCAGATAACTATAGATAATAGTTATATAAATCGGTTAAAATACCCCTGGAGGCGGAAAAAAGGTGGACAGAGACGCCAGCAAGTAACGTTTGATTTGGGTTTTCATTTTAATTATCTTTCTACATTTACTGGAAGAAAAATACTAAACCACTTGAACATCTGTTTCAGTATTTAGTTTGCGAAATATTAAAGGATGATAACAACTTTTTATAGCCTTCTTTATCTGGACGAGTTGAGTCTGGTGGCAGATGCTGAATCATTTTTGGCAAAGTTGCATTCTGAGCATCTCCATCGCAAAGGATCGGTGCGTGATGCTTGTAAGTCTCATCCGTGATGCCGTACATTAGATATAGATCACACATCTGATCCGCGTAACTGAAACTAAAACAGAAAAACTAGTTAAATGAATTGTAATCTACCTATATATATATATATATATATCATCATCATCATCATCATCATCACCGTTTTACGTCCGTTCTTCCACGCTAGCATGGGCATTAATAAGAGGAATTCCAACTTTGTCTGATTAACTCGTTTTATTTACAATCCTTTAAAATTTATAATGGTCTTATAATGAAATAGTATGATAGAATATTAAATTCTAAGTGTTAATTGACACTTAGAATTTAATATTCTATCATACTATTTCATTATAATAACATTATAAATTTTAAAGGATTGTAAATAAAACGAGTTAATCAGACAAAGTTGGAATTCCTCTTATTAATATAATCTTCTATACACAATCATACACACCCGTGTATATTTATCTATCTATCTATCTATCTATATATATATATATATATATATATATATATATATATATATATATATAGAGAGAGAGAGAGAGAGAGAGAGAGAGAGAGAGAGAGAGAGATATATAATCTTCAAATTTATTATTATTACTATATATAGGGCGGTGGATTGGCAGTATCGGTGGAGGGTCGGGCGCCATGCTTTCCAGCATAGTTACGTCCCTTTACGATCTGAGTTCAAATCCCGCCGAGGTTGACTTTGCCTTTCATCCTCACGGCGTCGATAAAATAAAGTACCAGTAATGCACTGGGTAATTGCTGGCATTGTACCTAAATTAGAAACAATTATTATTACTATATATATATATATATATATATAGTAATAATAATAAATTTGAAGATATATATATATATATCTTCAAATTTATTGTTATTACTATATATATATATATATATATATATTTATATATATATATATTATATATATCCTATTTGTGTTTGTATGTATGTGTGTGTATGTGTGTGTGTCTCTCTCGCTGTGTTTCTGTGTGTGTTTAAATAATACCTTATTTGTTAACATAGTTTTTACACAGTCCGCTTGCAGTACATTTATAATACACGTGTGTATGATAAAGGAAGGCCTGGAAAAATTAACATACTATTGCGTAAGCGCAAATCCAATCTTCAAAATTCTGCTCTTCAACAGTCTCTGTTTCTATGGTCGAAAATGTAAATGCTCAACCATGTTCTGGTGTCGATTATATTAACTACACACTGTCCATTAAGGGGTTCGTTTACTGATTAATGTACTTCACGACCAGGTCAAAGAATAGAACCTGGTTTGTGAGTGAAGAATTCGTTTAACGATCAATTCGCTTTATAACCAGGTCGATGAAACAGAAGCTGGTCGTAAAGTAGAGAGTGGCTGTGTATGAGATCACGTTTTTGGCAAATAGTTACTTGAGTAGGATCCTATGACGAGAACGAATTTACTGTTTCAAGAATTGGATTTATTAATGGACTTACCCAAATTTAACATCTCTATTTTCCGGGTTGGTCAAGGTACAGCGCATCATCTACAACAATAAGTAAACGTAATATATTTTCAACATCATTATGTATGTATGGTCCCATAACTCCTGATAGAGGCGAAGGGGCGCCGAATTGACATACGGCATTTCTTGGGCATTTTAAGCCTGGCGGAGCCCAGACCTGAGTACAGCAGAATTTTTCCTGAGAAAGATTGACAGTGAGAGAGAGGAAATGAGAAAAAGATATAGAGGAAGAATCGACTCCAGTACTAGACTGGTACTTTTTTGTCGACCTCGAAAGGGTGAAAGGCAAAGTTGACCGGGAGCACAGAGCCGGAACGAATATCTTAAAGCATTCTATCCGATGTTCTAACGACTCTGTCAATTCGCCGCCTTCAACATCATTATACTAATGATTAATATTCCTTTTTGCCATAACTTGAAAAAAAACAAGCGGGTTAGAATAGAGAGAATGCTTGAAGTTTTACATATACATCTTGCATCCTCTTCTGTTGTTGTTGTTTTTATTTACGATGTTTGAAGGGAGGGGCAGTGCCCATGACATTTACAGGTCCTCCGAAACCAATGAGATTGATGCTGCACTAATTTAAACTAAAAATAATTTAAATTAGTGCAGGTTGACTCCTGTTGAGAAGATATGTGCAGGGAAAGAATTCCAAAAATAGAATGGTCCATAGGGGAAGGCTGGGCGCAATGGCTAGTGCAAGACTTGGAGAGATGATGGCAGAGAGACGGGCGAGGCAAGAGTGCCTGATTGGAAGTGATATGAGGTCAGTCAATTCGGAGAAGCAGAGGCCATTGCAATACCAATAGAAAAGGCAGAGTCTGTGAGACAGAGACAGGAGCGTGTTAGTGTCAGTGTCTATCCCAATTCTCTCTCTCTCTCTCTCTCTCTCTCTCTCTCTCTCCCTCTCTCTCTCTCTCTCTCTCTCTCTCTCTGTTTATCTCTCTCTCTCTCTCTGTTTCTTTCTCTTTCTCTGTCTCTCTCTTTCGTTGTTGTTTAGTATAGTTCAGCTTAGTACTCGATACTAAAGAAAGTAGAGTGTAGGTATTATATATTCAGCCCGACGGCTGAATTCTTACCGTTTTGCAGACATGTTGTTAACGTTATCCACTCGACATCCAAAGGGCAAGAGCTCAGCCGTCGAACAGAAATTCATCATTATAATATATATATATATGTATGTATATATATATATATATATATATATATATATATATATAAATATATATATATATATATATATATATATATATATATATAACGAAGGAAATGTGGTAAGGAACCAAGTGGACCATAACGCACCAAAGTCCAGAATTAGCCGTCGAAACGGCTTGAGCTCAGCCGTCGGGGTCTTATTCGTTCCTATATATATATATATATATATATATATCGTTTCTGAATTTGTTTAGCAAGATTCATTATCTGATAACGTGTGTTGAAACCGATATTGTTATACTTTGGGATGGTCATGTTGCCAATAAGAAACACACGCACCATTGCTCCCTGTATAGATAAGAAATGCATAATCTGTAAACTAAGCCCCCATTTTATCTGTAAAACTAGAAACATAGTATATAGCATAAGATGTACTGAAGGACAATGTAAAGATAAGAATATAGTGTACATAGGTGAGACACCTCGTAGTATAGGAGAACGGTTAAATGAACACTGGCGAGAGCTTTAAGATAGAAAAGAATCATCAGTACTCCACCAACATGCTAAAATAGAACATCTCTTTGTTTTGTACCTCTCCTTTGTTCTATCCTACGCCATCTTGTTTTTGTGTGTGTTGTGTGCTTAGTTTGCGCAAGTGTTGCATCCGGGTGTCTGTGTGTGTTCTTAAATTTATAAATTTAAGTTATAATAAATTGGAGTGAAAGCAACTGGTGCGTGTGTTTCTTATTGGCAACATGACCCTCCCAAAGTATAACAATATCGGTTTCAACACATGTTTTCAGATAAAGAATCTTGCTAAACAAATTCAGAAACGACATATATATATACATATATATATATATATATATATATATATATATATATATATATATATATATATATATATATATATATATACATATATATATATATATATATACATATATATATATATATATATATATATATATATATATATATATATATATATATATATATATATATATATATATATATATATATATATATATATATATATATATACAAATAAAATACACAGTTACTAACTCATATTGCTATCCTGCAATTAAGAAGCTCAAAGTATAAATACTGAGCACTATATAATAATATATGTAGAAATAAACACAGTAAATTGTGTGTCTAAAATTACGAGGGTAGAAGTACCACATTGGTTTGATAAATTTAACCTGAAGTAAACGGAAGATATAGAAAATATATACAGACCATCTCAATAACTATTTCATTTCTCGGAGAGATTAGAGATTTAATCTGTTTCGCCCTGAAAATTTTGGCTTTTAGTTGTATGTGCTTGTTTCATTAAATCTTATCCCTCGCTGATGATAGCCTACGGATTACCTGTTACAAACACAATTTTCAGGGCGAAACAGATTAAATCTCTATTCTGTCCAAGAGATGAAATAGTTATTGAGACGGTCTGTATTTATATATATATATATATATATATATATATATATATATATATATATATATATATATATATATGTAGTTGAGGGGGCTAAATTCAAACATATGTAACTGATGACTTACCACATGATCCGTGCTTTGTAAGATTATGTTCCGAGAGGAGATATCGATAGTTTCCTACAAGTAAAATGTAAATTTACAGTGTGATATTGAATACTGAGACATTAGTCATAGAATATATATATATATATATATATATATATAAATATATATATATATATATATATATATATATATATATATATATATATATATATATATATATATATATATATATATATATAGATATATATATATACACGGGTGTTTATGATTGTGTATAGAAGATTATATTAATAAAAGGAATTCCAACTTTCTCCGATTTACTCGTTTTATTTACAATCCTTTAAAATTATAATGATATAATGAAATAGTATGGTAGAATATTAAATGTTAAATGTTAATTGAACAAGTACATTCATGCTTTCGCAATCTTCAGGTTCGTATTCAGTGGTGACAAGCAAGTTGGCAATTTTCAACTGTAAATACAGTAAAAGGGGGCTACAGAATGCTAAGTTTTGCAAACTGAATTTCGACCAATCGGTGTGTAGTTTCACTAGATTACTAAAGCTCATTGGTTTAGGCGTCACAGTTGGTTGAGCATGTCTAACGACTTCTATTTGACCCTATCCAAAGCATCAATTGTTTTGCTATTTTTAGAAATGATGAAAATAGCATATTCTAGGGTTTTTATAAAAAAATCTTCAGTAATCATCAACATCAACATCACTTTTATTATTATTTTTGTTGTTGTTAGTGGTTGTAGCCGACAAGGTCGTAGGCGTAGTCATAGTAGGAGTAATACCCCTAAGCATTATTATTGTTCATTTACCTTGAGTTGGAATTTATCAATAAAATTCTTTTCTTTAATTTTTCTCTTGATTTTACTTGGGCTGTGTAATTTGTAGAATGGAAATATTATAAATATTTTCTGACCACATGTTGCTAGATGGTTACTCGGGAGTATCTGACGGACATTTGGGTCTCTGATTTGCTGTCGGTGCATCCGTGCACGTTCCGATAGTGCATTTCCAGTTTGACCGACACAATTCTTCACAATTCGGGCATTTAATGCAGTAAATTAGATTTCTGCTTTTGCAGTTCATATTTGTATTTGGGAATATTTTTCCAGTTTTTGTGTTCATATATTGACCAGTATGTATGAATTGACATGTGCCACATCGACTATCATTGCATTTGGATACAGTGAATGATTGGTGTTTGTTATATTAGACGCAGTCAGACTTATTCTGGAAAACAACACAATCTTCTTCAATGGAAAGAATTACATCCAAATTAGAGGCACACCAATGGGAACAAAGTTTGCTCCCGTTTGCGCGAACTCTGTAATGGGATACTTAGAACAACAACTCTACCAAGAAATAGAGGAAAAATATAGCACTGAATTTAGAAAGTACATAGAAAATTCTTGTAAGAGATACCTTGAAGACTGTTTCATCATCTTGACAGAATCTCTAGATACTCTGGATGAGTTCAATATCCTCCTGAATAACTTACACCGATCTCACCAATTTACAAAAGATGTGAGTAGTACCAAATTACCATTCCTAGATATAATGGTAATCAAAAACAACACCACCATTACCACGGATATATACTATAAACACACAGACACCCATCAATATGTGAATTTTAAGTCGTGCCATCCACCTCATACAAAACGCAACATCCCATACTGCCTAGCCAGAAGAATTTGTACCATTGTAGAAGATACGAATACCAGGAACAAACGCCTGACAGAACTGAGATGATTTTGGCTCAAACAAAAATACCCATCTCTATAAAATGGCATACAGCGGGCTATAAAAATACCTATACAAAAACTTAGGACAACCCAAGGAAGAAGAAACCAAGAACTGGTCATACCATTTATAATGACACACAACCCATGTCACCAGAATATCTTCAACACTGCAAAAGCAAACCTACCGATCATTGCTCAAAGTAATGAATTAAACGGTTTAATCACAGACCGAGCTTTGATTCTTAGTATTGAAGCAATTACTAACAAAGGCAAAGTTTGACCTTAACAACAAAGACCAATCATTCACTGTATCTAAATGCAATGATAGTCGATGTGGCACATGTCAATCCATACACACTGGTCAATATATGAACACAAAAACTGGAAAAATATTCCCAAATGCAAATATGAACGGCAAAAGCAAAAATCTAATTTACTGCATTAAATGCCCGAATTGTGAAGAACTATATTTCGGTCAAACTGGAAAGGCACTATCGGAACGTGCACGGGTGCACCGAGAGCAAATCAGAGACCCAAATGGCCGTCAGATACTCCTGAATCTAGCAACATGTGGTCAGAAAATATTTATAATATTTCCATTCTACAAACTACACAGCCCAAGTAAAATCAAGAGAAAAATTAAAGAAAAGAATTTTATTGATAAATTCCAACCCAAGCTAAATGAACAATAATAATGCTTAGGGGTATTACTCCTACTATGACTACGCCTACGACCATATCGGCTACCACCACTAACAACAACAACAAAAATAATAATAATAAAAGTGATGTTGATGATTACTGAAGATTTTTATAAAAACCCTAGAATATGCTATTTTCATCATTTCTAAAAATAGCAAAACAATTGATGCTTTTTATAGGGTCAAATAGAAGTCGTTAGACATGCTCAACCAACCGTGACGCCTAAACCAATGAGCTTTAGTAATCTAGTGAAACCACACACCGATTGGTCGAAATTCAGTTTGCAAAACTTAGCATTCTGTAGCCCCTTATTACTGTATATAAGGCACAGTTTTTAGCCATCTCATTACGGTTGAAAATTACCAACTTGACTGTCACCACTGAACTGAATATGAACCTGAAGATTGCGAAAGCATGAAAGTACTTTTTCAATTAACATTTAACATTTAATATTCTACCATACTATTTCATTATAATATCATTATAATTTTAAAGGATTGTAAATAAAACGAGTAAATCAGATAAATTGGAATTCCTTTTATTAACATATATATATATATATATATGTACGTGTGTATATCCAAAATGGATGACTGAATACACATGTTTTTTCTAAAAAAATAATGTTTTCCTTTCTTTTTTCTTCTTACTCTCCATCATTCTATTTCATCTTTTATTTCTCATTATATCTTGTGATGAAGGACTAGTGTCCGAAACGTTAAGACTCTTTTCCTATTACATCAAGCGTTAAACTAATATATTTCATCATTGTGTAGTTTCGTTTGCTTTTGCATACACACCCACACACACACACAGACATATATATATGTGTGTGTGTGTGTGTGTGTGTGTGTGTGTGTGTGTGTGTGTGTGTGTGTGTGTGTGTGTGTGTGTGTGTGTGTGTGTGTGTGTGTGCGTGTTTTGCGATTTTTTATATTAAATCGTGTGTCGAAACAAATATTGTTATACTTGGGGAATAACAAAACCCAAACAAACAATACTGCTTAAGAGAAATATAAATAAATAAATAAATAAATAAATATATACACAAGCACAATAACAACAAACACATATAAACACACACTAGTAAACTAAGATAGAATACAATACCAAAACACAGTCACCTAAACGCGAACAGACACATCAAACACTATAGACACACGCAAACGCATGCGCGGAGAAGAAAACACAAAAATAAATAAATAAATAAATAGATAAAATAAAAATGGCGTAGACATACAATACAACAGGAGGAAGATAATAGTACCACTGATGATGTTGCAGATGTACAACGAAAGAAGTTTGTTAAACTATATATATGCATTTATATCTGTATTTTTGACCGTTGGTAGTCAATGATAAACATTAGGGACCAAATGAATTAAATGTGGAGATATAAAAGATGCAGAAGCGAAAACCAACCAAACAGTGAGTGTATTCTGTTATTATTTCTGGCAATATTATTACAACAATATGACACTCCCCAAATATAACAATATATATATATATATATATATATATGTGTGTGTGTGTGTGTGTGTGTGTGTGTGTGTGTGTGTGTGTGTGTGTGTGTGTGTGTGTGTGTGTGTGTGTGTGTGTGTGTGTGTGTGTGTGTCTGTCTGATGGTAGCTATGATGCTCCTATAGGCGGTATGCCGGTTGAGCACTCTATGTTCTTACAGAGCAGAGTGTGATATAATATTAAACGAAAAATCAGTGATGCATCTGAACTCAATTTATTGTGTGTTACAATTGTTTCGCCGGCAGACAGCTCGAGACACGATCATTGTATGGATCTGTCTGATTCTGGACCTGCAGGTTCGTCGGACACTTGTTATAATTTCGGATCAAATTTTCTCACTGGGGTGTTAGCGTCAAAAAACTTATTCTTCGTTTGTCCTGCTATTGGCTGTTGTTTTTCTACGTGAGAAAATTTGATCCGAAATTATTACAAGTGTCCAATGAACCTGCAGGTCCAGAATCAGACAGATCCATACAATGATCGTGTCTCGTGCTGTCTGCCGGCGAAACAATTGTAACACACATTAAATTGAGTTCAGATACATCACTGATTTTTCGTTTTATATTATATATATATATATAATTGCATATATGAGAGGGATGAACGCAGATATAAGTATACATGAGTTCCAATTTAAAATTACCAAGTTAGCTAGGTTGAAAAATACTAATTTAAAACAATATGGTTTGCCTGACTCGATTTAAAGTAATAAATCAATAAATATAACAAACCTATATCGGGCAACAGCCTTTGATACCCAGACAGACCTAAATCTGTTTCGCAAGAATTATTAAATGTAAGCCACAATTCCTGTGCTCTTCAGCGGGTATCCAGGAAATTCGTACCTTTCACTTCAAAGCATCTAAGAAGACTGAACGATATGCTGATATAAAAGCACATTTTGAGTTTCTAACTCAATCTATGATATTCTCGGCTCCTTATGTAGAGCTAACTTTAGTCCCATAAACCCAGCTGCTATTTTTAGCGACATGAGCATGAGACGCGCTAGGCGCTGCAACATGTGCTTTTATATTAGCATATCGTTCAGTCTTCTTAGATCCTTTGAAGTGAAAGGTACGAATTTCCTGGATACCTGCTGAAGAGCACAGGAATTGGGGCTTTCACTTAATAATTCTTACGAAACAGATTTAGGTCTGTCCTGGTATCAAAGGCTGTTGCCCGATATAGGTTTGTTATTTTTATTGATTTATTACTTTAAATCGAGTCAGGCAAACCATATTGTTTTAAATTAGTATTTTTCAACCTAGCTAACTTGGTCATTTGCAATTGGAACACATGTATACTTGTATCGATGTTCATCTCTCTCATATATTCAATTATATTGCACGGTTCGGAAAGATTTCCTTCTTTGAGCTATTTAATTGCAAAAGACTATTTTGAGTTTCTAACTCAATTTATGATATATATATATATATATATATATATATATATAACGAACTAGACAGATTGAGTTTGCGCTAGCCCGCCGAATTTTCCACTCGTTCAATGTTTTCACGGGACTTGCATTTCCGAGGTGCAGGTTGATAATTCAGAACACACACATTTAGTCAGTGGAAAAATCGGTGTTATGTGGGAGCACTATATAAGTCTGCTCCGGACCAAACGATAACGTTGGTTTCTTTGCTATATCCCGCGCCCTGATGTGCAAGTGCTGCACCCAATGCGCAGAAGCACCACGTTAATTCTAGAATCATCCAGGACCACAAAACGAGTCATCAGCGAATGAAGCCCTATTCGTTCTATTGAAAAGGTCTGATATTGACTATGTAGCAGTTCTTGACAGCTAACGGTGTTACGGGTACATACATACACACGAATCTTGACTTATACATGTGTGTGTGTGTGTGTGTGTGTGTGTGTGTGTGTGTGTGTGTGTGTGTGTGTGTGTGTGTGTGTGTGTGTGTGTGAGACAAAATTTCTGTGCATGTATGTACCCGTAACTCTTGGTTGCGTCATAGGGGCACCGTAGTAACATACCATATTTTGGGGCATTCTGTTCGAACATGGCGAAGCCCATATACTCTCCAGGAAAACAGGGTTTAGTAGTTAATTAATCCATTGTTTTACGATTGTTTCGAAGGGTAAATTGTAGAATGGATGTATTTTTTTTAAAGGTTAATACTATCGATTGGTTAGTGAATATATACGCAAAACCTTTGTTTATTTTCCTCCTTGAAACAATCGTAGATCAATAGATTAACAATTGTAGATCAATAGATTACCTTGTCTTATTTGTTTTCACTGTTCAACCTTATATATCTGAATCTATAATTTTTTAGTACTCAATGACATGTAATAAGATACCACTTTTCTATAAAAACAAATTAGCTTTGATGAGATGTTCATATCTACACTACATTGAGTTCGAATATTGTTATCTCAATTGAGCAGAATTTTAATGTGTGTGTATATATATAATTGTTTCTACGTTAGGCACAAGGCCAGCAATTACCCAGTGTATTACTGTGTGTATATATATAATAAAAGAAAATAACTAATGTGTGTGTGTATATATAATAAAAGAAAATAACTAATGTGTGTGTGTATATATATATAATAAAAGAATACAATAAATGTAATCCGAGTTTTTCGAATATTAACTATAATATTCGATTCGTTTGCAATTATGCAAAGAAGCCTCATATTTAAAACCATGTCAGTAGAATAAGGCGCTCATTCTTGCTCTTGTGTTGGCATGTAAACAGAACTGCGGACAATAATGTTTCTGGGTATTACCCTTCATCAGAATCGCTGTCTCGCACCATTTTACGGGAACTTAACTTCCCGTAAAATGGTGAGAGGCAGCAATTTTTTGCTGTATCTGTGTTGTTGTTTTTGTTGTTGTTGTTGTTACAGCTCACACCTAAGTAGATCTAGCCCCCACATGGCTTTATTTACTAGATGTTTCAACGAGTTCATATCATGAAGAGCAACATGAAAAGAATCTATACTTATAATATATATATATATTATTGAGTAAAATGACAGGAGGTCGGACTTGTGAAATTCCTTCAAAGATTTATTTTAGCAAACACTATGTACATTTTATATATATATATATATATATATATATATATATAAAATATATATATATAAAGGTGCTAATGTCTGCGGAGTGTTCAGCCTCTTGCACATTGATTTCACGAGCAGGCGGTCCCGTTGATTAACACCTATTCTAGATACAAGCCAAATGCATATTCATAAAGGATATTCAAAAAATGATTTTAGAATACAATATTTGTGACTTACCTCTGGGTATGTAGTGTCAGCTCGGAGCAGCTCAATAAACTTATTATTTCGATAAATGTACCCGGTGATAGCCGTAGCTAAAAAGAAAGAAATGAAATGTAAAATTGAATTCAACTCTGTTAATGCCTGTCGTCATGGAGATATTCAGAGGCATCAGTCTCCGGGCTGCAGTTTTTTCCCCCGAAAGGTGAGAGGTCATCACATCTGAGGATGGAGCTCCGTGAGATGTGATTACTAATGCAGTGAGTATCGCTGGAGCCAATGCTTTCTACATCTTTTCCACGGGGTGCAGCCAAGAATATAGCGTGTGTCCCCTAGCCTTTATTTCTTTTTCCTTTTTCTTGTGATTATGATAATGTAAATAAAGTTTTCGATTTTTTAATCATTCAAAATTGATTTATGCAAATATTTTTTTGTAAATTATCAATTTATCAAAAAACATTTTTAACTTATGTGATTTTTATCAATAACTAGCATTAAAGCCCGGCGTTGCTCGGGGTCATTAAGTTACCAAAGTTAGGTTGCACAACCCATTTTATGGCAGCACTTTTTTGTCTGCCAGGCACTGGGTGAATGAATTGCAGACCTGGAAGCAGGAGCTGCGCCAGCAGTGACAATTGTAGTTTCGCCTATGGATATTATCTCTGTGCAAAAAAGTGTTGAAATTTATTGTTTCACAGTACTTGCGCAATACGCGCGTAGACGATGCCAGCCGAACAACAGAGCTGCGATGGAGTTGTTCTGCATGGTTGTCTGTGTGTTTTCTAAATTAAAGACAGTAGGGAGGGTTGTGATATGAGGGAGAGTTAGCTGTTGTTTCTAGCAGGTTTAGTGACCTCATAGAGGATATGTGTTTTCTAAATTTAAGACAGTAGGGAGTGGTGTGATATGGAGGAGAGTTAGCTGCTGTTTCTAGCAGGTTTAGTGACCTCATAGAAGATATGTTTTCTAAATTTAAGACAGTAGGGAGGGGTGTGATATGGGGGAGAGTTAGCTGCTGTTTCTAGCAGGTTTAGTAACCTCATAGAGGATATGTGTTTTCTAAATTTAAGACAGTAGGGAGTGGTGTGAACGGACAGTATCACCATCAAGCTTGGAAAGAGAAAGTAGCAGAAAGTATGAAGTTGTATAGATTTTGAATGGTAGTAGAAAGAGTTCAGCAGTTTAAATGAGAGAGAAAATTCGTAAAATATTGAGTTTTATCTATTTTTTGCGTAATTGTGGGTGAAATTGAAAAAATTATCTGCGTCAAGACGCAATCGAAACTATTTCGAATCCTGAATTGTAAATTTCAATTGAAGAAATTCTATATCGTAGATTTCTATAACGAAGGAGCATGACCACACACTGAGCTTTATAGATTATGATCAACATCGAAAATTGAGAACATCAAACAAATTGACATTTACAGCTGACATCTGTGCAGGTTTCGCTGGTCTCTAGCGAAGTTACATCTCATAAAATGTTTCTTGAGTCTTCTAATAAAAGGACGGGGCATATATATCATGTAATTACATTGAAAATAAGACCAAATACTGTTAATTATGTCATATTTTAATTAACGCACGTTTCATCCATCTTACATATTTTTGAGCTGTTAAAATTTCTTTACCTACCTTTATCTGTTTCCATATTTTAAAACAACTATTCTCTCTCTCTCTCTCTCTCTCTCTCTCTCTCTCTCTCTCTCTCTCTCTCTCTCTTTCTTTCTCTTTCTCTCTCTCTCTCTCTCTCTCTCTCTATCTATCTATCTATCTATCTATCTCACTCTCTCTCTCTATATATATATATAGATAGATAGATATAGACATAGATATACAATGTATGACTGTGTATCTGTGTTGTTGTTGTTGTTGTTGTTGTTGTTGTTACAGCTCACACCTAAGTAGATCTAGCCCCCACATGGCTTTATTTACTAGATGTTTCAACGAGTTCATATCATGAAGAGCAACATGAAAAGAATTACTTTGCTCGGTTCAGGAATTGAACCCACGATCTTATGATCGTAAGTGCAACACCTTAACTCCAAAGACACAAGCCTTCTATATGATTAATCTTTTAATATTCTGTTCCTTTTTAAACTTACCCATTGTGTGAGAATGAATCGAAAAACCATGCAACGGTGTGTTGTCATATGGCCATCGGCAAAAGGCGTTTGCTGTAAAATCTATAAAAATAAATAAAAATAAACTTAACATCGTGGAATAATTTAGCAGAAAATATATAAAAATGAGTTTGTTAATTCAAATGTTTATAGTATCTTTACTAATCGACAGATTGTTGTTATTTGCAGTATTGGAGTAAGGACTTATATTTTAGGTGATGCGGTCTTCATTGTGTTTTATACTTCTCAACAATGCCTCGTTCATGTGGTTTCATGTGGTTTGTAAATTCAAATGTTTATATATCTTTACTAGTGGATGGATCATTGTGAAAATTTGCAGTACTACAGGTATATATATATATATATATATATATATATATATATATATATATATATATATATATATATATATATATATATATATATATATATATATATTGTCGGCTAATAAAGACTTTTGATGTATTGAAGGCTACTTGGTTTTACTCTCTTAATATATATATATATATATATATATACGGGGTCGGTAAAATAAAGCACCAGTAATACACTGGGGTCTATTTAATCGACTTTCCTCTCCTCCAAAATTGCTGGCCTTGTGCCTATAGTAGAAACACTTATTAGTTAGACAAGTTAGGGCGGTGGATTGGCTGTATCGGTAAAACGTCGGAAGCCATGCTTCGCGGCATAGTTACGTCTCTTTACATTCTGAATTCAAATCTCACCGAAGATGGCTTCTCCTTTCATCCTTATGGGGTCAATAAAATGAAGTACCAGTCACGGACTGGGGTTGATTAAATCGACTTTGCCCGCCCTCAAAATTGCTGGCCTTGTACCTAAATCAGAAACCATTGTTAGTTAGACAACTACTCCATTCCTTAGCTTAGTAACCGAGTAAGCTGAAGTGAAACTCAACTGGTGTCTGTGTGTATATTGACACCATCACCCTGCCAAAGTATAATAATAGTTTTTTCACGATTTCACATCAAGAATCTTGCAAAACAAATACTATAACTAAGTATATATGTGTGTGCCTGTGTGTTTGTATGTTTGTGTAGGTGTATATATATATATATATATGTGTGTGTGTGTGTGTGTGTGTGTGTGTGTGTGTGTGTGTCTGTGTGTGTGTGTGTGTGTGTGTGTATGTGTGTGTGTGTGTGTGTATATATGTCTGTCTGTGTGTTTGTGTATGTGTGTATGTACGTGCATGTATGTGTGTGTGTGTACAAGTATTTGTGCGTGTGGGTGAGTGGGTTGGTGTTCGTGTCTGCGTTTACATTATTGTTTGTTTATGTCTTATAACTGAGCGGTTCGACAAAAAGAAAACATAAAATAAGTATGAGACGTGAAATAATAACTGCAGCATGTATGACCGAGTTAACTCCCTTCAAGATGAAGTTCCAGCATAACCGCAGTTTACTGAATGAAACCGGTAAAAAAACAGTGCCCCAACATGACTGATGTTTAATGACTGGAACCAGTAAAAGAACAGTATGCCATGGTCTAATGACTGAAGCCAGTACAAGAACAGTGTCCTAGCATTGCTACAGTCAAATGACTGAAGCCAGTACAAGAATAGTGTCCTAGCATTGCTACAGTCAAATGACTGAAGCCAGTGGAAGAAACGTACCCCACCATGACTGCAATCTAATGAATGCAATAAGTTAAAGAATGATGCCCATCATGGTCGCTGTCTAATGACTGGAACCAGCAAAAGAGTAAAAACATGCCCAATAATATCTGCCACTGTTTTGACTTTATCGTAAAAATATTTATATAATGCTTACCTTTTGCATTGGCAGGAATATATCCACTGTTTCCATAAATTGCCATCGCGGACCGATAGACAGGCCTAGGAATGATATCACATGATTTGTTAAGATTTGTTTATGTCAGATATAAGAAATCGGTATTTGTCGGTTGAGAAACAGGCATGGCTGTATAGTTAGAGAGTTCGCTTTGCAAACACATGTTTCTAGGTTCAATCCCCCCTCTGCGTGGCACTTTGAACAAGTGCCTTCTACAGTAGCTTTGGATTGACCAACGTTTTGTGTGTGGAATTTGGTAGAAACCCGTTGTATATATATATATGTGTGTGTGTGTGTGTGTGTGTGTGTGTGTGTGTGTGTGTGTGTGTGTGTGTGTGTGTACACACACACACACACATATATATATATAGAGAGAGAGAGAATAGAATGAAACGAAATTTCATTTCTCACTCTTAGTACGGCACTTACTTAAATGTAAGTATGTATGTATGTACACGTACATACATATATGTATACAGACGTACAGTAGTAGGTATATATATATATACATACATGCGCACATATATATATGCACGTATCGGTTTACCGAACATTTATTATAATGCTCGGTTTGTTTGTTTGTAAACAAACAAAGAGCCCGGATTACGCCGTACGGTGTTTAGGCAACCACGTTGCCTTTTTGTTCAACACTGACACAGGAACGATGTACTAGTTTCAAGCTTATTAGCTATCGTCAGCATCGTATACCTTCCTGCCAGATGGTTGAACGTCTGAAAGTATATACTTTCCTTATGCATATTAACGGCTGAGCAGCCTAATTTGCATATCGAGTGAGTTCATTCGGCTGGGCGCACCGAAAACGATAAATGGAATAGAATGAAACGAAATTTCATTTCTCACTCTTAGTACGGCACTTACTGTTAGGCTGCTCAGCCGTTAATATGCATAAGGAAAGTATATACTTTCAGACGTTCAACCATCTGGCAGGAAGGTATACGATGCTGACGATAGCTAATAAGCTTGAAACTAGTACATCGTTCCTGTGTCAGTGTTGAACAAAAAGGCAACGTGGTTGCCTAAACACCGTACGGCGTAATCCGGGCTCTTTGTTTGTTTACAAACAAACAAACCGAGCAGTATAATAAATGTTCGGTAAACCGATACGTGCATATATATATGTGTGCATGTATGTATATATATACATACTACTGTACGTCTGTATACATATATGTATGTACGTGTGTATATATATATATATATATATATATATGCAACGGGTTTATATATATATATATATAAATATATATATATATATATATATATATATATATATATATATATATATATATATATATATATATATATATATATATATATATATATATATATATATATAAATATATATATATATAAATGAGCCCCTCATTCTTGCTCTTGTGGGGCTCATTCTACTGACATGGCTTAAAAGGGGATTGTTTGCATAATACCAAACGAATCGAATATTATTATTGATATTCGAAAAAGTCAGATTATATTTATTGTATTCAGGCATGTAGAGTGAAAACTTTTTGTTAGTTACACACACATATATATATATATATATATATATATATATATATATATATATGAATTTTTCGAATATCAATAACATTCGATTCGTTTGCAATTATGCAAACAAGCCTCATTTTTAAAGCCATGTCAGTAGAATGAGCCCCTCATTCTTGCTCTTGTGTTAGCATGTAAACAGAACTGCGGACAATAATGTTTCTGGGTATCACCCGTCATCAGTACAGCTCACTGGTCACCTGCCAATAGTATGAGCTAGTGGAAATATATGTTATTTTCTAAAATATACATTGACTGATCGGCCTGATTTGCTTATTAGCAGACTGGCTGATCAATCAGATCTGCATATTAGCAGATCCATTGTATTCATCCATGTAGAGCGAAATTTTATTTTAATTGAATGTGGCAAAGCCGGCCATTTATCGCTCGTATACAGGATACTGACTGGCCAGTCTGCTGATATGCAAATCTGGCTGATCAGTGGATCTGCTGATATACAGATCTGATTGATCAGCCAGTCTGCTAATATACAAATAAGGCCGATCAGTCACTGAATATTTTAGAAAATAACATATATTTCCACTAGCTCTGACAGTTGGCAGGTGAGTAGTGAGCTGTACTGATGAAGGGTGATACCCAGAAACATTAGTGTCTGTAGTTCTGTTTACATGCCAACACAAGAGCAAGAATGAAGTTGTTCATCCTACTGACATGGCTTTAAAAATGAGGCTTGTTTACATAATTGGAAACGAATCGAATGTTATTATTAATATTCGAAAAACTCAGATTACATTTATTGTATTCAACCATGTAGAGCGAATTTTTGTTTTTTATTGGAAATTTAAAAAAAAAAAATATATATATATATATATACATACATATATATATTATATCTATATAATATATATGCATATATATATATATATATATATATATATATATATATATATATATATATATATATATATATATACAACATTTAGTATGTATATATACAAAATTTAGTACAGCATCAACGAAACCATGGTTGCAGCCAAGCTAACGAATGCAGTTTCGGTGTGCAGCTAAGCACTCGATAGGGTATATAACCCTAGAGTTATAACATTACGTTTAGACAGCTTTGCAAAATGAAGACAGCGACCGATAGGAGGGCCGCAGTGGCCATAGCGACGAAAAAGACTGAACTCTGGAAAAATATATATATATATATATATATTTGTGTGTGTGTGTGTGTGTGTGTGTGTGTGTGTGTGTGTGTGTGTGTGTGTGTGTGTGTGTGTGTGTGTGTGTGTGTGTGTGTGTGTGTGTGTGTGTGTGTGTGTGTGTGTGTGATTATGTCTCGTATAAAACAGTTCAACAAAAATGTTATCGATAACATAAGTACCAGGCATGAACAAATTAGTACTGGAAGAGGGGTTGATATAATCAACTAAATCAAGGTGGTGCTTCAGCATGGTCGCAATCTAATGACTGGAACCATTAAAATAATATAATATATCGCTCAACTTACTTTTTATTGGTCAGCTCTATCTGAACTCCAGTGCTATTAAATGTTGGGGTACTTTCAACTAAAATAGAATTAACGAAGAAGTTAGTCACGAGAATATATTACTAACTAGTTGACCCCGTGTATATTCCACGGTTTAATTAGAAATAACGAAACAACTACTAAATATTGAAGATCAACTTGATAATATTTTAAATGTTTTTTTCTTATCTATATTTATATATATATATGTGTGGGGGGTGCTTGTGTGTGTGTGTGTGTGTGTGTGTGTGTGTGTGTGTGTGTGTGTGTGTGTGTGTGTGTGTGTGTGTGTGTGTGTGTGTGTGTGTGTGTGTGTGTGTGTGTGTGTGTGTGTGTGTGTGTGTGTCTATGTGTGCGCGTAAAAGGTAAACAGAAATAACAACACAATCGGTACAGTATATGGAAGGTTAAGGTTTGAAATAGCAGTAAGAGGGTCTGAATGTTTCGGACGTTAGTCCTTCATCAGAAGAAAGAATGATAAATTGGAAATTATATATATATTATATATATATATTATATATATTATATATATACGTATTATATTATATGTATTATAATTATATATATATATATATATATATATATATATATATATGTATATATATATATATATATATATACAAAATAAAAATTAAGGGTTGTCATGTCTGAGAGACATGCACCATATCCACTGCAGAATAAGCTCAAAGATTCCAATGAATAGATCTGAGCATTACATATCAACTAGAAATAGATTGACATATATATATATAAAATAAACATTTGAAACAATCACAGGGAATAATTTGTAAAGAATGTAAGCACACATAGCTAGGTAGGTAACCAATTAAAGTTTAACTAGAACTTCAAATATAGATACCTTTTAAAATGATTAATCTGAGTAATCAGATTAATCATTTTAAAAGTGAGTGTGTTCTGTTATTATTCTGGCAATATTATTACAACAATATAACCCTCATCAAGTATAATAATAATAATAATAATAATAATAATAATAATAATAATAATAATAATAATGATTTCTTTATTAACCACAAGGGTTTACATAAAGTAGACATTAAGGACAGTGCAGGACAATGCAGGACGGTACAAATGGGCATTTCTGCGTGTAAAAAACAAAAACAGAGGATGTAACAAAAATAACAATGAAAAATTCCCCAATAGGGGGGAGACTTCGGAGGGACATTTGTGGTGAAAGCCCAGTAAAAAGCCACAATGACCCTGACCACCAAGGCAAGTGCCCTCTCCCAGTTTTCCACCTTTAATTTACAGATATATACTCAGAGTAGGCCCATTCACTCGGGCCATTCTTGCTTCTCTCACCCATCTTTCAACAAAATGCTGGGAAGAGAGCACTTCCCTCTCTACTCTGATTTTCCTTTTCAAATGAAATTTGAAAAAGTCAATCAGAGCATCACCGAAGAGGTAAGTGCTCGTCTTCAGCCCTTTCAAACGTGTCCACCATACTATCTCTTTCACCATGGCCACCAGGCAGATAAAAACTGCCTGCCCTTCCCGGCTAAAGGAGGAGGGCGGGGCAATCCTCACGATGGACTCAGATGATAGCCGGATCCGTCCTAAACGCGACAGCAGGTGTTCGACATAAACCCACAAGTCAGCAATTTTCGGACACTGGACGAGTGCGTGCAGGACGGTTTCGTCGCCCTGCGCGCATCTCGGACATGCCCGGCTGACGGCACCTCCATGCCTGTAGAGTTTATCCCGAACTGGCAAGGCCCCTCGGTAGCACTGCCAGGCCAGAGATTTCTGGAAGTTGTCCATAGGCCCTGGCCCGAAAGTTCTTCCGAAGAGATTGGCTAGTTGATTTTCGTCGACGCCTAGAGTTTCCCCAAGTACGTCGTCGCTCTTCCCCTCCACTAATCCTCTATAGAACGCCGAGGTGGAGTTTCCACCGATCACATTGCCCGATTGGTCGAGGGCTGTGAGCGCCTGAAGACATTCCAGTCTCCAGGCGCTCCCTCTCGGTCTTCGCTTGACCTAGGACTGCAGCTCCGTCAAGGAAACGAGCTGGGGAAAAACGCGTCTAGCAAACGGCGACCACACCTGATCACCGTCGAGGAAGAGGTGGAGATGTCGTAGCCTGAGCGCGTGCCTGCGCATCATCAGCCACGGCATGCCCAGCCCTCCACGTAGCGGGTGTTGACAACAGATGGACCGCCTGACCATCGGAGCACGTCCCTTCCACAAAAAGCGAAAGAGCAAACGTTCCAGCGCAGTCAGGCGAGGCTTAGGACAAGGTACGACGGTTAGGCGGTAGCAGATGACAGACGCGATGTACGCGTTAGCCACCTCCGCTCGACCTTTCAGGGATAGCTTCCTCTCCGCCCATTTCTGGGTGAGAGAAGCCACACTGCTCGTCACCTCGTCCCAGTTTTTGTCCGTCTGGAGGTCCGGACCGAACCAGACCCCTAGCAATTTAACCGGTCCGTCCGTCCAGCGCCCGACGACGCTATTGGACGGCATGGACCTGCCTCTCCAGGTGCCGAGCTGCAGGCCCACTGACTTTTCCTGGTTGATCATTGCTCCTGTCACCGCTTCGTATTCTCTTAGTGTAGTGCCGATCGCCTCGATGTGTTTGGCGTTCGACACCACTACGGTGACATCGTCCGCATATGCTGACACGGATCTTCCGCATCCTAGTTCGCGCGGGACTCCCCTCAACGTCTCCAGTTTGTGCAGTAATGGCTCGAGAGACAATACGTACAAGAGGGACGAGAGGGGACATCCTTGGCGGACCGAGCGCATGATGTTGAACGGTTCCGACAGGTGACCGTTCACTCTCACCACAGAGCAGATGTCGCTGTGCATGGCAGCGATCCAGCCTCTGAAGACGGGCCCAAAGCCAGCCGCCCTCAGGACTGCCGCTAGGTAACGATGGTCGACCCTATCGAAAGCTTTCGACTGATCTAAATTGATCAAGGACCCACCCGTGCCAGGTTCCCTAGCTACCCTCTCTACGATGTATCGCATGAGGTGGAGGTTGTCGTGGATGGATCTGTCGGGAATGGCGCATGTCTGCGCCTCTCCCACCAGACCACCAATGACAAGCGCCAACCTCTTTGCTAGCACCTTGGCCAAAATCTTAAACTCTGTGTTTAGCAGAGTTATGGGCCGGAAATTGTCTATGTTATCCCCCTTGTTCGGATCCTTTCTCAGCAGTGCCACCGCTCCTCGGCTCACAGAACTGGGAATTCTCCCGTTCTGTTGCCAGTTGCAGTAGACGTCCGCCAAGAGGCCTCCGAACAAGTCTGGCATCTGTACGTAAAGTTCATAGGGCAGACCATCCAAACCAGGCGATTTACCCCTTGTGCAGCCAGTCATTGCCTCCCTTACTTCAGCGGCTGTTATCGGCTTTTCGCAACACTTCGCCTCAGTGGCCGAGAGCCGTGCAGTCCGTCGAGGTAGACACTAAAGTCCATCCCTCTACCCGGCCCCCCGCTGCCCCCGAACAGCTGAGCGAAGTGTCGCTGAAAAGCTTCACACATTTGCCCGGGATCGAGTAGCATGCGCCCGTCGTGGTCCACCAAAGACCGGATCGTGGCTTTGTTGCCACGACGCGCCTCCGCCACTCGGGCCCATTGAACGGCTTTCGTCCCCTCGTGTCTGAGAGCACGCACCCTAGCTCTGACAACGCAGCCTTCGTGCTTTGCATTGAAGAATTGGTCAAGGGCCAATTTCACCGCAAGCACGTCGGTCGCAATGCCTTTGCTAAGCGCCTCGTCTAATTTTCTAACTAGTTCTCCCTCTGCTCTATTTTTCTCTATTGCTAAAGCCTTACTAAACCTAATCGATTCTATTCTAATCGCTCTTTTCAGAGCAAACCACCACTTGTTGTTGACGATGGCCCCCGTCAATGCCCGCTTAACTAGATCGCTAATCCGGTCTCTGTAGGCCTTGCGCGCTGGTAAGGACGCGTTTAGCTTCCAGTAGCCGGGTCCTCGTCTATGAAGCCTATCTAGGTCAAGCACACAGATCACGAATTTGTGGTCCGTGTAGCTGACTATCTTGAATTGTGGACAGCCTATGCTAGACCTATCTATTTCCCTACAAAATACTCTATCTAGATATGATCTGGATGACCCTATGCGGTTTGTCCAAGTCCACATTGGCACATTCGGGAAATCCAATCGGTACCTGTCAGACAGTTCAAAACGCCTGAGCAGGTTGGTGAGGCTCTTGCACCCTCCACCCCTATCCGCTAATCCCACACAGTCCCAGCGTGCATCTAAGATCCCGTTCCAGTCGCCCACTAACACTAAAGAGCGGGACGTTCCAAGAAAGGTCTCCAGACGCCGGAAGAAATCAGGCCGCCCTGCTCCTGTCGGGGCATAGACGGCCACTAGCCTGAAAGCTTGCCCGTCTCCGCTGGTCACGTCCAGCACCACCAGCTTACCCTCTGGGTCCAGGAAGATGGCCCGTATGGCGAGATCCAAACCTCTCCGAAAAAGCACAGCAACTCCTCCACCCGATCCAGGACGGCTGGGAGATGCGTACACATCGTAGCCGCCGAAGATCGGTGCGAAGGCCCGTGCTTCGGAGATTCTGGTCTCGCTGATGGCCACTACATCTATGTTTAGTGACCTGAGGTCGTTGAGCAGGTGACCCTGCTTCCATGACGACCCCAAGCCACGCGCATTTATGCTGCCTATTCTGAGTGAGGTCATGTTTAAAATAGAGTGGAAAAGATGGGAAAGACCACTTACCGTACTTTTGGTAGAGGAGGGATGGTTTTTACATCCCTTTTCACTTGATCGTCTGGTGAAGGGACCGTTGAATCGTCCCTTCGGCTGGTCGTCGGCTCTTCTAAGAGAATGTCTGAATATACTCTTCGATTGATGGTTCCTCCTAGGTCCCTGAAATCACCAACTGCGTTGGGGAATTTCGTTTTAATGTTTGTGTATTGTTTCTGTGCTATTTTTAGCAGTCTTATGTTAGTTGGCGTTTTGATTGGTGCTGGTATTATGTAGTCCTGTTGTGAAATGTCTGTGTGTTCAATTATGTAAGTCATTAGTTTCTTGTTGTGTGTGTTTATTGCCGTGCATTTGTTTTTCTGGGGGTGGGGTGTGGTTCTGCTATTTTCTTGTCGTTGTTGCTGGGTGTGTGTGTTTTGTTGTTGTGTTTGCGATGTTGGTGCTTGTGGTGGTGGTGTTGAAGGTGTTGTTGGCGGTGGGGTTGTCGCCGGTGGTGATGGTGGTGCTGGTGTGGGTGGTGATGGTGTTGGTGGTGTTGCTGCTGTGGGTCTCTTTGCAGTAGACTTTACCCTTTTCTCATTTCTTTCCTCCCTTTTCAAAGGCGACGATGCGCTGCTTCTGCGTTTGTGCCTTCTTGCGACCTTTTGCCATCCCTCTCCCACCTCACACTCCATGTCTGATTCTGTAAGGTCGGGGAGGGGTACCAGCTCCACTCTTTCACTTGTTGTTGTTGGTGATGTTTGCACTGGAGTCTCTGTTGCAGCTGCATTTGGTATTGCTGTTGTTGATGTTGTTAATATTTCCACTGCTGCTGCTGTCTTTGATTTCCGTGGAGTGGGTATGGGTGCCACGGACCTATCGTTCCTGGTTGCCGCTTGTCCTGTTGCTGGTAGCCGTGGAGCCGGATTCGGAAGGAGGGGGGTTTTCTCCTTTCTCAGGGTCTTCTCGTTGCAGAAGGCCCTGAGGTGAGTCTTCGATCCACAGCGAAAGCATTTCGGGCGTTTGCCCTCAACACTTATGGGCAGTTGAGTGCCGTTATCGAAGTCTATCACATCCGGGATAGCTTCGATGCACTCCTGGTTGGTTTGGATTAGCATCTCAATGGAGGAGCCGACCCAATCTTCTCTTACTTTTTTCTGTACTTGCAGTACAGTTGTTTTGTCCTCGATTCCGACGAGGACAGACGCGGCCAGCCAAGAAGGGGTCATTCCGGGGGGGACGTGGGTCAGTTTGACCCTCACAATTTTTTGCCCGCAGTAGGAGGGCACCAACACCATTTCCTCGCTCCTTAGGGTCACTACTGATTGGGCCTTTGCCTCCTGGGGTGTGGCAAAAAGTACGTCTACGGTGGCGTATTTTTTGCCTCGGGTGATGTGCGTTTTCCTCTGCCACACAGACCCCAAGGCTTTTTGTATTTGGGCCTCTGTGGCTCTTTCCACCCTACGGGATTTTGTACTTACTGTACGGTACGTGACCGTACAGTGCTCTTGGGTTTCGAAAAAATTTTTCGCTGCCTTGCAGATTGCTCGGTGTCCGTTCTTTGTCACCATCTTCTTCGCTTCCTCTAATTCCTCATTTGTTATGAGGATTGTTTCCAAGTTTTTCGCAATACCTGCAAATGAGATTGGTTTTTCTCTGCTGTTGTTGTTGTCGTCAGAGCTGCTGGTACTTTTGTTGTTGCTGCAGGTACTACGACTACTGCCTCCGCCGCTGTTGCTGTGGTTGTTGTTGGTGTTGCTGCTGCTAATGCTGTTTTTGTTTATGCTGCTGGTGATGCTGTTGCGGCTGCTACTGTTGTTTTCATTGTCACTGTTGCTGTTGTTATTACGGCTGCTACTGCTATTATTCCTGACGTCAGACGAATGAACTGGGTTTTCGTATTTCCCGCACACCTGTTTCGTCGCTGTCGTCGTCGTCGTGGAGAAACCTTGCACGCTTTGCACGAGACTTTTCTTTTCTTTCGTCGCTTGCGAAAGAGAAGGGAGGGAGAGAGACACATTTAAAGAAGGGAGGGAGAGAGACAATCTTCTCTCTGCTGTAGTGATGATTGAGGAAGAAGAAGACGGAATGAGTGGGAGTGACGTATGAAATTTCTTTTTCGTAGCCATGTTTTTTTGTTTAAAATGAAATTTTGGGTACAAAACCCCAATAACTGGTTATTTAACCCCGAAGGGCCAAATAACGGACAGAAAGACCCCTCTCACGAGGAGGAGGGTGTCTTTATCAACAATTTGGTTCAAGTTTTAAACAATTTACAATTGTTTTAACGGTTAAAAATTACTATACCTTACAGAGCCGAGCCTCCGTCAACCATGGCATTCAATAATAATAATAATAATAATAATAATAATAATAATAATATATCTAGGTGTTTGTGAAGGAGACGGAATCAAGCACTCGACAATGAAGGAAATGATAAGGAAGGAATGTTACCGCAGAGTAAGAGCAATCTTAAGAACGGAATTGAATGCAAGGAATAGGATTGATGCCATAAACACGCTTGCCATACCAGTAGTAACCTACAGTTACAATATCATCAACTGGTCAAGCACAGAGATCCGTAGGCTCGATACAAAAATTCGAAAATTCTTAACCATGCACAGAATGCATCACCCTAAGGCAGATACAGATAGAATATATCTCCCTAGGAAAGAAGGAGGACGTGGGTTAATCCAGTTAGACATTGCGTTGAAAACTGCAACAATTGGATTATCTACATATCTAAGGGAATCACATGATTGGATGATCAAACTCGTTTTGAAACACGAAAGCATCAGAAGATCATATTCCTTTACAAAAGATGCACAAAGATACAGTAATGGACTACAAATTTCAGAAGTCCCATTTACTGCTGAAATGGAAAACACAGAAAAAGCAAAGCAGGTAAAAGTAACTGCAAAGAAAGAACTGCTACAGAAACTGACTAAGAAATGGCAAGAAAAGCCTCTGTATGGAAAATACCCAGAGCGAGCTAACAATCCTGATGTTGACAAAACTATAACCCATCAGTGGTTGGCATCCTCTGGACTGAAATCGGAGACTGAAGGACTGATTATATCAGCACAAGATCAGTGTCTGCCAACAAAAAATTACCAAGCCAACATAATAAAAAATGGATGCAGCCCATTATGCCGTGTATGCAAAAAACAACCAGAGACCATTAACCATATAATTTCAATGTGCAGTCCTATAGCTCCAACCGAATACCTAAACAGGCATGACAGAGCTGCACAATACATACATTGGATAATGTGTAAGCATTTTGACCTGCCCCATCAAAAGAATTGGTGGGAGCATCAACCACCTCCCATACTTGAAAAAGATCACATCTCAATCTTGTGGAACTTTAGCATCCAAACAGACCAAAAAATAGATGCAAATAGACCTGATATAATATTGAAGGACTTTAAAAAGAGGGTATGCCTGCTAATTGATATGTCTGTTCCAATAGACAAGAATGTATCTATAAAAACATTTGAAAAATTGAGCAAGTATAAGGACCTGGAGATAGAAATTGGAAAAATGTGGAAATTGAGAACTAAAACAATACCAGTGGTTGTAGGCGCTCTGGGAATGATACCTAAGGGGTCTAATGATTACTTATCGCAAATCCCAGGAAACCCGCGTATAGGAGAAATACAAAAGATAGTACTAATGGGAACTGCCCATATACTAAGGAAGATTCTGTCAATATAAGTACATCACAAGTCTAAACACTAAAGATGCATGTGTGAATATGTATGTTCTTTCTTGAACATGGCGGACCTTGTTGTCTCTTGAGGTCACTGGTTGTGACTTGGTGATAACTCGTATGAACATAAAGCAAGATAAATACAACTGTAATAATAATAATAATAATAATATATAGATACCTTTTAAAATGATTAATCTGATTAATCAGATTAATCATTTTAAAAGGTATCTGTATTTGAAGTTCTAGATAAACTTTAATTGGTTACCTACCTAGCTATGTGTGCTTACATTCTTTACAAATTATTCCCTGTGATTGTTTCATATGTTTATTTTATATATATGTCAATCTATTTCTAGTATATATATATATATTCAAAACAGGGGTCACACAGGGCAAAGACAACGGAAAAACGGACAACCCTATTTCCTACGTCAACCCCAGGAAGTCACTACAATTTCGGTTTTATTAAGGTTGATACTTTTCAATCCAGTGCTCATTAGGACGCAACAAAACAAGTAGAGATAAAGGCAGAACTAGTTATGGCTTTCGGCGAATTATACAAATAAGTACGAATAAATATCCCAAGTGCATCAACCGAGAAAGCCCGGTGTGTGAGGGCTATATATATGGATATATATCATATATATATATATATATATATATATATATATATATATATATATATATATATATATATATATATATATATATATATATATATATATATATATATATAGTGGTAGAACACTGGAAAGTAATATCCGTAGTGGTAGAGCACTCAGTCCATGGGGCGAGTTAGGTAGAAATGGTTACACAACAGTTAGTTCACCATACCGAGAACAATTGTTTCACCTTAGCGAAAGATCCGTTAAGGTGAAACAATTGTTCTCGGTATGGTGAACTAACTGTTGTGTAACCACTTCTATATATATATATATATATATATATATATATTATTATTATTATTATTATTATTATTATACTTGGGGAGGGTTATATTGTTGTAATAATATTGCCAGAATAATAACAGAACACACTCACTGTGGTTGGTTTTCGCTTCTGTATCTTTTATATCAAATACAGATATAAATATATATATATATAGTCTATCAAAGTTCTTTCATTGCACACCTACAACATCATCATGGAACTATTATGTTCCCTCCTATTGTATTGTAATGTCTACGCCATTTTTATTTTATTTATTTATTTATTTATTTATTTATTTATTTCTTCTTGTCTCAGTCTCTGCGCATGCGTTTGCGTGTGTGAATAATGTTGGTGTGTGTATAATGTTTGGTGTGTGTGTGTGTGTGTGTGTGTTCGCGTTTGAGTGTATGTTTTTTTTTGTTTTTGTATTCTATCTTTGTTTACTAATGTGTGTTTATATGTGTTTGTTGTTATTGTACTTGTGTATATATTTATTTATTTATATTTCCATTAAGTCAGTATTGTTTGTTTGGGTATGGTTTTTGTTGTTATTCCATCTATTTTTTTCTGTTTAACTTTGGTCTTCTTAGCTCTATCTCACTTGCTTCTCTGATTTGCCTACCTATTGAGTCATTTCTATGCTTAGATATTATTTTAATTTCTATGTTGTCTATATTACCATCATGTCTGGCGTGTTCATATAGTACTGAACCGTTTTTTTCCCCTTTTATTTCCCCCCAGTGTTGGTCTATTCTTTCTCCTATGCTTCGAGCTGTCTCACCTATGTATATCGTTGTCATGTTTCTGATAGTACCCTCTGTACATCTTATGGTATATCTGTATTTATATCTGTATTTCTATATTATATGTATAAAAATACAGATATAATATATTACATCTTCTATTTATATCTGTATTTTTAACCGTTGGTCAATTGATGATAAACATTGATTGCCAAATAAATTAACTATGGAGATATAAAAGATACAGTAGCGAAAACCAACCAAACAGTGAGTGTTATTATTTCTGGCAATATTATTACAACAATATGACCCCCCCCCCCCCCAAGTATAACAATATTTGTTATCGACACATGATTTCATATCAAAAACCTCGCAAAACAAATATATGTATATATATGTATATATATAACATGTCTATTGAGCACTCTTATTCGATATGTGATTTTCCACATTCCCGAATATTTTTCGCGGATATAGAGGTTATCTCCCTTGCTGGATTCCATGTGCGTTTTCAGCTAGGGTTGGCTTTTTTATTCGTCTGGACAAAGCTCGTTGATAAAGTATTTCCTGTCCGCCGCTCTCTAGAAGTCTTATATATTTTTATGTGGGCTGATAGTGGGCGGTTTAAGGATTTACAGAAACCCAAGAAGCTAGATTTACCATCTTTCTAGTGGGTCCGGGTAAGCTTTTTACATTCACATGATTTATTGATTTATTGATATTTTATCTGAGTGACCCGAATCTTCCTGATCGTAATTTTTCGGTCGTATGGTTGATTTTAGACATAATCTATGTGTGTTGGTATTTTAACGATAGTTATAGCTCTGATTTCTCTGAATTATTGAGCCCTCTGCCACTCATGTCGAATTTTGTTTATCGTGAACTCGTGCGCCGATTTTTCGATACTCGATTATTCTACTATATATATATATATATATATACATATGGATAGATAGATAGAGAGAGATAGGTAGATACATACATACATTCAAACATAGATAGATATTATAATCATCCGGTATTAAAAAAAAACATGTGTTTTCACTAATACCACACACACATACACACACGCATACAGAAACACACACATACACACATTCTTATCATCCCCTTTCTATAAGGACTTGTTTCATCAAAGGATTAAAAAGATCTTCGGCGTTACTTTTTCCACCACCACAGCTCTCTCTCTCTCCTTCTCTTTTCTCCCGCTGTATTCCCCCCCCCCCCTCTCTCTCTCTCTCTCTCTCTCTATCTATCTATCTATCTATCTATCTATCTATCTCTCTATCTATCTATCTCTCTCTCCTTTCTCTCTGTATCTCTCTCTACTTCTGTCCCTGTCGCTCTCTCTTTCTCTCTCTTTCTCTCTTTGTTCTCTCTTTCTCTCTGTTTCTCTTTCTTTTCTCTCTGTTTCTCTTTCTTTTCTCTCTTTCTCTTTCTTTTCTCTCTTTCTCTCATTCTCTTTCTCACTCTTTCTCTCTCTCTCCTTTACGCACGCACACACAGACACACACACACACATACATACACACACATACACACACATCTACACACACACATACACTCCAGCGTGACCGACGTTACAATGGTCAGTGCTATAACAATTGATTCTACAAGCAAGAACATATGTATAAGAACTCTTTACAACAGATTTTATAAAAATGTTCGGATTAATGTTGTAACTTGATGAGAACGGAATTCTAATAGGAGACTGTTGAGATCAATGAAGTGAATATATAGAGCGCAGGCCGGTTCCCCCGACATTCTGCTCTCAATAACATATTGAGAAGGAGACTGGACGCTGCTGGATTCCAATCCCAACTGGAGCCAGTCGGTCTAGACTGCGAAGAGAGCAAGCGTTCTGATGGAATCACCCTCTTTTCATTTGAAGGAGGTAGATATCTCATCTGGGACACCATATTTTGAGACACGTTCTCCACCTCCAACTTAGAGTCTTCGGCCATAAACCCCGGTACCACGGTGTCCAGAGGAAAGGAAGATAAACAAATACCTGGAATTCCCCGGCCGCTTCCTCTTCGTACCGGTCACCGTCGAGACCTCAGACGTACTTGGACCCCGTACTGCCGAGATTTCGCAAGATTGGAACGTCGGCGCCCTGTCTATTTAAGTGGAAATGGTGGAAATGCTTTTGCGTCCTGTCCGCGGGGCGCAGCCCCATTACGACCGCGCCCTGGGCCCAGACCCAATCACCCTCCCCTCCTAATTCTTCTGTGATACTAGTGTCCTTCCTTTTCCGTTTTTTTTAAATATATTTCCTTATTTTACATTCCATTCTTTCTTCTCAATCTAATTATTTTCCCTTTTTCTATTAAATTGTATTTAAAGTTTAAATAAGGATGAACAATCTGGGATTAAGCAGATATATATATATAATTAATACTCACGTGTCATATTTGGTGGAGCATGAATCTGTAGAAGAAAGAATTGCTTCTTCGATCCTACAGGGATTCCGTATTCTTCATAGTACAAAAACATTTGAGTCGGTGATGAAATAAAATGGAATCATTAATAGGGATTATTATATAATCCTATATTATATATTTATGTGTATAATATTTATATTAGCAGTTTGACTTATTTGCACATTACCAGCGGTTTCATGACGTAATGCGGAGATAAATCAAGCTGTTAATATAAATAATCTCAATTTCCATATTACGTGTTGATTCCTCTTTTCTTTTCGTTTATATACATAGCTGTATATATATAATATATTATATATTATATATTATATATTATATATCATATATATATATATATATATATATATATATATATATATATATATATATATATATATCTTTAAGTCGTTTGGAAGCCTCGACAATGCAAATGGGTAAATCTCCGGGTAACAAGATCCGGTGGTGGAGAGAGAGATGTAAGTGGGTGTACGTTGAGATGCGTCGTGTGTATAAGATATGTGAGATGTGTAGAATGAAGGGAAGAGTATAAAGGATAAAATAAAAATAACAACACAAGAGACAACTACACACACGCACACACACACAGTAGCATTCCACCTACGAACATACTACACTGCAAATACAGAGGAACAAGGCAACAACACACGCACACACAGTAACATTTAACAAACAGGGAGAGAATGGACTGACAGCTAGCGCCATCCCACTCCCTCATTCGGCCGCTGACCTCTGTACGACCGACCCCATTTCACGCGCACGCGCGCTCTGCCGAATACCTCAGATATTCAAAACAACAAGCAGCGAAGGACGCGTTCCGTACTTGTCCGACAGACAACCTTTTCCCCCACCCGAAAAAAAACACAGTTGATGGATGTGAATCCGAAATATATAGGGACTATTAAATCTCTCCCAAGGTAACTCTCTCTTGTGTTGTTATTTTTATTTTATCCTTTATACTCTTCCCTTCGTTCTACACATCTCACACATCTTATACACACCACGCATCTCAACGTACACCCACTTACATCTCTCTCTCCACCACCAGACCTTGTTACCCGGAGATTTACCCATTTGCATTGTCGAGGCTTCCAAACGACTTAAAGATATTTACTTATTGTTCCACAATGCTTTAAGAAAACTTCAATACTCTCATATATATATATATATATATATATATATATGTATATATATATATATTGTTATACTTTGGGAGGGTCATGCTGCCAATAAAAACACAATCACCTGTTGATTTTCACGTCAATTTATTATAAGTTTCCGGCTGGTTGGTTGGTTCGATAACTGGAAAGTTGTTTATATTTTGTCAAAGCTCTTTCGTCACATATTCTGTGACCTCCTCAGTGACTAAGTTTTCATTTTGTGTCTCCCCATGTTCTGTCCCACAGAACAAAGGAGAGTTACTGAGAAGGTCATGGAATGTGTGACGAAAGAATTTTGACAATATATAAACAACCATCTGGTTATCGGACCAACCAACCAATCAACCGGAAATTTATAATAAACTGAATTGAAAACCAACAGGTGCGGGCGTTTTTATTGGCAGCATGATCCTCCCAAAGTATAACGATATATATCTACATATATATATATGTATATATATATGTGTATGTGTGTGTATGTGTGCGTGTGTGTATGTATATATATATATATATATATATATATATATATATATATATATATATATATATATATATATATATATATAGAAGTAGTAACACAACAGTTAGTTCCCCATACCGAGATATGGTGAACTAACTGTTGTGTTACTACTTCTGATAAACAATTTCTACCACTTACAGTGTTCTACCTATATATATATATATATATATATATATATATATATATATATATATATATATATATATATATAGAAACGTTTGGATTTGTAAAGCCAAAACAATGCAGGTATGGACATAGAATATAAATGAAATGCAAAAGATATTGTTGACAATTAGTCTTTTACCTTAAATTTATTTAAATGTCCTTAATTTTCGAGATAATATCTCTTTTTGCAAGCTATTTAGAACACTGGTTTAACAGCTTTACTTCCCTCCGAAGAAGAGATATTATCTCGAAAATTAAGGACATTTAAATAAATTTAAGGTAAAAGACTAATTGTCAACAAAATCTTTTGCATTTGCATTTATATTCTATGTCCATATCTGCATTGTTTTGGCTTTACAAATACAAACGTTTATACCTCATTACACAATGATTCAAGTGAACTATAACTTCCTCCATATATTTATATATATATATATATATATATAGCGCATATCAAAAATTGTTGGTAAGTCCATTGTCTATTTGTTTCCAATGTAATTTTTTACGTACTTATTGCTGTTTTGTAGAAAAACACCATTACATTTTCATGTCCATTCTTTGCTTTGTTATCGTCTCACATGAATCTTACCAACATAGCGGTTCTTTAATTTTGGCGCAAACTTGGATCATAAGTAAAAAATTGTACGCCAGTGAGGTGGCTGACTATGTAAATATGCAACTGTCTGTTTGTTTTATGTAACTGTGTGCTTTTTCTGATGTTACATATATACTGGAATTTAAAACAGGCGAAAATATATAGTTCTTACGCCTATATACATGGGTTGATTAGCCTCATTTGCATATGGAGCTGTCAGGCCGGCCGAGCCTGAAAATAGAATTAAAGTTTTCGCTCTGGCATAGCTATATAATTATAAGTATGTTAATTTTGTATATGTAGTGATATAGTGATTCCTGCAGAAGCAGTAGAGAATAACTATCGACGATCGTTTCTGACTAGTGGCTGTTAACAAGATAGTATATATATATATATGTGTGTATGTGTGTGTGCGTGTGTGCATAGATAGACAGATAAATAGATAAATAGTAGTTCAATAGATAGATAGATAGATAGATAGATAGATGCAAATCATGAGCTCCTACACATCTGACTGCACATATAGAAGACCAGAGACCAGAGACGTTCAACTTAAACTAGAAGACAGCTTTCAGATATCCAGATGAGACATCCAACGCTAAACTCGTAAGTGACGTGTAGAAATTTAAAGACAGTGACTCAAATTTCACTATTAAATGGAAGATGCTAGAAAGATCCTGACCCTATACAAAAAGCTCGGGACATGTCAGTTGTGTACGACGGAAAGATGGGATACATTGAGAAAGCTGTACTACTCCACAATCTATCTTATGTCTTATTACACCCGTCACATCTAACCATTGATATAATTCCTCTTGTGTCATCTGACCATATTTTTATTGAGTTAATCAAATGTGTGTGCTGAAGACATGTTTAGACCTACCTTTTGGTAAATGCCATCCTGAAGCGTCCTTTGCCATCGCCCATAATGATTCTCCCTTCCCATATGGGCAGACATCCTCAGGTTTATTGCAATCCCTACAAAGAAAGCCAATTTCTTTTAGTTAGATATTCACCTCCTGAAGAACCGGCTCCGCAACCTTATTTCCATTATCTAGCGCCCAATTATAAATATAGCAATATCTCCTGTTCTATGGCCTATTAATATAGAGTATCATCATCAATATCATCATCATCTATATCATCATCATTATTTTTCGTCGGTTTTCTATGTTGGTAAGGGTTGAACGGATCGGGACTGTCAGAGATTAGGCGGGTCGAGGTACCATGAGTTCTTCATGTTTCATCTCTGGAATAGTTTCTACAGCTGGATGGCCCTCCCAATGCCAACCACTTTACAGAGATTACTGTGCATATTTCATATACTGTGTATATTTTATTTTGTCACCAACACTGCCACGTTACAGAGTGTATTGTGTGCATTTTATTGTGGTACCAGCACTACAACTTTACTGAGTACATGTTCATTTTATCGTAGTACCAGTAATTCCACTTCACAGAGTGTACTGATTGTATTTCATCATGACACCAACACTACTACATGCCGGAGTGTACTGGTTGCGTTTTATCGTAACACCAACACTACCACTTATAATATAACCAACAATAGATTATCAGTTAGTGGTTAAAACAAAACGGTAATAACTTGTGTTTAATAGCTTTCTTTCGCAAATTGAATAAAACATGCATAGCAAGTACATAAAACCTGCAGTCTGATAAATGTGTCCGAACACGGAAGAGCCGAACTCCCACTGTCATCGCCTCTATTTCTCGCCCTCCCCATCTTTCTTTTATGAGCAAATGGGGCCCCACGTGCTGGTCGCCCCACGGCTCCGGCGGGCAAAATGGAGAAGACGTTTCCTCCCCGGAGGATGGTAAGGGAGATGCGCTGGAAGAGCCATTCCATTTCGCGAGGCTCATACCTGCGGCTAGCCAGCTCAGCGCCTATGGTGGTATGTACGGAGGGAGCCCTAGGGCCAAGGACACAAGAAGTTTCCACTGCTAGGGGCACGACCGCAAACCTGTCGGAGAGCGACCGATACTTGGAAAGTTTGCCTTCCTCAGCCGAGTGCAGCAGAACCTGGGTTAGTCGCCGACTGCACCAGGTTGCGGCTGGAGAGAGTGTCGCTGCAAGTAGCATCCCAGACAAGGGGTTTGCCACCGCAGAACGGGAAGATGGTCATACCGTCTGGCCTTTTGCTGTCCCCTCGATCCATCCCTACCGGCTCAAGATGGGAGGGGAAGCCTGCAGCATCCAAGCCAAGCTTTACGACCTCGTTGAGGGCGGCGTGGCATGGAAGGTGGCCGGCAATATAGCGACAGGAAAGCGAGTGGAGGCCGAAAGAGTCCACGGTGGATCCGCGTGATTGTTCGAAGATATGATCAAAGTAAGTTCCTTACACTTCCAATAAATACCTTTGTCCCTTGCATTAGCTGTCTAGCTTCGCTAAATACAAAGTAAACTCTTAGCCAACAGATTGTAGCTGTTTGATTTCCTTTACATCGTCAACGTTGTTCAAATATATATCACATTTCTCAGAACTTTTTCTCTAAAAGTATCAGATATTTTGTCGACTGAGACGAATTGGATTGATGCTGTTGATGTAGATGTTGAATCGATGAGATTGATGCTATTGATTTTAAAGAAAACCACTGAAAACTGCACCTATATAACCTTCTATAGACACTAAAACAAAACCATATATCATGCTCTCCTTAAGAGGCCGGAGATTAACAATTAATAATCTATGATATTTTTCGATCACAATTATATTAAGAAATGAAATCTACAGCCCACACCCATGCAGATTTAGCTGGCCTTATACGACGTTTACATTTTATAGGCGGTGTCTCAGGTGTTTTAATTATAAAAATTCCAGTCGTATCACGAAGAGTAACAAGAAATAAAGCTAAAAAAACTGAACGGGTGCCCTGTCCAGGAACCGAAGCTACGACGATATGACTATGAGTTCACCACCCTAACAACTGTCAGTTTAATAGATTTCTTAGATTATAGATACATTAGTCCTTTCGTTTTTAACATCATATTCTGTGTAGTTTTGAGAAGTCTCATGGCTAAGTGGTTAAAACGTTGGGATCACAGTCGTAGAGTTGCAAGTTCGATTCTCGGTCCTGGCGGTGCCGCGTGTCTTTGAACAAGACACTTTATTTCACGGTGCTACAGTTCACTCAGCTGGGAAAAAATGAGTTTCGATGTCGCTGGTGCCAAGCTGTATGTACCTTTGTCTTTCTCTTGGACGGCACCGGTGGCGCTGAGAGGGGTGACTGGCATGCATTGACGGATGTTGGTCTTCCACAAAAACATTTTGTCCGAACTTGGGCCTTGGAGAGAAACTTTCTGGATGCAAACTCATGGTCATTCATAAATGAAAGGGACCTACTATTCGGTGGTGTAATAAAGAGAACGTTCAGACATTTTAAGTAGACATTACATATTACTGGAATACAGCAATCTTCGGAAACTATTAAATCAATAATTGCATTTCAAATTCATTAAAATTATTTACAGTATTTTTTTTTTATATATCTAAACTATTATAAAGTAAGAAGCGCGGGACTGCGTACGGTTTATAATTTGTTATCCCCTTAATAAAATAAGTTGGATTACTTTGAAGAAATAATTGCTTCTACTTTGGGCACAAGGCCAGCAATTATCCCAGTGTATTACTGGTACTTTATTTTATCGACCTGGTAAGGATGAAAGGCAAAGTTAACCTCGGCGGGATTTGAACTCAGTCCGTAAAGGGACGTAACTGTGCTGCAAAGCATGGCGTCCGACTCTCTACCGTTACTGCCAATCCACCGCCCTTTGAAGAAATAATGAATGAATGTTACATAATTTATCTAAATTTATCTAAATTTCGTGGCTGTTCATTAAGTATATTTTATTACTTATTTAAAGATTCACTTCTTTAAAATGTTCAAATGTAAACACTTCCGGTTAGCGATCGTTTAAATAAATATTCATATATTTCTGACACTAATTTTCTCCTAATGCAGTTTATATATAATATCGTCTTTTTTTTAATGTATCATGGATTACGTTACTGATTACATAAGAGAGTGTAACGCAGTCTTCGTTCAATTTCTGTGTATATTGTCAATTACGATTTTATTTGATGTATCAATATCTACATGTATATATACTTGCGTATAATATCAATATACACACTCCACATGTTAGCAGAAAACCACCCGAAGGGTGGATTTTGTTCTAGTTTACTTTAATTATTATTAAATATAATTTAATTTTAAGCATAAGTAAGCAAGATTTTAGCAAATATGTGGAAACGATATGAAGTGATGCCCATGCATATTGCAATATTTCGTCTTTCTTTATTAATATATTATTCATAATTTACATATACAGATGAATCACGTACCGTTTTCATTCTATATATTCCATTGCTCGGTTATGTACGGTTATGCCGGAGATTGCCAAAATCCAATTATATGAAATGTCTACTTACAATGAATGCACGCTTATGAAAGAAAATGAAAGGAAATCCTATTTTTGTTATTTATATAATTAAATCAACATTAAAACAATCTCTCTTGTTGAAAATTGGGATTATCACTCCCGATTGTCATTGTTTAGGTGCCTTTCCAGAAATCCAGGCTACACTGCACACACGAGTCAGCCAGAGAATACCTTTTTTATTTAAGGCTTTTAACATCTCGGGCCGGATATCATTTTGCCCAGCAACCTTGCCACATTTGAGCTCTTTAACTGCTCATGTGACTTCAGTCTCCGAAATATTAGTCACCACTCTCAAGTGCACCTCGTGTACATCAGAAGATGCTGTTGTGATCGGGTTTAGGAGATCAGCAAAGTATTCTCTCCACCCCGTCAGCATGCACCACTCTGAAGAGGGATGAACCCCAGACGCGTTCCTGATAGCAAGTGTGGAGAAGGACTTCTTATTACGAAGTCCGTGGATGGTCTGCCAGAACACTTAATTTGCTTATATGAAGTCGGATTCTAGCTTAACCCTAAAGTCCTCCTATATTTTAGCTTTGGATTCCTTTACTGTCTTTATGACTCTTCATTTCTGCTTGTACCGCAGGTGCAAGAAGGAGGGCTTATTTCCAAGTCAAGCTTTGTAGGCCTTCCTCTTTGCTCGGATGGATTATCTGACCTCTTTATTCAACCAATGGGTCCTCCCGCCATTCGGCACTACACTAAACCTCTTTGGCCCACAGCCGAAGCAGAAACTACTGAGCTGAACAATCTCCACTTTATCTCAACGTCTTCTGTTTCCTCAGGGAGTTCTCTAATTTGGGATGCAATAGTATCTGAATACCTGGTCCTGACTTCCCTATCCACCAACGCCGCTTCCCATTTTAGGTAGTATCAAGCCGCAGATAACTAGATGGTGATCAGGTGACGGCTCAACCCTGGTCTTAACATGAACATCCAGCACAGAATCGAAGAGATCAGAGAAAATAACAAAAAATCAAATTTCAAAAAGGGAGTCGAGAGAGATCGTTCCAATTACAGAAGGATCTCCTTTTTAAGACTTCCCCATATAGTCTGCTAAATGCTAAATATCTGGCGAAGAGATGCAGGGAGATTATCGAGTCCAAGTTACCTGATGAGCAGTGCGGTTTTCGCCCCGGATGCAGCACAGCCGACCAAATATTCACACTGCAACAAGTCTTCGAGAAATAATGCGAGTACTGCCAAGAGGTGTATTCTTGTTTTGTAGACCTCGAAAAAACATACGACCGCGTCCCTAGGGACCTGCTGTGGAAGGCTGTGCAGAAATATGGGATCGGTGGTCAGCTTCTTGCTACCCTGATGTCTCTATATGAATGCCTGACTATTTGTGTTCGGATAAATGGTGCTGAATCGACACTGTTTAATGTGGGAGTTGGACTCCGCCAGGGGTATGTACTGTCACCTCTCCTAAAGAGTTACGGTCCTTTATGATCTGAGTTCAAATCCCGCCGAGGTTAACTTTGCCTTTCATCCTTACGGGGTCGATAAAATAAAGTACCAGTAATGTACTGTTATAATTGCTGGCCTTGTGCCAAAAGGAGAAACAATTATTTACATGAACAAGATTGACATGCGCAGTCGAGTTGGAAGTGATATCATGACTGGCGGATGTAAAATGTAAAATCAGTTGGCTGGAATTTGCAGACGACATAGTGTTACTTAATTCGAGAGGTGATTTCCAACTTGCACATGAGGTCAGCTGGTTTCGCTTGGAGATCTAACCAGATTAGTCGGATCCGGTTGGTTCTGACAGGACCCACTTGAAGGAGTATTTGAGGACTCTGCTCCCACGACCCTCTCAGAAGAAGAAGAAGAAAAAGAAGAAGAAGAAGAAGAAGAAGAAGAAGAAGAAGAAGAAGAAGAAGAAGAAGAAGAAGAAGAAGAAGAAGAAGAAGAAGAAGAAGAAGACTTACCATATTTGGTCAGATTTAGCAGGCTGATCACATATCATTACACTTATGTGACGAACGGTGTTCCGGTGATAAAGCGGGTCAAAAGACGCTGAAAAGGTACAAAACATCACTCGTAGAGAAATAAAACCTTACTTCAAGGATTCAATTTTATTGACTGATTAAGCTAACCTACATTATCACTATCTTATATTTCAACCAATCTTTTCATCCAAACGACAAAAGCACATTGATGGCACCTACACTCGCCTACTTCCGCGCATTCAGAACATCTGCTGGCGACATCTGCCTTTGAGAGAGATATATTCCGGCATCATTGGAGAACTGCGGGTCTATGTAGAGTTTATCTTTTTACATCACGTTATCAAAATAAATAGGATTACTTTGAATAAATTATGAATGAATATTAAATTTCTTAGCTCTTGATTAAACATAAATAGTCTATATGTAATGTATTGCTTATTTCAAGATTCACTTCTGTTAAAACTTTCAAATGTCAACTTCCGTTAGCGTTCGTTATATCATAACATTTATATATCATGTTTATATTTCCATCGCTAATCTCATTTTCTCCTTTTTCGTTTTAATATATATTTATTTCTAAGATTTCACCGTAGGGATAACATATATATTTATACATACATGGGTTGTCTTCTTTTAAACTATCATGGATTACTTTACTGATTACAGAAGAAAATGTAACACTGTCTTTGTTCAATGTATGTGCATATTGTTAAATAACTTTTCAATTTACGTATCATATCTATATGCATATATATATATATTTGCGTATAATACCTTATGCGCAGTACATTTTCTGCTGGTATAATCATAAAGATAGCAGAGTCATAAGAATGTGTTACGGTATTCGTCCAAGCTCTCTACAAATCCCACCGAGGTCAACTTGTCTTTAATCCTTTAGACGTTGATTTACAAAGTACCAAACAAGTACTGGGGTTCGAATTTTCATCTCTCTCTCTCTCTCTCTCTCTCTCTCTCTCTCTCTCTCTCTCTCTCTCTCTCTCTCTCTCTCTCTCTCTTTCTCTCTCTCTCTCAAATAGATTGTTTTCAGACCCTGAAGAGGTGTGGGCTTCATCAAATTTAAAATGTCCAAGACATGCCATATGTCCCGATGTAACCCCAACGACTCCAATAGAAGTTAAGAGACCATAGTATGTCATATCAATTAAATTATTTGAGATGGAAGAAGATGTCAATCTCAAAAATTAGAAGTCCAAAGTGTCATGTTTCATAATTACAGGTGTACCAACTGTAGTTTGAATAAAGAAAATCTTCAGTAGAAGCGAAGTATATACTCACTAATGTATTGATTCGGATCTACTGGTACAGCTTTACACAAAAGACTTTTCGTCTGAAATAAGTTCACATTTATATATTATTCAAATTATAAGCTATGACTTAATAAAAAAACTTCTTGAATTTTAATCTTTGTTACCTCTTACAACAGTATGAAACGTCATGAGCATATTTCTTTCGTTTAATTCTATTCATTGGCATTGCATTGAGTTCTGCCCATGATTGTCATTGAAACTAGTATAGCTTCTGGTCTCTCCATCTACCATTGCAGCATCCTGGGTTTCTCTTTCCAAGGATCACCCTCTTCAGACAAATTTTAGAGAGATCTCATGCTCATTGTTATTACATTAAGTTTTGCCCATAACATTGACATGATTTTAGGATCTGGTCGCGTCATCTATCATTGGGGTGCCCTCGATTTTTCTTTCCAGATATCATACCTTCAAGACAGATTTTAGAGAGACCACAAATTGAGCTTTTCATGTAGCCATTAGTTTGAGAGAGTTGCTTTTAATTTTATTAAAAACTGGTTGTTGTTGTTGTTGTTGTCGTTGTTGTTGTTGTTGTCGTTGTTGTTGATGATAAGGATGATGTGTCATTTCTCGAATATGTAATATTTTTACCGGATTTGCAATATCGGTAGAGGGTCGGACGCCATGCTTTGAAGCATAGAGTTATGGCTCCTTACGTTCTGAGTTCAAATCCCACCGGGGTTAACTTTGCCTTTCATACTTACGGGGTCGATAAAATAAAGCACCAGTAATGCACTGGGATAATTGCTGGCCTTGTACCCAAAGTAGAAACAGTTATTGTTGGTTAGGTGTTCAGTAATAAATCTCGTGACATGGTTATGAAATACTTCAAGTTTTGTAGTTAAATATTTACTGGTATATAAGTATGTATATACTATGTAATACGGGATGTTTGTTTACAAACACACCGAGCATTATAATAAATGTTCGGTGAATCCATACGTACATATATATATGTGTGCATGTATGTATATATATATATATATACATACTACTGTACGTCTGTATACATATATGTATGTACGTGTACATACTTATATTTAAGTAACAGCCGTACTAAGAGTGGGAAATGAAATTTCGTTTCATTTTTTCCGTTTATTTACCGGTAATTATTTCATTGGCTCACTTAAATGTGACCTCAACTCGGATACTGGAGACAATAAACCAAATATATTCAAGAATCTACAGTGTATAATGTTCATTTTTTGTGGTTTTACTTTTTTCAGGAAAATCTACGTGCGGTAACGATGAACATGGTAAGCGCTTTCATCGGAATATTCTTATTAGGGAAAAGCGTTACCAAGGCAACTCGGTCCTAGAATACTTACTGACTACTTCGGTACTCTGAAGAAGCACATGACTGTAAGAAAGCTTAGAAGAAACTCAAACCTGGTTACTTTTGAAACTACGGGCATACATTTTCGGTCGTATTTTAATAAAGATAAAAGCATGTTAAACATATATTTGTATTCAACGCGAAAAACATTTTTAGGATCACATATTTTGATTATTGTGGCACGATAAAATACTTTATTCCCTCTGCTCCTCACCTCCTTCAGTGTAATGGGAGCATTGAGAATGATCAAAGAACATGCAGACAAAGGCTTAATCAGAACCCCAGAACTTTGAAATAGGCATAACATACATAAAGTAGCGCTGTTAGGAAAGGTGTATATATTACATAGCGTACTTTCAATATAATAGAAGCAAAAAAAAAAATAATACTGCGAAACCCAAGGTACACAGGGATACGGTCAGTATGGAAACGAATGCATAAAATAAAGGATGACTAAACAAGAATATCGGCATCAATAACAACATCAACATTGACAACAGCAACAACACAGCAGCAACAATATATACCTTATATCTATAGCTACCCCGTAACTTAATAAGCACCAAATTAAACCGTTGAAACTTCATATCCTATCGCATTAATTTCATGTTGTATTTTAACCTGTATTTTTGATTTTATCCTCTTTTAATATGAATGTAACCTCTAAATGTATACTGCCACTCTAAATGTATACTGCCACACTAAATGTTGTAATGGATGTCGACCCACCAAGCAACAATGTTTGCATATGTATCTGTATGTCTCTTGGGTTGAAAAGGAGGTCATATAAGTGATCATTCATTAATAAATTGCTCCGAAGAAACCAAACCTCGGTTTGGAGGAAACAGTTGTAAGCATAAAAATGTTTTGAACAGATCTTTGATTCTTATAACTTATATATAACTGCTCTGTAAAACATCTGATGTTTTTACATTGAGCTATTTAACTTACTGGTAATAAGGTAGTAATATATTACTGCCTATCACTATTTAGGGTTTGTAAAAATATATATAACTACAAAAGGTTTTTGTATTTGCATAACCATAAATAGTATCCTTAGTACTATATATATATATATATATATATAGAGAGAGAGAGAGAGGGGGATAGAGAGAGCGAGAGAGAGAGAGAGAGAGGGAGAGAGAGAGCGAGAGAGAGAGAGAGAGAGAGAACCACTGTAAACAAAATATGGGTACTTACACCGTCCCAGACAGAGTTTGGTATGGTTATTTGAACGGTTTTAGATTCTGCAAAGGTCGTCGTTAAAATGAAACTCAACCACACAAGAATTTCGATGGATAACATTGTTTCAGTTGGTAGTTCGACTGTTTAGTTTTTACTGCATCAGTCGGGACATATGTTTATATATATATGTGTGTGTGTGTGTGAGAGAGAGAGAGAGAGAGAGAGAGGGGGGGGGATGTATATAAGTATGCATGTATGTACAAGTTTGCATGTATATACGTATGTATAGTATTTCAAATTAGGTGACATGACATCACATAAGGCGTGTCTTTGCTATTCATTGTGTTCTTGTTATACCTGCTTTCTACCAATGAAGTTACTCAGATATTCATATAAAATGTATACTACCCTCTCAACACTTTTCGTCTTCCCCCAACCACCATTTCTCCCCATCTCTCTCTCTCTCTCTCTCTCTCTCTCTCTCTCTCTCTCTCTCTCTCTCTCTCTCTCTCTCTTTCCCTATCTACTTCCTCACTCACTCTCTCTCTCTCTCTCTCTATATATATATATATATATATATATATATATATATATATATAATGAAATAATTCCGTCGTCCAGGAAAAAAGAGTGCTCTATGTAGGTTACAGAGCTTATTAGTTATGTAATAAACAACATAAGATAATTATTTCATTTACCAGTGGTTTCTTGAAAGCAAACAAATTTATTTTCTTATTTCTGCCTTTCTCCTCCTCTGTATCGCTGTCAACTCAATAATAATTTTTATTTCCTTAATTCTTATTTTTTGTTTTTATATTTTTATTTGTATGTGATTGCGTATGTAGGTGTATATATATCTTATATGTGTGTGCATATGTATGTGTGTATATGTGTGTATTTATGTGTGTGTATGTATGTGTAAGTTTTGTGGGTTTCTTTGGCTTTAAGTAGTCTCAAGTTGCAGATAACTAGATGGTGATCAGTTGACAACTCAGTCCCTCTCTTAACATCAACATCCAGCACAGAATCGAAAAGATCAGAAACAATAAGAAAATCAGTTATTGATATCTGTCCTTATTCCCATTATATCATGTATATGTCTCTATACTGGAAGAAAGTGATCATAATAGAGAGTCCATTGCTAGAACAGAAATCTTATAAGGACTCTCCATTCGTATGTATATGAAGGTCGCCATTCCCTCCAATCACTCCTTTCCATGTTAGGTGGTCAGTGCCAACATGTACATTGAAGTCTCCCATCAACATATATAACTCAGTCTTAACTACATCTAACGCTGCAGTGACATCATCAAGGAGAGACCTGTATTCGGACTCCTTGTTTGGTGGATAAACTTGAACCACCCACATAGACCTATCTGTCAGCCTCAACTTCAAGAGGTAAATTTTTTCCTCCTAATGAGATCCAGTCCATAACACATTCTAACAGCCGAGAGTTGTGCTGTCATTTCTGGCGCCACATGTGGATAGTGGTATTTCCATCCTCCATAAAAATCTACAGTAGCAGAGATACGGAACTTTATTGAGGAAACTCCGACAATATCTAGCCGGTAGCATCTAGCCTCCTCTGCTAATTCCTGCTCCTTAGCTGTAAGGGTTGTGGTGTTCCAGGTTCCGATTGTCAAGGTTTGCTCTCTTTGGAGTCTCGGGATACGCAATCCGCTGACTCGTAATAAGAAGCCCTCTTCCACGCCTGCTATTAAGAACACGTCGGCAGTTCTCCTCTCTTCAGCGAGATACATCTTCGCGAGGTGGAGAGAATATTTTGATGATCTCCTAAACACGAGCACAACAGCATCTTTTGATGTACACGAGGGACATCTAGGAACGGTGACTAATCTCTAAAAGCAGTTAAAGAGCTCAATGTAGCAAGGCCGCTGGAGAAAGGGATATCCGGCCCGAGATGTTAAAAGCCTTAAATAGAGTGTGTGATGGGTGGCCTGGATCTCTGGAAAGGCACCTAAGCAATGGCAATCGGGAGTGATAATCCCAATATTAAAAAAGGGAAACAAGGGAGATTGTTGCAATTACAGAGGGATCATCTTGTTAAGATTCCCTGGTAACGTGTATGCTAAGTGTCTGACAAAGAGATGCAGGGAGATCGTCGAGTCCAAGCTAACTAATGAACAGTGTGGTCTGGTCCCTAAGGCAGCACAGCTGACCAAACATTCACACTACGGCAGGTCTTCAGGAAATCGTGGGAGTATTGCCAAGCGGTAAATTCTTGTTTTGTCGATCTTGAGAAGGCATATGACCGCGTTACTTAGGAGTATGGGATCGATAGCCAGCTTCTTGCTGCCCTGATATCTCTCACACACACACGCGCGCGCGTGAGTGTGTGTGAGTATGTATGAGTGTGTGTGAGTGTGTGTGAGTGTGTATATATAAAAATACACACACGCGCGCGCGCGTGAATGTGTGTGTATTTATATATATACACACTCACACATATACACTCATCTATATATATAAAACTGTGGTTGTCTGTCTGTCTATCGATTTTTGGCACACATCTCCTCTTAGAATCTCTCACGGAATTGCACCGAAATTGCTATACTTGTACATTGAGCCCTAGCGAAGACATCGGAAAAAAAATATTTCAAATTGACCCGCCCTATCTGACGAAATCGAATATAATGTATCGATTTTTGAGCGTAAGTGATCAGTTATTTCCCTTTGTTCTGTTTACATTGAGCGTCTGCGTGCAAAAATTAAAAAAATTACGCTGGCTTTCTCAGCGTTTAAAATGACATTAACACAATAATTTTTACTTGAAAACAAGTCTATTTAAAGACTACGTAAAACAAGCAAATATTTCGTAAAAAAAAGCAAAAATTATATAAGTTTATTTAAAATATATGTATCTGTAAATTTCGTTAGGCGTGCAGTCAGTTTTATATATATAGATGATAAACAATAATATGTGTGACCTCTATGAGGTCACTAAACCTGCTAGAAACAGCAGCTAACTCTCCCTCATATCACACCACTCCCTACTGTCTTAAATTTAGAAAACACATATCCTCTATGAGGTTACTAAACCTGCTAGAAACAGCAGCTAACTCTCCCTCATATCACACCACTCCCTACTGTCTTAAATTTAGAAAACACATATCCTCTATGAGGTTACTAAACCTGCTAGAAACAGCAGCTAACTCTCCCCCATATCATACCCCTCCCTACTGTCTTAAATTTAGAAAACATATCTTCTATGAGGTCACTAAACCTGCTAGAAACAGCAGCTAACTCTCCCTCATATCACACCACTCCCTACTGTCTTAAATTTAGAAAACACATATCCTCTATGAGGTCACTAAACCTGCTAGAAACAGCAGCTAACTCTCCCTCATATCACACCACTCCCTACTGTCTTAAATTTAGAAAACACATATCCTCTATGAGGTCACTAAACCTGCTAGAAACAACAGCTAACTCTCCCTCATATCACAACCCTCCCTACTGTCTTAAATTTAGAAAACACACAGACAACCATGCAGAACAACTCCATCGCAGCTCTGTTGTTCGGCTGGCATCGTCTACGCGCGTGTTGCGCAAGTACTGTGAAACAATAAATTTCAACACTTTTTTGCACAGAGATAATATCCATAGGCGAAACTACAATTGTCACTGCTGGCGCAGCTCATGCTTCCAGGTCTGCAATTCATTCACCCAGTGCCTGGCAGACAAAAAAGTGCTGCAACCTAACTTTGGTAACTTAATGACCCCGAGCAACGCCGGGCTTTAATGCTAGTACTCTCTAAAACCATATTCCAAAAATAGAATTTATTTTACAACCCTACTTTTGCCAATCCCATTTACCACTCTCACCCATATAATTTGTCTCTAGCTTACATTTCCCCTCCTTTCCACCCCCATCTGTACTCTTGACCAGTCGATTAACACAATTGAGATACACACACATATTTACAGAAAATCTCCCTCTCCCTAAAAATAATGTTGTTCTGTGTGAAAAAAAACAACTACCACCACAACTACTACACTACTAATACTACTACTACTACTACTATGACTACCTATCTCAATACATAAGATTCTATTTTAGATCCAGTCTTCTTCTCAACAAGAAAGATGAACAAACCTGCCTCAACACTTAATTTTAAATCTTTAATTTTTAATTCTTTTTAATTCTTTTTAATTATAATACTCAACATTTGATAAGATGGATTTCACTGATACATCGAAACCAGTTATATTTTATATACATTATAAAACACTTTTTTAAAACGAATTTTCCTTCTCATATTTTCAATAATGTCACTTTGACGAATCAAAAAAAAACAGATCGTTAAATATATTTTCCGTGCTATTTCAAATTCCACCTTTTCTCTATAACCATAGAAAATAAATGAAAAATATTCTCATAATATATATTTTATTATACATATTTCAAAGGTACAATGGTGTTTAAGTACGTTTTCATCAGATAAAATATAAGATTTGCTACGGTTGTGATTATTCAATTCCAATAGTGGCAGTGATTTATTTCAACAACCCGCAACGTTTTTATACCACAAATAATATGATAAACTTAGAGAAGATGGCGTAGAGCAAGGTAGAAATATAGAAGGGGAGTTGAGATGGAAAATGCAAAGAAAAAGAAAAAGACGAGAAATAAACAAATAAATAAATAAATAAATGAATAAAAGAAGAAAAAAAGATGTAAGAGAAAAAAAAGGGAATATAAACAAAAGAAAGGGAAGATGTCGGGAGAAAAAAGAAAAAAGAAAAAAGAAAAAAAAGAAAGGGAATAAAGAAAAAAGAAGAAGAGGAAAAGGAAAGGATAAAATAGAGGAGAGAATAAAAAAAACCGTTGCATTCAAATGCTAGACAAAATTAGAAATTAAAATATCTTTCATATTTATCAGTGAATATCGCTTGTATTGGATTACGCTTTAGTTAATTATAAGTTTATATTGTATCCAGATTATTAGTTATAGATTACTTTCTATAGCAATCAAATATTTAAGTTAATTACAAATTTATGTTTAAATTAATTTGACTTAATTTAGCTCATTCTAGATTATTATAATTGTTTATTATAAGGTAAGATATTCTATTAATATTATACTACAACTTTAAAAGAATTTATCTTTAAAGCCTAATTAAATAATTATTAAATATGTATTAAAATATAATAACATGCATATATCCCCATCAATATATATAATATATTTTGTTCTTTTATTATCTAAATTAATTTAGGGCGGTGAATTGGCAGTATCGGTAGAGGGTTGGATGCCATGCTTTGATGCATAGAGTTACGGCCCTTGCCATTCTGAGTTCAAATCCTGCCGAGGTTAACTTTGCCTTTCATCCTTACGGGGTCGATAAAATAAAGTACCAGTAATGCACTGGGTAATTGCTGGCCTTGTGCCAAAAGTAGAAACAATTATCTAAATTAATTTAAAATTTAGAAATTCACTTTTTGTGAAACTTCGTTATTTTTTCATTTTCATTTATTTTTAGAATCCAACTGTGGTTATATTTACTCTCTCTAAATTTTATTTCATTTAATGAATGTTATATTTACTTCTGTATTTAATTATTCTGATATATATAGTTTCCTTTTAATGATTGTCTATGTATTATTAAACTATTAATCATTATTTATTAATCCATATTTTA
>OZ024741.1:203822454-203842454 GCA_964016885.1 Eledone cirrhosa
AACACGGTTAGTGGTAAGAAACCTCCTGCCGCATGTAATTGAAGCCACAATTCTCGCGGGCTGAGGCGCTGGAGAAAACGTCTTCATACCCAGAATACCATTAACTCCATCAGGTACGGAATGCCCCTGTACTCTGCGCCGACTTCAATTCCCCGTTAAACTTTGCTTCGCGATGTCAATCAACAAGTCCCAAGGCCAAACGCTATTAACGGCAGGCCTCCATTTAGCCCAGCCGTGCTTCTCACACGGCCAATTATACGTCGCATGCTCAAGAGTGGGATGCAAGCAGAACTTATTAATACTTGCGCCAAAAGGCAGAACAAAAAAATGTGGTCTACAGAGAGGTGTTGTGACTCCTCTATTCAGCACCACTACAGTCTTGCCGATCTGACATATTGTTGTATATTTTCAAACTTACCCGTATTTACTTTCTTTGCCCCATTAATCATAATTGAGTGGAATCATTAAGAGTACTTTAAAGCAATTAAACTCCGAGCAACGCCGGGCACTTCTGCTAGTATGTATATATATATATATGATGTACTTGTTTACCATATTAGTTTACTTTTTTCAAAGTTTGTACATCGTTCATATTTTAATACGTTTTACGTGCTGTTGATCTCAAAAACGTATATTATGCTCTCAATAAAACTGCCATAACCTTGTATAAACATAACACGAGAGAAACACGTCTACTCGTCATTTTGCGTGCCTCAAATCAAATTGTTTGAAAATTACGGATGCTTCTGTTTATCTAGCGTTATATAAGAACGTAATAATTTGTTCTATTTCTATAGCTTTCAAATTGAATTACTTATTGTCATTCAGAATTATCAGCATATTTACATTTCTTTTTCTACTTCTATTTTGGTGAGAAAAACAACCATCACTATGGCGCTCAATTGACAAAGTCATTAGAAAGGGCAATGATATGCTTTACAGTATTGGTTCCTGCTCTCTTTGCTCTGAGTTCAAATCCCACCGAGGACAACCTTCCCATTCCTCCCTTCGAGCTCGTTAAACGTGTACCCGTTCAATACTGAGATCTATTCTACTATATCTCTTTTTCACTTTTTCTCATCCTCCGTCTTTCTCTGAAAGAAATCGATTGTGTTCACACGTGGAATGGAGTGGACTCCATCACGTTTTAAATGCCCGAGACGCCGTATGTCATAATTGGGCACCATGGGTGGAGCATCATAGGTATCATCATGTACATTATCATCATAATCCTGATCAGTATCAGTATGGTAACTGTTGGTGATTTTGTTGTTGAAATGTTGAATCTTGTTGGACCTCCGTCTGTTCCTGCGATGAGTGTTCCACTTGATTCGAACAATAGAACAGCTTCTTTCTGAAATTAACTCAGTGAGATTCAGCGTGACATAATGGATCTATGAATTACAAGTACAAACTTTTTGTATTAAAGTGTGACTGAGCATTCCACAAACATATATCATTAACGTAATTCTCAGAGAGATTCAGGGCACGACAGTGTGTAACAAAGCTGGTCCTTTGAATAACAACTCCTTTTTGAATCGAACACACAACCGTTCAATCATGAGTCGGACACCTCAACCACTAAGCCACACACTGGATACAGTCCCTTACCTGGATTTTCTCCTTGGTCTGTTTGGTTTTAGTTCAAATTCTTCCGAATCAAGTTTGATTTTCAATTAAATACACGTTACTCCAGGACACTCAGCTTGCAAAAAATAAGTTGTACCTGTGATTCAAAGGACAATCCTTGTAACACACTGTGCTACACTGAATCTCTTTGAGAATTACGTTAAGGGTACACGTGTCTGTGGAACGCTTAGCCAGATGTGCGTTAATTTCATAAGCAGGTTTTTCCGTTCATCGAATCAACTGGAGGTTCAGCATACACACACACACAAACACACAGAGACACAGACACGCACACACAAACACAAATGCACACACATACACAAATGCACATACATACGCACACATGCATGGACATGCACATACATACGCACGCACACATGCACACATGCACACACACACACACTTGCACACATGGACATACATACGCACGCACACAGCACACACAGACACGCAGGTTTAAAGTCAACAAGGAAACTAAATTCGATCTTATTAAAGACTATCTTAACGAAGAACATTTAATGAAGAAATATTTGTTAACGTTCTTTAACCAATTTGGTGAAACTATATACAATATGTGTATGTATAATGATTTCTACTATAGGCACAATGCAAGCAATTTTAAAGGAGGGGAAAGTCATTTAGATCGACTCCAGTATGTTACTGGTGTTTTATTTTATTGACCCCGTAAGGCAAAGCTAACCTCGGCGGGATTTGAACTCGTTTACATATAATGCGTGCTTGACGGGCTGTTATCAATTAAAAATAGCACTAACACAGCATGAGTCATAAAAGATTCATATATGAAAACATTATTCACCTTTATTTTGAATCACGGTGTTAATTATATATTTATTAATTTCAAGAACGTCAGTATTCCGTGTATCATAATTCTCGATTATAATTGGTTCATAGGTTTCAAACGACTCCGCCCACCTCAACGTCGCCAAGCTGAAATTAATATGCATAATGCAAATGAGGGAGTGAGAGGGGAGAGTGTGAACGCTGTGTTCAATAACTATTAACATGTGCGCGTGTGTATGTACATGCGCGTGCGTGCAGCGTTCCACAGAAAGAAAAAACTATCAACATGTGTGAGTGTGTGCGTGTGTAAGTTTGCGTGCATGTGCGCGTTTCCATGCGTGTATGTGTGTGGCGTTCCACAATCGCCACGCAGTTTATCTGTCTGTGTGCCTGTCTGTCAGTCTAATATACACAGAGTTGTGAATGGAGTAAATAGGGACCTTTCTTTACATTGACGGACATCTTTTATATTTATTATTGTGTCATCTTTTGACAATTGCTCGAAATGAATACTGATAATAAAAGCAATTCAACTTTATCAAAGAGTGAACTACAGCGGCGAAGGCAATGAAGAAAAACGGGCCGAACAGCACCATCGAAACGCCGAACTTCAGAGGCGAAGACGTGCCGCCATGAATGAAGAGCTGGCTGAACAACGCCAACGAAACACTGGAGCCAAGCAGCGACGGCGTGCTGCGATGGTTGCAGACGAACTAGATGAGCATCATCAGCAGATGGCCAGAATTCAGCAGCAAAGGCGTGCTGCTATGGATGAAGAGGAGCTGGCTGAACAGCGCCAGCGCAATACAGAAGTTCAGAGAATGTGTCGCCAAAGTGCTCCTCATTCCAGTAAAGAGGCTAGAAGGCGAACGAATGATATTAGAAATGGATCATGGCAACCGTGTCATTTTCAGATTGGTGGACGAGCAGAGTGGCCACATTGTGGAGCATTGCTTTGGAGGCACGAAAAGACGTGGACCACAATGTGCTGTCATAAAGGAGCAGTTCAACTAGAACCCTTGTGAATGCCGGATGATGAGGAGTCACCGGAGTTCAAAATACTAAGTATGTGGGGTGATCAAGGAGATCGAGGTAGATTACTGTGCAAATATTCGCGGCAAATTAACAATTCATTAGCTTTAGCATCGCAGAGAGTTAGTGAGATGTTTGAGAGTGGAGCATGGTAACCGAATGTAGTCATTCAAGGCCGTTTGTATCATTGTATCGGTAATTTAGAAGTTACACCAGGAGAGAGGCTTCGATTCGCTCAAATTTACGTTAAGATCCAGGTTATAGTGAATCGGAAGAGTATATCAGGATCGGTTGGATGAAGTTGCTGGGAAATATAACTGAACTTGAACGGCAAAGGTTAAGTGATTTGATCCGTGATTTGCAATCATGGCTTAGGCAGTGTAATCCTTATGTTATGGATTTCATGTTGGTGGCTGAACTGCAAAATGTTCAGCAGCAAACATTGGTGATTAAGGCTGACGCAGTGCCAAGGAATCAACACGAACGGCAATATAATGCCCCTGAAGGATTTCGTGAAGTTGCTGTGTTGATGGACGATAAGCTTGGATCGAGAGATATCGTCCTCAATTGCAGAGTTGGTGGTCTCAAGACTATCAATAAGTCAAATAGGGCATACGATCCATTGAATTATGTTATTTTATTCCCAAAAGGTGAAAATGGATGGAACATGTCTGTTCATTTAGATGATCATGAGAGTCAGCATCAACAGGGAGGTGGCAATAGACACAATAATTCGATTCGCGACTTTTACGCGTTCCATTTGAACGAGAGGAATCAACAGAGAAATGCGCTATTTCAAGCCAGCAGATTGTTCCAGGAATACTGTTGTATGGCATTCGCAAAGATCGAAAATCAAAGGCTAACTTATAGCTACACATCAGCAACATAGAGCTGAATTGTATAATAATATACAGGATGCGATAACAGCCGATGATGCCAATTACAAGCAAATTGGTCGACGCATCATTTTGCCATCGTCGTTCATCGGCGGCCCGAGATATATGAACATTCGCTATCAGAATGCAATGGCTACTGTCAGAAAGTTTGGAACGCCAGATGTGTTTATAACGGTTACATGCAATCCTGAATGGACTAATATTAAAGATGCACTTTTACCAGGACAACAGCCAAAGGACCGTCCTGATATTGTGGCAATAGTATTCAAAGGATATCTGAAAAAGATAATGGATGATGTGGAAAAAGAGGGAAACTTTGGAGGTATAGTTGCTTTTACATACGTAATTGAATTCCAAAAAAGAGGATTGCCACATGCACATTTGCTGATCATTTTACATAGAGATTGCAAATTGAGATGTGCTGAGGATATCGACAGCATTGTGTGTGCTGAACTGCCGGAGAATGAGGCACTACGCAACTTGGTGGCAAAGTCAATGGTGCACAACCAATGCGGAGTGGCAAATCGGAAAACTCCTTGCATGAAAAATGGCCAATGCAGTAAGCACTTTCTGAAATCTTTTGTCACGAACACTTCCTGGAACGATGGGGATACTCATTCCACATACAGAAGACAGTCGCCTACCGATGGCGGTTTGGTCGAAAATGTAAACGGTCGACAGGTTACAAATCAATGGGTTGTGCCATACAATCCATATTTGATTATGAAATATCGTTGTAATATTAATGTGAAAATTTGTATCTCAGGGAAAGCTTGCAAATATCTATTCAACTATGTTTACAAAGGTCATGATTGGGCAATGATCAATGACAGGAATGAGGAAGCGAACCAAGGAGATGAAGTTGGCAGATTCTAGGATGTTCGTTCGATTGGATCTAGCGAAGCTTGCTGGAGATTGTTCGATTTTGATCTCAATGAACGCAAACCCAGCGTTCAGAAACTGACGGTTCACTTAGAGAATAGGCAAATGGTCTGTTTTCAGGACACTAAAAGTGTTGAAAGGATTGCTAACGCACCACCACCTAAGACGGAATTGACTGAGTGGTTCAAGAATAATAGGGAACATGCTTTGAACCCGGATCAAATGCAACTCTACTGCGATTTCCCTTCGCACTTTACGTGGGATAAGAAAGGAAAGAAATGGAATGATAGAAAACAAAAGTTGAGATTCATGACTTTTGGACGGGTTTGTAATGTCCATCCAGCATCTGGTGATGTGTTTTATCTCCGAATTCTGTTGCATAATGATTTTTCGAGAGGTAAACAGAGCTTCGTTGATTTGAAAACAATCAATGGCGTGGAATATGAAACATACCAGGCTGTGTGTTAGCATCTGGGACTCCTTCAGGATGATGCTGAATGGAATAGCGCCATGGAAGCTGCAGGAACAACACAGATGCCAGCTCAAATAAGGCAGTTGTTTGTCACGATTCTAGGATTCTGCAATCCTGCCGATCCAAGAGAGTTATTTGAACGCCATTGGGGAATTATGGCTGATGATTTTAGGCATCATCTTCAGGTCGATGATGAAAATTTGATGAAAGCTATTGTTTTGCTCAATATTGAGCAACTGCTTGAAGTTCATTTCAAATGTTTAACAGATTTCAATTTGCCAATTCCTGATGAAGAAATGCGGCAACGTGTCTTAGCATTGAACATCAGATTGCAGCTTAGATGGTTGCCACTCGATCGGAGGGAACTATTCCAGTTTGATCCACTGGAACAGCCACGTATTGTGGATGAACGTATGCCAATGTTGACCCAATCTCAGAGAGAATTGGTCGATGGCGTTCTCCACTCGATTGCCACTAATGAGCAACTTTGTGCTTTCATAGATGCTCCAGGAGGCACCGGAAAGACATTCTGTTTCAACACTATGTTATCGGCAGTCAGAGCTCAGAGGAAGATTGCTCTCCCTGTGGCCACCAGTGGGATCGCTGCCACTTTGCTGAGTGGTGGAAGGACCTTCCACTCATGCTTGCTTCAAGGCTCCATTGGCTCCGGACAAAGTGAACTCGCGGGCCTTATCCGCAATACGTCTCTGATTATTTGGGACGAGGCTCCAATGACACACAGATATTTGCTGGAGGCATTGGACATAACTTTTAGAGATATCTGCGGTAGTGACCTGCCATTCGGTGGTAAGACTATCGTTCTTGGTGGAGATTTCAGACAGGTGCTACCAATTGTTAGGAATGTTCAAAGAGCGCAAATTGTCGGTGCATGTCTGAAAAAGTCCCCGTTGTGGCGCCATTTCAGAGTTTTGCGATTACACGATAATATGCGACTTCGTATGTTCGGGCAAAACGAAGAGGCTGAGACATACGGTCGATGGTTGATGCAGTTGGGTGATATAAGAATCTATAAGAATCTATAAGAATCCCAGACCATTTGGTCATGCCACTGGACCGCCAAGCATTGATTGACTGGGTGTTCCCTAATTTGAATGCTTTTTGGCAGAATCTCCTGGATATCAGAACGCGTTATTCTAACTCATACAAATGCAACGGTCGATGAAATAAATTCACAAGTAGCCGGAATGTTTCCTGGAGACGAATGGTTAACCGTCAGTACGGATGCAATGGAGCCTAATCATCAGAACAATATGGATGTTCCGACTGAGTATCTGAATTCACTTCAAATACCCGGATTTCCCCCACATATTTTGAGGTTGAAAAAGGGTATGCTGATTATATTGCTTAGAAATATCAATCATAAAATGGGTCTTTGCATTGGTACCAGATTGATTGTTGAGAGATTGATTAACGGAAGAGTTTTAGAAGCTAAACTCCCATGCAGAGAGGAATCGGTTGTCATTCCGAGGATCGTGCTGAGACCAAGTGAAGTGCCATTCATTTGGCAAAGGAGACAGTTTCCCGTCAATTTGGCCTTCTCCATGACTGTCAACAAGGCACAAGGACAGACTTTCAAGCGAGTCGGTGTCTATTTGAATGATCCAGCATTCAGCCATGAACAACTGTATGTTGCTGCATCTCGAGTGTGCGATCCTGATGGTATAAAATTTGCAATTGATACCACATATGTGTGTCCTTTGATCAGTATTGTGAGCTTTGATAGAGTTATCATTTCTGTTCAATGTCATTTATTGTCGATAATGAGCAATAAAAACCAACAAGTATTGGTAGAAATTGCCTTCAAATTTATCGCTTCTTATAGCGGTGGTAATAAAACCTCATCATATTCTGAGTCTGGCAAAAAGGTTGGATCCTATGGCCGGCCAGGGCTAGAGTAATATTGAAAAACGATTCTATTTTCGAAGTAGAAGGATCCGCCATTTGGAGTTCAAACCAGGCCACCTCCCCGAGTTGAACTCTGGGCAACATTGACTGTCTATTACTCAGTGGCTAAGAGCCTGGAAATTACTGAATGAATTTTTGTGTCATATAATTTGTTGTTTTATTATTATAGCTTACCACTTATAGATAAGCATGTTATCCATATCCATATTAATTTGGCATTTGTATAAACCATTTCAAGTAAATAGGGATCTTTTTTACATTGACGGACATCTTTTATATTAATTATCTATATCTACATATAATATAAAAGATTGGAACTTCCATCATCCTTTTGAGAGACGTGGAACAACCACATCTATGCAATGATACACGTTTTACAGTCAGGCAGAAGATGAACCATCTCCAAGAGGTCACTATTCTAGGTGGGAGCACCTAGAATATTGTTCATATACTATGCACAAATGGTACAACGAAGAATCTGGTATATCTGGAAGATTTATTTTACTGTTTTTGGTATCACACAGACACCACGGACTCGCCTCATACTGTAACCAGACAAACATCCAATACAGTCATTTTCTATTTTACCTGTCTTCTCTTATCATCTGTTTACCTTGGCGAAGCTGGGTACATCAACTAGTACTAGTAATTTCGCAATTTTGCTATATCTCTATATCCTTCGTTATAGTAATTAAAATTTCTAGGTTTTGTATAGTTTTTTTTTGGGGGGGGGGGGGGGGGGGATGTATGAAAATGTTAATCATTATATTCTTTGGTATTAAACATACACCATGGCGGTGGATAGGCAGAGATGTTAGGGCGTCGGATTAAATGTTTCGGCATCTGTTTTACATCACTGCGTTCTGAGTTAAAAACCCATCGAAGACAACTTTGCTTTACATTCTTTCCGAGTTGATAAATATAGTATTGTTCCTGGGAATCGTAGCTTGGTGGAACCGCTAGAAGCAGACGACATATATTGTGACTCTGTTCATTCTGGGTTCAAATTCCTTCTTTTTCTGCACGGAGTTGCGACCGACAGATAGTATCAGTAATGGAAATACCAATTTCAATATTGTTTTCTTAATCTGATCTCACGATAAGCTTCTTTCTTTTAAAGATATAGTTTTGAAGTATTTTAGACCAGTAGACAAAAACAGCGATGGAAACATTGTTTTCTTGGTTCGATTTCAGGATCAGTTCCTTTCATTTAAAGGTGTTAGACAGTATCTGCAATAAAATGACAATGGAAACATAGTTCCCTTGGTCCGAGCTTTTTTTATAGGATTTTCAAAATATTGATTTTCAGCTTCATGGTCGAATTTTGAAAGAAAAGTATATAATCAACTACATTCTCCCTCGTATAAATATATTGTTAAAACTTGCCTTATCAACTTTAACTCTTAACATCCTGTGCTACATAACCAAGCATTCTTGAAAAGTACAAAACAATACTATGGTTGCATTACATTAAATAGTAAAGTTTTACTTTAATACTGCAAATTTATACAACAATATGTCTAATAATAAATATACTATAAACATTTGAATTAACAAATCTGTTTTTAGATATTTTCTGATAAATTATCACAAGATTTATGAGACAATTAACAACCATGCATGCAAAACATTAGTTTTAGCATAACCTACTGCATCACATTAAACATTAAAGTCGGTACTTTAATGTTACATGTTTTTATTGTGATCTGTTTAACAGCAATGATGTTATAAACATTTGAATTAGCAAACCCATTTGTAGCCAATTTTTGCCAAATAATTCAAAGATTTTCATGTCGGACCTTCGTCATTTCCAACGACGAGTACTCTATTTGATTCAATCAACGAAACTATCTGCTCGTGAAATTAATGTGTAAATCGGTAAGCATTCCACGGTCATGTGCATCTTTAATGTAGTTGTCGGGGAGATTCAGCGTGACACTATGTGTGATGAGGGTGGCCCCTTGAATTAGAGGTACAACGCGACTGGAGTCGACTGGAGTAACGTGAAATAAAGTCTTTTGATCCAGAACACAACACGCCGCCCGGTCTGGCAATCGAATTCATGTTCTTACGAACCTGACCAGAACATCCTAACCACTGAGCCACGTGCCTTCTGTACAATGTTAAGAGTTAAATAACTGAAGCACTAAGTGGAACTAGGTAGAATTTGAACCCACAACATGATATATGTCAATAAAAAGAGACTGTCACTAAGCAAATTTTGAATAAAGGAGTTATTGTAATCTCTAGATTCAATGAAGTAATTCTCAGTTACCTTGACATAATTTACTAACCGAGATCTTTGCATGTCAAACGCAATAAACATGAAACAAACAATTTTAGATCCTGTCTACATACTTTGGGAATCTTTGGCCCACCTCTCTCAGGCATTTCATATTTCACTCCACCTAGTTTGCACGTGATTTCTGTTATATAAGAGGGCATTACCGCTTAACTAAGTCAATCTGTAAACTGCACGAAACTCTGCTTCAATCCTGAAATCCACCAATTTGCCGATTTATCTTCAGATAAGGTAGTAATTTGCTTTTTTCTAATTTAAATTTTTACAGTTTAACTTCACTAATATTTTAAATGTTAAAACTTTTATTTTCATTCTAATGAATTATTGATATTATATTTTAGTCATTTGGTCGATAGATTGATAAGATTTTAAAAAGTCAGGTGAAATGCAGTTTTTGTTTACGCCCTCTAGATACAGGTGATTTAATCAGTAATCACATATATATAGATGTTTTAGTCAGTAATCACATAGCTATATTGTTATTTCATTTGATACATATATACATAATAAATGGCGCACTATTCATTCCCAGTTTTGATTCCTCTTCTGAGTAACATTGCTCCCCAATACCCACTGGAGAATCCATGCATTATAAACTAATATTTCTCTATGATTTTTAGATAAAATGGAGACTTATTTGATTCTCGTCTGCTGTTTCGTAATTTCCACTGGTGAGTTGAGATTTAACTATATTTTTGTTTTATTTATTTATTTTGTTTTATGTATTTATTTGATTTACTTATCTAGTTGCCGGTTTCAGTCATTTCAAGCATTATGTGGCACCGCCTAAAAGGGATGGGTTTAGTCGAGCCCGATATTTACTTTTTTAATGTTCAGTACTTATTTTAACAATCTCTTTTTAATTAACTGCAAAATTACAAGCGATATAAATACAGACACGTGAACACATGCACTTACACGTATATGCATCCATATATAGATATATATAGATATAGATATATAGATATAGTGAAGGCGTGTGGCTGATTGGTTAGAGAACTGGATTCGCAATCGTGAGGTTGTCAGTTCGATTCCAGGACCGGACGATGCGTTATGTCCTTGAGCAAGACACTTTATTTCACGTTGCTCCTTCTACCTGGAGTTGCAACCGATAGACAGTATTAGCAATTGGAAAGACCAACGGAAACATTGTTTCCTCGGTCCGATTTGACGAAAGTCAGTCGACTAAAAAAAAGAAAATAACATATTTTCCTTCGGTTGCAACCTTTTTCGAAATATTTACTGCTGCGTCCACAGATTGATTTAATTTAGTTTCACAAGATGCCTCTAAGGGTGAAAGCAGCGGTTCTTTGCTTAAATTTTAATCTATTTTAATATATATATATATATATAATCAGGAGTTGACGGACCCAGCATTTTTATCAATGCCAGGACCGGTTGTATCTCAGCGTACTCAATAGATAATGTAGGATACATTCCCAGAATATACACAGTTATTCGCTTCAATACAACACACGTGAACGGGTGCCTATACTAGTTTCCGGATTCTAGTTTCGGTCACACTTAATGCAGCAGTAGGGTGCACTGCACCCTCTGTCTGCATATATTATGCAACAATGCATAATCGGCGTATGGGGCTTCATCAGCGGGTATCGACTAATCAATAACCAATAGATCGACAGAATCCAAACCCCAGCCCATGCCGGCTATGACTGCTTGTGACTGCCGACACAGTAAAGTGATTAGCAACTGGAATCTGATACAACTCTGTCCACCGACCAGCCACCGATTTACAAACTTTACGTGGTGGCGGGAGATTAGAAAACAAATATTTTCGTTCCCGTCATAAAGACTCATCCAACGTGTCTCAAACAAAAATTAATAAGATAGTGAAAAGTTGGTTATTAGAAAGAGCAGTGCCACATCGATGTATAATAGAATGGTAGCATTCGGCTCAGGTCTCTAAGTCCCATGGCTAGAGGAAAGCGATAATTAACAATGGTAGCGCCAAGAACCTTTAACGGACATTAAATTCTAGTATCTATTATACAGCGATATAGAGTAGCGAGCTGGATTGCGGCAGCCACGTGTGTAAAACCAGTTTATTTCATAACTTAAAGAGTGAGAGATGAAATTAATAGCAGGAATTAGAGAGCATATAAAAAAAAACACAATAAAAAAGTGAAAAATTGTTTAACTTACTCTCATTAGTCTGCTAGTTTGGAGATAATAATAATAATGAGTTGACGGACCCAGCATATTTATCAATGCCAGGACCGCTTGTATCTCAGCGTACTCAATAGGTAGTGTAGGATACATTCCCAGAGTATACACAGTTATTCGCTTCAATACAACACACGTAAAACGGGTGCCTATAGTAGTTCCTGGAGTCGAGTTTTGGCCACACTTAATGCAGTAGTAGGGTGCACTGCACCCTCTGTCTGCATATATTATGCAACAATGCATAATCGGCGCATGCGGCTTCATCAGCGGGTATCGTCTAATCAATAACCAATCGATCGACAGAATCCAAACCCCAGCCCATGCCGTCTATGACTGTTTGTGACGGCCGACACAGTAAAGTGATTAGCAACTGGAATCTGATACAATTTTGATAGGTTTCGGCCAGTAATGGCCCAGGCTATGTCTAACTTAACAGCACCACCTGGCGGAGTCTTTCAAATCAGGATTTGGACACCATGGCCCACTCAAGTAGACAGTTATTGTTTTGGAGACATATCCATCCGAGTGTAGGAGGTTTATATATATATATATATATATATATATATATTGGTAAACGGAATAGAAAATGCTGACAAATTGTTCACAGTTGAAAAATGGTTTAATTAGGAATAAAAGAGTATTAGTGATTGTATGGGTTAGTATTCAGTTGTGGTTTTAAGTTTTTAAGTTTTTACCGGTTGCGCATTTCTAAATGCTTTTCAAAAATAATTTTGAGATAGAGTGTCCGTGCTGTTTGCTCTGATCTGAGCAAACAGCACGGACACTCTATCTCAAAATTATTTTTGAAAAGCATTTAGAAATGCGCAACCGGTAAAAACTTAAAAACTTAAAACCACAACTGAATACAATCACTAATACTCTTTTGTTCCTAATTAAACCATTTTTCAACTGTGAACAATTTGTCAGCATTTTCTATTCCGTTTACCAATATATAATAACTTGTGTGTTACACCTCTATTCTTTTATATATATATATATATATATATATATAGATGTGCGCGTGTGTGTGTGTGTGTTTATTTATATGTAGATTAACCAGCGTCCTGTTTAAAACATTCTTCTTCTCAATTTTGAACTCCCTTCTCTCTGGCCATGTCTTTCGTATCCAATGGTCATATTTTTCCCGACTGTCCCAAAGACACAAAAAGCAAGGTTATAACCATCCTGTAAAGCAAAAAGCAATCCAATGACTTTCAAGTCCCCACATATAGTTCAGTTGGGCTCCTCATACCGCATCTTTACAAACACTATATTCCTGTAGTCGTAGTTCTCTTTTAGCATTATAGAATGTTCAATCGGTATAGAAGCAAACACATTGTCATTATGCAGCAGGATATCCTTAAGACTAGCTTTTGAGCTGTCTATGAAATGTTATGCAACAGTCTTCTTGATTGTATTTGCATTTCATGGCAGCCATGAAGCCTTTAACATCATTGCAATAAACAAGATAATCATCCATGCTAAAGGATGGAAGCAAATTATTCTCTCGATGCCTATAAAACGCGAACCTGATTCCCGGTGCAAGCAGGTTTTTTACTTTTAAACATGACCCAAGCAGTTGGACAGCTTTTATTTGATAAATCTAGATCATAAACTAGATCCTTTAACTCTGTCTGAGTAAAAGGTTTGGAAGAGCCTCCCCTCCCTCATAGTTCTCGTCTTCCAGCTTACTATACTCCATCTCCTCATTCTTATCATCACTATCATCAACAAATGATATGAACTCTGGTGGCAACAAATCATCCGAGTGTGGTACATCACGAATAGCGGGTGGCAGATTTAGATAAACGATGTGACAGTCTTAGAACTGAAGCCAGATATATCAATCATGCAAAAGAAGCAGTCGACATGATGATTTTGTGATTACCTCCATACCATGGGAATGCCAAAGCTTAGGTGATTTCTTTAGCCCTTTGTCCATTGTCACGATGTGTCAACACATATTTTACACATATAAGGTGTCCAGATTGTGTCTTGATTACCCAGTTTCATGCCAAAATAAATAAGATAAGCCTTCATCACAAAATCTGTGCAACATCTGCAAATATAGCAGAATACATCAGGATTGATTTTGCATTTCTTCTTTCACAACTGGCCATATTTCTGAAATACAAAACATATATTCAAGCCAGTTGTCACATGGGAAAGTCATTCTCAGAATTGTCAACAGTTATGAAGTAAGATAAATGCAGATTTGTGTGTGTTGGCAAAGTTCCATAAAGAGCAGATATACTATGAAGTTATTTCTACAGTGCTTTGGCCACACTTGACAAAAGGTTACATTGTTCCATGTGACCTCACTATTATAACATTAAAAGTGCATTTAAAATACAAATTTTTATAAGAAATAGTTAAATGTTCAACAAAACATGTCTCACCTGGTTTGCAATGATAGTCGCACTAAATAAAATACATCGTGGGTATGTCTGGAAACAAATACTGCAAATTCCACAAATATGAGGCATGTATGATGTCAAGGACCACACAAATGTGTTGTTTATTAACATCTAATTGTATAAAAGACATTTTCGTCATCATCATGACATTTAAAAGTGGTTAGATTGAAAATAGTAAAAGTTGCTTAACTTTGATGCTTTTTATTTACTGAAGATACTTAAATCATGACTTTTGTTTTTAATTTTGTAGTTGCATTTATCTTAAATGACATTGAAAAACTACAAGGTAGCTAGAAGAAAACTCCCTATTTAAAATTGTTAAATATTGGTCAATATTCATGAAACATGTTATATTTTAAACAGTATAATGATATAAGCACAGTACAGTGTTAAACTTCTACTTAAGCACCAGCGTTGTCCACCATTGTTTGTAATCGTCTGGGTATGTCCTCCACCGACTTCATCAGGTGGTATTTTACTCAGTACATGACGAGTGCGTTCCTCCAATTGTCACAAGTTTTGGTTTTGAGCTATAAACTTCTTCCTTCAACCATCCCCACAGGAACAAATCGCATGGCGTTGAGCCAGGGCTTCTTACTGGCCATTTATGTGGACCTCAACGACCCAGCCAACGTCCTGAAAATTCAACATCAAGCCGCTCACGAACGGTGTATCGTATGAGGAGTAGTCCCATCTTGCACGAATATGAGGTCATTGATGTCCCAAGTAGTCACAGTAGGCCAAACGTTATAAGTAATTTTAATAGGGTGTTTCTTTCCAGCAATCCTGTATGTTTTCAAAGTTATATCAAGCTCCATACATGGGTCTGCATTTAATGAAACCAAATCTACCCTTAGATATTGTGAAAATACTGAAAATGTTGAAAAATGGACATTTGAGTTTGTGAAAAGTATTGACAGTAGAAGAAAATGGATCTCATTTTTTAAATCATCACCTCAAAATTACAAGGAAACATGTCTCCAAAACCAGACAGCAAAACCCATGTTCCATAGTATTATTTAATCGTGTATTTATTAGTATATTTATTATTTATTTATGGGCAAAATTAACAATAAGCTATATATTTGAAAATAGCAAACAATTTGGTCTCTGGACATCAGCGATTGTCTATTGTTAATTTTGACCACAAGAGGAGTTCAACTAATTCCTTTAAACTAAAATACTTGTCAAACCACACTACGTCTTTGCGACTGTTTACATCTATGTAGAATTCAGAGCCAATTGTTTGCTTCCCGCTATTGTAGTGTTGATGATGACATGCGTGTCATCATTGTTGGAAACTGACAAGCCAACATTGTACTAGAAGAAATATTTTCGGGTGAAATCCTAAAAATTTCTGTAATACTAGAGAATTTCAATATTAAAATTTCAGTAATTTTAAAGTAATTTGTTTTAGAAATATATTCCCAAAAGCAATATAATCTAGTCTACTGAGTATGAAGCATATACATTCTCCTTCATTAACAATTTTATAAATTCTAATTCAGTTTTATATATATTTATTTATTTACATACAGCACTACCTATGAATGTGATCAATAACATACCAGCTGATATGGCTATTGCTTCACAAGATATACCAGCATCTGTCCTCAGTAAAAGGTCAATTCCTGCAGATATGGCTGTAGCTTCACAAGATATACCAGCATCTGTCCTCAGTAAAAGGTCAATTCCTGCAGATATGGCTGTAGCTTCACAAGAAATACCAGCATCTGTCCTCAGTAAAAGGTCAATTCCTGCAGATATGGCTGTAGCTTCACAAGATATACCAGCATCTGTCCTCAGTAAAAGGTCAATTCCTGCAGATATGGCTGTAGCTTCACAAGAAATACCAGCATCTGTCCTCAGTAAAAGGTCAATTCCTGCAGATATGGCTGTAGCTTCACAAGATATACCAGCATCTGTCCTCAGTAAAAGGTCAATTCCTGCAGATATGGCTGTAGCTTCACAAGATATACCAGCATCTGTCCTCAGTAAAAGGTCAATTCCTGCAGATATGGCTGTAGCTTCACAAGAAATACCAGCATCTGTCCTCAGTAAAAGGTCAATTCCTGCAGATATGGCTGTAGCTTCACAAGATATACCAGCATCTGTCCTCAGTAAAAGGTCAATTCCTGCAGATATGGCTGTAGCTTCACAAGAAATACCAGCATCTGTCCTCAGTAAAAGGTCAATTCCTGCAGATATGGCTGTTGCTTCACAAGATATACCAGCATCTGTCCTCAGTAAAAGGTCAATTCCTGCAGATATGGCTGTAGCTTCACAAGATATACCAGCATCGGTCCTCAGTAAAAGGTCAATTCCTGCAGATATGGCTGTAGCTTCACAAGATATACCAGCATCTGTCCTCAGTAAAAGGTCAATTCCTGCAGATATGGCTGTAGCTTCACAAGAAATACCAGCATCTGTCCTCAGTAAAAGGTCAATTCCTGCAGATATGGCTATTGCTTCACAAGATATACCAGCATCTGTCCTCAGTAAAAGGTCAATTCCTGCAGATATGGCTGTAGCTTCACAAGATATACCAGCATCTGTCCTCAGTAAAAGGTCAATTCCTGCAGATATAATCATAAAAAAAAACCCATGAGATTCTGTGATTGATATTCGTGCAACTTTCAACAGCATTGGTGGTATAAATGAAACAGAACTGTTCTGATGAAGACTAGGTCTCTATTTATCAGCAGGTTTTCTTAGATATACACAAAATAGCTGCTCCCATCAAATGAAATAAATTATCAACAATGTAATATTAAAAATGGATTTTAAGTCATAGAGTCCTGGTTGTATTTCAAGAAATATTCCTTGACATAATTGTTTTATAACTCGTTCAATAAAATATTAACTTCTTTAATTCACATTTTCTGTTGTGTTGGGTATTATATTTGTCTGTTTTATGTAATTAAATAATATTAAGATGGTGTATGTATTATGTTGAGATTCACATATAATTAGGCTTATATCTCTAAATCAACTTTGCATTATTACAAATGGTGTCTTTCAAATAAATACACGTAATACTGTAAACTTGAATCAATAAACAATTCAGCCATCTATGGGCCCTTGACTCCTGATGGAGTCCTAGGAATTCCACTGTGGATATGGCATCTTTAACCCATGCATTTTAAACGTGTCGGAGCCCATCCGTCTTCAGATCGCAACAAAACCTGTTTCTTTTAGGTAAAAGGGGAGGGAGAAAGAGAGAGAGGAAGAATCAACCCAAGAATTGGTACTTTATTCATCGATCTCAAAGGATGAAAGGAAATGTTGTCTGGTGGGAATCTCTCTCTCTCTCTCTCTCTCTCTCTCTCTCTCTCTCTCTCTCTCTCTCTCTCTCTCTCTCTCTCTTTATATATATATATATATATATATATATAATAATTGTTTCTACTTTTGGCACAAGGCCTGCAATTAGCCAGTACATTACTGGTACTTTATTTTATTGACCCCGTAAGGATGAAAGGCAAAGTGAACCTCGGCGGGATTTGAACTCAGACTATAAAGGGGTATAACGCTATGCTGCAAAGAATAGTGTCCAACTTTCTACCGATACTCAATAAACGTAATGAATACATAACAAAGGTGAATTAACAGTATCGGTAGAGTGTCGGACGCCATGCTTTCCAGCATAGTTACGACCCTTTACGGTCTGAGTTCAAATCCCGTCGAGGTTTACTTTGCCTTTCATCCTTACGAGGTCGATAAAATAAAGTACCAGTAATGCACTGAGTAATTGCTGACCTTGTGCCAAAATTAAAAACAATTATTATTTGGATTGGCAGTATCGGTAGAGGGTCTGACGCCATGCTTTGCAGCAAATACCAGCAATTATCACAGTGTATTACTGGTACTTTATTTTATCGACCCCGTAAGGATGAAAGGTGAAGTTAACCTCAGCGGGATTTGAACTCAGACCATAAAGGGCCATAATATTTTGCTGCAAAGCATGGCCTCAGACCCTCTACCGATACTGCCAATCCAAATAATAATTATTTCTACTTTTGACACAAGGCCAGCAATTACCCAGTACATTACTGGTAATTTATTTTATCGACACCGTAAGGATGAAAGGCAAAGTTAACTCGCCGAGGTTAACTTGGCCTTGTGCCAAAAGTAGAAACAATTATTATTTGGATTGTCAGTATCGGTAGAGGGCCTGACGCCATGCTTTGCAGCAAAGAATTTATGGTCTGAGTTAAAATCCCGCCGAGGTTTACTTTGCCTTTCATCCTTAGGGCGTCGATAAAATAAAGTACCAGTAATGTACTGGTTAATTGCTGGCCTTGTGCCAAAAGTAGAAACAATTATTATTTGGATTGTCAGTATCGGTAGAGGGCCTGACGCCATGCTTTGCAGCAAAGAATTTATGGTCTGAGTTAAAATCCCGCCGAGGTTTACTTTGCCTTTCATCCTTAGGGCGTCGATAAAATAAAGTACCAGTAATGTACTGGTTAATTGCTGGCCTTGTGCCAAAAGTAGAAATAATTATTATTTGGATTGGCAGTATCGGTAGAGGGTCTGACGCCATGCTTTGCAGCAAAAAATTATGGCCCTTTATGGTCTGAGTTCAAATCCCGCTGAGGTTAACTTCGCCTTCAATTGCTGGTCTTTGCTGCAAAGCATGGCGTTAGTTGAACTGCAAAGCATGGCGTACGACCCTCCACCGATACTGCCAATCCCTATATATACATATATATTATTGAGTAAAATGGCAGGAGGCCGGACTGGTGAAATTCTTTCAAAGATTTAGTTCAGCAAATACTATGTACATTTCAGTGGCCAGGTTACGTAAGGTCCTGGTGACATCATCAGGTATATGTTGCATAATAGTTATATAATAAAGGAATAATGGTAAACACAACCCAAGAGGCTATAAGGAAAGAGAGCAGAGAAAAAAGGAGAGAAAAATGTTTTTGACTCGAAGGTGATCAAGAGGGTCAGTTGTCAGTTTGGCTGACCGCCTTCGAGTGAGAATTCTCATCAATTTTGTCGTACCCGTTTGGTCAGGGGGTTGTATGCTTAGTATACTTATTACTACAACCCTGCCATTCACTGCTATTTGGACACATGCTAGTGTTAAAGAGATCAGATTACAGAGAAATATGTTCAATTGGGGTCAAGCCTAAAATTATATAAAAATAAAATGGACGGGGGTGAAGTTGAGAATTCAGAACTTAGAACTTAAAAAGTTTTAAGGTTAAAATTAAAATTAAGATTAAAGATTTAAAAAGTAAAAATTAAAATTTAAAATTTAAAGATTTAATTGAAGAATTAGGAGAAGGATGCATTTATATAAAAATGAAGAGAAATATAAATAAATAAATAAATATATACAAGCACAATAACAACAAACACATATAACACACACTAATAAACAAAGATAGAATACAAAAATCAAAACACATACACCCAAACGCGAACACACACACGCAAACGCATGC
>OZ024741.1:203847454-203907454 GCA_964016885.1 Eledone cirrhosa
ATCGCCACTCAATTTCAACGTCCTCAGTTTGCTCAGAAAGTTCTCTGAATTTGGATTCAATAGTATCCGCATAACTGATCCTGACTTCCTTATCCCCCAACATTCACATACTGATTGCATGGATATTAAACCTCTTCCTCTCTGTTAATGTTTTATGTAGAAGCGGTCTATGTAACTTGATATCGAAATCTCCGGTGCCAGTTAGAACTTTTGGGATTTTAACATCAATACCTTGGATCTCTTCTAGCGTCCAGTCAAGTATTCCAAGTGCTGGTAATAGTACAGATACAGCAAACAAATTACGACTCATTGATTTATTGTGCGCAGAAAGTTGCAAAAACCCTATCATTTAATCCGGTTGTTATATTCCCTTGTTATAAATTCCATCATAGGATATATTTTCATCAATCCCTAAGTATCTGTAACAGTCCTCATCAAATAGCTGTAAAACAGCCAGACCATTGATAGAGATGTTGTTACATTGCCTTTTAGGTTTTCTTCGCTTTACAATCATATAGGAACATTTATCTTGGCCAATATCTTTCGAAAATGTCGTAACCACCTCAAAGTTTTTCTTCATACCATTTATATTCTTGGCATACACTTTCAGATTGTCCAAAAAGAAGCTATGCGTTGGATGAGTGTCTCTGGCCTCTCTTTCCTCAGCATAAAAGTCGAGAGGGTTTACTGACAGTATAAATAGCATCACATAGAGGCTGTCTCTTTAAGACACACCCTTGCGACACTCAATGTTATCAGTAACAATATAAACCCCCTTCTATGTATTTAACTTCAGGATAGGGGCCAAGGAAAAAGATTATCTACTGCTCTGTTTATGATATCTGGGATTTTAACAAGTCGAAGGGTCTCTAACATCCAAAGGTGGGGAACAGCATAGAATGCTCTCCTGTAATTTCACCAGGCTGTAACCAAGTACTTACTGTCGCAGCACCACTAACATTGCGATTTTGTTAAACAGGAGAATTTTTACAAGTCATTTGCTATTATCACACATTTTACAGGAAACAAATAACACATTGGCTCGTCCAGTGCCGTTTTTAAATTTTTCTCATGTCAGCTGTGGGTAACTAACAAATAAATCGTCATCATCATCATCATAATTATTATTATTATTATTATTATTATTATTGTTGTTGTTATTCCTTGAATCTCAGTCATTGATGTTGGTTAACTGGAAAGTCCGTTGGATTGAATATCAAGCCACTACCTGCAGCCTCAGATATTCAGGACGTATGGGAGGGTTCTTGCTGTTCCAAGCAAGCATGCCTTTTGAAGCGTTCCAAAAAGCGTGAAGGGGCCGATTTTCTTTAACCATCCCTGGAAACTTTTGGAGATAGTCCCCAGTGCGCCTATGACAATCGGGATCACTTTGACTTCATGGCAGTTCCAAATCCTTTTCACCTCCCACTTTAGGTCCTGGTATCGGTTAATTTTCTCCCTCTCCTTCTCTTGCACTCTCGTGTCGAACGGGCAGGCCACATCCACAATCAGACACGATCTTTTTTCTTTGTCCACAACCACCAGGTCAGGTCTATTGTGTTCCAGTTTTTTGTCCGTCTGTATCCTAAAATACCACAGCACCTTCACCTGATTGTTCTCCATCACCGCCTCTGGCCTATGATCATACCATTTCTCAGAATGTGGTAAATTGTTTACTTTGCACAGGTGCCAGTGGATCACCCTGCCCATCACATCGTGTCTCCAGCCCTTATAGTGGGTCTGGGCTAGGTGTTTACACTCGGACAAAATGTGAGCCACAGTCTCCTCTCTCTCTCCACAGATCCTGCACAGTGGGCTAGCCTCCTCCTTGTAGATATGGTGCTTCAACCACTTCGTTTTGAGGGCCTGCTCCTGCGCAGCCATTAGCATTCCTTCTGTAGCCTTTTTGAGGTCTCCTCTTCTCAACCAGTTCCATGTCTGTGGATCTCTAAATTCAGTTTTCTCAAAGAAGGTACTATGAAGGGATTTTCCCTTAAGGCTGCTCTTCCTCCTTGATGTTATTTCCTCCTTGGACATCCCCTGGCCTACTGTCCCCTCCTTCAGTACAGTTCTGAGCATTGGCTCCTTACTATAGGTCACGTATTTGTATAGGTTGTTTTTCTCCATCTGAACACAGTCCTCTATGCTGATAAGACCTCTTCCACCCTCAGATCTCCTTAGGTAGAGTCTATCGACATCACTCCTCTTGTGGAACATGTTGTAGATAGTCAATAGCTTCCCTCCACCCGAAGCTGACGGCCATGTTCAATGACTGCTTGGTGTCGGGTGAGGTGCCAGAGTGGTTGACAAAAGTACCATAGTTCTGATAATGAAAGATCGAATCAAGGGTAATGATGTTACCAACTATAGACCTATCACATGTCTGTCCGTAATGTGGAAACTGTTGACGAGCATTGTGTCTGAGGAAATCTACCATCACCTCCACACAAACAACTTGTTACCGGACGAACAGAAAGGATGCCGAAAGAAGTCACGTGGTACAAAGGACCAGTTACTTATTGATAAGATGGTAATGGGGAATTGCAGGAGGAGACACACTGATCTTGCCATGGGATGGATAGACTACAGAAAGGCATTTGACATGGTGCCTCATTCCTGGATCACCAAAAGCCTGGAGATCTTCAGGGTGGCAGATAACATCAGACAGTTGCTAGGCAGGAGTATGGGGTCCTGGGAGACAGAGTTGACATCAACTGGAGTATCCTTGGGAAGCGTGAAGATCAAGAGAGGTATCTTCCAGGGAGATAGCCTGTCCCCTCTGTTGTTTGTCCTTGCCCTGATGCCCTTGACCATTATGCTGCGAAAAGTGAGAGCAGGATACAAGTTGGGAAGGGGAGAGCTTTATTATTATTATTATTATTATTATTATTATTATTATTATTATTATTATTATTATTGGCGACCTACGTAGTAAATCGTATCATCGTGAGCTCCGCAAAGGTTTGTTATTTCCGTTTGTTAAAAATTGTCATTTATGGAAAATTTTATTGTTAACTGTTTATAAGCGCACATACATTGTTTTCCGAAAAGGACACCCAAAAAGATTGGGCCTTGTGCCCAAAATTTAAACTTTTATTATTATCAAAAAATTTCTTTGAAAAAAATGGCTAATTCACCTCTGCACGAAGCAGCTGAAAGCCTTCCTCACAAATTAACACCTCACACCGACACCACTATTGTAAATGTTACTACGTTTGCCAACACAAAAAAAAATATAAGCACTAGCAATATTTTAAATTTGTCTCAGGCAGACATTCATTTCCCGCCATTACTAATGACTGCAGGTGTTAAAGCCTCCACCACCACCACCACCGCGACAACCACCACCACCACCACCGCGACAACAGAAACAAAAGAAGAAAAAATAAATTAACTCGTGATGTCGAAATGAAATCAAGCAAAATGGACTCTGCCCCACCAAAGACGACTGACGTCACCACCACCACAACTGAAACTAAAATTAATATTAACGATAGCAACAACAACAACAATGACATTATAAAAAACCTCCCTCAGTTTCGCCAGAGTAGCAAAACAGTTCGAAGCATTTACGGTAACTCAGGAGGATTTAGAAAATGGTAAAGAAAGATGGGTACAGGGTCAGCCCCCCCCCCACCTAATAAAATGGAGCATCGGCGCCTATGCACCGTGTCATATAGAACAATAAATGTAAAATCGCGCCGAGTGGAACGGGCATCCGAGTCCCAAATCCAAAAAGCTTTGGGGTGGGCAAGAAAAACCCACATCAGACGTGGGCAAAAGTATGGAACCGTGGACGTGTTCTTTGAAACACCAGAGGAGGCTAGAGAACACTCCATGGCCCCATTAAGAAGTGACGACTTCACACTCGTCCCAAACTATTGTGGCCAGAGACTCGTAAAGATCAGGGTGACCCACGTTCCACCGGCCATCGAAATTCCCTGGCTAATAGCGGCTGTCCTCGCCGGCATCGAAGCCAACACGAAAATAATAGCAATAGCAAAATAAAAGCAGGAGAACTGGTCCGGATCTGGGATGGAGCTCCTGATCCAAGCGGACCAAAAAAGCATTGAGGAGATCCCAGAGGTAATAGACCTCACTGACGGCAGCCACCTCACGGTAATTGTCGAGGGCAGAAGACCTAGGTGTGTCGTTTGTGGTGAAGGAACCCACCTAAGGGCTTTCTGCCCTCAGGCTAAAAGGTTGAGGCCACCTCTCCTACCCACCCCAGTGACACAACCATCAACACCACCAGTAGCAGAGATGGCAGCAACAACTGTAGCAGCAACAACAGAAGCAACTATAACAGCAACAACCCCAGCAACAGTAGAAAAACCAACACCACCACCACCACCAGCAAAACCAACACCACCACCACCCAATGCTTCAGAACTAGCACCAACGCCTACACCATCCACCACGCCACAACCAAAACTAACGGCTGTGGAGGATTTTCCACTCCCCGGCCTATCACAACTGGAGACAGATTGTGACGACGAGGAGTGGGAAACGATATCCGGAAAAAAAAAGAAACCAAAAAAGAAAAAATTCTCTTCCTTCCCCCTCCAAAAACAAAATACAGAGGGAAACAAATAAATTAAGAAACAAAAAAGTTAGGACAGATATGCCACCATCCACACCAGCATCACCAACCCCATCAACCCAAACACCAACACCATCACCATCATTAACCCCAACACCACCATCACCTACACCACAAAAGTCACCAAAATGCGAAACAGAAACAAACCCACAACAAACGCAAACAAAACAAAACAACCAAAACGATACACACTACACAGCATTAAATTTGAACAACAAGCTTTCAGGTTAGTGGCCGTCTATGCCCCGACAGAAGCAGGGCGGCCTGATTTCTTCCGGCGTCTGGAGACCTTTCTTGGAACGTCCCGCTCTTTAGTGTTAGTGGGCGACTGGAACGGGATCTTAGATGCACGCTGGGATTGTGTGGGATTAGTGGATAGGGAAGGAGGGTGCAAGAGTCTCACCAACCTGCTCAGACGTTTTGAACTGTCTGACAGGTACCGATTGGATTTCCCGAATGTACCAATGTGGACTTGGACAAATCGCATAGGGTCATCCAGATCATATCTAGATAGAGTATTTTGTAGGGAAATAGATAGGTCTAGCATAGGCTGTCCACAATTCAAGATAGTCAGCTACACGGACCACAAATTCGTGATCTGTGTGCTTGACTTAGATAGGCTTCATAGACGAGGACCCGGCTACTGGAAGCTAAACGCGTCCTTACCAGCGCGCAAGGCCTACAGAGACCGGATTAGCGAACTAGTTAAGCGGGCGTTGACGGGGGCCGTCGTCAACAACAAGTGGTGGTTTGCTCTGAAAAGAGCAATTAGAATAGAGTCCATTAGGTTTAGTAAGACTTCAGCAATAGAGAAAAATAGAGCAGAGGGAGAATTAGTTAGAAAATTAGATGAGGCGCTTAGCAAAGGCATCGCGACCGACGTACTTGCGGCGAAATTGGCCCTTGACCAATTCTTCAATGCAAAGCACGAAGGCTGCGTTGTCAGAGCTAGGGTGCGTGCTCTCAGACACGAGGGGAAGAAAGCCGTTCAATGGGCCCGAGTGGCGGAGGCGCGTCGTGGCAACAAAGCCACGATCCGGTCTTTGGTGGACCACGACGGGCGCATGCTACTCGATCCCGGGCAAATGTGTAAAGCTTTTCAGCGACACTTCGCTCAACTGTTCGGGGGCAGTGGCGGGCCGGATCGAGGGATGGACTTTAGTGTCTACCTCGACGGACTGCCGCGGCTTTCGGCCACTGAGGCGGAGTGTTGCGAAAAGCCGATAACAACCGCTGAAGTACGGGATGCAATGACTAGTTGCACAAGGGGTAAATCGCCTGGTTTGGATGGTCTGCCCTATGAACTTTACGTACAAATGCCAGACTTGTTCGGAGGCCTTTTGGCGGACGTCTACTGCAACTGGCAACAGAACGGGAGAATTCCCAGCTCTGTGAGCCGAGGAGCGGTGGCGCTGCTGAGAAAGGATCCGAACAAGGGGGATAACATAGATAATTTTAGGCCCATAACTCTGCTAAACACAGAGTTCAAGATTTTGGCCAAGGTGCTAGCAAAGAGGTTGGCGCTTGTCGTTGGTGGTCTGGTGGGAGAGGCACAGACATGCGCCATTCCCGACAGATCCATCCACGACAACCTCCACCTCATGCGATACATCGTAGAGAGGGTAGCTAGGGAACCTGGCACGGGTGGGTCTTTGATCAATTTAGATCAGTCGAAAGCCTTCGATAGGGTCGACCATCGTTACCTAGCGGCAGTCCTGAGGGCGGCTGGCTTTGGGCCCGTCTTCAGAGGCTGGATCGCTGCCATGCACAGCGACATCTGCTCTGTAGTGAGAGTGAACGGTCACCTTTCGGAACCGTTCAACATCATGGGCTCGGTCCGCCAAGGATGTCCCCTCTCGTCTCTATTGTACGTATTGACTCTCGAGCCATTACTGCACAAACTGGAGACGTTGAGGGGGGTCCCGCGCGAACTAGGATGCGGAAGATCCGTGTCAGCATATGCCGACGATGTCACCGTAGTGGTGTCGAACGCCAAACACATCGAGGCGATCGGCACTACACTAAGAGAATACGAAGCGGTGACAGGAGCAATGATCAACCAGGAAAAGTCAGTGGGCCTGCAGCTCGGCACCTGGAGAGGCAGGTCCATGCCGTCCAACAGCGTCGTCGGGCGCTGGACGGACGGACCGGTTAAATTTCTAGGGGTCTGGTTCGGTCCAGACCTCCAGACGGACAAAAACTGGGACGAGGTGACGAGCAGGGTGGCTTCTCTCACCCAGAAATGGGCGGAGAGGAAGCTATCCCTGAAAGGTCGAGCGGAGGTGGCGAATGCGTACATCGCATCCGTCATCTACTACCGCCTGACCGTCGTACCTTGTCCTAAGCCCCGCCTGACTGCGCTGGAGCGTTTGCTCTTTCGCTTCTTGTGGAAGGGACGCGCTCCGATGGTCAGGCGGTCCATCTGCTGTCAACACCCGCTACGTGGAGGGCTGGGCATGCCGTGGCTGATGATGCGCAGACACGCGCTCAGGCTACGACATCTCCACCTCTTCCTCGACGGTGATAAGGTGTGGTCGCCGTTTGCTAGACACGTTTTTCCCCAGCTCGTCTCCTTGACGGAGCTGCAGTCCTGGGTCAAGCGAAGACCGAGAGTTTCCACCGATCATATTGCCCAATCGGGCAATATGATCGGTGGAAACTCCACCTTGGCGTTCTATAGGGGATTAGTGGAGGGGAAGAGCGACGACGTACTTGGAGAAACTCTAGGCGTCGACGAAAATCAACTAGCCAATCTCTTCGGAAGGACTTTCGGGCCGGGGCCTATGGACAACTTCCAGAAATCCCTGGCCTGGCAGTGCTACCGAGGAGCTTTGCCAGTTCGGGATAAACTCTACAGGCATGGAGGTGCCGTCAACCGGGCATGTCCGAGATGCGCGCAGGGCGACGAAACCATCCTGCACGCACTCGTCCTGTGTCCGAGCATTGCTGACTTGTGGGTTTATGTCGAACACCTGCTGTCACGTGTAGGACGGATCCAGCTATCAGCTGAGTCCATCGTGAGGATTGCCCCGCCCCCTTCCTTTAGCCGGGAAGGGCAGGCAGTTTTTATCTGTCTGGTAGCCATGGCGAAAGAGATAGTATGGTGGACACGTTTGAAAGGGCTGAAGACGAGCACTTACCTCTTCGGTGATGCCCTGATTAACTTTTTCAAATTTCATTTGAAAAGTAAAATCAGGGTAGAGAGGGAAGTGCTCTCTTCCCAGCATTTTGTTGAAAGATGGGTGAGAGAAGCAAGTATGGCCCGAATGTATGGGCCTTCTCTGAGTATGTGTCTGTAAATTAAAGGTGGAAAACTGGGAGAGGGCACTTGCCCTGGTGGTCAGGGCCACTGTGGTCTTTTAATGGGCTTTCTCCACAAATGTCCCTCGGAAGTCTCCCCCCTATTGGGGAATTTTTCTTTGTTATTTTTATTTCAACCTCTGTTTTTTTTACACGCAGAAATGCCCATTTGTACCGTACTGTATTGTCCTGTACTGTCCTTAATGTCTACTTTATGTAAACCCTTGTGGTTAATAAAGAAAACATTATTATTATTATTATTGTTGTTATTCCTTGAATCTCAGTCATTGATGTTGGTTAACTGGAAAGTCCGTTGGATTGAATATCAAGCCACTACCTGCAGCCTCAGATATTCAGGACGTATCGGAGGGTTCTTGCTGTTCCAAGCAAGCATGCCTTTTGAAGTGTTCCAAAAAGCGTGACGGGGCCGATTTTCTTTAACCATCCCTGGAAACTTTTGGAGATAGTCCCAAGTGCGCCTATGACAATCGGGATCACTTTGACTTCATGGCAGTTCCAAATCCTTTTCACCTCCCACTTTAGGTCCTGGTATCGGTTAATTTTCTCCCTCTCCTTCTCTTGCACTCTCGTGTCAAACGGGCAGGCCACATCCACAATCAGACACGATCTTTTTTCTTTGTCCACAACCACCAGGTCAGGTCTATTGTGTTCCAGTTTTTTGTCCGTCTGTATCCTAAAATCCCACAGCACCTTCACCTGATTGTTCTCCATCACCGCCTCTGGCCTATGATCATACCATTTCTCAGAATGTGGTAAATTGTTTACTTTGCACAGGTGCCAGTGGATCACCCTGCCCATCACATCGTGTCTCCAGCCCTTATATGGGTCTGGGCTAGGTGTTTACACTCGGACACAATGTGAGCCACAGTCTCCTCTCTCTCTCCACAGATCCTGCACAGTGGGCTAGCCTCCTCCTTGTAAATATGGTGCTTCAACCACTTCGTTTTGAGGGCCTGCTCCTGTGCAGCCATTAGCATTCCTTCTGTAGCCTTTTTGAGGTCTCCTCTTCTCAACCAGTTCCATGTCTGTGGATCTCTAAATTCAGTTTTCTCAAAGAAGGTACTATGAAGGGATTTTCCCTTAAGGCTGCTCTTCCTCCTTGATGTTATTTCCTCCTTGGACATCCCCTGGCCTACTGTCCCCTCCTTCAGTACAGCTCTGAGCATTGGCTCCTTACTATAGGTCACGTATTTGTATAGGTTGTTTTTCTCCATCTGAACACAGTCCTCTATGCTGATAAGACCTCTTCCACCCTCAGATCTCCTTAGGTAGAGTCTATCGACATCACTCCTCTTGTGGAACATGTTGTAGATAGTCAATAGCTTCCTAGTCTTCCTATCCATTTCTTTTATTATTATTATTATTATTATTATTATTATTATTATTATTATTATTAATATTATTAGCAGTACCGGTAGAGGGTCGGACGCCATGCTTTCCAGCATAGTTACGTCTGAGTTCAAATCCCGTCGAGGTTAACTTCGTCTTTCATCCTTACTGGGTCTATAAAATAAAGTACCAGTAATGTACTGGATAATTGCTGGCCTTGTGCCAAAAATAGAAACAATTATTATTATTATTATTGTTCTTTGAGTCACAGTCATTGATGTTATTTAACTGGAAAGTTTTGTTGAAATGAATATCAAGCCGCTACCTGCAGCCTCAGATATTCAGGACGTATCGGAGGGTTCTTGCTGTTCCCAGCAAGCATGCCTTTTGAAGTGTTCCAAAAAGCGGGACTGGACTATCTTTCTTTAACCATCATTGGAAACTCTTTGAGATAGTACCTAGTGCTCCTATGACAATCGGGACGACTCTGACTTCATGGCGGTTCCAAATCCTTTTTAACTCCCACTTTAAGTCCTGGTATCGGTTAATTTTCTCCCTCTCCTTTTCTTGCACTCTCGTGTCAAATGGGCAGGCTACATCTACAATCAGGCACGATCTCTTTTCCTTGTCCAAAACCACCAGGTCAGGTCTATTGTGTTCCAGTTTCTTGTCCGCCTGCATTCTAAAATCCCATAGCACCTTCACCTGATCGTTTTCTATCACCGACTCTGGCTTATGCTCATACCACTTCTCAGAATGTGGTAAATTGTTTACTTTGCATAGGTGCAGTGGATCACCCTGCCCATCACATCATGTCTCCAGCCTTTATAGTGAGTCTGGGCTAGGTGTTTACACTCGGATACAATGTGAGCCACAGTCTCCTCTCTCTCTCCACAGATCCTACAGTGGGCTAGCCTCCTCCTTGTAAATATGGTGTTTCACCCACTTCGTTTTGAGTGCCTCTATGCGGATAAGACCACTTCCACCTTCAGATCTCTTTAAATAGAGTCTATCGACATCACTCTTCTTGTGGAACATGTTGTAGATAGTCAATAGCTTCCTAGTCTTCCTATCCATTTCTTTTTGTTCAGCAACATTCCATTTCAGAATTCCCGCACTCTACTTAATAATAGACACAGCTCGGGAATATTCACTGCACTTATGACATTCCTACTATTTAGACGTGATTTTAATACACTCCTTACTCTCCTTATGTACTCAGATCTTATCAATTCCTTCATTTTTTTTTTTGTTCTTGATGTCATCTGCCTCCAGAGCACCTAAATATTTGTATCCTTCAGTGTCAATTTCCTTTATCATCTCACCTGTTGGTACCTGGATTCCGTTTCTTCTGATCAATTTACCCCTTTTCATCACTAGGACTCCACACTTATTAATAACAAATTGCATACATATATCATTGCTGAAAATATGGACAGTGTCAACAGGTACACCCATCTCCTTCTCACTCTTCCCAAAGAGTTTAAGATCGTCCATGAAGAGGAGGTGGTTGATGGTATGCTCTCACTTTTCGCAGTATAATGGTCAGGGGTATCAGGGCAAGGACAAACAACAGAGGGGACAAACTATCTCCCTGGAAGATACCTCTCTTGATCTTCACGCCATCCAAGGATTCTCCACCCGATGTTAATTCTGTTTCCCAGGACTTCATACTTTTGCTCAACAACTGTCTGATGTTATCTGCCACCTTTAAGATCTCTAGGCTTTTGGTTATCCAAGAATGAGGTACCATGTCGAATGCCTTTTTGTAGTCTATCCATCCCATGGCAAAACCAGTGTGTCTCCTCCTGCAATTCCTCATTACCATTTTATCAATAAGTAGCTGGTCTTTTGTACCACGGGACTTCTTTCGGCATCCTTCCTGTTCGTCCGGTAACAAGTTGTTTGTGTGGAGGTGATGGTAGATTTCCTCAGACACAATGCTTGTTAACAGTTTCCACATTACGAATAGACATATCATAGGTCTATAGTTGGTAACATCATTACCCTTGATTCGGTCTTTCATTACCAGGACTGTGGTACCCTTTGTCAACCACTCTGGTACCTCACCCGACATCAAGCAGTCATTGAACATGGTTGTCAGTTTCGGGTGGAGGGATGTTATATTTTTAATCCAATACCCCTGCATACCATCTGGGCCTGGTGATTTCCAGTTGGTTAGTTTTCTGGCCTTCCCTTTAAGCGTTTCAACTGTGATACTTAAATCACTTTGTTGGTGTGCTTGTTCACTCATCTCCTTTTGTACTGTCTCAATCCACACTGCCTGATCATTATGTTCAACATCCTGCTCCCATATTCCTCTCCAGAATGTCTTAGTCTGTTCCGCCTCAGGGATCAAGTCGTTGCCTCTTTCTTTCCCTTCAAGCTGCCCAAACAACATCTTCTGGTTGTTGTCAAACATGCGGTTCTGCCTATACTGACTGACTCTGCTCTCACAACGCCTAATCTTTGCACTCTTTGCTACAATGCGTTGCCTCAGTTCCTCTATGATAATATTTAGCTTTTTCCTCCTAGTTTTGTACTTTATTTCCAGTCTATTTTTAGTGTCTATGTTTTGTAGTGTCCCATTCAGTAGGAACTCAAACTTTCCAATGTCATTTCTCATTTCCCTGATTTGACCATTCAGTCGTTTCTTCCACCAAGGTTCTGATCTTTCTTGTTTGTTGTTTCCTCTCGCTTTTATGCCAAGTAATTTCCTCACCGCATTTGCTGTTGCTTTGAGGATATTGTTGCATTGGTGAAGGTTCCTCGCCTCAAGGTATGGGATGACTTTGTTTACCTTAGCTGTTGTTTCTTTTAACTTTTTCCTGTCTACAAATCTTAGGTTCATAGGTTTTCCATTATCATTGTTCATTTCATCTACTACTAAGTTTAGGATATCAACCAAATTTTGTCCTAGCCCGTCAGCATTCATTTCCTCAATGGCGGCATCTTTGTTCCAGGTGTTATTTATGTCAGCATTCAGGTCATTGTCTGCTTCGGATGCTTCCTCAGGTCTCTCAACCTCTTCACCTTCATTTCCCACTGACTCGTTTGCCTGGCATACTCCACTCTCCATTTCCAACCTAATCTCTCTGCTCAGTTCCTCCAGTTCCAACCTGCTTATCCATCCATTAGTTCTTATTACCCGAGCCTGCCCGGCCAATTTTTGTTCATCTAATTTAAATAAACCAATCTCGTTCCAGATGTTATGCATCCGTTTCCTATAGCCTTTTTCCTTGGGGTTACTCTTCAGGTAACATTGCATAACAGTTCTATTCAATTCTTTCGTCCAGTTGGTTCTTGTCCCTTTCCTTCTTCTTCCTCCAACACCATCAGTATTTGGATGACAGTCTCCTCTTCACCGTTATTCGAACTGTTTAGATTCGACATTTAAACACTCATATCGAGGATTGGTGAAAGTATAGTTACATAACCACCGGTGATTTCATCACCCCCCAGTGATTTCATCACCACCGGTGATTTTAGCGTGGCACCATCGCGCTGTAGATGAACATAAATAAATAAACAAATAAATAGATAAAAACTTTAAAAAATAAACATAAGTTTCATTGTATGTTTGAATATCTGACTTAGTTTTTTTTGTTTGTTTGTTTTTTTCCTTTGCGTTTTTCGTTTTTCAAGGCCAGTAACATCGGTTACTAGTGTTGTTGTTGCTGCTGCTGCTAAGGGAAGTAGGAGTTGTTGTGTTCAAAATTTTTGAAATTTGTATTTGTTGTTGCGTTTGCTTCTGTCTGTGTTCTGTTCTATAATTTTTCGACTTGTTGCTTATCATTATTATTTTTATTCCTTTCATCCTTACGGGGCCGACAAAACAAAGAACCAGCAACACACCGGGACAATTGCTGGTTCCGTGCCAAAAGCAGAAACAATTATTATTATTATATTATAGTTTAGATTTGACATCGTTTAAACTAAACATTTTGAGAGAGTTTAGAGATTGGTCTTGTTGTTGTTGTTAGCTGTTTGACCGAGTCACTAACCCAGTCTATTTATATCTTTTGGTACCTTCCTCGCTTCTTTTCATGTGTAGCGGCACTACCACCATCCCTCTCTTAAGTAGTGAGGGAATAGTGGTGGTAGCGATGTTACAGTGGTGGCGATGGTAATGGGATAGCAGTACTATAGGGATGGTGCTGGTTTGTACTTGGCTAGATTTTTTATGGTAGTGGGGATGGTGATGATGGCGGCGGTGGTGAAGTTATTTGGCTGTTGTTTTCTAGCCATTTTCGTTTCTGACTATAACATTTCTGGTACAAAATTAAATATTAAATATTGGAGCCCTATGCCATAATGTGATGCGTTGCCACTTCCTAAGAGTTAAAGACTGATATCTTATGTTCCATTTGTAATAAGAATTATTCTATCACAATTGTTTTAAATATGTAAAAACAAAAACTTACGTAAGCGATTCCATAACACTCTATCCACCATGTGCAGTGTGGGTATGGTGTGGCGTGCGGTGGCCGGGGGGGGGGGGGGGGGGGGTGCTCGACCGGAAGGGGTTTTTGAGTGCTCGACCGGAAGGGGTCTTTGACCGGAAGGACGCTCGACCGGAAGGGCCAGGAGAGAGCCTCTCTCTGGTGGTGACCAGCATACGGTGAGGACGCGTTTTGGGCAGCTCCCGGTTTTAAGCAGTCGGACGCACGTGGAAGAGGAGTACCTGCAGTGGAATTTAGCGGCGCCTGTGAAAAGCGGTAAGTGAGATAGCTTTTTCTAACCACAAGCTATTTCGGCGACTAAAAAAAAAAAAAAAAAAAAAAAAAAAAAAAACACTTGCCGCAAAACAAATCAGAAGATGGCGACAAGACTACGGATGAACGAAGCTATCAGGCCATTCACCGGGGAAGGTGATGTTGTCGCTTGGCTGCGGAAGGTTCGGCTGGTCGCGGGCTTGCAGAAGATAGAAGACGTGGCCGGTCTCATTGCATTGTACCTCGAGGGTGACGCGTTGGTACTCTTCCTTGAGTTGGACGAGCACAGCCAAAGAGATGTGCAGAAGATTGAGAGGCGTCTGATGGATGCATTCGCCGAGGGACCATTGGCGGCTTTTGCTAAGCTGGCGAGAATCAGGTGGAATGGTGAGCGCGTCGACATTTTCGCAGCGGAAATAAGGCGGTTGGCTATGTTGGCGGGCTACCAGGCAGAATGCGAACGCACGGTGCGGTTGGCATTCATCAATGGATTTCCGGACGACATAGCGGTGAAACTGCAGCAAGTCCCGGGGTACAAGGAGATGGAAATGCGTTCACTGGTGGAACAAGCCCGGATCATAGCGGAAGATGCCAAAAAGAGTGTCGCGGCGATAGCGACTACGGAGGCTCAGGACACCTGGCAGCGAAATGGTCAAAGGGAGGCAACCTCGGCACGCGGCCGTTCGCGAGAATTTAAGGGCCGCTGTTTTAGGTGTCAGGGCCCGCATATGGCTAGAGACTGTAGAGAATCGAAGCCGGATATAATCTGCTACCGGTGTAAGCGACCAGGCCACATCGCTACTAACTGCGACCAGGGAAACGGTCCAAGGGGAACTACTGCGCCGGTAGTTGCCCCTTACGAGTAGCGGCGCTGCCGGTGGTGGAAGTCTTCGTGAGGGGGAAGCCACAGCGAGCCCTCGTGGATACGGGCTGTACGACGACACTGGTGACCGCGGGGGTGGCGCAGAGGTGGGGAGGGAAGAGCAGCGTAAGGGCAGTCGACGGCAGGAAAATTGAATGCCGAGGTCGCAGCGAGATGGAAATAGCGGTACGGGGAAGGAAGATAAGGCTTTCCGCCATCGTGGTAGACAGTGTGGTGGATGGGATCGGCGTGGTTATGGGCATGGACGCGATTGGCCGTCTAGGGGGGCGTCACGGTGAACAATGTCGGTGTGTCGTTTGGCGCCGCTGCATCGGTATGCGCTGTGAGTGCACGTCATGAGAACCAGAAGGCCCACGAGGGGCAATACCCCGCTTACACTGTACAGGACAAGGACTTCAAGGCCGTGTTTGATGGGCAGCGATGGGTTGTTGAGTGGTACTGGAAGGGAGAACCACCAACAGTGATGAGTAGGAGGGCAACGTCCGTGGCACCCGTACCAAGGCCACGGACAACTAAAGCAGCAGCATCAGTGGCGGCAACACCAATAGCTACATTTGAAGTAGCTACACAAGCAACAAAATTGCCGAAGAGGGCTCCATTACCACCACCAACAGCCGTGGAGCACATACCCCTCCCAGACGCCACAGAATCCGACATGGAGTTTGAGGCGGGAGTGAAGTGGCAAACGGTCTGCCACAAAAAAAACCCCCAAAAAACCCCCTTAGCTTCGCCCTCCAAAAGCGAAGGCACACAAAGAGGGGTTAAGGCAGCAAGGAAACTTGCAGCAACATCACCACCATCACCATCACCACCACAAGCACCACCGCCAACAGCAACCACACCACCACCAGCATCACCAAAAACAACAACAGCGCAAACAAAACAAAACACACACACCAAACAGCAACAAGAAGAAAACAGCAACAAAATCACCTCTCCCCCCAAAAGGTACACAGCCATAAAAATGGCAAAAAAAAACTCATACAATATATAAAGCAGCACACAGACATCACAGAAAAAACTACTACACCACACCAACACCAAGAACTCTCCCGCATCATTGAAATCTCAATAGAACAGTATACACTTTTAAAACAAAAATTCCACAACGTAGTTGGAGACTTCAGCGGGTCGGTTACCAAGAGGATATACACTTACATCCTCTTGGAAACACCCATGACCAGCCAAAGGGACGGTTCTACTGTCCCTTTACCACACGATCAAGGTAAGTGACCCTTTCTCACTTGCCCCGTTTCTCATCCAACATGGCCGTACTCAGAATAGGCAGTATAAATGCACGTGGCCTGGGGTCATCTTGGAAGCAGGGTCACCTGCTCAACGACCTCAGGTCACTAAACATAGATGTGGTGGCCATCAGCGAGACCAGAATCTCCGAAGCACGAGCCTTCGCATCGATCTTCGGCGGCTACGATGTATGCGCATCTCCCAGCCGTCCAGGATCGGGGGGAGGGGTTGCCGTCCTTTTTCGGAGAGGCTTGGATCTCGCCATACGGGCCATCTTCCTAAACCCAGAAGGTAAGTCGGTGGTGCTGGACGTGACCGGCACAGAAGGCAACGCTTTCAGGCTAGTAGCCGTCTATGCCCCGACAGGGACAGGACGACCAGATTTCTTTAGACGTCTAGAGACCTTTCTGGGCGACTGGAACGGTATCTTGGATGCAGGCTGGGATTGTGTGGGGCTAGTAGATAGGAGAGGAGGGTGCAAGAGCCTCACCAACCTGCTCAGACGTTTTGAACTGTCTGACAGGTCTCGACTGGATCACCCGAATGTGCCAATGTGGACATGGACAAACCGCATCGGGTCATCCAGGTATTCTGCAGGGAATTAGATAAGGCTAGTATAAGTTGTCCACAATTTAAAATAGTCGACTACACAGACCACAAATTTTTGATCTGTGAGATCGACATAGACAGACTTCATAGACAAGGACCCGGTTACTGGAAGCTGAACGCGTCTTTCCTGGCGCGCAAAGCCTACAGAGACCGGATTAGCATATTAGTTAAGCGGACGTTGACGGGAGCGGTCGTCAATAACAGGTGGTGGTTCGCCCTGAAAAGGGCAATTAAAGTAGAGTCGATTAGGATTAGCAAAGGACTAGTGATAGAGGAAAATAGAGTAGAGGGAGAGCTAGTCAGAAAGCTAGAAGAGGCGTTTAGGACAGGCATCGCAACCGACGTGCTTGCGGCGAGATTGGCACTCGACCAATTCTTCAACGCAAAACACGAAGACTGCGTTGTCAGAGCTAGAGCACGTGCTCTGAAACACGAGGGGACAAAAGCCGTCCAATGGGCCCGGGTGGCAGAGGCGCGACGTGGCAACAAAGCCACAATTCGGTCTTTATCTGACCAAAACGGGCGCGTGTTGCTCGAACCGAGCAGATGTGTGAAAGTTTTCAGCAGCACTTTGCTGAACTGTTCGGGAGCAGCGGCGGGCCGGATCGGAGTATGGACTTCAGTGCATACCTCGACGGGCTGCCTCGGGTCTCGACGACCGCAGCACAGTGTTGCAAAAAGCCAATAACATCCGGTGAAATACGAGAAGCGATGGCTAACTGCACGAGGGGTAAATCGCCAGGTTTGGGTGGTCTGCCCTACGAGCTTTATGCATTTATGCCAGACTTGTTCGGTGACCTCTTGGCAGACGTCTACTGCAACTGGCAGCAGAACGGGAGCATTCCCAGTTTTGTGAGCGAGGGAGCGATGGCGCTGTTGAGAAAAGACCCGAACAAGGGGAATGTTATCGATAACTTCAGGCCCATAACCCTGCTAAACGCAGAGTTCAAGATTTTGGCCAAGGTGTTAGCAACGAGGTTGGCGTTTGTCGTCAAGGGTCTGGTGGGAGAGGCGCAGCCATGTGCCATTCCGGACAGATCCATACACGACAACCTCCACCTCATGCGATATACCATAGAGAGACTGGTTAAGGAACCTGGCACGGGTGGGTCTTTGATCAACTTGGATCAATCTAAAGCACTTGATATGCTCGACCATCGGTACGTGGCGGCGGTCCTCGAGGCAGCCGGTTTCGGGCCCGTTTTCAGCGACATCTGCTCAGTTGTGAGGGTGAACGGTCACCTGTCGCAGCCGTTCAGCATCATGCGCTCGGTCCGCCAGGGTTGTCCCCTCTCGTCCCTCTTGTATGTATTGGCTCTCGAGCCGTTACTGCACAAACTGGGGGCAATGAGGGGCGTCCCACGCCAATTAGTATGCGGGAAATCCGAGTCGGCTTAACCCTACGACGTCACCGTCGTGGTTTCGAGCACCAGACACTTCCAGATGCTCGGCATCGCTCTCAAGGAATACGAAGCGGTGCAAAGATAAACCAGGAAAAGTCGGTGGGCTTGCAGCTCGGCACCTGGAGAGGCAAGTCCATGCCGTCCGACGCGTGGAGGACTGGGCATGCCATGGCTGATGATACGCAAACATGCGCTGAGGTTGCGACATCTCTGGTTCTTTCTTGACGGTGAACAGGTGTGGTCGCCGTTCACCAGGCACGTTTTCCCACATCTCGTCTCCTTGACGGAGCTTCAGTCCTAGTTCAGGAAAAGACCGAGGATAGTGCTTGGAAACTGGAATGTCTCCAGGCGCTCACTGACCTCTGCCAGCTGGGCACCAGTATCGGTGGAACATCCACCTCGGCGTTCTATAGAGGACTAGTGGAGGGGAAGAGCGACGACGTTCTCGGAGAGATCTTGGGCGTCGAAGAAGATCAGCTGTGTGCTCTCTTCCGGAGAACTTTCAGCCCAGGGCCTATGGAAAACTTCCAAAAATCCCTGGCCTAGCAGTGCTACCGGGGAGCGTTGCCGGTTCGAGATAAGCTCTACAGGCACTGAAGTGCCGTCAGCCGAGCCTATCCGAGATGCTCGCAGAGCGACGAAACCATCGTGCACGCACTCGTTCAGTCCCCGAGCATTGCTGACTTGTGGAGCTATGTCGAACAGTTGCTGTCGTGTGTAGGACTGATCCGGTTATCGACTGAGTCCATTGTGCAGATGGACTCGCCGTCTTCCTTCGAGGGGGAAGGACAGGCGGTTTTTATCTGCCTGGTATCCATAGCGAAAGATATTGTGTGGTGGACAAGGTTGAAAGGGTTAAAGACAGACACTTTCCTCTTCGGCGAATCCCTAATTAACTTTTTCAAGTTTCACTTGAAGAGGAAAATCAGGGTGGAGAGGCAAGTGCTGCCTTCTAGCAAGTTTGTTGAAAGGTGGGTGAATGTAGCGAGAATGGTCCGAGTGAACGGGACCGCTCTGAATATACGTCTGTAGTTTGAGAAATGGAAAAATTGAGAGAGGGCACTTGCCCTGGTGGTCAGGGTGGCCGTGGTCTTTTGTGTGGTTTCCGCCACGAGTAACCCTCGGAGGTTTCCCCCCTATTGGGGAATGTTTCATTGTTTCAATTTTCATTTTTATTGTTTATATATATATATATATATATGTTTCTATGTCCTTTTTCTTTTCTTATATAAATAATAAAAATCTTTACACGCACAAAACCCACAACGTACGGTCGGGTGCCGTCTGTAATGTTTTTCTTGATGTCATCCCTTGTGGCCAATAAATAAATCATTATTATTATTATTATTATTATTGTTCTTTGAGTCTCAGTCACTGATGTTATTTAACTGGAAAGTTTGTTCAAATGAATATCAAGCCACTACCTGCAGCCTCAGATATTCAGGACGTATCGGAGGGTTCTTGCTGTTCCCAGCAAGCATGCCTTTTGAAGTGTTCCAAAAAGCTGGGCGGGACCAATTTTCTTTAACCATCATTGGAAACTCTTTGAGATAGTACCTAGTGCTCCTATGACAATCGGGACCACTTTGACTTCATGGCAGTTCCAAATCCTTTTTACCTCCCACTTTAAGTCCTGGTATCGGTTAATTTTCTCCCTCTCCTTCTCTTGCACTCTCGTGTCGAATGGGCAGGCTACATCCACAATCAGGCACGATCTTTTTCCCTTGTCCAAAACCACCAGGTCAGGTCTATTGTGTTCCAGTTTCTTGTCCGTCTGTATCCTAAAATCCCACAGCACCTTCACCTGATCGTTTTCCATCACCGACTCTGGCTTATGCTCATACCACTTCTCAGAATGTGGTAAATTGTTTACTTTGCATAGGTTCCAGTGGATCACCCTGCCCATCACATCATGTCTCCAGCCTTTATAGTGAGTTTGGGCTAGGTGTTTACACTCGGATACAATGTGAGCCACAGTCTCCTCTCTCTCTCTCAACAGATCCTACACAGTGGGCTAGCCTCCTCCTTGTAAATATGGTGTTTCAGCCACTTCGTTTTGACCGCCTGCTCTTGCGCAGCCATATTATTCCTTCTATAGCCTTTTTAAGGTCTCCTCTTTTCAACCAGTTCCATGTCTGTGGATCTCTAAATTCAGTTTTCTCAAAGAAGGTACTATGAAGGGATTTTTCATGAAGGGTGCTCTTTCTCCTTGTTGTTATTTACTCCTTGGACATCCCTGGTCTATTGTCCTCTCCTTCAGTACAATTCTGAGCATTGGCTCCCTACTATCAGTCACGTATTTGTGTAGGTTGTTTTTCTCCATCTGAGCACAGTCCTCTATGCTGATAAGACCTCTTCCACCTTCAGATCTCCTTAAGTAGAGTCTATCGACATCACTCCTCTTGTGGAACATCTTGTAGATAGTCAATAGCTTCCTAGTCTTCTTATCCATATTGTTTTGTTCAGCAACATTCCATCTCAGAATTCCCTCACTGTACCTAATAATAGACACAGCTCGGGAATTTACTGCACTTATGGCATTCCTACTGTTCAGATGTGATTTTAATACGCTCCTTACTCTCCGAATGTATTCAGATCTTATCAATTCCTTCATTTTTTTGTTCTTGATGTCATCAGCCTCCAGAACACCTAAATATGTGTATCCTTCTTCTGTATCAATTTCCTTTATCATCTCACCTCTTGGTACCTGGATTCCGTTGCTTCTGCTCAATTTACCTCTCTTCATCACAAGGACTCCACACTTACTAATGCCAAATTGCATACATATATCATTGCTGAAAATACGGACAGTGTCAACAAGCACATCCAACTCCTTTTTCTCACTTTTCGCAGTATAATGGTCAGGGGGATCAGGGCAAGGATAAACAACAGAGGGGACAAACTATCTCCCTGGAAGATACCTCTCTTGATCTTCACGCCTCCCAAGGATTCTCCGCCCGATGTTAACTCTGTTTTCCAGGACTTCATACTTTTGCTCAACAACTGTCTGATGTTATCTGCCACCTTGAAGATCTCTAGGCTTTTGGTTATCCAAGAATGAGGCACCATGTCAAATGCCTTTTTGTAGTCTATCCATCCCATGGCAAGACCAGTGTGTCTGCTCCTGCAATTCCTCATTACCATCTTATCAATAAGTAACTGGTCCTTTGTACCACGCGACTTCTTTCTGTTCGTCCGGTAACAAGTTGTTTATGTGGAGGTGATGGTAGATCTCCTCAGACACAACGCTTGTTAACAGTTTCCACATTACGGACAGACATGTGATAGGTCTATAATTGGTAACATCATTACCCTTGATTCGGTCTTTCATTACCAGAACTGTGGTGCCTTTTGTCAACCACTCTGGTACCTCACCTGACATCAAGCAGTCATTGAACATGGTTGTCAGTTTCGGGTGGAGGGTTGTTATACTTTTAATCCAATACCCCTGCACACCATTGACAGAATCTTCCTTAGTATATGGGCAGTTCCCATTAGTACTATCTTTTGTATTTCTCCTATACGCGGGTTTCCTGGGATTTGCGATAAGTAATCATTATTATTATTATTGTACTTTGAGTCTCAGTCATTGATGTTAGTTAACTGGAAAGTTTGTTGAAATGAATATCAAGCCACTACCTGCAGCCTCAGATATTCAGGACGTATCGGAGGGTTCTTGCTGTTCCCAGCAAGCATGCCTTTTGAAGCGTTCCAAAAAGCGGGGCTGAAAATACGGACAATGTCAACAAGCACATCCAACTCCTTCTCACTCTTCCCGAAGAGCTTAAGATCGTCCATGAAGAGGAGGTGATTGATGGTAATCTCTCCCTTTCCCAACTTATATCCTGCTCTCACTTTTCGCAGTATAATGGTCAGGGGGATCAGGACAAGGACAAACAACAGAGGGGACAGACTATCTCCCTGAAAGATTATTATTATTATTATTGTTGTTATTCCTTGAATCTCAGTCATTGATGTTGGTTAACTCGAAAGTCCGTTGGAATGAATATCAAGCCACTACCTGCAGCCTCAGATATTCAGGACGTATCGGAGGGTTCTTGCTGTTCCCAGCAAGCATGCCTTTTGAAGCGTTCCAAAAAGCGTGAAGGGGCCGATTTTCTTTAACCATCCCTGGAAACTTTTGGAGATAGTCCCCAGTGCGCCTATGACAATCGGGATCACTTTGACTTCATGGCAGTTCCAAATCCTTTTTACCTCCCACTTTAAGTCCTGGTATCGGTTAATTTTCTCCCTCTCCTTCTCTTGCACTCTCGTTTCGAATGGGCAGACCACATCCACAATCAGACACGATCTTTTTTCTTTGTCCACAACCATCAGGTCAGGTCTATTGTGTTCCAGTTTCTTGTCCGTCTGTATCCTAAAATCCCACAGCACCTTCACCTGATCGTTCTCTATCACCGCCTCTGGCTTATGCTCATACCATTTCTCAGAATGTGGTAAATTGTTTACTTTGCACAGGTGCCAGTGGATCACCCTGCCCATCACATCATGTCTCCAGCCCTTATAGTGGGTCTGGGCTAGGTGTTTACACTCGGATACAATGTGAGCCACAGTCTCCTCTCTCTCTCCACAGATCCTGCACAGTGGGCTAGCCTCCTCCTTGTAAATATGGTGTTTCAACCACTTCGTTTTGAGGGCCTGCTCCTGCGCAGCCATTAACATTCCTTCTGTAGCCTTTTTAAGGTCTCCTCTTTTCAACCAGTTCCATGTCTGTGGATCTCTAAATTCAGTTTTCTCAAAGAAGGTACTATGAAGGGATTTTTCATGAAGGGTGCTCTTTCTCCTCGTTGCTTTACTCCTTGGACATCCCTGGTCTATTGTCCTCTCCTTCAGTACAATTCTGAGCATTGGCTCCCTACTATCAGTCACGTATTTGTGTAGGTTGTTTTTCTCCATCTGAACACAGTCCTCTATGCTGATAAGACCTCTTCCACCTTCAGATCTCCTTAAGTAGAGTCTATCGACATCACTCCTCTTGTGGAACATCTTGTAGATAGTCAATAGCTTCCTAGTCTTCTTATCCATATTTTTTTGTTCAGCAACATTCCATCTCAGAATTCCCTCACTGTACCTAATAATAGACACAGCTCGGGAATTTACTGCACTTATGGCATTCCTACTGTTCAGATGTGACTTTAATACGCTCCTTACTCTCCGAATGTATTCAGATCTTATCAATTCCTTCATTTTTTTGTTCTTGATGTCATCAACCTCCAGAACACCTAAATATTTGTATCCTTCTTCTGTATCAATTTCCTTTATCATCTCACCTCTTGGTACCTGGATTCCGTTGCTTCTGCTCAATTTACCTCTCTTCATCACAAGGACTCCACACTTACTAATGCCAAATTGCATACATATATCATTGCTGAAAATACGGACAGTTTCAACAAGCACATCCAACTCCTTTTTCTCATTTTTCGCAGTATAATGGTCAGGGGGATCAGGGCAAGGACAAACAATAGAGGGGACAAACTATCTCCCTGGAAGATACCTCTCTTGATCTTCACGCCTCCCAAGGATTCTCCGCCCGATGTTAACTCTGTTTTCCAGGACTTCATACTTTTGCTCAACAACTATCTGATGTTATCTGCCACCTTGAAGATCTCTAGGCTTTTGGTTATCCAAGAATGAGGTACCATGTCGAATGCCTTTTTGTAGTCTATCCATCCCATGGCAAAACCAGTGTGTCTCCTCCTGCAATTCCTCATTACCATCTTATCAATAAGTAACTGGTCCTTTGTACCACGCGACTTCTTTCGGCATCCTTTCTGTTCGTCCGGTAACAAGTTGTTTATGTGGAGGTGATGGTAGATCTCCTCAGACATAATGCTTGTTAACAGTTTCCACATTGCGGACAGACATGTGATAGGTCTATAGTTGGTAACATCATTACCCTTGATTCGGTCTTTCATTATCAGAACTGTGGTACATTTTGTCAACCACTCTGGTACCTCACCTGACATCAAGCAGTCATTGAACATGGTTGTCAGTTTCGGGTGGAGGGATGTTATATTTTTAATCCAATACCCCTGCACACCATCTGGGCCTGGTGATTTCCAGTTGGTTAGTTTTTTGGCCTGCCCCTTAAGAGTTTCAACTGTGATACTCAAATCAGTTTGTTGATGTACCTGTTCACCGATCTCCTTCTGTACTGTCTCAATCCACACTGCCTGGTCATTATGTCTAACATCCTGCTCCCATATTCCTCTCCAGAATGTTTTAGTTTGTTCCGCCCCCAGGGATCAAGTCGTTGCCTCTTTCTTTCCCCTCAAGCTGTCCAAACAGCATCGTCTGGTTGTTGTCGAACATGCGGTTCTGTTTATACTGACTGACTCTGTTCTCGTATCGCCTGATTTTTGCACTCTTTGCTACAATGCGTTGCTTCAGTTCCTCTATGATAATATTTAGCTTTTTCCTCCTAGTTTTGTACTTTATTTCCAGTCTATTTTTAGTGTCTATGTTTTTTAGTGTCCCATTCAGTAGTGACTCAATCTTTCCAATGTCATTTCTCATTTCCCTGATTTGACCACTCAGTCGTTTCTTCCACCAAGGCTCTGCTCTTTCTTGTCTGTTGTTTCCTCTCGCTTTTATACCAAGTAGTTTCCTCACCGTATTTGCTGTTGCTTTGAGGATATTGTTGCACTGGTGAAGGCTCCTCGCCTATGGGATGACTTTGTTTACCTTAGCTGTTGTTTCTTTTAACTTTTTCCTGTCTACAAATCTTAGGTTCATAGGTCTCCCACTATCATTGTTCAATTCATCTACCACTAAATTTAGGATGTCAACCAAATCTTGTCCTAGCCCGTCAGCATTCATCTCCTCAGTGGCCGTATCTCTGTTCCAGGTATTATTTATCTCAGTATTCAGATCATTGTCTGCTTCGGGTGGTTCCTCCGTTAATTATTATTATTATTATTGTTATTGTTATTCCTTGAATCTCAGTCATTGATGTTGGTTAACTGGAAAGTCCGTTGGATTGAATATCAAGCCACTACCTGCAGCCTCAGATATTCAGGACGTATCGGAGGGTTCTTGCCGTTCCAAGCAAGCATGCCTTTTGAAGCGTTCCAAAAAGCGTGAAGGGGCCGATTTTCTTTAACCATCCCTGGAAACCTTTGGAGATAGTCCCCAGTGCGCCTATGACAATCGGGATCACTTTGACTTCATGGCAGTTCCAAATCCTTTTCACCTCCCACTTTAGGTCCTGGTATCGGTTAATTTTCTCCCTCTCCTTCTCTTGCACTCTCGTGTCGAACGGGCAGGCCACATCCACAATCAGGCACGATCTTTTTTCTTTGTCCACAACCACCAGGTCAGGTCTATTGTGTTCCAGTTTTTTGTCCGTCTGTATCCCAAAATCCCACAGCACCTTCACCTGATTGTTCTCCATCACCGCCTCTGGCCTATGCTCATACCATTTCTCAGAATGTGGTAGATTGTTTACTTTGCACAGGTGCCAGTGGATCACCCTGCCCATCACATCGTGTCTCCAGCCCTTATAGTGGGTCTGGGCTAGGTGTTTACACTCGGACACAATGTGAGCCACAGTCTCCTCTCTCTCTCCACAGATCCTGCACAGTGGGCTAGCCTCCTCCTTGTAGATATGGTGCTTCAACCACTTCGTTTTGAGGGCCTGCTCCTGCGCAGCCATTAGCATTCCTTCTGTAGCCTTTTTGAGGTCTCCTCTTCTCAACCAGTTCCATGTCTGTGGATCTCTAAATTCAGTTTTCCCAAAGAAGGTACTATGAAGGGATTTTCCCTTAAGGCTGCTCTTCCTCCTTGATGTTATTTCCTCCTTGGGTATCCCCTGGCCTACTGTCCCCTCCTTCAGTACAGCTCTGAGCATTGGCTCCTTACTATAGGTCACGTATTTGTATAGGTTGTTTTTCTCCATCTGAACACAGTCCTCTATGCTGATAAGACCTCTTCCACCCTCAGATCTCCTTAGGTAGAGTCTATCGACATCACTCCTCTTGTGGAACATGTTGTAGATAGTCAATAGCTTCCTAGTCTTCCTATCCATTTCTTTTTGTTCAGCAACATTCCATCTCAGAATTCCCGCACTGTACCTAATAATAGACACAGCTCGGGAATTTACTGCGCTTATGGCATTTCTGCTGTTCAGATGTGACTTCAATACGCTCCTTACTCTCCGAATGTATTCAGTTCTTAACAATTCCTTCATTTTTTTGTTCTTTATGCCATCAGCCTCCAGAACGCCCAAATACTTGTATCCTTCCTCAGAGTCAATTTCCTTTATCATCTCACCTGTTGGTATCTGGATCCCGTTACTTCTGCTCAACCTACCCCTCCTCATCACAATGACTCCACATTTACCAATACCAAACTGCATACATATATCACTGCTGAAAATACGGACAGTGTCAACAAGCATTATTATTATTATTATTATTATTATTATTATTATTATTATTATTATTATTATTATTATTATTATTATTATTGGCGACCTACGTAGGAAATCGTATTATCATGAGCTCCGCAAAGGTTTGTTGTTTTCAGTTGTTTCAAATTTCCAGTTATGGAAAATTTTTGTTAAGTGTTTATAAGTTCACATATATTGCTTTCTGAAAAGGACACTCAATAATATTGGGGCCTTGAGCCCAATCTTTAAACTTTTATAATTATCAAACAAAAACTTTCTTTGAAAAAAACATGGACGACTCTCAGCCACACAAAGCTGACAGCCTTCTTAACAAACCAACATCTTCCACCACCACCACCCCCACCATTGTATACATTATTACGGTTGCCAACACTAAAAATATAAGCAGTGGCATTAATTTAAATTTGTCACATGCAGACATTCATTTCCGGCCATTACCAATAACTGCAGGTGTTAAAGCCGCCACCCCACCAGCACAATGCCAAAAAGAACAACCACCACCACTAATACCACCACCACCACCACAGCGACAACAGAAACAAAAAATAAATTATTATCTCGTGACATCAAAATCTATTCACCCAGAATCGACTCTTCCACGCCGAACACCACTGATACCACCACCACCACCACCACAACTGAAACTAAAAATAACAATAACAACAACAGCAACAACAACAACAATGAGAATAACAACAACAACATCAACACCAGCGCAAAACAAAATCTGCCGTTTGCCAAAGCAGCCATGAAAAGCGAAACAATCGAGGTAAGCCAGGATGAATTGAATGAAGCCAAGCGAATGGTAAAAAAAGATGGGTACAGGGCCAGTCCCCCCCCCCCCCCCTCCATCTAATAAAATGGAGCATCGGCGCCTATGCACCGTGTCATATCGGACGATAAACACAAAATCACGCCGAGTGGAACGGGCATCCGAGTCCCAGATACAAAAAGCTTTGGAACATGTGTGGGCGAAAAAAAACCACATCAGACGTGGGCAGAAATATGGAACCGTGGATGTGTTCTTTGGAACCCCACAGGAAGCCAGAGAGCACTCCGTGGCCCCATTAAGAAGTGACGACTTCACACTCGTCCCAAGCTATTGTGGTCAGAGACTCGTGAAGATCAGGGTGACCCACGTTCCGCCGGCCATCGAAATTCCCTGGCTCATGGCTGCCGTCCTCGCCGACATCGGGGCCAATTCGAAAATAATTGAGTAAACAAAAGAGAAGCAGGACTGGTCTGGATCTGGGATGGAGCTCCTGATCCAAGCGGACCAAAAGAACATTGAGGAAATTCCAGAGGTTATAGACCTCAATGACGGTAGCCACCTCACCGTAATCGTTGAAGGTAGAAGGCCTAGGTGTGGCGTTTGTGGCGAAGGAACCCACCTAAAGGCTTTCTGCCCTCAGGCTAAAAAGTTGAAGCCACCTCTCCTACCAACCCCAGTGACTCAACCATAAAAACCAGCAGCAGAAATGGCAGCAACAACTGTAGCAGCAACAACAGAAGCAACTGTAGCAACAACAATCCCAGCAACTGTAGCAGCAACAGTAGCAAAACCAACACCACCACCACCCACCGCGCCAGAATTAGCACCAGCGCCTCCACCATCCACCACCCCACAACCATAACCAACGCCTATGGAGGATTTTTCCACTCCCCGACCTATTGCAATTGGAGACAGATTGTGACGACGAGGAGGAGTGGGAAACTGTATCTGGAAAAAAGAAAAAAAAAAGAACCCAAAAAAGAAAAAATCTTCTTCCTTCGCCCTCCAAAAACAAAATGCAGGGGGAAACATAAAAAAAAACAAAAAAGTTAAGACAGCTATGCCACCACCGACACCAACATCACCAGCCACATCACCACAAACACCAACACCATCACCATTATTAACCCCAACACCACCATCGCCAACACCACAAAAATTACCAAAAAGCGAAACAGAAACAAACCCACAACAAACGCAAACAAAATAAAACAACCAAAACGATACACACTACACAGATTCGATTTGAACAACCAATTATTACACTACATCCAACACAACACCAGCATCACAGAAAAAGACTACACAACACTCCAAAAATTCCCACCACCTCCACACATACAAATCACTCTCATCACACAGAAAACGTACACGGCACTAAAACTAAAATTCACCAAGGACATCGGAGACTTCCGACAAACACTCTCCAGGAGGATTTATAAGGACATCCTTCTGGAGGAGGCCACAAGCAGTGAGAAGGATGGAAAAACCATCCTTCCTCTACGGGAAGTGAGGTAATGTGGTCTTTCCCATCTTCTTCCACTCCTTTTCAACATGACCTCACTCAGAATAGGCAGCATAAATGCGCATGGCCTGGGGTCGTCATGGAAGCAGGGCCACCTGCTCAACGACCTCAGGCCACTAAACATAGATGTGGTTGCCATCAGCGAGACCAGAATCTCCGAAGCACGAGCCTTCGCACCGATCTTCGGCGGCTATGATATGTACGCATCTCCCAGCCGTCCTGGATCGGGGGAAGGAGTTGTTGTGCTTTTTCAGAGAGGTTTGGATCTCGCCATACGGGCCATCTTCCTGGATCCAGAAGGTAAGTTGGTGGTGCTGGACGTGACCAGCGGAGACGGGCAAGCTTTCAGGCTAGTGGCCGTCTATGCCCCAACAGAGGCAGGGCGGCCTGATTTCTTCCGGCGTCTGGAGACCTATCTTGGAACGTCCCACTCTTTAGTATTAGTGGGCGACTGGAAAGGGATCTCAGACGCTGGGACTGTGTGGGATTAGTGGATAGAGGAGGAGGGTGTAAAAGCCTCGCAAACCTGCTCAGACGGTTTCAACTGTCTGACAGGTACCGTCTGGATTTCCCGAATGTGCCAATGTGGACATGGACAAACCGCATCAGGTCATCCAGATATAGGGTATTTTTGTAGGGAAATAGATAGGTCTAACATAGGCTGCCCACATTTCAAAATAGTCGACTACACGGACCACAAATTCGTGATCTGTGATTTGTGAGGTTGACTTATATAGGCTTCATAGACAGGGACCCGGCTACTGGAAGCTAAACGCGTCATTAACAGCGCGCAAAGCCTACAGAGACCGGATTAGCGAACTAGTTAAGAAGGCGTTGACGGGGGCCATCGTCAACAACAGATGGTGGTTTGCTCTGAAAAGAGCGATTAGAATAGAGTCCATTAGGTTTAGTAAGGCTTTAGCAATAGAGAAAAATAGAGCAGATGGAGAACTAGTTAGAAAATGAGTAAAGGCATCGCTACCGACGTACTTGCGGCGAAATTGGCCCTTGACCAATTCTTCAATGCAAAGCTCGAAGGCTGCGTTGTCAGAGCTAGGGTGCGTGCTCTCAGACAGAGGGGACGAAAGCCATTCAATGGGCCCGAGTGGCGGAGGCGCGTCGTGGCAACAAAGCCACAATCCGGTCTTTGGTGGACCACGACAGGCGGATAACATAGATAATTTTAGGCCCATAACTCTGCTAAACACAGAGTTCAAGATTTTGGCCAAGGTGCTAGCAAAGAGGTTGGCGCTTGTCGTAGGTGGTCTGGTGGGAGAGGCGCAGACATGCGCCATTCTAGACAGGTCCATCCACGACAACCTCCACCTCATGCGATACATCGTGGAGAGGGTAGCTAGGGAACATAGCACGGGTGGGTCCTTGATCAATTTAGATCAGTCGAAAGCTTTCGATAGGGTCAACCATCGTTATCTGGCGGCAGTCCTGAGGGCGGCTGGCTTTGGGCCCGTCTTCAGAGGCTGGATCGCTGCCATGCACAGCGATATCTGCTCTGTGGTGAGACTGAACGGTCACCTTTCGGAACCGTTCAACATCATGCGCTCGGTCCGCCAAGGATGTCCCCTCTCGTCCTTCTTGTACGTATTAACTCTCGAGCCATTACTGCACAAACTGGAGACGTTGAGGGGGCTCCCGCGCGAAGTAGGATACGGAAGATCCGTGTCAGCATATACGGAAGATGACACCGTAGTGGTGTCGAACGCCAAACACATCGAGGCGATCGGCACCACACTAAGAGAATACGAAGCTGTGACAGGAGCAATGATCAACCAGTAAAAGTCGGTGGGCCTGCAGCTCGGCACCTGGAGAGGCAGGTCCATGCCGTCCAACAGCGTCGTCGGGCGCTGGACGGACGGACCGGTTAAATTGATAGGGGTCTGGTTCGGTTCGGAACTCCAGACGGACAAAAACTGGGATGAGGTGACGAGCAGGGTGGCTTCTCTCAACCAGAAATGGGCAGAGAGGAAGCTATCCCTGACAGGTCGCGCGGAGGTGACGAATGCGTACATCGCGTCCGTCATCTACTACCGCCTGACCGTCGTGCCTTGTCCTAAGCCTCGCCTGACTGCGCTGGAGCGTTTGCTCTTTCGCTTTTTGTGGAAGGGACGCGCTCCGATGGTCAGGTGGTCCATCTGCTGTAAACACCCGCTACGTGGAGGGCTGGGCATGCCGTGGCTGATGATGCGCAGACACGCGCTCAGGCTACGACATCTCCACCTCTTCCTCGACGGTGATCAGGTGTGGTCGCCGTTTTCTAGAAGCGTCTTTCCCCAGCTCGTCTCCTTGACGGAGCTGCAGTCCTGGGTTAAGCGAAGACCGAGAGGGAGCGCTTGGAGACTGGAATGTCTTCAGGCGCTCACAGTCCTCGACGATTCGGGCAATGTGATCGGTGGAAACTCCACCTTGGCGTTCTATAGAGGATTAGTGGAGGGGAAGAGTGACGACGTACTTGGGGAAACTCTAGGCGTCGACGAAAATCAACTACCCAATGTCTTCGGAAGAACTTTCGGGCCGGGGCCTATGGACAACTTCCAGAAATCCCTGGCCTGGCAGTGCTACCGAGGAGCTTTGCCAGTTCTGGATAAACTCTACAGGCATGGAGGTGCCGTCAGCCAGGCATGTACGAGATGCGTGCAGGGCGATGAAACCGTCTTGCACGCACTCGTCCAGTGTCCGAGCATTGCTGACTTGTGGGTTTATGTCGAACACCTGCTGTCGCGTGTAGGAAGGATCCGGCTATCAGCTGAGTCCATCGTGAGGATTGCCCCGCCCTCTTCCTTTAGCTGGGAAGGGCAGGCAGTTTTTATCTGTCTGGTGGCCATGGCGAAAGAGATAGTATGGTGGACACGTTTGAAAGGGCTGAAGACGAGCACTTACCTCTTCGGTGATGCCCTGATTAACTTTTTCAAATTTCATTTGAAAAGGAAAATCAGGGTAAAAAGGGAAGTGCTCTCTTCCCAGCATTTTGTTGAAAGATTGGTGAGCGAGGCAAGAATAGCCCGAGTGAATGAGCTTACTCTGAGTATGTGCCTGTAAATTGAAGGTGGAAAACTGGGAGAGGGAATTGCCCTGTTGGTCAGGGTCACCGTGGCTTTTTTAATGGGTTTTCTCCATGATTTTCATCGGAAGTCTCCCCCCTATTGGGGAATATTCTTTTTTTTTGTTACATCCTCTGTATTTGTTTTCTTACAGGCAGAAATGCCCATTTCTACCGTCCTGTACTGTCCTTAATGTCTTACTTTGTGTAAACCTTTGTGGTTAATAAAGAAAGCATTATTATTATTATTATTATTATTGAGTCTGAACAGACGTCTTTTTGCTCGCTCTCGTATGTTTATTTATTTACCTGTCAAAACTTATTTAATGAATTTCTTGTTGTTGTGTAAGGCATACAAGCCCTTGGACTTTGCCCTGTGAAGGGGAAAGAATAATATTTGGGCCTTTTGGCCCAAATATTTGAACTCTTTTACATTTTAAAAAAATTATCGAAAGAAAAAAAACAAAAGAAAACATGTCTGAGCCATGCGTTATGTCTGCTGTCGTGCAACAACGACGTAGAAGTTGAGAGGAGCGTTACGGCGAAATTAACAGAAATTGATACACCAAACACCACAGTACGGCACCATTTCGGTGTTGTTCAAGTCAGAAGCCCTCGCTGTGAAACACGCTATGACTCCTTGCAAAACCAGCAAGGTCATAATGTACCCCTCCCACATGGGAAAAAGAACGGCCCGTCTCCGCATTTCCAGAATCCCACCAGGACTTGACATGTGGTGGCTTCTGGGATGTGCGATTGTGGAGGGAACGGATACCGTCCCGATAGAAGTGACAAGAAATGCCAGAGAGGACTGGTCCGGGGTTGACCTGGAGATATTTCTCCAGATCAGGCCCGAGAATGTGAAGAGAATCCCGGACCACATCAGCCTTCAGAATGGGACGGTCATTCATATTATGACCGAGGTCAAAAGGCCGCATTGTTTTGTTTGTGGGGAAAAATCCCATTTGCGAGCCTTCTGCCCTCAACTGCTGAAAGATGCAAGGGGTCGAAGGGCTCCTCTGCTGCCGACCCCAGGGAGAGGACCACAACCAACACCAGCACCGACAAAACCACCAACAACAACATCAATAGAAAGACCACCAGCAACATTGACCACCCGGGGGGGAAACCAGGAAAGTTGTCAAATTCCCCCTCCCCCAAAAAATACACACACCAATAAAAAACATAAACACACACACAGCACACTTACAGACACAGACCCCTCATCAAACAACCTAAACAGTAGTGAAGATGAGGGAAAACCAAAATCCCCCAAAATACAAAAAAGAAACACAAAAAGAAAAAAAAATCAAGAAATAACAACATCACCCACTATAAAAAAATGCAGACACCACCCACGCGAACATATCCCCAATAACACCAACATCAACACCACCATCACCATCACCAGAATCCCCCAAACGCAAACAACCTAAACAGACGCAAGAACAAATATACACACAAACATCTGAAATCACAGACACCGCACTCACTACAAACACAGACACAACCGAAACAACACCATCAAAACCATCACCAGCACAGCCACGCAAACAAATACAATCCCACCAACAAAATATACAAAACTTTGTGCTCGTCAGGAGGGCCAACAGGGAACTGATGGCCCTCGTAGCACGAAGTGAAGATGTACAAAAAGAGGGGGAAATTTTTATATCGAGCACATTTCGCGTGCCGGAAGATTTGTTTCTGGTGCGAATGTCGCTCGATTTATACAAAGAGATACGAGACGTGGGAACCCCGAACGTAAAACACACTTCAAGACTTTTAAAGGGGTTCCCAAAAGAAACCCCACCAACTATGGCGGTCGAACCACCCGACCTTCACATGGCCGTATTAAGAGTAGGAAGTTTAAATGTTCGAGGCCTGGGATCGTCCTGGAAGCAGGGTCACCTGCTCAACGACCTCAGGTCTCTAGAAATGGATGTAATTGCCGTCAGCGAGACCAGGATTTCCGACACGCGCGCACTAGCTCCCATTTTCGACGACTATCAGATCTTTGCATCTGTTAGTCGGCCGGGAATGGGAGGCGGGGTGGCAGTGTTGTTTAGGAAAGGCCTGGATCTCGAGGTAAGGTAGATCTTCCGGGACCCGGACGGGAAGTTGGTGGTCTTGGACGAGAACAATAACGAAGGTGGTGCCTTTAGATTGGTGGCCGTCTACGCCCCTACTGGGGCAGAACGGCCGGACTTCTTTAGGCGCCTGGAAGCCTTTCTGGGTACGTCTCGCCCTTTACTGTTAGCGGGGGACTGGAACGGCATCTTAGACGCATGCTGGGACTGTGTGGGAGTATCCGATAGGAGCGGGGGTGCAAAAGCCTCAAGAACCTGATCAGCTAGTTCCAACTGTCTCACAGGTACCGACTAGATTTCCTTAATGCGCCAGTGTGGACCTTGACTAACTGCATAGGGTCATCTAGATCGTATATAGACAGGATATTCATTAGGAAAATAGACAGAAATAGTGTAAGCTGTTCACATTTTAAAACGGTCGCCTATTCAGATCACAAGTTTGTGATCTGTATGATCGACCTAGATAAGACGCGTAGGTTAGGACCTGGTTACTGGAAGCTGAACATCTCATTTCCGGCACGTAAGGCTTACAGGGACCATGTCAACAATTTAGTTAAGAAAAGGTTGACAGGGGGAGTCGTCAACAATAGATGGTGGAGGGCTCTCAAAAGAGAGAGATAGGGTAATGTCGATAGAGTTTAGCAAAGAAGTAGCGTTAGAGAAAAATAGAAAGGAGAGGGAGTTGGTAAATAAGTTAGACGAGGCTATTGGTAGTGGCATTGCAACTAATGTGCTAGCGGCGAGAATGGCATTAGACGATTTCTTCAATGCGAAACAAGAAGGTTGCATTGTCAGAGCTAAGGCGCGTGCTCTGAGAAACGAGGGAATCAAAGCTGTTCGATGGGCCCGCGTGGCAAAGGCGCAGCGTGGTAATAAAACCACGATTCGGTCTTTGACAGGCCGAAATGGACAAGAGCTGAGCGATTCCAAGTGGATGTGTGAGGCCTTTCGCCAACATTTTGCTAGGTTGTTCGGGGGAAGTGGTGGGTCAGAGGTGGTGGCGGACTTCAGTCCCTACCTCGATGGCCTGCCGCAACTCTCGACGGCTGACGCTGGGCGCTGCGAAAGGCTGATTACTTCAGCCGAGATTCAGGATGCCCTTGTCGGCTGCCCATTCAGGATGCCCAAGTCACCCGGTTTGGATGGTCTGCCCTACGAGCTTTACGTAAATATGCCACACTTGTTCTCCAATTTCCTCGAAGCGCTCTACTGCAACTGGCAGCAGAAGTGACGCTAATAAGGAAAGACGAGAACAAGAGTGACACAGACAATTTCAGGCCCATAACTCTGCTCAACTCAGAGTTTAAGATTTTGGCCAGGGTGTTAACGAAGAGGTTGGCGCTTTGGTTGGGGAGGCGCAAACTTGCGCAATCCCAACCAAGTCCATACACGACAACCTTCACCTGATGCGATACATCATAGAGAGGGTAGGGTGTAAACCTGGCTTCGGTGGGGCTCTGATCAATTTAGATCAATCGAAAGCATTCGATAGGGTCGAACATCGGTACCTGGAGGCTGTCCTCAAGGCGGCTGGCTTCGGTCCCGTCTTCAGAAGCTGGATCGCTGCAATGTACAGCTCGGTGGTCAAAATTAATGGTCACCTCTCGGAACCGTTTCAGGTTTCCCGATCGGTCCGTCAAGGGTGCCCTCTCTCCTCCCTTCTGTACGTATTGACTCTCGAGCCTTTACTGCAGAAGCTGGGGCTGTTGAAGTGCATCCCGCTCGAACCGGGACGCGGAAAGGCTGTGTCCGCTTATGCGGACATCACCGTGTGGGTGTCGGACACCTCAGAAATCGAGGTGGTCGGCAACTTATTGGAGGAATATGAAAGGGTAACGGGAGCAAAACTTAACCCGGAAAAGTTGGTGGGCTTGCAACTCGGCACCTGGAGAGGAAAGTCCATGCCGTCCAACAGCGTCGTTAGGAGCTGGACGGACGGACCGGTAAAGTTGCTCGGGGTTTGGTTCGGGCCAGACCTCCAGGTGGATAAGAACTGGGACGAGGTGACAGGCAGGGTAGCCAGTCTCACCCAGAAATGGGCTGGGATGAAGCTATCACTGAAAGGTCGGGCGGAGGTGGGGAACGCGTACATCGCGTCCGTCATCTACTACCGTCTGACTGTCGTCCCTTGCCCTCGTTCGCGCTACGCCATCTTGGAGCGGCTCCTCTTCAAATTCTTGTGGAAGGGTCAGGTTCCGGTGGTGAGGCGGTCCATCTGCTGCCAGTACCCTCTACGTGGAGGGCTGGGCATGCCGTGGCTAATGATGCGTAGACACGCGTTGAGGCTGCGGCATCTCCAGATATTCTGCCTAAACGGTGAACAGGTGTGGTCGCCGTTTGTCATACGGGCCTTTCCGCAGCTCGTCTCTTTGACTGAGCTGCAGTCCTGGGTCAAGAAGAGACCGAGACTGGGTGACTGGCATCTGGAATGTTGCCAGGCACTCACTGCCCTCTACCAGGCGGGCAATGCGGTCAGTGGAACTTCCACTCTCGAGTTATATAGAGGGTTAGTGGTGGGAGAGTGCTACAACGCACTCGGAGAGGCTCTGGGAGTCGACGAAGTCGAACTAACCAGTCTGTTCGGGAGGACTTTCCAAAAATCCCTCGCTTGGCAGTGCTACCGGGAGGCACTGCCGGTTCGAGATAAACTCTACAGGCACGGAAGTGCTGTCAGACGGACCTGCCCGAGATGCACGCAGAGCGACGAAACCGTTCTGCACGCACTCGTCCAGTGTCCGTGCATTACTGACTTGTGGAGTTATGTCGAACAGCTGTTGTCGCGTGTAGAACGGATCCGGCTATCGGCCGAGTCCATAGTGATGATCGACCTGCCGCCTTCTTTTGGCCAGGAAGGGCAGGCAATTTTCCTCTGTCTGGTGGCAGTAGCGAAAGAGGTTGTATGGTGGACGAGGTTGAAAGGACTGATGACAGAGACTTTTCTCTTCGGCCAATCCCTCATCAACTATTTCAAGTTTCACTTGGAAAGGAAGGTGAGGGGGGAGAGAGAAGTGCTTCCCCCCAGTACATTTGCTGAAAGGTGGGTGAATGTGGCGAGAATGGCCCGTGTGAGTGGGCCTACTCTGGTCATGCGCCTGTAAGTGGGTAAATTTGAGGAGGAGAGGGGTGCCCTTCCAGGGTGCTCTTGAAGCGTCGGGTCGTTCAGGATTGGTGGGGTACCTGAGCGAACCCTGGGTGGTCATCCCCCCTATTGGGGAATTTTTCTTGTATATTTCTTGTTACTTTGTTATTGTTATTCATATTGTTTACTCGATTTTTCTATAAAACCCCACTGTCCCAGTCTTTTGTATTTTCACCTATATGTCGGCCTTTGTGGCCAATAAATGAAATCATTATTGGTAGTAGTAGTGGGCGGTAGCAAGGGCGGTGGATTGGCAGTATCGGTAGAGGGTCGGACGCTATGCTTTGACGTTTAGAGTTACGGCCCTTGCCATTCTGAGTTCAAATCCCGCCGAGGTTAACTTTGCCTTTCATCCTTACGGGGTCGATAAAATAAAGTACCAGTAATGCTCTGGGTTATTTCTGGCCTTGTGCCAAACGTAGAAACAATTATTGGTAGTAGTAGTAGTAGTAGTATTAAATGGGCAGAGTAGTATTAACAGAGTCGTTGATGCAGAGCGTGCCGGATGTAGAAATATGTGTTCCGGCTTTTTACATTCTTAGGTCAAATCTCACAAAGGTCACACTTTGCCTTTCATCATTCCGAGATCGATACAATAAAATACCAGTCAATTACTGGGGTCGATTTAAACAACTTTCCCTCCCCACGAATTACTGGCCTTATGCCTACAATAGAAATACTTATTAAAGTTGATGTTATTGTTGTTTTTATTGTTTGTGTTAATGTGCACATTAGTAATGTGACCATCTCTTCCCATCACTCGAATAAAGGAAAAATGTCGAATTTTAAGGGAGAAGTTGAGAAATATTGCTTGTCAAAAGTATTCAAACAAATCGTATTTTGTCCCCATAAAGTAAGCGAGGTGGACACACAAACTGTATTTCGTCCCTCATGATATAAGCTTGTTGGACACACAAACTGTATTATCTCACAAACTACATGGTAAACAGTGTGGTCTCATAAACTACATGGTAAACAGTGTGGTCTCACAAACTACATGGTAAACAGTGTGGTCTCATGAACTACATGGTAAACAGTGTGGTCTCACAAACTACATGGTAAACAGTGTGGTCTCACAAACTACATGGGGAACAGTGTGGTCTCACAAACTACATGGTAAACAGTGTGGTCTCACAAACTACATGGTAAACAGTGTGGTCTCATAAACTACATGGTAAACAGTGTGGTCTCATAAACTACATGGTAAACAGTGTGGTCTCATGAACTACATGGTAAACAGTGTGGTCTCAGAAACTACATGGTAAACAGTGTGGTCTCATAAACTACATGGTAAACAGTGTGGTCTCACAAACTACATGGTAAACAGTGTGGTCTCACAAACTACATGGTAAACAGTGTGGTCTCATAAACTACATGGTAAACAGTGTGGTCTCATAAACTACATGGTAAACAGTGTGGTCTCAGAAACTACATGGTAAACAGTGTGGTCTCATAAACTACAAGGTAAACAGTGTGGTCTCAGAAACTACATGGTAAACAGTGTGGTCTCATAAACTACATGGTGAACAGTGTGGCCCCACAAACTATAAGGTAAACAGTGTGGTCTCACAAGACTTAAGGTAAACAGTGTGGCCCCACAAACTACATGGTAAACAGTGTGGTCTCACAAGCCTTAAGGTAAACAGTGTGGCCCCACAAACTATAAGGTAAACAGTGTGGTTTCACAAGCCTTAAGGTAAACAGTGTGGCCCCACAAACTACATGGTAAACAGTGTGGTCTCACAAGCCCTAAGGTAAACAGTGTGATCCCACAAACTATAAGGTAAACAGTGTGGTCTCACAAGCCTTAAGGTAAACAGTGTGGCCCCACAAACTATAAGGTAAACAGTGTGGTCTCACAAGCCCTAAGGTAAACAGTGTGACCCCACAAACTATAAGGTAAACAGTGTGGTCTCACAAGCCTTAAGGTAAACAGTGTGGCCCCACAAACTACATGGTGAACAGTGTGGTCTCACAAGCCCTAAGGTAAACAGTGTGGCCCCACAAACTACATGGTAAACAGTGTGGCCTCACAAGACTTAAGGTAAACAGTGTGGCCCCACAAACTATAAGGTAAACAGTGTGGTCTCACAAGCCTTAAGGTAAACAGTGTGGCCCCACAAATTACATGGTGAACAGTGTGGTCTCACAAACCTTAAGGTAAACAGTGTGGCCCCACAAACTATAAGGTAAACAGTGTGGTCTCACAAGACTTAAGGTAAACAGTGTGGCCCCACAAACTACATGGTAAACAGTGTGGTCTCACAAGCCTTAAGGTAAACAGTGTGGCCCCACAAACTGTAAGGTAAACAGTGTGGTCTCACAAGCCTCATGGTAAACAGTGTGACCCCACAAACTACATGGTAAACAGTGTGGTCGCACAAGCCCTAAGGTAAATAGTGTGGCCCCACAAACTACATGGTGAACAGTGTGGTCTCACAAGCCCTAAGGTAAATAGTGTGGCCCCACAAACTACATGGTAAACAGTGTGGTCTCACAAGCCTTAAGGTAAACAGTGTGGCCCCACAAACTATAAGGTAAACAGTGTGGTCGCACAAGCCCTAAGGTAAACAGTGTGGCCCCACAAACTACATGGTAAACAGTGTGGTCTCACAAGCCTTAAGGTAAACAGTGTGGCCCCACAAACTATAAGGTAAACAGTGTGGTCTCACAAGCCTTAAGGTAAACAGTGTGGCCCCACAAATTACATGGTAAACAGTGTGGTCTCACAAGCCTTAAGGTAACCAGTGTGGCCCCACAAATTACATGGTGAACAGTGTGGTCTCACAAGCCTTATGGTAAACAGTGTGGCCCCACAAACTACATGGTAAACAGTGTGGTCTCACAAGCATTAAGGTTAACAGTGTGGCCCCACAAACTACATGGTAAACAGTTGTGGCCCCACAAACTACATGGCGAACAGTGTGGTCTCACAAGCCTTAAGGTAAACAGTGTGGCCCCACAAACTATAAGGTAAACAGTGTGGTCTCACAAGCCTTAAGGTAAACAGTGTGACCCCACAAATTATAAGGTAAACAGTGTGGCCCCACAAACTATATGGTGAACAGTGTGGTCTCACAAGCCTTAAGGTAAATAGTGTGGCCCCACAAACTATATGGTGAACAGTGTGGTCTCACAAGCCTTAAGGTAAATAGTGTGGCCCCACAAACTATATGGTGAACAGTGTAGTCTCACAATCCCTAAGGTAAACAGTGTGGCCCCACAAACTACATGGTGAACAGTGTGGTCTCACAAACCTTAAGGTAAGCAGTGTGGCCCCACAAACTATATGGTAAACAGTGTGGTCTCACAAGCCCTAAGGTAAACAGTGTGGCCCCACAAACTACATGGTGAACAGTGTGGTCTCACAAGCCTTAAGGTAAATAGTGTGGCCCCACAAACTATATGGTAAACAGTGTGGTCTCACAAGCATTAAGGTAAACAGTGTGGCCCCACAAACTACATGGTGAACAGTGTGGTCTCACAAGCCTTAAGGTAAATAGCGTGGCCCCACAAACTACATGGTGAACAGTTTGGTCTCACAAGCATTAAGGTAAATAGTGTTGCCCCACAAACTATAAGTTAAACAGTGTGGTCCCACAAAGTATTAGGTCAATGGTGTGTTCTCAAAAACGTTTCAAAACTTCCGTTAAAATAAAATCAAAAAAAATATTTTTTATTTGAGTTGTGTTTGAAAAACACAACTCAATAATAACAGTGGCAATAATATACAACTTTCCAGAGGTTAATGACTGAAGCAAATAATTGTATTGTATCCTAGGCTCTCAAATGCTGATAGAATCGTTGGAGCACCGTTGTGATATGCTGTGCACTAGTCATCTTCACCAGCCGTGGTTGCGTTCCCGATCTCGTGTCTCTGCTAATGATTTGCCTGTCCACTCTTTGATGTTGTCTTCCCATATATTTTTCTGGCCACCTCTGTTTCTCACTTCCTTTCCTCAGTTACTTGAAGGAATATCTTTGCAAGGCCATTTGATTTTGTTGCTTGACTATACTATCTGAATTTTCTTTTGTTCACTAGCGTAAGAAGGTCTTTATTGGGGCCAACGTGATGTTGGATTGTTTTACAAACCTGCAGGTTTGTTATATGGTCTATGTATGAGATGCCTCAGACGTTGCGGTAGCATCTTATTTTTTAGTCTCTGTATCTTTATCTATATCTCTGAAGTGAGGGGCCATATCTCCCATGCGTACAAGCAAATGGAGAGTACCAGCGCTTGCAGGGGTCTAATCTTGTTATTCATTGTTATGTTCCTTCTTTTCCCTGTTGGTTTGATTTTGGTTAGTCCAGTCATTATCTGCGCATTTCTTGAAAGGATTTCTGGTTTTCGTCCTGTATCATTAAAGATCACCCTCAGATATTTAAACTGCTGCACTGTCTCTAGTTTTTGTCCTTGTACAGAGATGTCTGTAGGGATGACACCGTACGTGTTTGTCATGAGTTTGATATTTTCGGCATTCCAAACACGGTGAAGGCTTTATCAAGGTAATTAACTGAGTCGACTAATTCATCTTCTTTTCTTGCCAGGTCAACAATCTCGCTTGCAAATCTTAAGATTGTGATGTTACCTCCCTTCAATGTTAACAGTGTCCCCATGATCTACAAGGCATCAAACATGATCCTCTAAAAGAAGATATTTCATAGTGTAGGAGGACGGAGGCAGACTTGGCGGGCGGGTACAATGTTATGGTACCATTTTCCAATGGTGTTTAGTACAAGTATTGCACTAGTTGCTTTGACATAAAGCTGTTGTGCCAAATGTTAAATTTCATCAGAATAGCCCATAGAGCATCATGTCAGACTCGACCAAAGGCCTTCTTGGAGTCAATGAAGACATGGTACAGAAGATATTTCTCACAGAAGGTGCGGAGGCTGAAGATATATCGGTAGTGCTTCTAAATTTACGGAAACCAGCTTGATCCTAAGCTATGATGGTATCTGCCTGGGGTCTTAGTCAATTAAGCAGTCCAGCAGATATGAACAATACTCTTTGAATTTGTTTCGATCTAGCATTATCACTCAAAGATCCGTTAAATTTCCTCCCGTGTCAGCACATAGCATATCCAGATACATTGTTGCAGGACGACCTCTACTTCTATGACCGTTTATTGATTGCCTCTCATGTCTCTATAGACTGATGTTTGGTTTTAACTGAATCTTTTATTGATCTTTTGCCTTTCAGCCACTAACTTCGGATATCGAAGTTTCTCGTTAACAACTTCCAATTCTTGTTTGAGTCTGATCAACTTCTATTGGTGAGTTTTGCTTGTACTGTCTACAAACATCATTTCTAATTTTTTCACTTTTTGTTAGTGTCGAGCGCATCTTTTGGTTTTGGTTTACATGTGATAAGCATTATCACATGAACGACAGCTTTTCGTAGATTAGCGATCTTTTTTTATTTTAGCAACACAATGGCCTTGGGGGTTTGTTTTCTTTCTATTAACATATCTAATATCACATACTCTCAGTTCTTGAATAATCGTCCCACCCCGCTTAGTAATTTTTCAGATTTTATCCAACCCCACCGCTCATTTAATTTTGTTAATCTATCTCCAGCGAAATTTTATTGTGACTCATATCGATACAGTAGCTGGATAATCTAATAATAATTATATTTTAAATCAAAAAAACATTATGACATAAAAGAACATTACAAGAAATCCCATATTTACAAACGTACACTATACAATTACCAATCTCCCCACCTCCGTTTATTCCTCTACCCCACACACTTCTAAGAATTTAAGCAAATGTCTAACTCCCCCTCCTCGCTTCTAAACCCCCCCCCCCCCACCATTATTTAGGGCCTGAGAGTAGATCATGCTTTACAAGTATGTATGTATGTTCTTCTGGTTTTATAATTTCATAATTTTTTTCTCAATAGAGAGTCGGTTTCTAACATAGACACAAGACTCTCTCATTGGAATTTACACATCAACTAGGTAGATATGTATGTATGCATGTGTAGATATGGATGTTATTGTATGTGTGGATGTGTATGTTTTGAGTTGTATGTGTGCATGTGTATATGCTTTGTATCTGTACATATGTATATGCAGTTATTAGATGCAACATTTTTGGAATGTTTTACATATTTTTACTGTTCCATTAATGGATTGAACTTGTAACTTACTAACTAGTTGTGTTCTTTCTGTTCCTGTGAAGCCTATCTTCTCAAGATTTGTATTGAGGCAGTTACTAACATACCCCAGTGCACCAATAATAACAGGCATAAATCTGAAGGTGTAATCAGGGTGGAGTATCTACAGATTTCTCATCAGTTCCGCATAAATTTTCTCCTTTTCGCTAATCTTTGATATTATATTGGCATCTGCTGGGCAGCTAATTTCCACTACTGTGCATGTTTTCTTCTACCTGTCCCATATCATGATATCTGGTCTGTTATGCCTGCATTTTATTGGGGTTTTTACTGGCACATTCCACCAGTACTCTTTCATATTATGTACATGGATGTCTTCCACATTGTTGTAATTTTTAATGTGTTTATTATCGGGGCTATCTTTTTTACGAACTGCATCGTACAGTGTTTTGGCCACTACATCATGCCTCATAGGTTAATAGTACCGCGATGACATTTTGGACAGCTGCTGATGACATGGGTGATATCCTCGATGTTAGTTCTGCAGAGTCTGCTCTTGTTATCACATCTAGGTGTTTTGCCTGCATCCCTATCTCTTTTGTGAATCAGGTATTTCGTGCTAATCTCCTGTTCCTTGATTGCAAAAGCGTATCCTTCAAAGTGGGAGCCAATATAGCGGTTGTTGGTCCAAGATAGACTACTTTCCTTATCTATATTACTCTCACTCTGGAGCTTCCTGGCAACATATCGATGCATGATTTTTTGCTGATAGGCATGCAGTTTTTCATCCATGGATTCACTGCGAAACTGCTGAGCGACATCCCTGGGTGTGAGTTTTTGATTATCACACAGGGAATATCTCTCAAGGAGTTCCTTCCCAACTCTCATGATCTTATCTGTTTCATGCAGATAGACTTGCTCGAGAAACGGGCTCCTACGCTTCGAGGTTCGTAGATGATGTCGGAGAGATGTGATGCGACATTCAAATGTTGTCTGGACTGATGTTAGGCCTCTGCCTCCCTGCTTACGTTTCAAATAAAGGCGGTCTATGTCACTGTTGATGTGGAAGTTTCCGGTGTTGTTCAGTATTTTACGAGTTCCAACATCAACTGCTCGGATTTCGTCTATCGTCCAATTGAGTATTCCAAACGTTGGTGTTAGGACAGGCACAGCAAACACATTGTGAGCCATTGTTTTGTTTTGCGCAGCGAGTGCCGATGACCAAATCTTTCTTAATCGGGTGTAGTATTCCCTGGTTACGCGTTCCTTATTACAGATACCATTATAGGATATGTTCTCATCTATCCCAGGTATCTGTAGCAGTCCTCATCAGATATTGGTGAAACAGTAAGGTCATTGATGACAATGTTACTAGATTGGGTTGTTATTTTTCCTCGCTTTACAGTCATACATGAACATTTATCTTGGCCAAATTCCATTCCTATATCCTTTGAGAACGTTGTAACCAGGTCAAGATTTTTCTTCATCCCATCCATGTTCTTGGCATAGAGTTTCAGATCATAGGATCATATGTTCGTGTGAACCAATGATTTATGCTTCACATTTCTGGAACAGAAAGGACAAGGGGTTTAATGACAGGATGAATAATATCACAGAGATGATAATAATGTCTGGGACTTTAGCAATTTGGAGGGCCTCTATCATCCAAGAGTGGGGAACAGAATCAAAAGCTTTCCTGCAGTCCAGCCAGACTGTAGCCATATTCTTCCTAAGTTGTCGCACCCCCGACATCGCAGTTTTGTTGATTAGGAGTTGTTCAGCACATCCCCAAACCCCTGTCTTTCCAGCTGCTTGTTCATCTGTGATGATGTTATTATTTTCACAGTGATCTTAGAGGAATAGGTTCAGGTAGGCTGTATACGTCTTATACATCAGGTTCTGGCATGCAATGGGTCGGTAGTTTTTTTTGCCAAGTGGGTGTCTTTGCTCTTGGGGACCAGTAATGTTTGTGCTAATGTCAACTATTCTGGTATAAGTGTATCTCCCTTAAGAACTTGTTGGTAGAGGTCAGTAAGATACCTCCGATAGAATATCAGTTTTTTTTTGTACCAGTAGCCGACAATCACGTCTCTTCCTGGTGTTTTCTTATCTTGGAGTTTTCCTATCACAGTTTCAAGAGTACCCTCACTTATTTCGTATGTTTTTGTTGTAGTGTAGGAGCAAGAGTTCTTTCGTTCGGATTTCTCTTAGCCACACTGCATCTTGGTTGAAATTCTTCTTTCCACTCCATATTTTTCTCCAAAAGGAATCTATGTCTTTCTGGGATGGGGCCTCAGTGACACTTATTATTTTGCCCTTCATATCTCTATAGACTGATGTTTGGTTTCGTCTGAATCTTTTATTAAGCACTTTTCTTTCATCTACCTTCTTCGGGTATCGGCGTTTTTCGTTAACAGCTCTCAATTCTTGTTTGGGGGTGATCAGCTTATATTGAAGAGTTCTGGTTCTACTGTTACCAAACATCGTCTCTATTGTATTTTTCACTCTTTGTTGGTGAGGAGTGAGGTTTTTTTGTGTTTGTTTGCATGTAAGGAGCATTGTCACATATCCTATGGTTTTTTGGTAGGTCAACGATCTTTTTTTTATGTTAGTTATATATGATGGTATTTTTGTTAATATCTCTGCTATCACCAAGATAATGCTTCACTGTCGTTGATAGTGCATATAAACAGGCGTTGATTTGCCAAAATGTTGGGGGTTTTATCGGTCGTAAATATTCATCCCCTATTTCGTTAATAACACGTAGTATTTCATTATTTGTTTTTTTATTAAACATTATCGTTTTAATACGTTCAGCAAGAGAGATATTTATACATGAATTAATTTCTCTCTGGAAGATTTCGTTGAGGGAAATTTTTAATTGTTTATACTTTTGATTATTATCATTAAGATAGTATTTTCCGCAATAGTGGAGGTAGACTCGGATGGTACACGTGGTGTCAAATTTCTTCGATTATTATTATTATTTCTTCGATTATTATTATTATCGATAGTGTTTTCCCCAGCATTCGAGGTAGACTTAGATGGTACACGTGGTATCAAGTTTCTTACAGGCATAGTTGTTTCAAAGCACTGTTCGACCTGGCTGCTAGGAAGTCTAGTAGCATGGCGACATGTAGCACGTGTTGTTGATCCCATGTTTGTTGTGAGGGACTTACAATTAATAATATTTATCTTATTTTTACGTTCAACAAACGTCGCCTGTTGGTGTAATTGTTTCGCCGCGTAGGGATTTAGCTCTGGGTGCATTTCGTCCCAGTGTAGCTTCATTCTGTTCATATAGCCAATGGAGGGATTGTTTTTTGCCATTTTATAACAATTAAATAAATTATCATTAAGTTCGCAATAATTTCGGTTTCTTCTGTAGCTACAACTGAATAAATTTTGTTTACCTTTCTCGTTGTTTTTCTTCGGTACTTCCTTAATGTTGTTGTTGTTGATGTTGTGTTTAGCCATGCTAATTGTAGCAAATCCTTGTAAAATGAATTATGTATTTAGTCGGATATCTCTACGAATTCGAATAAAATGTGTCTTCAGTGGATATTATTAGAAGAATAACCAGTTATTCAACATGACTGGTAGTTGTGGCATTACTGTCGGAGATAGTATTCATCTTAAATTTAATGAGTAGTCTCCCACACCAAAATATGCGACTGATCGCGTTGACTGACTATGTATGTATGTGTGTATGCATGTAAGTATGCATGCATGTATGCATGTATGAGTGTATGTGTGTATGTGTGTATGTATGTACGTGTGTATTATGTGTGTGTGTGTGGTGTGTGTGTGTATAAATGTTTGTATCTATGTATATGTGGACATATATTTCAAAACACTGACATATATACACATTTACGTAGTTGATATCTTGTTTCTATGTTAGAATCCAGCTCTCTCACTATTGGTGAAAATTTATAAAATAATAGTCTCTGATTCAGGCACAAGGCCAGCAAATTTGGGGGGAGGGAAAAATCGATTAAATTGACCCCATTTCATTACTGGTGCTTTATTTTATGGACCCCGTAAGGATGAACGGTAAAGGTAACCTCGACGAGATTTGAACACAGAATGTAAAGGGACGTAACTCTATGCTGCAAAACGTGTTCTCCGACGCTCTACCGATACTGTCAAAAACCAGAACATATATACCTACCTACATACATACATACATACATACACAGAGAAGAGAGTAACTAAAAAAAAATAATTTATAAAAGATTCAGACGAAACCAAGCATCAGTCTATAGGAATATGAAGTGCAAAGTAATAAATGTCACTGAGGCCCCATCCTCAAAACACATAGATTTCTTCTGGAGTAAAATATGGAGTAAAAAGAAGAAATTTACCCAAGATGGAGTGTGGCTAAAAAAAGCCAAAAGAACTACTGTCCCTACACTACAACAAAAACATACGAAATAAATGAGGATACCCTTGAGACTGAGATAGGAAAGCTCCAACATAAAAAAAGAACATCAGAAAGAGACTTGATTGTAAGCTAGTGGTACCAAAAAACTGACATTCTATCGGATGTATCTAATCAACTTCTACCAGCAAGTTCTCAAAGGATATACCATTGTGGTTGACATTAACACAAACACTACTGGTCTCCCAAAACAAAGACACCCAATTGGCAAAAGAAAATACCGACCCATTGCATGCCAGAACCTGATGTATACAGCTTTCTCTAAGATCACTGTGAAAATAATAACATATGTATGTATACATGTATGTATGTATTTATGTGTGTATGTATTTATGTGTGTATGTATGTGTCAAGTTGCTCTTGAGCACTACTGGTAAAATGTAGCTCAGTACATGTCACACGGTCGACTCCTCGACGTCTAAACCGGCAAACGCACCAAGCTTACTTATGTGTGTGTGTTTGCACGTATACATATGTAGTGACTACATTCCGTGAGCTCATATACATACTCCGTGCGTTATTTGGCTCAGCCCAGCCAATGACCGCCAGCGGAGGAGAACGTATCTCTACGCGCCCTGAGGGAAAAATTCCCGCGTTGGCTCGGAAGATCTCTCTCTCTTGCAGCCCGACAGCGCTAAGGTAAACAACTGCTTTTCTTTCGCCGTGTAATCACTGGCCAATATGTAACACAACAATTTAACCACGGCCTGGCAACACTTCAGCCAGTAGACCGTGCCTTCTAAAAATCTTAATTCGTTTGTTTTATTTCTCTTGGCATGCCAGCTCTACTCAGCTCAACCTTTGTTAATAAATAACATAAAAACAAGCTAAAGTCGTTGTCGATATTCTTATATCTTTCTACCAAACTGGTTACTCATGGCGCTATAACTATTACATCACTACTTCGATAACTCTGCTAAACTGGTAATTATAATAGGACTACTACATCTATATAATACTGCTAAGACGGAGGAGTATATAAGTATGAAATGCTCCTTAAAATATATATATACACACCAACCATTCTTCCTGTTAAACATATATATGTGTGTGTGCGTGGGGGGGGGGGGGCGCGCAGGGACATAGAAATATTTGGTTTGATGCCCCAGGTTAGCCTACCAGGAGTGAAAGACCCTTGGTCCGTATTAGGACATCATTCTAGAAAGAAGACTCTAATGTAAAACCTGCGTCTCGATGGCAGCCAATGATGTCGAAGTGTTCTTCTCTTTGGATACATGTCACTGTTGTTCAGAGAGTGGGATTAGTATAGTGCAATGCTTTTCTTCACTTAAAAATATGTCAAGCACAGGCACCGCGAAATCTAAACATCTTTCACCTGTGTTGCATGAGCATGGTTGGCCGTAGTCGAAAAAGACAGAACACTTAAAAACTATTAACTCAAACAATGATGTATTAGTCAATGGCAATATGGGCTCTGGAACAAGAAGTGATAGGACCAGGTCTTCATCTGGCTACTGCGAGAAACCAAAACCAAAACCAAACCTTTTCCACGTCGGTTGCTGGAATGTTCGTACATTGTTAACTTATAAACCTACATTGTCTCGCCCTGGTCAGTTATTGTCGCGAGTGAGCTTCAACGTTATAATATAGAATTTGTATCCTTGTCTGAAACGAGGTTTGTTGAGAAACGTCGTTTTCAGGAACGGTCTGGTGAATATATTTTGTATTCGATTGGAAGGTCAGATGCAAGAGGGCGGGCTGGAATGGCATTTGCTGTTACAAATACAATTGCTTCCAAACTAGATGCGTATTCACATAGGTTCTCTGACCGGCTCATTTCTATGATGGTTCCACTATCCAAGGACAGGTTCGTTACAGTTATGAGTGTATATGCTCCGACCATGTGTGCTACGGAGGACGAAGAACTTGCATTTTATCCATTTTTAAAGGAACTTATCCGGAAGATCTCCCGATCTGATGAAAATCTCATACTTTGGGCTTTAATGCTAGAGCTGGAAAAAACCATAGACCTTCGGTGTGATTAGTAAACATGGGATTAGAAAATGTAATAGTAATAGCTTGTTCCTCGTGCAAATGTGCCAGGAGCTAAGTCTTTGTATAGCTAACACGTTCTTTCAGCACAAGGACAAGACAACTTAGATGCATCCAAGACTAAAACAGAGGCACATAATAGATTTCGTTCTTGTGCGTAGACGGGATGTTCGGGACATCTGTGATGTCCGTGTGTTGTCTCGTTCACACTAAAGTAAAATTTATAAGGAAGTCGAAAACACGAGTAAGCGTTGTTCCAAAGAAATTCAACATTACTCTGATTTAAAATTCTTCAATAAAGGTTGAGCTGATGAGAAGGTTATATGAGATTCAATGTGATGACACATGAGAATATTTCGAAACTTCGGTTTCTAATATGTCTCTTGGTTGTATTGATAGGAAACATCAACATCAAGATTGATTGAATGAAAATGCGGAAGAGATTGAAATACTACTTAATGAAAAGAAGACAGCGTTGACGAGGAGCTGAAAGGAGCGAAATATTGTTAGAGGAGGCGAAGGCTAACTTACAGCGAAATCTCCGTAGCGTTGCAAGTTGCATGGTGGAAAAGTAAAGCGGGGGAGATTCTGGCTGCAGCTGATGCTAACAATAGATGTGATTTAGCAACTTATTACGAGAAATCTATGGTCTTTATTCTTCTCCGAAATCTCAGAATGGCAACGGAGAGAGCAAAACGACATCCTTTTGAGATGGAAGGAGCACTTCCAAGGACTTTTGAATAGGCCCTCTCATGTCAATGGGGGGTTTGTTGATTCAAATCCTAATTGACCTACAAATGATGTACTAGTAGAAAAGTCTAGCTTAGAGGAATCGGAAGTGGCTGTAACATAACACAATAATGGAAGGTGACCAGGGATGGATGGTATTTGTACTGAGGTGCTGAATTGTGAAAGTTGAAACATTCATCGGCCTTTTACAAACCTGATACGTAAGGTTTTGGAGTTTATAAAGGAAAAGGCGTGGTAATTCTCGTAGGCTAGCCTTCCTATCAGTTGTGTGGAAAGTCTTGTCTAGGATCATACTAGACAGATTGCTTGATAACATCACTGACAATGTAGTGTGGCAACTAAAGGAGAAGTGCACTGAGCAAGGAATGAATTTCTATCACGCCTTTGTTGATTTGACAAAGGCTTTTGATAAGGTGAATAGGACTGTTTTAAAGAAGATTCCAACTAAGCTCGTATCAGTTCTGAAGAGTTTTCATGATGGTATGGAAGCTTGTGTCAATCTATGTGGACAAGTGACATATCCGATTTATGTTGAAAATGGGGAAAAACAGGGTGATATACCAGAATCTACTCTGTTTGCATTTTTCTTTATGGTATTTGAGAATTGCACACATGGGATTTATATCAAGTATCGTACGACAGGTAAGATGTTTAACGAAAGTATTTGCTACTTTATACGTGAATTTTTGTATGCAGATGATTGTGATCTTGTGCTCACTCTGATAATGATATGCAGCACCTGATAGATTCTTTTTCAGGGGCATGCAACGCGTTGGGTCTGACAACCAGCCTGGCTAAAACAGTTGACATGTATCAACCTATCCGGGAAAGAACTTCACAAACCCTACCATTTATAAGTGACAAAAAAATTGAATGTTGTGGATAAGTTTGTGTATTTAGGCAGAACAGTTAACATGATACAGACTCTTGATGGTGAAATCTCCCTGGTGTTGACAAGGAGTTTTCACTGATACAATATGTATATTGTCTTCATTGTTATATGTGTGTGAAACTCGGGTCATATACCACGACAATATAGAAAAAAATGCTTGAACATTTTCATCAACAGGAACCCAAAGTTGGAGTAACGTTCATGACTGCAGCATATGCTGAGAAGAATGTAAGTCCTTAGCAGGACTAAGGTGTAATGTTCGTGTCACCCATGTGTGAGAAAAGAATCAAATAATGGCAATTCTCGAAATCGAGATGCAGCCATCATATATGTATGTAGGGCCACTCTTGAGTGCTACTGATAACATGTAACCCAGTACAACCTGTCGCATGGTCGGGTCGTCGGCGACTAAACCGGCAACCCCACCATGTTTACTTGGTAAGGAGGGAGATTTTAGACACCCTGCAGGACAAAAAACAAAACCTGACAAAACGCGGAAGAACTCATAAGAGTCAACGGCCATCCAAAAGTGTGTAAATATGTATAAACATATGTACCGCGTGGTTAAACCACTGGCAGTGAAGAACCCCTAGCATTTGTCAGGGCATTCTTCTAGGAGATGGCAACTCAGGAAACTGGGATAACTCCGATATAAAACCTGCAGCTCAGTAGTTGCCGATGATGTTGATCTTTTCTTCTTTTCGGGTCATAGATACTGTCGCTCAGAGAGTGGGATGGCTCAGTGCACTGTTTTACCTCACTTTAAAAAAATTTTCACGCACAGGCATTGCACGATAGAATTAATTAATTGTTTCTACTTTAGACACAAGGCCTGCAATTACCCAGTACATTACTGGTACTTTATTTTATCGACCCCGTAAGGATGAAAGGCAAAGTTAACATCGGCGAGATTTGAACTCAGACTGTAAAGGGACGTAATAGAATTAATTAATAATTATTAATAATGGTATATGGTGCAATGGCCATACTCGATAACGAGGGGACAGCCATCATGTATGTATGATGCAAGACCTGAGGCCAGGGAGATCCATAGTTGTCGTCAGTGTGTGACGGAGCACAAGTCTCTAGCAGGCTTGAAAATCCATATCCGAGTGTCACACATCTGAATCTGACAAGCGATTACAATACTCTCAGCAGAATTTGCAGCCATCATGTATGTATGTATGTATGTATGTAGGTATGTATGTATGTATGTATGTATGTATGTATGTATGTATGTATGTATGTATATTCTTCTGGTTTTATAATTTCACAAAGTTTTACCAATAGAGAGAGAGTCGGTTTCTAACATAGACACAAGACTCTCTCATTGGAATTTACACAACATCAACCAGGTAGATTATGTATGCCTGCATGTGTAGATATGGATGTTATTGTATGTGTGGATGTGGATGTTTTGAGTTGTATGTGTGCATGTGTATATGCTTTGTATCTGTACATATGTATATGCAGTTATTAGATGCAAAATTTTTGGAATCTTTTATATATTTTTACTGTTCCATTAATGGATTGTACTTGTAATTTCCTAACTAGTTGTGTTCTTTCTGTTCCTGCGAAGCCTAGATTCTCAAGATTTGTATTGAGGCAGTTACTAACATACCCCAGTGCCTCAATAATCACAGGTATAAATCTGAAGGTGTAATCAGGGTGGAGTATCTGCAGATTTCTCATCAGTTCTGCATAAATATTCTCCTTTTCACTAATCTTTGATATTATATTGGCATCTGTTAGGCAGCTAACTTCCACTACTGTGCATGTTTTCTTTTACCTGTCCCATATCATGATATCTGGTCTGTTATGCCTGCATTTTATTGGGGTTTTTACTGGAACATTCCACCAGTACTCTTTCATATTATGTACATGGATGTCTTCCACATTGCTGTAGCTTTTAATGTGTTTATTATCGGGGCTATCTTTTTTACGAACTGCATTGTACAGTGTTTTGGCCACTACATCATGCCTCATAGGTAGATAGTACCGCGATGACATCTTTGGACAGCTGCTGATGACATGGGTGATATCCTCGATGTTAGTTCTGCAGAGTCTGCTCTTGTTATCACATCTAGGTGTTTTACCTGCATCCCTATCTCTTTTGTGAATCAGGTATTTCGTGCTAATCTCCTGTTCCTTGATTGCAAAAGCGTATCCTTCAAAGTGGGAGCCAATATAGCGGTTGTTGGTCCAAGATAGACTACTTTCCTTATCTATATTACTCTCACTCTGGAGCTTCCTGGCAACATATCGATGCATGATTTTTTGCTGATAGGCATGCAGTTTTTCATCCATGGATTCACTGCGAAACTGCTGAGCGACATCCCTGTGTGTGAGTTTTTGATTATCACACAGGGAATATCTCTCAAGGAGTTCCTTCCCAACTCTCATGATCTTATCTGTTTCATGCAGATAGACTTGCTCGAGAAACGGGCTCCTACGCTTCGAGGTTCGTAGATGTTGTCGGAGAGATGTGATGCGACATTCAAATGTTGTCTGGACTGATGTTAGGCCTCTGCCTCCCTACTTACGTTTCAAGTAAAGGCGGTCTATGTCACTGTTGATGTGGAAGTTTCCGGTGTTGTTCAGTATTTTACGAGTTCCAACATCAATTCCTCGGATTTCGTCTATCGTCCAATTGAGTATTCCAAACGTTGGTGTTAGGACAGGCACAGCAAACACATTGTGAGTCACTCTTTTGTTTTGCGCAGAGAGTTCCGATGACCACATCTTTCTTAATCGGGTGTAGTATTCCCTGGTTACGCGTTCCTTATTACAGATAGCATTATAGGATATGTTCTCATCTATCCCCAGGTATGTGTTGCAGTCCTTATCAGATATCGGTGAAACAGTTAGGCCATTGATGACAATGTTGCTAGAGTGGGTTGTTGTTTCCCCTCGCTTTACAGTCATATATGAGCATTTATCTTGGCCAAACTCCATTCCTATTTCCTTTGAGAACGTTGTAACCAGATCAAGATTTTTCTTCATCCCATCCATGTTCTTGGCATAGAGTTTCAGATCGTCCACAAAGAAATTATGGGTTAGGTTCGTATTTCTGTCCTCCTCTGAGCCAATGATGTATCCCTCACATTTCTTGAGCAGAAATGACAAGGGGTTTAATGACAAGATGAATAATATCACAGAGAGATTGTCCCCCTGAAATATACCCCTGCAATATTTTATTTTATCAGTGAAAATAGAGTCCTCCCTCTCTGTCTTTAACCTTAGGATAGTAGCCCAAGAAGAAGACAGCCTCTCTATGGCTCTGACAATAATGTCTGGGACTTTAGCAAGTTAGAGGGCCTCTATCATCCAAGAGTGGGGAACAGAATCGAAAGCTTTCCTGTAGTCCAGCCAGACTGTAGCCATATACCTCCTAAATTGTCGCACCTCCGACATCGCAGTTTTGTTGATTAGGAGTTGTTCAGCACATCCCCAAACCCCTTTCTTTCCAGCTGCTTGTTCATCTGTGATGATGTTATTATTTTCACAGTGATCTTGGAGGAATAGATTCAAGCAGGCTGTATACATCTTATACATCAGGTTGTGGCATGCAATGGGTCGGTAGTTTTTTGCCAAGTGGGTGTCTTGGTTCTTGGGGTCCAGTAACGTTTGTGCTAATGTCAACCATTCTGGTATAAGTGTATCTCTCTTGGTAGAGGTCAGTAAGATACCTCCGATAGAATATTAGTTTTTTGTACCAGTAGCCGACAATCATGTCTCTTTCTGGTGTTTTCTTGGAGTTTTCCTATCACAGTCTCAAGGGTACCCTCACTTATTTCGTATGTTTTTGTTGTAGTGTAGGAGCAAGAGTTCTTTCGTTCGGATTTCTCTTAGCCACACTGCATCTTGGTTGAAATTCTTCTTTTCACCCCATATTTTTCTCCAAAAGGAATCTATGTCTTTCTGGGATGGGGCCTCAGTGACATTTATTATTTTGCCCTTCATATCTCTATAGACTGATGTTTGGTTTCGTCTGAATCTTTTATTAAGCATTTTTCTTTCATCTACCTTCTTCAGGTATCGGCGTTTTTCGCTAACAGCTCTCAATTCTTGTTTGAGGGTGATCAGCTTATATTGGAGAGTTCTGGTTCTACTGTTACCAAACATCGTCTCTATTTTATTTTTCACTCTTTGTTGGTGAGGAGTGAGTTTTTTTTGTGTTTGTTTGCATGTAAGGAGCATTGTCACATATCCTATGTTTTTTCGTAGGTCAGTACTCTTTTTTTCTATTTTAGTTATATATGATGGTATTGTTTGTGGTGTTTTGTTCTTGTTAATATCTCTGCTATCACCAAGATAATGCTTCACTGTCGTTGCTAGGGCATATAAACTGGCGTTTATTTGCCAAAATGTTGGGGTTTTTATCCGTCGTAAATATTCATCCCATATTTCGTCAATAACACGTAGTATTTCATTATTTGGTTTTTTTATTCACCATTGTCGTTTTAACACGTTCAGCAAGAGAGATATTTATACATGAGTTAATTTCTCTCTGGAAGATTTCGTTGAGGGAAATTTTCAATTGTTTATACTTTTGATTATCATTATCGATAGTATTTTCCACAACAGTCGAGGTAGACGCAGATGGTACACGTGGTGTCACATTTATTCGATTATTATTATTATCGATAGTGTTTTCCCCAGCATTCGAAGTAGACTTAGATGGTACAGGTGGTGTCAAGTTTCTTACAGGCATAGTTGTTTCAAGGCGCTATTCGACCTGGCTGCTAGGAAGTCTATGTATGTATGTATGTTGGCGACTAAACTGGCAACCCCATCAAGGTTTCTTGGTGAGGAGGGTGACTTTGGACATCCTGCAGGACTAAAAACAAAACCTGCCAAAGGGCAAAGGAGCTCTTAAGAGTCAATGGCCATCCAAAATCACCGGGAGAGAGGATCTCTTAGCCTTTGTCAAGGCAGAATTCTAGGAGAAGGAAAACTCTGATATAACACCTGCAACCCTGATGGTATCCAATGATGTTGACTTGTTCTTCTTTTTGGTAAATATCATCTTGCTTAAGAGAGTGGGACTGGCTTTGTGCAGTGCCTTTGCTCACTATAAAAGCTTCACGGCACAGGCATTGCTTTATATCTGGAGATCTCTCTGCACTAGTCGTCACATGGTACCATGGGCCCAGCACTATGTGTCAATAATTGTCACAAGTGTAGTGTTTGTACCAGAGTTTTCAAGTCGCTGGCTGGACTAAAAAGTCACACTTGTTCAGCGCATCGGTAGGGGTTCTCCTACATGGATATAAAGTAGTGGCCGTACTCGAAAACGAGTTGGCAGCCACCATGTATGCATGTATTTATTTATGTATGCATGTATGTATGTTCTCTCTTTCTCTTAGTTTTGAGTTTATTTTTGACCAGTCACCTTCCCATTCGCAAGGTTGTAAAGAAAAGAAAATTGCCATCGTCTCTTGTGTAATAATGTTTTACAAATTCTAAAGATTCCAGATATTCCGGCCATTTATAGCTTATGAATTAAGGATCTACGTTCTTTCTCCACAAAGTTATATTTTGGTTATATTTTGGTTATATTTTGGTCTAGCTGGTTGGTATATAACATGTAGCTGCAATAATAACGAGTATGAAGATTAACTGGATTTGCAAAATCTTCATCAGTGATCCGTAAATATTCTCATTTTCTTGCATTTTCTTACTACACTGACACCAAATGGGCAGTTGACCTTTACAACAGAACATGTTTTTGATGTGTAGTCCCAAACAACAATATTAGGCCGATTGTGCTTTAATTTATTGGCAGTTTGTTTTTTGTTTTTGTTTTTTGTTTTGTTTTGTTTTGTTTTTGTGTGTGTGTGTGTGGGGGAGGGGTCCACGAGTATTCGTTTGAACCATCAGCCACAACATATTCCTACATATTTGATTTCATTTCCGTCTTCCAGATCGTTTTAGCTATCACATCATGCCTCATGGGGAAGAAGTGACGAGAAGACATTTTTTCACAGTTGGCAATAATGGGGCTAACATCTTCAATCTTGGTTTTGTCACCTACTGTTTGTAGTTGTGGGGTGTTTGACGATAAAAATGATGATGATTATGATAAAATATATTTGGGTACACAGACTATTCAAAATATTCGTGTTAGTTGGTATGCAAGCTCAATTCAGGGGAAATCATTTTGTTACAATATTTAAGAGTTATTTCCCTTACACTATTTACCTCTTTTTACGTCCCTTTACGATCTGAGTTCAAATCCCGCCGAGGTTGACTTTGCCTTTCATCCTTACGGGGTCGATAAAATAAAGTACCAGTAATGCACTGGGTAATTGCTGGCCTTGTGCCTAAAGGAGAAACAATTATTTACCTCTTTTTTGCGGTGGATTGGCAGTATCAGTAGAGGGTCGGACGCCATGCTTTCCAGCATAGTTACGTCCCTTTACGATCTGAGTTCAAATCCCGCCAAGGTTAACTTTGCCTTTCATCCTTACGAGGTCGATAAAATAAAGTACCAGTAATGTACTGGGTAATTGCTGGCCTTGTACCAAAAGTAGAAACAATTATTTACCTCTTTTTTTTTATTTCAATGAATATTGGATATTAGCTTCTGAAACTATGACGTATATTTAACCTTTCATTGCCATGTTTCTAATTAATAATCTTTAAAATAATGAAGGATTTAAAGGATTTAGTGAAACAATTAAATTTCTTATTATTAAGTTGGTGTTTTGAACATAACAAAGGTTTCTAGTTAAATATAACTTTCTCACTTTTTTGCATAAAAAAACATTTTATGGAACAAAAAAATATCGCATAACAAGATTAAATAGAAGTTCATACATATAATTAATTATTACTAGGAACTTTATAATATAATACAGAAAAATATATAATCAAAGTAAGAAAACAAACATCAGTTCAACACTAAGTGCGTTAAACGGTCACACACCACAAGGGTCATCCGCAATTTTGTGTGCAAGCCAACAGTCTCGCAGCAGTTCCGCGGGTGATGGCATGGCTAAGGCGCTGAAACAACCAAGCACTCTCACGGGCATCACCTGACACATCGGTAACGTGAGCCGCGCCCAGCTTCACCAAACGTCTCGAACGCCACAGGTTTGAAAAAATAGTTGATAATTCCTGATATTCTAGGATGTTATTCCGTTCGGCTACGGAAGCAGTGATCCTCACATTTACCACGGCATCCAGGCACAAAGGGTAAGACCATCTGGTCCCTTCCCATCAATTCTGGATAATCCAGCCGGCTCCAGAACTGAGGGAATGTTTACCCGAGCTAGGGCTTATTTAATGATCAGGTTTAACTCACTGTGGCGAGTAAAGCAACCAGCATTGAGGCGGCAAGTCAAATCATGGAGGCCTATTGAGTTCAAGGGGCCTACCACATCGACATCTCAGGTCCCTACTGACATCGACTCCCATTATGAGTGCAATGGAAATGCGGAGCCCGTCCAGACTGAGAAGACCACCAATGTTGGCCACAGGCAGGGCATCAACCCAATCCCCCAAGAATTTTGCGCTTATAGAAAATAGGCTACACCTTGAAAATTGATCAGATTGATCAAAGAGAGAGTTGAAGGTATCACGAGAACACAGATTGCCCCATACTCTCTACTTCCGTCTATCCTCATCAGTATCAGGAACCGACAGACCTAGCTCTCTCCACTGTAGTAGAGCTTCATCCATCTCCCTGTTGAAATTACTCTATGTTGGAAAGGAGAGGATGTTACCTATTAAAGTGGGGAAAGCGTGGATGGAGGAAACCGAGACCTCCAAACCGTTTGGGCAAGGCAGCCTGGTCACAGGACTCTTGAATTCACTGAAGATTAAGTCGTCAACTTGTTGGAGAGAGCACGAGGATCTATAGGAAGGAGTAACTCTGAGGAAATAAAATTTAGAACTCGACAAGTTATTCCTAAGTTTTAAAATCTTTGGTGAGGCTCAATAGGTTTTTTTTTTAAGTTGCTTGAGGTTAGCCAACTTAAATCGAAAGTTAGCCTTTGGCTTGTTCAGTTATGCTTCAAAAACTGGCTTAATAATGAGAAATTTAATAATATTAATAAACCCAGATCTGCCAACCTCTAAAAACCCCCATAACATGGAGAAATGGGGAGATTTTACATAATGAAAGCTATACTCATTTTCACAAGAGAAGACATCTCTCGCTCACCCCAAATTGGGTGGGAGATCTCCCCGTTGGACGGGGAGAGTTAACTGGTCTGCTAAACCCCTCCAAATTCTTAATTATTTTCAAGATTATTTGAAAATCAAAGGCAATACTTTTCATGAAAAATATGGTAATGAAGGCGTTAGAGTGATTATATTTATCTAAACACCTTCCGTCATAATTTTATGTAAGAACATTTGTTACATGATATCCCAAATACCAACATAACAATTTGTTATATTACTAAATCTCTCCAATTATGCTCGGATTATTTTCAAGGTTTTTTTTTTAAAATCATTGGCAGTGTCTTAAATATATATTCCTTTCTCAAGTAAATTAATATTGCAAGTATGTGAAACAGTTTCATACACGGGCCCAACTCAAATTAATCTATCGTTTATATTTCCTTTAATACCATCTTTTCTTGCAGGCATAGCCATGAGGTTAAGGAGTGCTCTTCGCAAGCATGTAGTTCTTGGTTCTGTCCCA
>OZ024741.1:203909954-203937454 GCA_964016885.1 Eledone cirrhosa
GAGACTGGAGTGGCACTTCATTGTTAAACTCAGAAGAGAGCAAAGTTGACCTCAGATGAATGTGAACCTACTGTACCACCCCACAACTACCTATGCCACAACCCCACAACTACCTGCACTACACCCCCACCACTGTTTATATTACCACCACGAACACTACCTGTATTACCATACCACCACAACCTATACTGCAACCACTACCTACATTATCACCCCCACCACTACCTATATTGCCACCCCCACCACTACCACTACTGCCTATGCTACCACGCTCACCTCTACCTGTACTACAACCCCACCACTACCTATACTACCACCTCTCCACTACTTATAATACTGCCACCCCCACCACTACCTATACTACTACCACTATCTCTACTACCACCCTACTGCTACCTATGATATATTTCTACCCCAACTACTCAATTCTCATTACCATTTAGATCAGGCATGACAAACTGACCGCATGTGGCCCTTTACAAGCACACCTGCGGTCCGCACGAAGGTTTTTACAGCGCGAGCATGTTTTATCTTCATAATATAAAATTTTTAAAATAGTTGTAATGTGAGCAATTAGTTGTCATGTGTGGCCCTCAGACAACATATATGTGACCCATGTGACCCTTGGGGGACCCTCAGTTTGTCATGCCTGATTTAGAGTATATCACTCAATACCATTTAGAGTACAGTGTGATACTTGAATCCATTCAAAGTACAGTGTCACCCTCAGCGTCACCTGTGGGCCGATGGAGGGGGCCACGTTTGTCGATTCTTGTGACAAGTGTTCCCGTCGTCTAACCAATGGAACAACCTGTCCACAATATTGCCTGAACATTCCACAGTCTTATGTACCCTTCAGGAGCAGCGGAAGCATTTCTGAATTGGGTGGTGGGGTGCACATTTGGTCAATTTAGTTGTTGTGATTTACTTTAGCTGTTATCACATATCAACCAAATTGGCGGTGGATTGGCAGTATCAGTAGAGCATCAAACACCATGCTTTGCAGCAAAGAGTTATGGCCATTTACGTTCTGGGTTCAAATCCCGCTGAGGTTAACCTAGTCTTTTATCCTTACGGGGTCGATAAAATAAAGTACCAGTAATGCACTGGGTAATTGCTGGCCTTGTGCCAAAAGAAGAAACAATTATCAAATATCAACCAAGATATAAAAAAAAACGTTGATATGCGATAAACATAACATGTATATAAATTATAGCACATATACAAATAGATGTGTGTTTTGGTAGTTTGGGGAGAAAAATATAATTATGGTGTTATGGCCCCTCTCCCCCTCCTAGTTCCCCTGTCCTTAACGTAATTCTCAGTGCGATTCAGCATGACACAATATGTGCAAGGTTTGCCTTTTGAATTTCAAGCGCAACTAATTGTTGTTGCTTTGGGAGGGGGGGTCAGTTGTGAGGACTGGAGGATAATGGGGAAAAAAGGGATTTTGTTCAAGGACACAACCCTTTACTGTGAATTGAATTGTGAACCAAACACTCTAACCATTAAACCATGTTATGTGGTATTTCCAACAGGTTGTTTATTGCACCAGACTCAACAGCATTGAATCGTAAACAGGGATATCTCAGACCTGCATTCTTTTTCAACTGAAAACCACCAACATGAACATCTCAGCCCTCAGTTCTTCAATCGAAGATCGACAATTGAAAGCTCACCTTAACATCACAGCTCTCTATTTTTCTTCAACTGAAAACCTGTAATTTGATTGAAACAGGGACATTGCTGTTCTCTACTCGTCGTCAGTTGGTAAACAAGGAACATCTCACCACTTCCTTATTCGTCAGCTGAAGATCTATAATCAATAGTCTTCGTAGATACTGCACCATTCTCTGTTATACGACACCATAGACAACTGCAAATACTTCAGTCATGAAAAACCAGGCAGTGGTAGTCTGTAATATTGCAGTTTATGCTTGGAGTTAGATTCAACATCAAAGACACATGCACCTCAACTGGTTTCAATCTGTAAACTTATGTCAGAATAGAAGAAAATAAGGTAAAATCAATCCATTATGATGGTGGCGAGTGTGTTGGCTGGTGGATGTGTTGCTACTTCTGTGTGAAGGCGTGTAGCTTAGTGGTTAGTGTGTTCGGTTCACAATTGTAAGGTCGTGAGTGCGATTCCCAACAACACACCGTGTCTTTAAGCAAGTCAGTTTATTTCACATTGCTCCAGTCCACTAAGCTTTCAAAAAAGAATGGGTAGTACCTGTAATTCAAAGGGTCAGCCTTGTCATACATTGTGATATGCTGAATCTTCCTGAGTTTTAAGTGAAGGCTACACGTGTGTGTGGAATACTCAGCCACATACATGTTAATTTCATGAGTAGTCTGTTCTTCCGTTGGTCGAATCAACTGGAACACACGTTGTCAGAACTAACACAGGTCCAACACTCACACATACACACAAGCACTGCTACTGCTGCTATATTGGTGTTAGTTTTACGTGTAAAAGGCGGCGAATTAGCAGAGTCGTTAGAACGTCGGTTAGAATGCTTTGCGGTATTCATTTTGGCCATCTGCTCTCTGAGTTTAAATCCCGCCGAGGTCAACTTTGTCTTTCATCCATTCGAGGTCGATAAAAAACGTACCAGTCAAGTACTAGGGTCGATTCTTCCTCTATATCTCTTTCTCACTTCTACTCTCTTACTATCTATCCTGTTCTGGAAGAAATCTGCTGTATTCAGACCTAGAAAGGGATGGGGTCCATTGGGTTGTTAAAATGCCCTATAAACGCCATATGTCAATATGGCGCCCCTACGACTCCCTCGGGAGTTACGGGACCATGCCATGCCATTACGTGTAAAAAGTGTTGATAACTGAACATGAGTACTTCAGAATGTGGTCAGCTCAATTGCTACAAGGGTGGCACAAGGAGTAAGCTAGCAATAAAGATATGTGCCACTTGTAAATCTTTATGGCTAACACTATAAATGTGAAACAATAATAAGTGGAGTCTCGTTTAAAGTCATTCAAGAGAAAGATTCTTTTATATTCTTATTTACTAAATTCATTCATTCCTTTATACAGCTACGCCTTTCTTTCGTTCCGTATTTCATTCTATCGGCTTGTTTTGTTTTTCTATGCCTCCCCTTCCTTCTCTTCTACTTCTGTCTTTCTCCTTTTTCTCTTCCCACTTAGTTTCCTTCGGTATTCTTGACATTTTTTCTTTTTCCTTTTCTCTCTGACGTTTTTTCTTCTTCCTCTTTTATCTATATCCTATTTCAATGTTGATAATTCAAACTTCTGTTTCCCCCCTCCCTTTCTGTCTCTCACACACACACTATCCCTGCAGTCACGCCCACACTTACATACTTCCAACGCAACTCAAGCCAACCTTCACTATCAGTCCAGTCAACTGTTATCTTAAAGCTAAGCCCCTGCCTGTCTCCGAGGTTCCGTTACTTTAATAATAGTAGTAGTTGCAGCATTCCACTCATATATCTCTCTCTCTCTCATCCTCCTCCTCTTCAACCTCCAGAGAAGCATTCAGTGTGTGCTTCCTAGTTGTCGCGTATTTACTGACTTGTATTTCTCCCTTCAAATAGCATGGCAGTATTAGGAAGTGAAAAGCAACAGCTGTCACCTCACCACACGGTGTAGCTTTAAAGAAAAAAAAAGAGGAAAAACAGAAGAAAAATTACTTATTTTCTCGAACACCTGCCAGAGCTGTCCCAAGCTGGCGGACGAGTTAACTTCACAACTAATATACCCAGCGACAGCAGAGTCTGTCATCTCTCCGCTTTACTTTGGACATCCAACTAAAGAATTATGGCAGCAGTACATGAGGGACCCGAATATGGTATCGGTGATTTTGTTTTACTATCAGAACTCACCCTCGATAGTTTTATGGACAATTTAAAAACTAGGTAAGTTTATATGGCTAGTGATATTATTGACAATCTTCAGCCTTTTTTCCTTTCTTTCCTTTTTTTTTTTTTTTTTGCATACCAGTATTTTCTTTCTTTTCCCTAAGTTAGGGAGTGATTCATAGAGAACATAATTAGTCTGTCAAAGCGCTAACAGAATGACCATTATATAATTTCTATTGTTGTCATTTGTGTATAATGCGGCGTTTTGCGACAGGTAAAATACATAAGGTTAATTGTCAATGGAAATATTAGTTTTTAATGCTGTTCTTGTTTATCGCGATGTCTGAATTAACACAATATCATTTAACTCTTCATTGCTTAGTATCTACTCGAAATAATTGTCGTTATCATTATTATAAAATAAAGAAAGCATTATTGTAAGATATCGAATTGTTCATTCAATATATAAAACCGTGTACAAAAAGACATGCAGTTTGGTGAAATAGTCTGTAGCAAATGTTTACCCCGGTTATCTGTTTAGCAAGGTTGAAGTAAAAATATTTAAGCTTCGATGCCAACCAAAGTCTGCGATTGTCTTTCAGCCAGCTGATCGATGTCTACAGACGTGATCTCGGCAGTTTAATACACGAAACCCACGGGGAAAATAAATGCTGTTCTCTTAATATTGTCAGTTCATATTTTTGAATACATAGACTAGAGATAAACTTGAGGTGATATAATTAAATTATTAAAAACGTTATCAATTAATGTAAAACTCGATCAAGTTTGTAAATTGGAATGCTGCAGGTAATTGGTTGTGAAGCTACAATTGCTAGGCAACTGTTGAATTCACACTGATTTATTATTATTTTTGTCGTAAAATAAGATTTCCATTTGACTGCCAATAAACAAGCTTACAATATAACATATTCATGGAAACTGCTTTATCTTTATTTTTGAAAGTAGGGGAGATTTTTAAAATATTGTTGGTGTTTTTGTGGGAAAATTTAAATAAAACGTTTATTTCGGCGCCTAAATCACTTGACTTTCAACATGCCTCTATTGACACTATGCTACAATGACTTAAATAACGACAACAAATGTATACTTGGAAACAATATGAACTGACGGTGACAATAGTGGTGAGAGGTGCTGCTGTTGTTATGTCATTTTTTCTCAAGCAAGGTTTTTATTATACGTAACTAGAGCTTTACATGACTGAGGTAGATGTCACCAGCAAGCAAGGTCATATATATGTCCTGGGGCGGTGTCAAGTTCGAGGTAGACAAGACGTCTCCGGTGTTTAGCTTCCGATCATTAATTTCTGGAGATGAAGACAGCGAAAGCTGAGTGTATGCTTCTCTTAGATCCTCTGCGTATATTTTTATCCGTAGCAGACTATAAATACAGTGTAGAATGAGGATGTGAGGGGGATATGATGGTTACACGTGAGCATCTATCTTCATTCGTATATAGAAACGTGTGTTGTGCAGTAGCAATACAGCCTCTCTTACATCCAAGTCTGCATGTCGCTGTGCACCACACACAGATGCACGTGTATTTATTTACTTAACTCACTCTCCTTATATATAGTCCCTCCTGTATTACTGGTATTAACATATTTGCTGAGCAAGATATTTCTATAGTCTTTGCCACATTTCTAAAATTATAACAATCTAAAATCATTGTAATAGTTCTCTGTGCACTGCATTGCCTTTACACTGCTTTGTCTGCCCACTATACCACCTTCCTACTATACCACCTGCCTACTACACCTCCTCCACCACACCTTACCACCAAATAATCAATCACCTGTACACAGACTGAGAGAAGCACACGCGTTGTCTCATATTTTTGGAGTCAAGTTCCTAATTTAGTAGTGATCACATAAATACACTTTCACACTGTTATCAGAAAGAAAATTTTGTAATGTCGAAACTAATACAGGTTTGAACTGAACTCTCCACACTAATGTAGTTCCAACTGAACTCTCCACACTAATATAGGTCCAAATTTAATCCTCCAAGTCAATATAGGCTTGAACTTATCCTTCCAACTCAATACAAGCTCAAACTTAACCTTCCAAGTTAATACAGGCCTGAACATAAACTTCCAAGCCAATACAGGCCTGAACATAAACTTCCAAGCCAATACAGACCTGAACTTAACCCTCCAAGCTAATACAGGCTTGAGCTGAATTCTCCTAAAGAGATATAGGCCCAAACTTAACCCTTCAAACTAATATAGGCCTGGACAGAACTCTCTAAAAGTGAGAGGCAATCTTTTCATTGTTACATCAGTTTTCATTTTCTCGGAGTTTATGTTAAGGAAGTGTTACTACAACACAAATCTTTGAAGCATGTTCTGCAACTCAGTGTTTCATATTCCCTGTGTCTGAGAAACGTTTGTAATAGGTTTTTTTAAACATATTATGTGTTCCAAGTCTTTTAACCATCATTTAGTATTTGACACAAAATTAGATTTAGAATTGCACATTAAAATAATCACAGCTATTTCTCAAACATTAAACTAACTTTACATAGAAATATCAACTTTATCATTAATTATGAAGCAAATGCACCCTGTACACTCTGTAAAGTGGTTGGTGATAGGAAAGGCATGCAGCTGTAGAAATTAGTCAAACAAAGGTTTGAGAGGAGCTTTCAGTTGTGTCAAAGACTCATTTGTGCTGCTTTTGTAATAACCTGACAATCTCTGATAATCTCTGTAGAGTGTGGGAATGTATGTGAAATTCCGTCCTAGCTGGTCTGAGAGGTCGGTAGCTACAATTATGTGCTGTCTTGTCTGCAACGATCCAGCTAACCCTTGCTAACAGGGAAAATAGACATTAAATAGTGATGAGGATTGAAGATATTTTTGGTCATCTATAATAAAATATGAATTATCTGACAGTCACAAAATATATAGTTCAATTACCCACTTAATGACCATTCCAAACGTCTACTGCAATATCACTGCAATGATATTTGGGAGAGCTGGCAGCCACAGCTTCATCATAGCAATAGGTCTGTTATAAAATTTGTTAAAATAAGATTGATACAACTCACTTCTCTCAAAACATACATGTAATAATCACAGTTTATATAATGAATATTATTTACATATAAATACAATATATATAATTGTTTCTACTTTTGGCACAAGGCCAGCAATTATCTCTACATTACTGATGCTTTATTTTATCGACCCCGTAAGGAATGAATATTATTTACATATAAATAACATATATATCATAAATTTTATTTTTAACTTTGCCTTTCATCCTTACGGGGGTCGTTAAAATAAAACACCAGTAATGTACTGGGGTAATTGCTGGCCTTGTGCCAAAAGTAGAAACAATTATTTACATATAAACATAATTTGTATATTGAATATGATTTGCAAATAAAACAAATCAATAGAAATTAATCAGAGAAAAAAAGGAAAGAAAATGGGAGATGGTTGAACACAACAGGGAATGTTTGTGTTTCCCTTTTAAAAAAATTGAGGCTAGTCAAGACATCCATGGCACTACCTCAGGTGGTGGTGGATCCTTCAATTACACACCACAAAGAATATTGATGTTTCCTTCGAAAATGTTTAAGGCAAGACAAGACAGTCACACAAATTATTAATGTCTTTATTTTGTTATGTTTATTTATTTACTTTGCTGCCCATCATTAAATAATAATAATAAAATAATAATGAAACTATTGTGTACAGTGCTCAGGTGTACTACAACTCGTCAAAGGTGCATCTATAGTACATAGAATAATTATTTCTACTTTTGGCACAAGGCCAGCAATTATCCCAGTGCATTACTGGTACTTTATCGACCCTGGAAGGATGAAAGGCAAAGTTAACCTCGGCGGGATTTGAACTCAGACCATAAAGGTCTCTCTCTGTCCATTAATTCTGCTGATATACCATTGATTACGATATTCTTCCCAAGTAATTTCAGAAATATACTATTTGTCTATCCTAGAATATTTATTACAAATATACAAATAAGTACACCTCATTTCATCACTAAGTTAACCCTCTTGTTACTATATTTCTAATGTAAGACACTGCCTATGGTTTTCAAATAATTTTCAAAATAATCAAGAATTTGGAGTTATTTTGTAATAAAACAAACTTTCTTATCAAGCTGATCTTTGGAACTAAATTATAATAGTTTCTACATTTGGCACAAGGCCAGCAATTTGAAGGGAAGAAGGAAAGTTGATTAAATCGATTCCAGTGCATGACTGGTACTTTATTTAGCAACTCCATAACGGTGAAAGGCCAAGCTATATTAAATTATAATTGTTTCTACTTTTGGCACAAGGCCAGCAATTACCCAGTATATTACTGGTACTTTATTTTATCAACCTCGTAAGGATGAAAGGCAAAGTTAACCTCGGCGGGATTTGAACTCAGATCGTAAAGGGACGTAACTATAAATTATAATGGAAGATTTTTAAAAAACATTTTAATCTGTTCAATACCAAATTGCCTCAAACTGCCTCTGTTTCTATAATACAAAACTGTATATTTTATGTAAAAACTTTCCATCATGGTTTTATGTAGGAACCTTTATACAGCTAAGTGCTTCACCAAGTCTAAATCTAGTGCTGGCTGAACTGTATTCCGAGAAAATTCTAGACATTCTCTTCTTAATTCTGTTTGTCATCTAAAAGTAAATACTGTTGATATTTCTCCCTTCATTATTATGTAGGTGTAATTCATCTTTATTTTTAAGTTTACCTGCCAGCATTAGCCAAACAAGTGTTAATCTGTTGGATCAGAACTTGTTTGGATACAAAATAGACAAGCTAAATCTGTTTAAGAAATTCCTTACAATTTACAATATCATTTTAGGTTTGTTTGTTTAATTTATTTTCTTGCAGTAAACTAAATGCAGCTGTAAATATTTTAAAACTTTCTTTTCCTAAGATGTTAGATTATGGGGAGGGTCAGGCTGCCAAATACCCAAATAAAAAATCATCAAATCAGCTCAAGGAAACAATGTTTATAGATCTTTCCATTTCTGACACTCTTTACTGGTTATAACTCCCAAAGGAGGAGAGATTTGAACAATTTTGTTAATCCACTGCTCCTGGACTAATACTTTATTTATCAATTCTGAAAGAATGAAAAGTAAAGTTCAAATTTCAATGAGATTTGAACTCAGTGCTGTAAGCCAAAACAAATACCAAGACATTTAATCTGCTACTCTAATAACTCTGATAATTCACAATGTTAGATTAATTCATTGAAATAATATAATAATCCTGCCATTATGGTCTTTGTAGAGAAGAAACTCAGGTACAGTAAGACCTTAACAACCATATAGTCTATTGACTCTATAAGCAGCGAAATTGCAATTAGTATCAAGTTTGAAACAATGTCTAGCTCTCTACCTTCTTTATCTAAGATTCATGTTAATCTTTTTCATATTAATTCACCTGAAATCACCTCATGTTCTATGATAAAAATCTGTCAATTTTAAAGTGTTTATATATTAAAAAAAAAACTTCCTTCTTACTAAGAACTTTTGCTATTAACCAGCTTAATAACGAGAAAGTTAGTTATATTACTAAATCTCTTCAAATTCTTATTTTTAAATTCTTATTTGAAAATCATCAGAAATATGGTCACAAAAGGGTTAATATTAAAATGTAAGAACCTTTTAAGTTATGCTCCAAACACCAGCTTAAAAAAGGAAAAGCTTAAACGCTATATCAGGGATATATATTGACTAATATAGATTATAGCTGTAAATTACCTGAAAGGGCTATGTAATGAACAGTAGGTGAACTTAAGGATGCTTATCATTACAGGTGGGTAGATCTATTTCTATAGAGATTGGTAACCTCTTAATATCACTTAGTGGTGTGTAACTACCTCCACCACCACTGTACATCCTGGGGAGATTAGAACAGAATCTTAATAAAATTAAGGACAATAGTGTTTATGGTTTAATTATGATTTCTAATTTTGGAACAAGGCTAGCAATTTTCTGGGATGGGAATATATTTTATCTACTAGGTTGATGAAAGTAAAGTTGATATCAACAGGATTTAATCTCAAACTTAACCCTTTAGTATTTACATTACTCTATATATACTATTATATTTTCGTGGTAAAGACTTTCTCACATAATATCAAATTTAGGAAATTTTGATATTATTTATTTTGAGAACAATACCTTAATATCAGTATGAGTGGCCGGTTTAAACAGAAAGAGGTGAGAGAATTCTGTCCAGATATGACCAGTTTAAATGCTAAAGGGTTAAAGGGCTGTAACTAGATACCTTGAGGCATTTTGTCCAACATTCTACTTATTCTGCCAATTTGCTGCTGTTATATTAATGATTTCTAATTTAGGCAGACAGCCAGCAGATTTGGGAGAAGAACGAAGTTCATTAAATCATCCCCAGTACTTGACTGGTACTTTATTTTATCAATCCCAGAGGGATAAAAGATAAAATGAACCTCAGCAGGATTTAAAATCCAAATATTGAAAGCCAGCAAATACAACATTGGCATTTTATCTGATGCTCTACCAATTCCACCAATACTTATAAACTGCCAATACCATATAATTGTTTCTACTTTTGGCACAAGGCCAGCAATTACCCAGTACATTACTGGTACTTTATTTCATCGACCCCGTGAGGATGAAAGGCAAAGTTAACCTCGGCGGGATTTGAACTCAGAATGGCAAGGACTGTAACTCTATGCGTCAAAGCATGGCGTCCGACCCTCTACTGATACTGCCAATCCACCGCCCTACCATATAATGAAAGTAGAATTTAGTTAGGTTCAATTTTGTCATTGAGTAACATGAAATTCTCACCTTTTTAAATGCAGCTCACAATAAAAAAATTATCAATAACAGTTTTTGTTATACAACTTAAACTTTCTTTATTCAAATGCACATATTTTGCAGCATTACATACTTTTTATTCTTTCATCACTCATTAGAATGTGGCCATGCTGGGGCACTGTCTTGAAAGGATTTAGTCGATCCTATTGACCCCAGTATTTATTTTTTCAAGTCTGCTACACATTTTATTGATCTCTCTTTCTGTCAAACCACTAAGCTATGAGATGTAAACAAACAAATATAAATACACACTCAACAGGCCTCCACACAGCATCTGTCTGCCAAATTTCATTCACAAGGCACTGGTTAACCCAAGACTATAGTAGAGGACACTTGTCCAAGGTAGCATGCAGTGGTGTTGAACCCCAAACCACAGCAAAGTTAACTCCTTACCCACACAGCCATGTCTTCACCTAGTTATTCAGTTTAAGAGGAAAAAAAAACAAATTTGAAAACAATGTTTTTGAGAATGATAGAATGAAAAAATGCAGACTAAACTGGCATTTGAGGAATGCAAATGTACTGCAAAGCTAGCATTATTCATTTGAAAAGCAAATGTTTGGTTATTTGTCATTCTGCATTCTCCTTAGTTAACTAACATTCTAGCCAGGTTAGGACTCTGCCTTCTAGGGATTTAATCAATCATATAGACTGCAGTCTGTTTTGTATTTTATCGATCGTTCTTTCGTGAACTAAGTTACAGGATATAAAAGGGTACAACATAAATGACACCACAAGTAAACACACATCATCATTTAACATCCACTTTCCTTGCAAGGGTTGGATGGGACTTCACAAACCAAGTCTGAAGTGGGGCTACTAACCTACCAGACAGGCCAGTGGTCAGCATCTCACTGACATACTGTTCCACATTCTACCAAGTGCATTTTATCATGAAACCAGCACAAGGGAGGTTGTTGTGTCTTTGACACAACTAGGGGAAAGGTACTCCCAACCCTTTAACAAATTTTCTACAGCCAGATGCCCTTCCTATCGCCAACTACTTTACAGCATGTACTGGGTGTGTTTGTCGTGTAGGTCACCATCACTAGGGATGTTGTTACATCCTTACACAACTGAAGAATCCTCCCAACCCTTTGTTTGACAAGCTTTCTACAACTGGATGCCTGTCCAAACACCTAACACTTTACAGTATGTATGGGTGTGTTTATAATGTAGATCACCAACACTAGAGAAGTTGTTGTGCCATTGACAAAACTGAGGGGTCTTCTCAACCCTTTTAGGAATTATTTCTACAATGGGGGCCATTTTCATGGCACTGTCATTAAAGCAGTTGTTGGTCATAGTTCGAAATGAAGAACCCTCATTGCTCTGTGGAGTTTGTGAAGGAGGTGATAGGTATTAAGTTGTGTATGGCAAGTGTGGTGATTTGGCAGGATGATGAATAAGGGGTGAAAGTGAGTGATAGTATATAGGGAGAAGAGATATAATGGTGTTGGGGTGTGATTGTGTGGTCAACAGTGTGCAGGGAGGAGGTAGTGATGGGAGAAATAGCTAAGGGGTTTTAGTGGAGGAGGTGCATAGGTGTGGGCTGGGGACTTTGGTGGGAGAGGTGTGTGGGGATTGGGGAGGTGGGGATTTGGGCATGTGTTAGGATGCAGGAGGCAAAAGGAAGGGGTAGAGGTGAAGGTGGTGCACACTAGATGTATGCTTCAGCCTGTGCTCATGGGATAGCGGATCTTCTGTATTACTACATATGACCAGAGATCTCGGACCTTTGAGAGGTGCAGTTGTACAAGGTCAGCTTTTATCACCTCATCCCAAGTTTTCCTGGGTTTCCCTACTCCATGGTTTTCATCAACTTTGAGCGCTCTGCACCTTTTTATACAGCAGCCATACTTCATACACATTACATGTCCATACCAACACAATGTCCTCTCCTGCAAACTACATCTGATTCCTTTTATGCTTATTTTCTCTTTCAGTTCATTTATGCTTTGCCATTCACATGTATAACTATTACAGACATTGGAGCATGCAAGCTTCATTTCTTTCCAGTCTCCACAAGTCCTCTGCACACAGTGCCCAGGCCTCACTAGCATGCAATATTGCTGTTCATATGCACACATCATACAGTCTGCCTTTCATTTTGAGGGAAAAGCCTTTTGTAGCTAACAGTGGTAGTAGCTCCTGGAACTTCTTTAATCCCATTCTCATTCTGGCTACTGTACTTTCAAAACACCAACCTCTGTTGCTAATTTGGTCACCCAGGTCGCAAAAGCTCTCTCCTGTCTCTTTCAAACCTTTCCAGAATTTGATAGTGCTTATTACCTGTGGTCGTTTGTTGCTTACTGTCCCAGTGCAACACCTGCATGTAAAATCTATGTTTTAACTAAACTACCTGATATCCCACTACATCTCTTGTGTACCCATAGTTTGCATTTGGGACAGAGGATGGAATTTCTACCTACACCTTTCCTACACACTGAGCAAGGCCATTTTCCTGAAGGGATCAGGGCTCTGTTTACTCTTCTTTCTTATTCTTTGTCAGGTTTACTTTAACCCTTTAGCATTTAAACTGGCTGTATCCTCTCAGAATTCTCTCACCTTTTTCTGTTCAAACTGGCCATAACAGGCCACTCATAGTGATGTTATGGTATTGTTCTCAAAATAAATAATATCGAAATTTCATAGATTCAATATTATGTGAGATAATTATGTGAGATAAAGTGGTTAAGACCCTTTGTTTTTAGGCCATGCTTCCAGGTTTAGAATTTCTTCTCTAATTCTGCCATTTACTCATGAGTGTAAGATCATCCATGTACAGGAGTTCTCATGAGCAGCTGGTCTTAAACTCCTCTGTTATACCCTGAAGTACGATAATAATCAGGAGAGGGCTAAGAACAGATCCCTGGTGGACCAACCTACATGCTAAATTCCTCGCTATAGTCTTTGTTAATCCTAACTTTGCTGACTGCTTCCCTGCTTGTACAGCCTTCACAAGCCACTCATCTATGCCTAGTTTTCTAAGAGCCCTCCAGATTATGGCATGGGGAACTCTGTCAAAAGCTTTCTTCAGATCAACAAATGCCAAGTAGATTGGCTTACTTTTAGCTAGGTACTTCTCCTATAGGTGCTTCACAAGAAAGAGTATGTGTGGTGCTTTTACCTGACACAAATCTGAACTCATTTAAATTAACCCGGTCTCTAATCAGCTGTTCTATAACTCCTTATGTTACTTTTATGACCTGGTCCATCAACTTGATGCCTCTATAGTTTCCTCTATCTAGTGCATCTTCTTTACCCTTGTAGCTATTGACAATGATGTTGCTGTGCAAATCATTTGGTATGATACCATTTAGTATTATTTGGTTTTCAATACATGTGGTTAAGGTGTAACCCAGCGACCCAGATGATTTCAGCATCTCGGCAACTCTCCCTGATGGACACACATATAATAAGCTTCTGCACAGTTTCATCATCATTTAACATCCAATTTTTCAAAGCTGGTATATATTGGGTCATTACAGACCAAGTTAGTACTTAATCAAAGGTACTGTCCTCTTAGATGGGCCACATACTACTTACATATATTCCAATTTTGTCATGGTTTCTACAACAGGATGCCAAGTACTTTATAGACTATACTACTTGTATTTTATCATAACACAAGTACTAGGCAAGTTGTCATGTCTTTCGCATTATTTCCATGTCCTCTCAACACATTTTGGCATGATCAATGTTGCTTTGCATGATAGGACTGGGGCTTGTTATCATTCAAATACATAAGAAACCTCATATAAGACATCTCATGAGGTCAACTAAGCCAACATAGTTGTAATCTGAAAACTCAGGATTCTCTCACGTCTTTCTATTCAAACTGGCCATAACTGGCTGCTTATACTTATGTTAAGGTGTTGTTCTTAAGATGAATAATATCAAAATCTCATAGATTCGATATTATGTGATATAATTATGTGAGGTAAAGCCTTTACCATGAAAATACAATAGTAAATATGGAGTAATGTAAATGCTAAAGAGTTAAAGAATCACAGTTTTTACAAATTTGTATAATTATATATATAATTTCCTGCAATCAATAAATAAATCACGGAGCATATTTGCTGTGTTGCAGTGTTGTAGAAATATCCATTAGATGGAGAAAGGGTTGCATAAATGGGAGAATGAGGCACACATTGTAAAGTTAGTCTTGGGCACTAAATACCCAAGCACTTCCCCTGCTTATATATGTTGATCTCTAAATAAGAATAAACATCACTCACTTCCAAAATATTACAAGTCTTCAGATGTAATCTTAGATAAACTTCATATATTTCTCATTGAAACAAATACTTGCTAAGCAAACATCTGCCTGTACATATTGTACATGGATGTATATCTTAATGGCAACTATCTTTAGCCAAAATGCGTTGGCTCCAGCAGTGTGTTAGATCTGACAGTACATAAATAAATATATGTTAGAATTTAAATTAAGAAGCAAACCAACTGAAATAACAGTTGCTTATTCAGCTTTACTATGGCAACCTCACAACCAACCCCCACATGACCAAACTATGTAATGACTCATAAATGGTGAAGATTATTACTTGACTTTGCCTTTCATCCTTACGGGGTCGATAAAATAAAGTACCAGTAATGCACTGGGTAATTGCTGGCCTTGTGCCTAAAGTAGAAACAATTATTACTTTTAACCCTTTTCATACAAAACCTGACCAAAAGCAACTACCATTGCCATCATCATCATCATTATTATTATATATCTGTTATTCATACTGGCATGGATTTATGAAGTATCATAGTCAGAGACTAGATGGATCAACAAACCATGTCTTGCTCATAATTCCATACTTTGCCATGGTTTCTACATCTGGATGCCCTTCCTAACATCAACCTCTTTACAGTGTTCTGGGTGCATTTTATTGTGAAACATGGGTTCTATGAAACAAAACCTTTAAAGGGCTCCTATTAAAAATTAAAATCCTCTAACATAATTTTATAAAAGAGCCCCTTTTTTTAAGTAACAAATACTATCTTAAAAATGAAATAATTAATAATATTACTTAATTCCTCCAAATTGTTCATTAATTTATTCAAATACAGTGTGCTTTATTCTAGTTTTAATTTTTCATATGAATGTTATCTGTCATTAGGTTCCTGAATTACAATTTTAATATCTTCATTCAGCAATGAATAATATACACCTGCCATGTTAGCAATATCAGCCTGGATGGTAAATAACCAATCAAGAAATCTGTTTTAGTATTTTAAGAGAACTATGTAGATATACCAACTTGCTTAGAAGTTTTCATTATTATTTTTTTTTTTTAAATAGGAAATATTTGTATTAACTCTTAACAAAAACATCCTGTACCACATAAAACTACATTAGCAAGACATCTTTGACTGCATTACATTAAAAATTTACACTAAACTTTATTCTAATACTGTAAATTTTCACAATGTACTATTTATCAGTAAGCATTTGTATTAACAAACCTGCTTTTAGATATTTTCTGCTAAATCATTGAGGAATATTAAGAGTTAATGATGTTCATTAGCTATTATTTGTCAAGGTTCTACTAACCAAACGTATAGGCTCATTTTGTTGATCCTTAATTACCCCCTTTTCTAGCCCCTTTCCACTGGGTGCACAAGGTATGGATACAGCTATTGTATCTTAGTCGCTGACTCAGCTCCATTAAACAAGTAACTTTGGATGTTGAATATTTATGCTATAAAAATCTTAGACACATGTGACTAAGCATATATTGGTGATGTAAAAACATTGATCATTCAAAATTTAAACATCAGTGATATTATCATATTTCACTCTGGTTGATGTCTTCCCTGGGTTAGTATACAGAACCATTAGAACATTGAATAGAATGCTTTGCAGTATTTGTTTTGGCTCTCTGCACTCTGAATTTAAAATCCTGCCGAGATTATCTTTTTGAGGTTGAAAAAGTATTAGTCTAATACAAGTGGTTAATTCACTTTCTCTGGAAGTAATCAGCTGTTCTGACCTGGAGAGAGATGGGCTCGACTGGGTTTAGAATACCTAAAGCAAGCTGGACATCCTGATGGTCTCCTGTGACTTCATCAAGAGTTCAGGGCCTATGGGGGAAGAATTAAATGAGTTTCTTGAGAATCAAATACTGCTGTTGTGGACTAAATATCCTTCATTGAATTAGTCTTCTTAGAATCAGTTAACTTCACTATATATCTACAATATTCTCATGATTTTTACCTTGGTCCTATATCTTACAGTAATCTTTGCAGCTCCTACTCCAGATAGTACCCAGTTTCTTATATTATCTTTAGGTACCTTAATTTTCTGTTTGTTAAGACTTCTAACTTCCCATCTGTTTCTTTGTATCATATTACTAAACTACTGTTATCACCTTTTTTATGCTTACAAATATCTTGACATTTTCTTTTGACTATCTATACTACTTAACTCAGCAATCATCTTGTAATAATGTCAATAAAACTTAACTTTCTTTCCTTTAATGTTGAAAAGGTGTCTTATCATAATCATTTTATGTCTGCATTTCCATGTTGGCATAACCTGTAATATAACTATATTTCTCCAACAGTTAATATCATTTACCTACTAAAGAAGGGATTAGCCTTTCAGTCCCCAAAACAAGCTTCTACACAGGTGTAGCAAATATTAGACACTGCTTTCCGTAGTTTTTCATCATCCCCTCCTTCCTTAGTCAACGTCATTACCCCTTCCTTCCTCAGTCATCTCCAGTGTGTGGCAAACAAATACACAAGGCTTTTATATTTGTAGATTTCTCCTACAACTACAAGCATGTTGGTATCATTTACCTGTTAAAGAAGAGATTAGCCTTTCAGTCCCCATAACAAGCTTCTCCATTTTGCACTACTGTCTGTATCCCTTCCTTGCCAACCCTTCCTTGCCAACTCATAAGATGTGATTAAAAAATGTTGGCAACGCAGCTATATCATTAATATAAAGTTTTGAAATAAGGTTAGCAGTGATTTGGGAAATAGATCAACAAAAATAGTTAGTTGCATCATATGGAAGTTTCTGCAGGTTCAGTTACTGTGAAATCTACTGGAGTGAGTACTTTAAGCTGGATATACATTTCAACATTAATTCAAATGGAAATAGCACTCCTTTTTTCATCATCATTATTTAATGTCCATTTTACCTGTTAGCAAAGGTTGGACAGATCATCACAAACCAAGTTAGGACTTAATTAGAACTGTTGGCCTCCCAGGTATGCCAGGGACTACAATTTACTTACATGCATTCTTGCACTCCACTAAGTGTACCAGGTACATTTTATGGTGGCACCAATGCTAGGAAGGCTATCATGTTTTTGATACAACTGAAGAGGCTTTCTGACTCTTTGTTTAACAAATTATCTATGGCTGGTTGCCTTTCCTATTACCAAACACTTTAATGGGTGTACTGGGTGCGTTTATGGTATCACCAACACTAAAGAGGTTGTCATGCCTTTCACACAACTGAGAGTCCTCTTGATTTTTATTTGACATAACTTCTACAAATGGAGCCCTTCCTATCACCAACCACTTTAAAGTGGTACTGAATGCATTTTTTCGTGATATCAGCACTTGGGAGGTTGTCGTATCTTTGACACAACTGAAGAATCTTCTTGACTCTTTGTTGTAAAGTTTTCTACAACTAGATGACCATTCTATCAACAACTATTTACAGTGTGTCCTGGATGCACTTTATCATGTCACCAACACTAGAGAGGTTGTGTGCCCTTGACAAAATTAAGGAGTCTTTTCAACCCTGTAATGAGCTATAACTTAGCAAGTAGAATGAGCTTTATTAAAGAATTCATTTAAATAATTATCATCATTCTTTTAACTTCTTTGATACTTAACTAGCTTTGGTTCTATGAAACAAAGTCACCCATTTTAAAGGGTTCCTATTTAAATTAAAATCTTCCTACACAATTTTATATAAGAACCATATATTAAGTTACTATCTCAGAAGTCGAATAATCAATAATTTCAGTAACTCCCTCAAAATTATTTATTAATTGAAATAGTATATTTCATTAGAAATACATTTGCAAAAGGGTTAGCATTCAATTTTTCCTGCTGGTATAGCTTGATTGAGTCAGCAATTTAACAAATTGTCACGTCTCAACTATGAAACCCAATGTACATCCTCCATTTTCTTTCATTTTTCCTTTCCACAAACACCTTCTACTCATATCCAATGTTGGAGCTACTTAAGATATTTCTAGAAACAGCTTACTGCAATATTTCATAAAGATTTCTTTTATTTATTTTTTTACTTTTTAATGCTTGCAATTCTCTCACAGCTGAATCTTTTAAAATGTTATATTTGTTATATTTCAAAGGAATTTTTAAACAGCTTTTATCTTGAAACTAACTGGTGTTGATTTTCATTAGCAAGTGTCATAATATAAGGTTACTTTCAACCAGGCTTCATACATTTATCTCACCTCTGCACTTCAGTCAGTAGATTTGTTGCCTAACACCCAGGCTTGGACTGACTTAGAATTTAACCCCTTTTGATACTAAACCACCTGAAACTACCCCTGGTTCTGTGTTACCAGGCTGTTTGTTTCAAAGTGTTTATTTTTATCTAAAAAACTTTCATCAAAAGTATATGTAAGAACCTTTATGATCCAAACACCAGCTTAATAATGAGAAAGTTAATTGTATTATTAAATCCCTCCAAATTCTTTATTATTTTCAAAATTATTTCGAAATAATAGGCAGTTATTAGAAATATGGTAATGAAGGGGTTAAAACAGATATCATGAATGTACAATGAAGAATTGGAGAAAGAAAATAAAACAATGCCATTTTGTTTTATTGTTTACTTCAACTGATTCTATTTCATTAACTATTTATTTGATTAATGGATTACTGGATGTTGTTGTCTTTCAGAAGAGGTTATTTTAAATGTGAAGAATGGCCTCTTTATATTTTATATCTATATACTACAGACTGAAAATAGCTGTTCAACAAATATCTATATAATATAAACAAATAGTTTCTTACAAACAGGTTTGACTGCTCTAGGTTAACCCCCCAAAAACGACCCTTTCTTCTAGATGTGCACCCTACTCTCCAAAATAAAATAATTTCAACTTATAGTTTGGCAAGCTGATAAACCTGGCTTTTGACATTTCTTCCTCTGATCACACTAAGAAAATTATTAAGCTTGCATTTTCCAGTATACACTCCATATTCACCCATGCCAAATCATGTGACAGGTCATAACACCATACAACACTCTCCACTATTTCGGATATTTCCATAACCCTGCTACACAGCAAAGATGTTTAAATTACTATATATCTAATTCATCATCATCATTATCATCACCATTTTACATCCGCTTTTTCCTGCTTGTAAGGGTGGGACGGGAACTGATTCTGGCTTGATTTCTACAGCTGGATGCCCTTCCTAACACCAACCTCATTTACAGTGAGTGGTGGGTGCTTTTATTTTTGCCGTGGTACCTCCACGACCACTTTACAGTGGAATGATATGGACCCCACTCATATCATCTCATTTCTACAGCTGAGTAAACGGGAGCAATGTGAAATAAAGTGTCTTGCTCAAGGAAACAACACACCTGAGAATTGAACTCACAACCTTTCGATTTCAAGCCCAATCCTCTAACCACTAAGCCATGTGCCTCCATTTGTATAAAACTAATCCTTTAAGATTTAGTAATGCACCTCTTGAGTCCTGAGCTCTAGGTACTGCTTAGTTGGCTTTAATGGTAGTTCAATTAAGGTCAACTTGGCCAAAAATTTACTCCTGTGATCAGTCAGTGCTGGTAATTTTTAACGCTTGTGATGTTTCCTTTGCCTCTTTCTCACCTCACTGAGATCAATAATTGTTTCTACTTTTGGCACAAGGCCAGCAATTACCCTAGTTCATTACTGGTGGTTTATTTTATCAACGCCGTTAGGATGAAAAGCAAAGTAAACCTCAGCAAGATTTAAACTCAGAACATAAAGCATGGTGTCAGACGCTCTACCGATACTACCAATCCACCACCCTGAGATCATCAATGCTGTGTTTTGGTGTGTATCTGTTGGACTTAAATAGGTTCTAAAGATGGGTCTTCTAGTTGTTCAATCAATGAAAGCACCTGTTTATTAAATTAAAATGTAAGCAGCTGAGCATTCCACAAACATATGTTTCCTTAACATAATTCAACATGTCACTTTGAATTGTAGTTACAGACTATCTTGTATTATAGTTTCAGTAGCTGAACATTCTACAGACACATGTACTTTGAACGTAATTCTCAGGGAGATTCAGCATGACATGTCTGGCTCTTTGAATTACAGGTACTACTCAGTTTTGCCAACTGGGTGGATTGGAGTAACATGAAATAAGACATATTAAACAATCTTAGCTTCCAGTCACTTGCCAGACAACTAAAACTGGCTAAAATGATTCTTTTATAATATAATTTCTTTAGTTAGTATTAACACACGGTCAAGAACAGGTCAATTGCCAAACAAGTTCATTGAATGAAATATCAATATTGAACATTGATTTCTATCAAACAATGCTTTCTGTTCAATATTTGTTTTCTAATGTATTTCCCAATGACATAACACAAGGATGAGGATATTTATTTTTTTGTATTGGAGAAATGTTATTGTTTGAAACAATGGAGAAAGTAGGATACGTTTGCAGAGGAGATGTTGACAACCCCATTTCAGCTAATATAGAACATATGTTGAACTTTAGTTGAAGACATCATGTCTAAGACCATGCTGGAGCATAAAAAGGCATGGCTTAGAGGGTAATGTGTTGGACACATAAGGTCATGGATTCAATTCCTAGATCAAGCAGTACATTGTGCTTTTGAGCAAGATGCTTCATTTCATACCTGTATAACCTATGTGATATAAACTCGTAGGTGGCCAGCTAACTCTACATAGATGTTAGTGTGACATCAATAACATAAGACTAGGGTCTATGTCATCAAAGCACCTGAGAAACCTATGACATACAACCTCGTAGGAGGCTAGTTAAACAAACCTTCATGTCTGTAAACTGTGACAAAATAATAAAACCAAGATCTCTTATTATTAAAACACCCAAGCAACATCCTATGTAATGCAACACTGGTAAACCTATATAGGTGTGAGTAGTAAATTACATTTTTTATTTCATATCATTTGAAGCATTGCTAAATAAAGGACAGTTAATAATAGCTTTTCCTTAACATTATTTTAAATGCATGGCTGAGTGGTTATGAAGTATATTTGACAAGTATAAATCTTGGATTGAATCTTGGGCTCAACCATGAGATCTGTGTTATCTTGGGCAAATAATTTTAACATAGCCTTAGTTTAACCTAAGTCTTGTGTGTGAAATAGGGCGGATGGAAACTATGTAGAAGCCTGTCGGATACATTGTACCTGTAATTCAAATATTAAGCCTTATTACAAATTGTCTTATGTTGATTTGGCTTTAGAATTATGTTAAATGTATGCATGGAATACTCAACCACATATGCATCAAACATTTCCTTATCTATCTAAAAATAGATAATTAAATATTTGAGAGTTGTATACAAATATACAGCATATATCAATATCAAGTTTGACTGGTAGGTATGGCCAAGACTGTTTTCATAGTTTTATATGAAGTAAACAGCCCAATAGCAAAGCTGGTTGCAATGGGTATCTATGCAAAACAAAAGATTTGCCATTGAAGTCAGCTACAATACATATATCAAGAAATGATTTCACCTATTTCTATTGTATATCTGCTCTATTTTTGATACAATCACTGATTGAATTTTCTCCCAATGAAAGGCATTGAAAAGGTTATTTCTTTAATGATTTCTAAGATATATTAGTACTAAGAATCTATAAATTTAAGAAAGCTCTTATTGTCTATAATTGAATCTATATTCATTATATTAATTGGTTTCTAATGTGAGAAGTTATGTTCCCAACATTTTTATTTTCTTCATCAATAACATCTGGAACCACATCAGCAAGACATTCTTGAATAATGATGAAAAATGAACTATGATTATATCACTAACTCTATACTTTTCTACATCACAAACTCTAGACTTTAATACTGAAAATGTTCACCAGTAAAGATATTTTAAACATTTGAATAAGAAAACCCAGATTAGCATAACATGCTTCAAAAGTACAAAGCAGCACTATGACGACATCTTGTAAAAAAAATTTGAAGTTTTAATTCTATTTGTCCAATAGTAAATCATCATTATCTATAAAAGGCAGATTGTTGTTGTGTGTGCGTTCCATGTTTATACATTTGCGCAATTTCAAACTGATTCGACGCAGTCTGTAAGAATGTTGTAAATGGTCTTAAGTCAACGACTATTTCATTCAAACTCACCCACAATTACGGAAATAATCGATAAAACTAAATACATGACGCTTTACCCCTCTAATACAATCAGAATACCTCTCTCTACTCCCCTTAAAATTCGATAAAACTACATACATGCTGCAACTTTCTCTGATATACGATTAAACTTACAAACTTTAAGAGAGAGAGTGAGAGGGGGAGAGAGAGAGAGGGAAGTTTGTTTTTGGAACAGTCAAACATTTATTTACTTCAATGACAAAGAGAACTTATTACATTTCATATGAAACAACAATTATTCAAAAGCAACAGATAAATTTATTCAACAACAAAAAAAAGTAGCGATAAATCTTTTTTAAAACATCTATCAACGAACGTGGAAGAAAGAAGTATCAGTTCATTTACTATACACAATAATATCCTCTATGAGGTCACTAAACCTACTAGAAACAGCAGCTAACTCTCCCCCATATCACACCACTCCCTACTGTCTTAAATTTAGAAAACATATCCTCTATGAGGTCACTAAACCTGCTAGAAACAGCAGCTAACTCTCCCCCATATCAAACCCCTCCCTACTATCTTAAATTTAGAAAACACACATTAGACAACCATGCAGAACAACTCCATCGCAGCTCTGTTGTTCGGCTGCCATCGTCTAGGCGCGTGTTGCGCAAGTACTGTGAAACAATAAATTTCAACACTTCTTTGCACAGAGATAATATCCATAGGCTAAACTACAATTGTCACTGCTGGCGCAGCTCTTGCTTCGGCAGTCCAGGTCTGCAATTCATTCACCCAGTGCCTAGCAGACAAAAAAGTGCTGCCATAAAATGGGTGGTGCAACCTAACTTTGGTAACTTACTGACCCCAAGCAACGCCGGGCTTTAATGTTAGTATACTATAAATATTTAAATTAACCAACAAAATCATTTTCTAGTGAATGATAACAGGATGTCAAACCCTATTGTTCACTTTGATTCTTCATTGGTCAGTAAAATATTTGACTTCTCATCTACAAATTCACCCTTCAATGAAGTTAAATGCTGAAGATTTATACATATGTATATATATATATATATATATATATATATATATATATATATACACCCCCCCCCCCCCCGCCACACACACACACAGATATGTATCCCATTCAAGCATAGAAAATAGATGTAAAATATAGTGATATATATATATATATATATAAGCAAAGGGATATTTAATTTGTTGGTAATTCAACAAATATATATATTTATAACAGATTCGAAGCACCCGACAAGTTTTCTGGAGTATAATATCAATGACTATCCAGGTGAAACTTGAACCATTAAGGTCTTATTCCTGGATATGTCAATATTTATAAAACAAACTTGGTATTTTATCTGATGAGTGCGTACCAAAGTTTTAGTACCCTTGAAATATATATAATAGAATAAATATGCTTTTATAAATATAGTTTCCATTTATTAATATCATTGATATATATATATATATCATCATCATTTTACGTCCTTTTCAGCACAGCATCTCTCCATTCATCATGGTCCTTCATCATCTCCTCTGTGGGCTTCAATGATCTGAGGTCAGTTATCACCACCTCCGCCCATGATTTTAATGGTCTTCCTCTACTGCGTCTTCCTTCCACTGGGATTTCTTGGCACTTCTTTACCCAGCAATCATCCTCCATGCGCATCACATGTCCATCCCAACAGTCTTCTCTCCCGCTCACTACAGCTTATCCCTCTTATACACAGTTTCACTCTCAACTCATCTATGCTTGGTTATTCATGCACATTGCACATCCATCAGAGCATGCTTGCTTCATTTCTCTCCAGCCGTCGCATATCCTCTGCATTTGCTGTCTTACTACCATGCAGTATTGTGCATCTTACACAGGCATCATATAACCAACCTTTCGTTCGCAGCGACAAACCCTTCGTTGTCAACAGAGGAAACAGTCCCCTAAACTTCTTTCATCCTGTCCTTATCCTAGATACTATGGCCTCGAAGCATCCTCCTCCCTTGCTAATTTGATCACCTAGATATCGGAAGCTATCAACCACCTCTATAGATCCTACCTGCCTTTGAAAAATGTGTCTATCACTGCCACTTCTACTATCAAATTTCCCTGAACTGCATATGTAGTTTTCCCTTCCTGTTAGTTTGCCTGCTATCTCACTACACCTCTTGTGTACCCAAGATCTGCATTGTGTACATTCTATAGAATTTATTCTAACTTCTTTTCTACATAAGGCCATTTCCTTGATGGAATCACAGTTATATATACTAGCAGCAAAACCACCCTTTCGGTGGTTTTCTGCTACCATGTGTAGTGTGCATATTGATATTATATGCAAGTATAGATGCATGTAGACATGATACATCAAATGAAATCGTAATTGACAATATGCACAGAAATTGAACGAAGTCTGTGTTACACTCTCTTCTGTAATCTGTAAAGTAATCCATGATACATTAAAAAAAGACGATATTATATGTAAACTGCATATATAATAAACTAAAATGTTATGAAAATGAAAAAGGAGAAAATTAGTGACGGAAATATAAATCTTATATAACGATACAAATATATGAAGGTTTACATAAGCGATGTGATAAGTGTTATGATATAACGGAGGCTAACCGGAAGTATTGACATTTGAAAATGTTAAAGAAGTGAATCTTAAAATAAGCAATACTTTATATATAAGAATATCTTAGGAAATTTAGTAGATAAATTACATATATTCATTCATTATTTATTCAAAGTAATCCAATTTATTTTACTAACAGGATAAGAAATATAAAACGGACGCTGCCCCGCACTCTTCCCTTTATTATATTATAGATTAATGTGGTAATGGTCTAGCTTCTAGCTCTGCAGTTCCAGCTTTTAATCTCTCCGCGCGCGTGTGTGTTTGTGATCTTATTTTTGTTCATGTAACTGTTCAAATAATAGCTGTCTGATGAGCTCATAACTGTTGCATAACAGTTATCATTGAAATATGTATAACAGCAATTGTGTAAAAATTAATGAAGCAAATTTGAACATGTTGACTTGGTGGCTTTGCAGTATTGGTAGAGCGTCAGACACCATGCTTTGCAGCACAGTTATGACCCTTTACTTTCTGAGTTCAAATCCTGCTGGGGTTAGCTTTGTCTTTCATCCTTACGGGGTCGATAAAATAAAGCACCAGTAATGCACGGGAGTAATTGCTGGCCTTCTGCCAAATGTGAAATATCATTATTATTATTATTACTATATGTATGTGTATATATGAATGTATATATATATATATATGTATGTATATGTGTATATATGAATGTATATATATATATATATATATGTATGTATATATATATATATGTATATATATATATATATGTATATATATATATATATATGTATATATATATATATATATATTGTATTCCACCTGGTTGTGGTGGGGCTGATAACGTTAGAACTCAATGTGTCCTTGGAAAGATTGTTGCAGCAAGATCAGGCAGTGTGACCAGTAGTTTTTGTAGTAAGTGATTACCACTTAGGGTATCGTCGAAGAAGATCTGTCCAGGCTACAGTCATTTACATATATGTTTTTATGCATAGAACAATGAAATGACATTGTACATCCAAAGGAGCATGCTTACTTCATTTCTCTCCAGCCGTCACATATCCTCTGCAGTTGCTGCCCATGTCTCACTACCATGCAGCATCGCGCACCTCACACAAGCATCATATAAACGGCCTTTCGTATGCAGGGAGAAACACTTCTTCGTCAGCAGAGGAAGCAGCTCCCTAACCTTCTTCCAACCCGTCCTTATTCTAGAAACTATAGGCTCGGAACAACCTTCCCCCTTCCATGCTAATCTGATCACCTAGGTACCAGAAGCTATCAACCACTTCTATAGAACCCACCTGCATTTGAAAAATGTGTCTATCAATGCGACTTCTACTGTCAAATTTCCCTGTACATCTACTGCATACGTATTTTTCCCTTCCTGTTAGTTTGCCTGCTATCTCACTACATCTCTTGTGTACCCAAGATCTGTATTGCGTACATTTTATAGAATGTATGTATGTATATATATATATATAAGTATGTATACGTACATACATATATGTATATAGACGTACAGTATGTATATACATACATACATGCACACATACAATAAATGTTCGGTAAACCCATACGTACATATATATATGTATATACATACTGTACGTCTGTATACATATATGTATGTACACATACATACTTATATTTAAGTATCAGCCGTACTAAGGGTGAGAAATGAAATTTCATTTTTTCCATATATATATATATATTTATATATATATGTGTATCTATCTATATATATATATGTGTATCTATCTATATATATATATGTGTATCTATCTATATATATATATGTGTATCTATCTATATATATATGTGTAT
>OZ024741.1:203945089-203995089 GCA_964016885.1 Eledone cirrhosa
ATCCCAGTGCATTACTGGTACTTGATTTTATCGACCCCGTAAGGATGAAAGGCAAAGTTAACCTCGGCAGGATTTGAACTCAGACCATAAAGGGGTGTAACTCTATGCTGCAAAGCATGGTGTCCAACCATAATAGTCCAAACCTATTAGTCCAAAACTAATAATATTGTTAGTATTCCAATTGAAATAGAGGAAAGACCTGAAATATAAGCTGACAAATCTCCCTCCCAAGGAATATTGGAAAACTTTACTCAATACTTGAGCAAAATAAAAAATTAACCAGTTCACTGAGAAGGTTGTGCATGGGTATTTGAGACAAAAAACACAGACCATAGAAGGGATAAACCAGACTAAAAGCCTGACGTAGAATTCCTACAAGTTCATAACACTCCACCTTAAGTGATACCTCCATGCAATCTATTAAGAAATCCCCACCATGTACCTACTGCACAAAAGTGGAGAGTCATCAACTGACAATAAATGTAGGCTGTACAAAACAAAGACTGAAGATGTTAGCCACATCATTGCAAACTGTGAAAGAATGTTTTCTCATTCTTACCTTTCCATGAAACATGATGTGGTCACCAAAACAATCTGAAATGTACTATGGAAGACGAAAATAATAAATAGAGGTGAATGATGGCACAAAGGAATATTAGTGGATCCTAAAAATATAAACTGCCACCAAATTCAAACACAACCAGCCTGATATTGGTGTTTGGGACCACAGATTAAAAATATGGTCTGTTTTAGAAATCATCTGCCCACTTTGTCAATGTAGTGAGAAAGATGCTAGAGGATATGTATGAGTCATTGATGGAGAGTTTGCAGATCCAGTACCTGAACTACACATTCAGTTTCATACCCATTATTGGACACTGAGAGAGATATTCTTGGAGCAGGGCTCTGTGGATGAACTGCTGATGGACAACAGCACAGCGTTTCGTTCAGAGGCACTGAGGGAAATGCTTGACAAGTGGAAGGTGAACCGCTTCTTCAGAGCAGCATACAAGCTGAGCGGAAATGGGATCGTGGAGAGACACCATTGCACGATCAAGGCCATAGCGGAAAGCTCAAATCCCGCCGAGGTTAACTTTGCCTTTCATACCTATGAGGTCGATAAAATAAAGTACCAGTAATGCACTGGGATAATTGCTGGCCTTGTGCCAAAAGTAGAAAAAATTATTATTATTAGAGCTATAGTTTTTACATTAATATTACTAGTGAGGGGGGATTTGTTGGCTTTTCTTAGTGCTGCTGCTATTGATGATGATGATGATGCTTTTGTTGCTGCTGCTGCTGCTTTTGCTGCTGCTGCTAGTTCAAAATATTAGTTTAAAGAAGTTTAGAAGGATTGGTTCAGTTAAATTATATCAATATAAAACCTAATCACCTCACACTGCTGCCGTAGCTACTACAAAGTATTAGTTTGGGAGATAACAAAGAAGTTTACAAGGATTGGTTCAGTTTGTCTCAATATAAAATAGAACCACTTCACTTTCTTGGTTGTTTCCTCTCCATCAAGATATGCCCTATTTAGGATAAATATATTTCTCTCCTCTATATTTTTACCATAGTAATTTGTTAATAAGGCCACTGCTTATATATAAGCTTGCACTAAATGTCTCTCAGCAACAGAGATAAACAAGGAGTGCCAAACTTGAGTCAGAAAGAATATTTTATTGGTAGAGCACCAGAGTTTTAGTTTTCTTAATGATGTTTGTATACAAGGGTTGACTGAAAGGTTTATAGGCTGACCATGGAATGTCCAAATGAGGTTTATTTTTCAACATAGTCCCTGGAAAGAAATAATGCAGTTATTAATAAGAAAAACTGAATTAATGCATTTAAGATTTCACAGCTCTAGCATCACTCCTTCATAGTCAGCCTATGAACTTTTCAGCCCATTCTCGTAATTTAGCAATATTTGATAGCAAAATACATGCATGCCTCATATATACAGTCCCTTCCCCATACACACAAACACATCTACAGACCATATGCATGCTATACACACACACACACACACACACGTGTTGTTGGACCTCTGTCTGTTCTGATGACGAATGTTCCATTTTATTAAACAATGAAACAGTCTACCCATGAAATTAACGTTTAAGAGGCTGAGCATTCCACAGACACATATACCCTTAACATAGCAGGAAAATTCAGCATAACAGAGTGTATAACACCTCATTTGGACTAGCTCAGCTAGTTAGGGAGCCGGCTCCCTAACTAGGGCGAAACAGATTAAATCTTTAATCTGTCCGAGAGATGAAATAGTTATTCATACGGTCTGTATATAAAAATTATATATCTTACATATGATTCAGATTAAATATATAAAATAAATGTGGTATTCTCTACCCTTGTAATTTTAGATACAGAATTCACTGTGTTTATTTCTACATATATTATTATTATATATATATATATATATATATATACACACACACACACACACACACACACACACACACACACACACACACACACACACACACACACACACACACACACACACACACACACACACACACATCCCCACTCATAGATGGATAGTTGTTGATTTAAGTCTCCCTTACTAAGTTTTATAGATATGAAAGCAAGTGTCTAACTATTCATATATGTCCACCATGAGTCAAACTTTAGCTGCATTCAATTTGAAAGGCTGATCATTATTGGCTGTTTTTAATCTTGGTTCCCATTGATTGAAACAGATCACATTGTAGAAAGTGTAGCAGGCTGTGACACTTTCTCCAGCAGCATCCTGGAGAATTCAATGACAAAACCCAGTTGTGTTGCCTGACAAGCTGAACATCACAAATTGTTGAAGTCCAGTTGTTTTCTGATAGGTTTTGGGGGATCCAGGACACAAGTTTCCACTTTTATAGGTTCAATGATAGATTTATCATTGAACCTATAAAAGTGGAAACTTATTGTGTCCTGGATCCCCAAACCACCTCCCTACTCACAGCTATCAGGGCAGAGTTGGCCACCAACAGAAATTAACCACATGAGTTGGAATGGCACTTTTTGCATATATCCCTTGCAATTGTCTGATGGAACCACAAGGTGGTATATGTCAGTGGTTCCATGCATCGGAAAGGCAGAGCAGGTAAATGGGGCTGATAATAACTTTTCATTGATTGGACAGATTGTCAAATACTGTAATTAGACAGGTCAGATGACCACATCTTCCTCCTACATTCTATTTTGGCATGGTTTCCACAGCAGCATGCCCTTCCTAATGCCAAGAATTTTACAAAGTGGACTAGATGTAACACTCCACTTTATATAATGGACTACATGCTTTTTATCATGGGACCAGCACTACTACTTTATTGAAACACCAGTATCTCACAAGGTGTACTGGGTGTATTTTATCATGACACCAGCACTACCATTTTACAGTGTGCACTAGGCGATGTTCATCATGATTGCAGCACTACTACCACATTGCAAAGTAAACTAGGTGCATTCAATTATGGCACCAGTACTATTTTATTTATAATGAAATGTCTAAATTACTAAGAGAATTTTCTGTGGGAATTTTCCAACCTTTAAATCTCACCTTCTGTATTCATTTGATTTACAATGCATTACAATAACTATCAAGTGCTACCTCCCATCATTTCTGTGGTAGACTTTCCAAACTAACTTGAAAGTGATATGCAATAAAATAGAGTGAATGATTATCATTGTAAATACCTTCTGAGAGAATATTAATATGATGATCTATAAGATAAAATCCAGCATAATATTGCATCCATTTCTGTATACAAAGTTAGACATTTTTTTATTGAAAGCTATAGATCTCTTCAACTAAAGCTATAAGTCTCTGTATTCAAAGCTAACCATCCCTTCAGTCAAAGCTAACCATCCCTTTGATCAAAGCTAACCATCCTTTTGATCAAAGCTAACCATCACTGCAATCAAAGCTAACCATCTCTGTTAACAAAGCTAACCATCTCTGTTATCAAAGCTAACCATTTCTGTTATCAAAGCTAACTATCTATGTTATCAAAGCTAACCATCACTGCAATTGAAGATAACCATCACTGCAATCAAAGATAACCATCACTGCAATCAAAGATAACCATCACTGCAATCAAAGATAACCATCACTGCAATCAAAGATAACCATCACTGCAATCAAAGATAACCATCACTGCAATCAAAGATAACCATCACTGCAATCAAAGATAACCATCACTGCAATCAAAGATAACCATCACTGCAATCAAAGATAACCATCACTGCAATCAAAGATAACTATCTTAGTTATCAAAGCTATCCATCTCTGCAATCAAAGCTTTAGAAGAATGGTATTAGTACAGATAATAGTTATAACAGTTGTTGTTGAAAGAATAAGAATAGCCAATTTACTTTATATATAAAAAGGTTTACTTCACTTGAGTCAAAAAAGGACAATAAACAATACCACGAGTTGCGAAGGTTGACAATGTTATTCGTTGTTTATTCATGAGGCTGTTGTAGGCTGTCACCATAGTTAGGGAGAGAGTTGCTCTTCACATGTTCACTGGAGTAGGTGAACTTAAAGTTGGAGAAGGCAGAGTTGCATCTTGATTCCCGGACGGCTGGCCATGTAAGAGAGGAAGAGGTCTCTCGCTGACTCAATATATAGTCTCCATGGGGATGTAACTCCCATTTACTTATTGTTGTTGACACTAGGGGTTACTACAGTCCCCAAGGGACGTAACTCTCATTACTTCTGGATTTCACCGCAAAGCTATCTATCACTGCAATCACAGCTATCCATCACTGCAGCCAAAGCTATCTATCACTGCAACCAAAGCTATCCATCACTGCAACCAAAGCTATCCATCACTGCAATCAAAGCTATCCTTCACTGCAATCAAAGCTATCTATCACTGCAACCAAAGCTATCCATCACTGCAATCACAGCTATCCATCACTGCAATCAAAGCGATCCATCACTGCAATCACAGCTATCCATCACTGCAACCAAAGCTATCCATCACTGCAATCAAAGCTATCTATCACTGCAATCAAAGCTATCTATCACTGCAACCAAAGCTATCCATCACTGCAATCAAAGCTATCCATCACTGCAATCAAAGCTATCCATCACTGCAATCAAAGCTATCCATCACTGCAATCAAAGCTATCTATCACTGCAATCACAGCTATCCATCACTGCAACCAAAGCTATCCATCACTGCAACCAAAGCTATCCATCACTGCAACCAAAGCTATCCATCACTGCAACCAAAGCTATCCATCACTGCAATCAAAGCTATCCATCACTGCAATCAAAGCTATCCATCACTGCAATCAAAGCTATCCATCACTGCAATCAAAGCTATCTATCACTGCAATCAAAGCTATCCATCACTGCAATCAAAGCTATCCATCACTGCAATCAAAGCTATCCATCACTGCAACCAAAGCTATCTATCACTGCAACCAAAGCTATCCATCACTGCAATCAAAGCTATCCATCACTGCAATCACAGCTATCCATCACTGCAACCAAAGCTATCCATCACTGCAATCAAAGCTATCTATCACTGCAACCAAAGCTATCCATCACTGCAATCAAAGCTATCTATCACTGCAACCAAAGCTATCTATCACTGCAATCAAAGCTATCTATCACTGCAACCAAAGCTATCCATCACTGCAATCAAAGCTATCTATCACTGCAACCAAAGCTATCCATCACTGCAATCAAAGCTATCCATCACTGCAACCAAAGCTATCCATCACTGCAATCACAGCTATCCATCACTGCAATCAAAGCTATCCATCACTGCAACCAAAGCTATCCATCACTGCAATCACAGCTATCCATCACTGCAATCAAAGCTATCCATCACTGCAATCACAGCTATCCATCACTGCAATCACAGCTATCCATCACTGCAATCAAAGCTATCCATCACTGCAATCAAAGCTATCCATCACTGCAATCAAAGCTATCCATTACTGTATTCAAAGCTATCCATCACTGTATTCAAAGCTGTAGTGACCTATATTCCGCGGCCTCACATACATTCTCTGTGCGTGATTTGGCTCAGCTCAGCTGATTGGGTCAGCTCAGCCAATCAGCGCCAGTAGAAGAGAGTGTATCTCTACGCGCCCTGAGGAAAAATTTCCGCTTTGATTTGAGAAATCTGTCTCTCGCATCCTGACTGTAAAAAGGTAAACAACTAACTTTCTTTCGTCGTGAAATCACTAACCAACATGTAACACAACAACTTAACCACGGCCTGGCAACACTTCAGCCAGTGGACCGTGTCTTCTGAAATCCTTAATTCATTTGTTTTATTACTCTTGGCATGCCTGCTCTACTCAGCTCTACATAGCTCAACCTTGTTAATAAATAATGTAAAACAAGCCAAAGTCGTTGTCGATGTTCTTACCACATCTTTCTACAGAACTGGTCACTCGTGGTGCTACTAACAATAACATAGCTTAACTGTTAAATTGGTGACCTGACGTTAGGAATATCGTAAATACAAAATATTCCTTTTAAAATTAAAAAAAATTAGCAGTATTTTAAAAAGTTTACGCCACGAGGAAATTTCAAAATGGCTACCACCAAGTACTTCTCTACTACCAGCCATCAGCAGTAACACATGGCTATCACCACTACCAAATACATCAGCAGCGGCGACAACACATGGTTAACTACAGGGAACAGGATGTGGCAGCCTTGTAACTTTACCGACGCAACCACCATACCTTCTGTGTCGTTACCACAGGGACTCGAGAAATTAAGACATCAGTCTTCTCACCACTATGGCATCAGACGTGACTGGCATATTGGTGACTCTAGGCTCTTCAACACGAGAACTGCTAATTGCAGCTGGATTCAAACAGCTTCGCATCTCATTGCACACTCATCGTCCATAACAACCTCCATCTTGTTACCTTACCCGACTCACCGGGAAAACAACAAATGGAACTGGACCTGTCAGCATTTCCACCATTTCTATGGATTCGCCAGAATTATGGAATTTACATTTCAACTACTACCCACCTACAGATTCAACTTGCTTTTTTCTTTTCAAAGCAACCAGCCATTTTTTCCTGGCTGCCTAGCACTTTCGGCAATACATCTGGGAGGCCGACATTTTCTCGCCTACCCATCATCTTCTTGCCAGCACTGGTAAACTACCATAACAGCTTCACCCACAGCTACTGGTACAGCACTTACCATTAACATTTAATGCAAGAACAGCAACTTCGCCCATGTCAGACTTTATCCGTTTTCTGTTAGACCCTTCGTGGTCACGTATAAACTACAAAACAGCTAGTCATTTGATACAGTGGCTCAACACGGCCCTTAACGCCTCATTTTTTTTCTTGCATGCATCCTTCTGCTCAATTATTTTTTCACTGATGTGCTCTTTCAGCATTTTTTCCTGCTGATTCAATAATCTGTATCGTCTTACGACTAGAGGGGGAGTATTGTAGAGACCTACATTCCGCGGGCTCACATACATTCTCTGTGCATGATTTGGCTCAGCTCAGCCAATCAGCGCCAGTAGAAGAGAATGTATCTCTACGTGTCAATGTTCATACCACATCTTTCTACAGAACTGGTCACTTGTGGTGCTACTAACAATAATTATCTGAAACTGTATTCAAAGCTATCCATCACTGCAATCAAAGCTATCCATCACTGTATTCAAAGCTATCCATCACTGCAATCAAAGCTATCCATCACTGTATTCAAAGCAATCCATATCTGTATTCAAATCCATACATATCTAGCATATCTATCTTTGAATGTTTTTTAGACTAAAACTTGTCATATTTTATTTTCTGCTTCCTTACTTCATCTTCTGCAGGGAAACATTGAGTTTGAAGTGAATGAGGAAATCCTTGGTGTATCTTCTAATTGTAACCTCTCAGTAATTGCTTCCTTGTTGTCCATTGATGTTGACAATTTAGAAACAACCTTGTGTTCACGTGTGGTAGCAGCTGGAGGTGATGTTGTACGAAAGGAATTCACAATGTCAGATGCTATCTATACACGTGATGCTCTAGCTAAGGTAAGCTAATATTTTATATATTATATTTTAGTGTATGAGATATGACTGAGATAGTAGTGCAACCAACTAAATGTATAGAAGTGATAGGAAAGGCATCCAACTGTAGAAACCATGCCAAAATGTTGATAGGAGAGGCATCCAGGAGAGACAGAGTGAGCTTGTTCAAGGGAGAGATAGCGAGACCCTGTTCTATACAACATCATCACTTTTGATAAGAATTGAAATCATGATCATGATTATTGATCACATTTGTTCTTTCCAGTTTGAGTTACTGTATATAACCCAATCCAAATATAAGCCAACCCCCAATTCTATGTCTGAGAAATAGGCAAAAATTCAAACTTCATAACTGAGGCAGGTAATGAACACATTATGTTTAGTTGGTGTGGTTTTGAAATTCTTACAAGTGGAGAATATATTTATGAAGTTTTAACATTTTGATATTTAAAATCTAAGTGTCATTTAGAGTACAATTTTGATTTCATAACTCCATTATGTAGTGATTTTTTTACCAATTTCTGACCATAAAAAACAATAAGATACCGAAGGAACAGAAGTGTAAACCTATTTATGTAGAGGTTTTGTAAATAACCAAACAACCTATTTTTTATGATAGCTCATTTATATATATAGTGTAAAATTGATAGGCTGCTATTAATTAGTGGTGGTATTTGATATAGGTTTTAGTCACTATCCTTTTTAACATTCTTTCATTCACAGAAATAATACTCATATGCTTTTGTTATAATATATCCAGTTAATGAAAACATGTTCAGTTTTAGTTTGAAGAGATAGGCAGTATCGGTAGACACCACGAGTCATGGCATTCTGAGTTCAAGTCCCACTGAGGTTAGCTTTGCCTTTCATCCTTATGGAGTCGATGGGGGTGGTGGCTTACATTTGAGGTCAATAATTTGCCGATTTTCACCAACTTCAAAATTCTATGCAAATAAGGTGCTAAAATATTTTCACTTTGGAGGTGAATATTACACCAATTTCATTTTCAACGTGAAATGTATTTCTTCATCATCATCATCATTTAGCGTGGAAGATGGACATTAAACCTATTGTATGTTTCCATATACACTTCTATTCTGAACCATGCTGTGCTAGTGCTAATTAATATTAGCACATCAAGCTTATGCTATATATAAACATTATCATCAAAACTGATTTATTTACAAAACTTATAAAATGTACGACTTTAGTACTTCAGTATCTCATAGTAAGTGAGCATATACTAAAAATGAATTTAAAATTCTGAATTACATGTACAGCTCTCTTACATGAGTTGGGGTCTGAGGTAAATTTGATATGACCACAGAATGAAATACTCACAGTAAGACTATATATGTATGTTTGTTATACATAAATATACTGTGTATATTTCCATATACTTCTCTATACTGAATCACGTTGTATTAGTACTACTGCTAATTACTACTATACTAGCAGAAAAACCATTGTATATTGATATTATATGCAAGTATATATGCATGTAGATATGATACATCAAATAAAATCGTAATTGACAATATACACAGAAATTGAACGAAGACTGTGTTACACTCTCTTATGTAATCAGTAACGTAATCCATGATACATTAAAAAAAAGATGATATTATATATAAACTGCATTAGGAGAAAATTAGTGACAGAAATATATGAATATTTATTTAAATGATCGCTAACCGGAAGTGTTGACATTTGAAAATTTTAAAGAAGTGAATCTTTAAATAAGTAATAAAATATATTTAATGAACAACCACGAAATTTAGTAGATAAATTATGTAATATTCATTCATTATTTATTCAAAGTAATCCAACTTATTTTACTAAGAGGATAAAAAATTATAAACCGTACGCAGTCCCGCACTTTTTACTTTATTATAGTTTAGATTGTGGTTCCATACAGTTGTCTTAGTAGATATCCATAGAAGTAAAGATAGTAGTCCTCATGATCTCTATATGTATAAATAAGTTTAAAAGTTTCTACTTTGATAAGTAGCATAGGGAATTAACCCTTTAGTTACCAATCTGACCTAAACCGGCTCTGGTTCTTTGGAACAAAACCACCCTTTTAAAGGTTTCCAATTTAAATTAAAATCTTTCAACAGAATTTTATATAAGAACCTTACATTAAGTTGCTATCTTAGTAATAAAATAATTAATAATTTTAGAAAATCCCTCAATTATTCTTCATTAATTAATTAAAATAGAATATATTTTATTAGAAATGTGGTCATGAAAAGGTTAATATGACTGTATGACACCTTGAGCAAGTGTCTTCTACTATAACCTCAGGTTAGCTAATGCCATGTGAGTAAAATTTGGTAGACAGAAACTACAAAAGCCCATTGTGAGCATATGTGTGTGTGTATCATCGCCGTCATCACTGCTTAACCTCTTTTTTCTATGCTTGCATGATTTAGAGGAGTTGTCTCATTATGAGGCTAGACAGGTCAAATGACCATGTCTTGCTCATATGGATTTGTTTTGGGCTTTGTTTCTATGGCTGGATGCTTTTCCTAAGGCAAACTACATTAGTGTGTACAAGGTGTTTTTGTCAAAGCTGGAATGGTACAACCAACATGGAGTGCTTAATCCTGCTCATACTTAAATTAATTGATTATTGTGATGTAAGTGCCACACTTCTAATTAATTTGTTATTTATTTAAATGAAGAGAATGTCTGTCTGTATGTATGTATGTGTGTGTGTATGTGTGTGTCTGTGTGTGTGTGTCAATTTACCTCCCCACCTATCCTACTGTGCCCAAACTTTAAGTCAGCACTACATGAATGGCCATGCATCCATACTTAATTTATTCTCAGTTCTGCTATTTCATTACAGGCCACGTATGACCGTATGTTTACCTGGATTGTTGATCGGATTAATGAGGCTATTGATGTGACTGCTACTGGTTTCGCTTCATCTCACAACAATACTGTCATTGGAGTACTTGATATATACGGTTTTGAGATCTTTGAAAATAATAGGTCAGTTAATCTTTTAATGCATGCTCTTAATTTCTATTATTTGTTCATTATGTAACACATAGGCTGAATGGTTAGGAAGGTCACTTAGTAATTATGAGGTGCCAGGTTCAATCCCACTGGATGACATCTTGTTAAGAGTCATTTACCATAGCCTTGGGTTGAACCAAGTATAGTGAGTGCAATTTGGTAGATGGAAACTGTATGGAAGCCCATCAGATGGATTGTATCTGTTACTCAAAGGTCCAACCTTCTCACATATTGTGTTGCACTGATTCAATTTCAGAATTATATTACGGGTACATGTGTTTATGGAATACTCAACACATTTTATTATGGCACCATCACTAGAGACGTTGTTTTGTCCTTGACACAATTGAAAGGGACCTTTCGACCCTTTTGGCATACATTTTACAACTGGATGCCCTTCCTAACACCAGAGAAAGTTGTTTCATTATCAAATTCCTCTAAATTCATCATTATTTTAAAACCACAGTTGGTGTCTTTCATTAGAATGTTGTAGTAATAAAAGGGTTGATGATCTAAAAAAATGTGTTTACTTCTACCTTTGTGTTTGAAGTATTTATGGTTAGGCAGACTTACCTTCAACCATCATTTGCTTTAGTTAATATTTTTTTATTTTTTAGTTTTGAGCAGTTTTGCATTAATTATTGCAATGAGAAATTGCAGCAGTTGTTTATTGAGTTGGTTTTGAAACAAGAACAAGATGAATACAACAATGAGGGTATTGAATGGGTACATGTAAGTATACCCCTTCCTTGATTTTACTCTATAGCTTATACAGAAGGATAGCAAGGGGGTGTGAGAAGAGACAAAATTTTCTTCTGGCTTATGTTGCCTGTTAACTAACTCACAACATCCTGCAAGGATTTAGCAGAAAATATCTAAGAGCTAGTTTCTTAATTCAAATGTTTGTTGTACCTTTACTACTGGACAGATCATTGTAAAAATTGCAGTGTTAGAGATTTTGATTTTTAATGTGATGCAGTCATTGTGTTGTTTTATACTTTTCAAAAATATTTTGCTAATATGGTTTGTTAATTCAAATGTTTATAATGTCTTTACACCAGAGGACAAATGGTTGTGTAAATTTGTATTATTAAAGACTTTAATTTTCAATATGATATGTCATAGCAATGTTTTGTACTTTTCCTACTAATGTGGTTTTGTGTGGTATTGGAAGTTAAGAATTAAGGTTGCGGGTAATAGATTCTGTAATAATTTATAAATTATGCTGTATGATTCATAAACTATACTGTATGATATTTCTAAAATCTTAGATTGTGAATTTTTAATGAAATAAATTGTCTTTAATAGTTAAAACATAATGTTTTCTTAATAGGTTGAGTATTTCAACAACAAAATAATCTGTAATTTAGTTGAACAACCGCACAAAGGTATCTTGGCTTTAATGGACGAAGCTTGTCTTACCCCAGGAAAAATGACAGATGAGGTAGGTTTACGTTTATTCTAAAAGACTTTATAACTTATCCTATTTCTATATGGGGAAAAACAAGACTATCTGATGTCTTTGTGTCATTAACAGAGTGAACTGGACAGTGAAGCCAGTTTGTGGACTGATTTCTTAACTCGTGCTCTACAGTCACTACTAGAAAACTATAAAGTTGTCGACTAATTTAACTCTTTTGATATCAAACCTCCTGATACTCCCTTTGGTTCTACAATACAAAACTGCTTGTTTCAAAATTCTTATATTTATTTTTTTAAATAGACACTGTCTTTCTTTAAATATATAGCAACAAAAGGATTAAAGTATTTTTAGCGAGAGTACAGGGTTGTATGAGTGTAACAAGGAATACATTGTTTGTGTGTATAATATTTAATTAACAATGGTAGATAGTATAGTTGACATGTCAAAGAAATAGATGATAGAATGAAACAAAGTTAGTCGTTACCGTTTTGATTGCCAGGCAAACGCGGCTGGCAGAGGACGCCTGGCTAAGGCCAGCCAGGCGCCGGAAGGCCAAATGAGAGGCAGAGCCAAATGAGAGAGTGAGAACTTAAAGTTGTTAGTTTTATAGGGTTCTGACCGGAAGTTACAGAAAGAGTTCTACTTCCCGTCTAGATGTTAATCCAAACAAGGGAGACAACCGCTACATAACCTCCCGCCAGAATTTTAGAATATAAAAATCGAATTGAAATATGTAGCAAGTTGGCGAGAATGTTGTAACAGGCATGAAAATTACGACAAAAGAATGTTTGCAAAAATCAATGATAGATATCAAGGTAGTAAAGTAAGAGAAGGGCTCAAAGTTCAAATGTACAAAATATAGTTCACAGGTGTGCAATCACATGACAGCAGGAAAGAAAGTGTGTTCCAGAGAATGAATGCAGGTGGTCTCTGTTCTGTGGTATATCGTGAAATTTCCAACCTCCGAATGGATTTTCTCACAGGAAGAGTGCTGCAAAAATAAATTCTCTGGCTTTGGTTGTTGGTGAAGCTGTGTTGATGTATTGCTGTTGCTGTTGCTGCTGTATTGCTGCTGCTGCTGCTGTTGCTGCTGTATTGCTGTTGCTGCTGCTGTTGCTGTTATATTGCTGTTGCTGCTGCTGTTGCTGCTGTATTGCTGTTGCTGCTGTATTGCTGTTGCTGCTGCTGTTGTCTCGCTGAGTGAGCGTATTCGGTGTTTAAATTCACAGTAAAAAAAAATTTTTTTTTTTAGAAAAAATGAGTTGCGCAAAGTGCTAGAAATAGCAGCCGAAGTTGATGGTCGATGTTGAGAATGCGTTGACCTGGAAGGGTCAAGAGGCCAGCGACCAAAGAAATAAGCATTCTGAATAAATGCGCAGTTTTCAACGGCAAATTTACGTAGTAAATTTTTAAACCGGCAAATAGGAGAATATAGCTTAAGGCTGAAGAATCCTTGGCGAGAAACGTTATCTCTGGCGTGCGGCTATCTCTGTGAGTCGCGAATTTGTGCTGCCTACACGTGCCAATACAAGGTTGAAAAAATAATATTTCTAACGCGCGAGAAAATGATAGTGCAATTTTGAAAGTGACAATGATGAAAAAGAAAGGCTTCACTCAGCATAATTATTGGTGTGAACTTTGGAAAAAAAACTTGAACGATGAAGAAAACGATGAACAAAAAGGCAATGGGTCATCGAAAATAAATGTTCCTGTTGAAATGTTTTTTATTTTTTTTGTTTTGAAAGTGTTCGTTGTAAGAAACGAGAATATATATCGTGAAATGCGACAGTTGATGCGTGAGAGAAAAAGTCTGTCTGAACGCGAATTCCACATGTGCGTGTGTCCGTTTCTTTGAGTATTTTCATAGTTTGTCGATAAATTTGCTGTGTATTCGTAATGTTACCCACACAACTCCAGAATCTGCTATCTTTTTCTTTTTTCGGGGTGACCACTTATAGCGATGAACGGCTGCGTGTTCGTATCACGTCAGGGTTACCAATTTAGCGAGAGTACTGGGTTGTATGAGTGTAACAAGGAATACATTGTTTGTGTGTATAATATTTAATTAACAATGGTAGATAGTATAGTTGACATGTCAAAGAAATAGATGATAGAATGAAACAAAGTTAGTCGTTACCGTTTTGATTGCCAGGCAAACGCGGCTGGCAGAGGACGCCTGGCTAAGGCCAGCCAGGCGCCGGAAGGCCAAATGAGAGGCAGAGCCAAATGAGAGAGTGAGAACTTAAAGTTGTTAGTTTTATAGGGTTCTGACCGGAAGTTACAGAAAGGGTTCTACTTCCCGTCTAGATGTTAATCCAAACAAGGGAGACAACCGCTACATATTTATATTTAAAAACCTTCAATCATATTTTTTATGTTCTTATACCAGCTTTTTATGTTCTTTTTTATGTTCTTTTTATGTTCTTATACCAGCTTAGTTATGAGAAACTTTGTTATATTACTAAATCTCTCTAAATTGATTATTTTAAAAATTACTTGAAAATTATAGGGATTATATTTCTTTAGAAATATAACAAATGGGTTAATATCTTAACCAATAGGATATTGGTTAAGTTATGGTCTAGAATACCCTGACCACATAAATCAATTTTTTCTTTATTACCCAACTTTTAAATTTATTGATGAATGAAAATAATTTTCCCACCTTAGAGCAAAGCTATATATGATCCATTAGTAAAACACAATGGAAATTTTCCTACAATTCACCTAAGATATGAAATCAGTGAATAAAGACAATTATTGATTATAGTGAACACCAGTAATCTAAATATAGAGAAAGAGAGAAAAGCCATTGAAGTAGAAATGAGCAAAGATCAAATATTACCAGATATTACAATGTTACAAGATGTTGCTTTACTTTAATATTTTACAAATCAATATTTACAAGATGTTAACTCTTTCATGATTGTATTTCTACTGAAATACTTTATTTCAATTAAATTAATGAAGAATTTTGTGGGGTTTACTAAAATTATTCGTTTAAACAATGATTGACTTAAGAGACATTGGGAAATTTTGAAAGTTGTAATGCCTGCAACTTAAATGGCCATACTAATAATAGTAAATCAATATAAATAATAGTTGAGAAAATCAAGTAAAGTACCCCTGGTGATGGAGAAAAGTAAACAGAGGTGGCTGCAAGGAATGTAATCATATATCTCTCATGGTTCAATTCCTTGCAGGCACCTCTGTCCATATTTTTATGTCTTTAGACACACTTCACAGATTTTCGAAACTATCATTTAAAGAGATTGACAATTATTATTATGGTCGTTTGTATTAGGACACACATACATTTCAAATTATTATTTCATTACAAAGATAGTAACTTATACATATGGTTCTTATATAAAACTATGTTGGAAGATTTTAATTTAAATAAGAGCCCTTTAAAATGGATCGTTTTGTTTGATAGAACCAAAGCTCGTTTTCGGCAAGTTGGTATCAAGAGATTTAAATAGGAACACTTTAAAATGAGTAGTTTTGTTTTATAGAACCAGTGCATGTTTTGGCCTGTTTGGTATCAAATGGGTTTTAAAACATTGGAATACCTGAAGTACTTTTGTTAATAATTTCTGCCATTTTGTTAAATCTATTCAACTTAGACAGTAATTTTTATATAATTTTTCCTTCATAATTCTGCCTACTAGGTGAAAAAATTACATTCTTTTGCGTAAATATTTTTTATTTGAATTATTTTTGTAAAGGGTTATCTCCCTTGAAAGAAACGTAAGAATTTCTGTAGCCTCCCTTGTTTCCAACTCCAAAAGTAATTTCTATCTTATATTGAATAAACTCTCAATCTTTATAGTCTCTTTGCCTCTTTTTTTTTTTCTCTAAATATTGTCATTTTTATTTTTTAGAAATTTTTAGAAGAACTTTCCAAAACTCTCAACAAGCATGAACATTTTTCTTCCCGTGCTGTAAGTAATTTTTTTACTACAATAATTGTTTGTCAGTAAAATGGTTTTATTCGATGGGATAGCATATCACTATATCTCCACATCATATGGGAGGAACCTATACAACATGAAGAGATATTTTCAATTTAAAAAAATGTTTTCTAATTTAGGCACATTGGTTAGTTTGTGCTGTTATCATTGACCACTATATACATACACATGCACGGATGCATGCACTCATTCATTCATTCTAGACAATGTTTTGTTGCCAATCAGTTTATTATATAAAATATTTAATTATTGAAATTTAATATTTTGAACCAAGTAATTAATATTATACTAGTGAGTGACGTGAGAATTTATCTACTTGTTTGTTCTATAGTTGGCACCAGCAGATAAGACTATGGAACATGGGCGAGACTTTCGGGTAAAACATTATGCTGGGAATGTAACCTACAATGTTAATGGCTTTTTGGATAAAAATAAGGACGCCCTCTATCAAGATATCAAAAGAATGTTATATAATAGGTAAGTTTTTTGTTATTGTTGTTGTTTTTTTAAGTGGATGCAGTATGGCTGACTGTTAAGAAATTCACTTCACAATCACAATGTCCCTGGTTTCACTCTACTGTGTGTGAGTGTATGTATGGATGCATATGTGTGTGTAGGCCAAACCAATGTTTTTGAAATTGGGTAGACAGAAACTGTATGGGGGAACCTATGAATGGATTGTACTTGTAATTATAAGAGGTAGCCTTGTTATGCTGTGTATCATCCTGAATCTTCCTGAGAATTACACTGAGTACATTTATGTGTGGGATGTTTCAGCCAGTTGTACATTAATTTCATGAGCAAGCTGTCCATTCCATTCGATTTATCTTAACAATTACATATCCTTTTTAATGGCTGTTCTAACTAGTGTTGTAACCTTTTTGTTACCATATCTCTACAAAAAAAAACATTGCCTCTAATTTTCAAATCATTTTTAAAATAATCAAGAATTTGGAAAGAATAAGTAAATTAACTTTTTCACTCTTAATCTTGTGTTTGAAGAATAGCTTCACAAAATTTTGTACCTAAAATTATGATGGTAGGATTTTAGATAAATATAAACACTATAAAATAGACAGCTTTTTATCATAAAACCATGATCAGTTTCAGGTGGTTTGATGTCAAAAGGATTATGGATATTTTCCCTGATAAAGCAGTAGTTAGCCTTGCAGACCCCATAGTAGACGTCATGTTCATCATGGGTTACTTTTTGAAGCAATGTTTTACAGTCAGAATCCTTTTTTCTTGCCAACCCTTTTAATCACCTCCTATGACATGCAGGGATATGGTGTATTTATTCTAAACTAGAAATACACAGCATATATATAAAGACCTCCTTCAGTTACAAATGACCATGGGATTTGCTCCTAGAATTGCCCCTCTGAGACACAAACCTGGGCAAGGTGTTTTTGTGGAAGACTAGCAATTGTCCATGCATGCCAGTTTTCCCTCACCATGCCTCCGATGATGTCCAAGTGAAAGGCTAAGGCCTACACACCTTGACACCAGTGACATCACAACTCATTTCTACAGCTGCGTAAACTGGAACAACATGAAATAAAATGTCTTGCTCAAGAATATAACACATCGCCCAGTCAGGGAATTAAACTCATCACCCCGCAATTGTGAATCCAACGTTCTAACCACTAATATATTTATATTTATATATATATAACCACATAAAGGAATACTGTGTACCTGTTCTAAGCCAAATACACAGAAATCCCCCAAGATATATACATTTGAAAATACACAGTTAAGGAGAAATTTAGGTGAAGATTATATGGGTGAAGCAAAATAAATGGAGTATACTCATCTTCTATTGAATATCAACTGGACTATACTATTTTCTTGTGTGAGTTGTTGTGACCAATTTTATCAGCTAATCAGAATGTGTGACCAAAATTATAGGTAAGGTCTTTTGTTAGAAATATGGTAATGAAAGTGTTAAAGTATTTATATTTGAAATTATCATCACCATTTAACGTCCATTTTTCCATCTAGCATGGGTTAGATGAGTTAGCCCATTGTGAGACAAGCCAGATCAGATAACTGTGTCTTGCTCAAACATAACTGTTTCTAGCTTGGTTTCTATGGCTGGATGCACTTCCTATCACCAACCGTATTTGTAGTGTAGAGTAGGTGCTTTTTATCATGGCACTAATGTTAGATTTTATTTCTCTTTCTCAAACCATCAAGAAGATAAACAAAACAGACTCTGGCAATAAAGAGGTATTTTATTTTTTCTCTTTAGCAAGGATGAATTATTAAAACTCATGTGGCCTGATGGCAGCCTTAAAATATCTGAGGTAAGTATGTTTCCTTACATTTACTATAGTCGTGTCAGCAATTGTTAAATGAGACTGTTGTACAGTGAACAGTAAATGTACCAATAATTGTTTCTACTTTTGGCACAAGGCCAGCAATTATCCCAGTGTATTACTGGTACTTTATTTTATCGACCCCATAAGGATGAAAGGCAAAGTTAACCTCGGCGGGCTTTGAACTCGGTCCATTAAGGGCCGTAACTCTTTTTTGCTGCAAAGCATGGCGTTCGACCCTCTACCAATCCACCGCCAATAAATGTACCAATAATGACATCTTAAACAATACCAGTTATATATGTTCTATTTGGTTTCAGACCACAAAACGACCACTGACAGCTGGTACCAACTTCAAAAACTCAATTATTGCTCTTGTAGCTAACTTGGCATGCAAAGTAAGTTCTATTATTTTATTTATCTAATATATATATATATATATATATGTATGTTCACATCAGAAGGTTATCATGTAACCTTCAAAATACGTATAACAGAATTATGTAATAAAAATATGTACAAATAAAATCGTCTCTCTTATTCATAATATTGAAACTCTGGTTGATACCTTACCAAAAAAATCCTAAGGAATACAAATTGTAGAGTGCTTTACATCTGATATAAAATATATCGGCAGATTTTATGATCAACCAACTTTCATTAATTGATTGACATATATATAAAATAGTATATTATATAAAGCAGTCATTTTTGACATTACAAAAAACACAAAAGAATTATTAAATTCACTTTACATTTATCTTTTATTTCTTTGTGTCAGAATTTTCCATAACAGTGACACCAAGAAATAAATGATAAATGTACTGAAGTTAACAAGGTTTGTGTGTTTTTATCTCAGATCAGGTCATTTGTCAAACAAGTACAACTGTGGCTAACATCACTCTTCTATACTTTAGTTTCAACACAAGGACAAAGGACTCTGATTACATCGCTTGCCAGACAAGTAAAACTGGCTAAAATGAACCTTCCATGATGTAAATACTTTAGTTTCAACAGTCTTATTAATGCCTTGATGCTTATCATGGGGTCCTTTTTGAAGCAGTGTTTTATAACCAAATGCTCTTCTTGGCACCAACCCTTTTAGTTGCCTCTTAAGAAATCAAATATTCTTTAATATATCTCACCAGTCAAATCTGTCATCAAAGTAATCTTTGGTTACTCTTCCTTCAGCTTCTTTTAACCTTTTTATGATTTCTAATGAAATCCTCTGTCATCATCATCATCATTTAACATCCACTTTCCTTGTTAGCAAGGGTTGGATGGATCTTCATAGACTGGGTTAGTACTGAAGTGAATCAACTGACCTCACAGTCAGGCTGGGAGTCCATATTTTGCTTACATGTTCTACCAAGTACGTTATTGTGGCACCAGCACTAGAGAGGTTGTCATGTTTTTGACACAACTGAAGGGGCCTCCAAGCTTTCCCTTTAGCAAGCTTTCTATGGCTGGATGCCCTTCCTATCACCAACCATTTTACAGTTTATACTGGGTACATTTATCATGTAGCTTACCAACACTCAAGAGATTGTCACATCTGAAGGATCCTCCCAACCCTTTGGCATGGTTTTTTACTGTGGGGTGCCCATTCTGTTGCTAACCACCTTACTGGGTGTATTGGGTGTATTTTATTTTATTTATGAAGAATTTGAGGTCATTTACAAAAACTATTATTTCATTAATATGGTATCTTGTTAATGAAACTTCAGTTTTGTGTGGTGTGTATGAATTGGAAGTGAAAGATGAATTGAAAGTGACAGAATTAAAAATCTTTGTAAATTATGTGAAAAAATGGATGACAAAAAATTTGAAAAACATGTTTTACATATAAACAACTTAATGAGGATGATAAAATACAGATGTGTGTGGTGTTAGGGCAAACAAATGTTTTTATAATTGACCAACTCTGCATCACTGCCCCAGTGATGCAGGCCCAGGTGAAGGGTAGCATTCACTGGTTTGTGGGAGCCCGAGAGTAGGCTGCCTTGAGGTCCCAGAGGACAGAATGGAGATGATGTTGACCTGGAAGACGGTAATGGTGATGTGTTGGAATAGCCATTCCATTTTGTGGGGCCTCACTCTTGTGGGTAGCCAACTCCACCTTGATAGTGGTGAGTACAGATGTGGTCTGTGGCCCATGAATGCTGGAAGTCTTCAACGTTACAAGTTCAACTACAAACATATCAGAGAGCAACCAATATTTTGACAGATTGCCCTCTTCAATTAGAAGAGCAGCGAAGCCTAGGTTAGTTGTTGAATGCATCAGGTTGCCACTGGAAATGTCACAGCATGTAGCATCTTAGATGACAGGGTCTACCACCGTAGAACGGGAAGATTATGCCATTTGGCCTTTTACTGTTCCCTCAGTCCAACCCCATTAGCTTGAGCTTGGAAGAAAAGCCTATAGCATTCAAGCCATGCTTTATAATCTTGTTGAGAGCAGCTTGGCCAGCACTATAGCAACATGTTAGAAGTGGAGGTTGAAAGAGTCCACAGTAGTATTTGTGAGGCCCACATCTGAAAGCCAAGACTCAGGGAAACACTTGTGTGCAAACAATTGCTGTCCAGCTGTGCCAGTTGAGTGTTAAGCTGCTGTGAGATTGGGAGGTCAAATGAAAACATGCCAGAATGTGCTGGTCAAGCCAGTACAGTAGCCTATCCGAGGCCATACCACACTGGATGGTGTCCCATTTGCTTGTGGTTGGGACTGGACATCTACTATTTGAAACATAACTCAATGAAAGATTCTCGTATAGAATTTTATTAGGAGCCTTTAGAACCAGAAGTGGTTTTGGACAAGTTGGTATTAATAAGGGTAATCTATTGTTCTCCTCTCTTATGTAGGAGCCACATTATGTGCGTTGTATCAAACCAAATGATATCAAGTCTCCAGTACATTTTGATTATGAAAGAATCAGTCATCAAGTGATGTATCTCGGATTAATGGAAAATGTCAGAGTTCGAAGAGCTGGGTTTGCCTTTAGAACTACATTTGCCAGATTTCTTAACAGGTTAGTTTAACCTTTTCATTACTGTATGTCTAATGAAATACACTGTATTTAAATATTTAAATTAACTAAGGAAGAATTTGGAAGAATTTACTAAATATATTATTTCATTATTATGGTGGTATTTATAACAATTTAACAAAAGGTTATATAAAATTAGGTTGAAAGTTTGAATTTGTAAGTTAGAAGCATCAATGGTGTTTTGTTTTTTACTATGAAAAATAGTCTAAGAAGTTGAATATATAAACTCTGGAGGCTCAGGTGGCTCTGTACTAATTTTTTCAGTCTCCGGTGTTTATATACCTAACCTTTTAGACTATTTTTCATAGTCAAAAAAGTGTTGAGGCTTCTAACTTACAAATTCAAACTTCTTATTGCTCAACAGTTCTAAAAATAAATTTTTTACATAAATTGAAATATTTTGATTTAAACAGGAACTAAAGCCAGATTTGGTTGGGCTGGTTTCAAAAGGATTCATACAACATTCCTTACCACATGTCCCAATATCATCATCGAATTTAATCCTTTTGTTACCATATTCCTAATAAAAAATAGTACCTGTGATTTTCAATTAATTTTGAAAATAAAGTATTTGAAGGCATTTAGTAAAATAATTAACTTTTTTATTATTTTGCTGGTGCTTGGAACCTAACTAAACAAAGTTTCTTACATAGACATGTGATGGAAGGTTTTAGATGAATATAAACATGTTTAAACATAGTTTTGTATCATAGAACTGGGGTTGGTTTCAAGTGGTTTGGGATCAAAAGGGTTTATATGTTTGCATTTAGCATTACCTTGCTTGTACTTCTCTTGGCTATTAATGCATATAATAAACTGTAAAGTAAAAAGATAATAGCTAAATTTATTAAATCAATATTTGATAACAGTTGTGAGTTAAAGGGAATGAACCAATCATCAAATTTGACCAAGATAAAAATGTTTCCATTGGTCATTCAATTGCTAATACTATCATTCGGTTTGATATGCTTGGATATATATTTTTCAAGGAAAGGAGCCAATCATCAGATCAGACCAAGGAAATATTGTTTCTGTTGGTTTTTTTCCATTACTGATACTATTTGCTGGTCGCAACTCCTGGTAGAAGGAGGTAGCATTTGCAAAACATATCATCTGAATCTTTAACAATTCTGCCAATCTACCACTCACAGACTGATACTTTCTTTATCAATCCCAAAAGGATGAAAGACAAAGTTGACATCAGTAGGATTTGAACTTGGAGTGCAGAAAGCCAGAACAAATACAGAGGCATTTAATCTGTGGGTACTTCCTTCTGCACCAGCTATCACGCTTCTTCCAATTCTGTCTGAACAACAGTGCTACTCCAGAACAGTGGAAAACTGCCAATGTCATTCCTCTGTTCAAAAAGGGTGACCGCATATCACCTGTGAACTGCAACCAAGCGAATACCCTCCATCAGGCATCTACCATACTCTGAACGCTTTGCTTCCCTGGACATGGATACATTGAAGCTCCGACATCTGGCAACTGACTTGGTAAACACCCACAAAATTATTATCCATCTTGCCAACAACAACCCTGAGTACCTTTTTTATTTCCATGTATCTAACACACGTGGGCATGCCCACAAAGTCAGAAAACAGCACAGCTCCCGTGACTTTCGGAAACATTTTTTCACGCTCAAAGTTGCTGAAACATGGAACAAACTACCTGCATCAGTTATTAACTGTCGAGACACTGCATCCTTTAAAACTTCCATGCTTCCTGAGATTCGCCAATACTACACCTAACATTGCCACTCCATACACATGCACACATGTATATCATGACTCATACACTATTCACTTCCCAACATTTTTAGATTATTCTATGTACTATACATGCACCTTTGATGAGTTGTAGTGCACCTGAGCACTGTACACAATAATTTCATTATTATTATTATTATTATATTCAATCTGATGCTCTAACAACTCTGCCAATTTAACACCTTATATCTTTAAACAATATAAAATATCACAATTTCTTTTATTTTCCAGGTATAAATGCCTTTGCTCAGCAACCTGGCCAAACTATTATGGTGAAATAAAAGAAGGTGTAAGGGAAATCATCGCAGCACACAATATCAACACAGAAGTGGAATATGGGAAGACAAAGATCTTTATACGTACACCTAAAACACTTTTTTATTTGGAGACATCAAGAGAAAAAGTTCTACCATCTCTAGTCCTCATTCTTCAGAAGGTAATTTATTAATCAGTTTCTAACAGTGTTTTCTTTTTCACATATTCTGTTGCTTTACATTAGAGGTTAGCACATTAGCAATAACATGAGACTGTATAATGACTTAAGGTATTTTTATACACTATGATAGAGATGAATGTTGGCAAAAGAAATGGAATGAAATGGTTGGATCATGTGTTGAGGAAGAATGAAAGTGATTGGGTGAGAGGAGTGGTGGTAATGAGTGTGGAATTAAATTGAGGAAGTGAAAGAATATGGATAACTTAGCTCAAAATGGTTGAGAAGGAAATTAATGCTGGAGGGTTGGTAAGAGTAAAGGGCTCAAGATAATAAAGCAAAGTGGAGAAGTTTATCAGGAGGCCTGCAAAGCTAATCCTTTCTCTATCACAGAAAATATCCTTAAAATGTTTGTTGTTATATAATAGTTTGATCCAACAATAAGGATATGACATAATATCCCTAAAAGTATTTATCCCAAACTTATATAGAGACAAGAGCTGCTAATATATTCTTGTGAGAGGCCTATGTTATGTTGATGCTGTAGATCAGCAAAAACAACTTGTCACTGTCCAGTTAGTTCAGCATTTCACCACCAGGGTCTACACCTTCTAGGCTACTTCTTTCTATTGGCAAGTAAATAGAGCAGGGGGAAGAGGAGGGTTTATTTACTCCTGGAGCCACTCTATTTCCAGTGTCTGTATATATCAACTTGTAACTCGCAGGAAACATGCATCTAACACGCAGGAAGCAGGCACCTGACACACAGGAAGAAGGTACCTAACATGCAGGAAACAGGCACCTAACATGCAGGAAGCAGGCGGCTAACTCACAAGAAGCAGGCGGCTAACTCACAAGAAGCATAATACATGCTTCAGTACAATGAAGTGAAGCAAAGGAGAATGTAGTCTAGCTTTTGGTCAATTTAATATTTCAGTTTAATCATGCACTGAAACATTATTAAATTAGCATAAAATTCAAATAATCCTTATACAATCAAGTTAAAGAAGAGACATTGTGATTCAAAGGACATAAGTTTAACCATTTCATTCACCATATTTCTGATGAAAGACACTGCCTTTGATTCTCAAATAATTTTGAAGACAATTGAAGAACTGGGAGAGATTTAGTAACTTTCTCATTATGAAGTATTGTTTGGAACATAACAATGGTTCTTATATAAATCTCTGATGGAACATTCTTAAATAAATAAACAGCAGGGTGGTTTTTGGTGGTTTGGTATCAAAAGTGTTTTTAAAAAAGGAGCTAGTAAAATCACTGGTGATTGTATCAAAATAATATTTCTCTTTGGGGAATATGGCAAGTGTGTGTGTTTATGTTTATAATATTATCTTTTCTATTTAGATGTGGCGTGGTACTTTAGCACGCAGATTTGTGAAGAGGTTACGAGCAGTATATATTATAAGATATGCATATCGAAGATACCGTATTCAAAGATTCTTCAGTGAATTGCAACATTTGTTCAGGTATGTCCCTATAATATCCCACCATATCTCTGGGGGTTTATATACCCAATTTCTTTGACTATTTTCATAGAAAAAATTTACATTGAAACAGTTTACTTTTTAGCTAACATACTTTCAAAAATTCTAAATTTTCTCAACACTATTTTAATATGGTCGATTTTTTTTTTTTTTTTTTTTTTTTTTTTTTAATTTTTTTTTTTAATCTCAGTTTTTATCCATCTCTCTCTCCCTCTCTCTCTGTATATATCTAATAGATAGAGTAGAAGAGGCAATTAGAAGCGGCGACGTGGCCAGAGTGCTAGCGTCGAGAACGGCGTTGAGCCAGTTTTTCGACGCGAAGCACGAAGGCTGCGTTGTCCGAAGTAAAATACGTGCTCTAGGGAACGAGGGGACCAAAGCTGTTAGCTGGGCCCGCGTGACAGAGGCCAACAGTGGAACTAAATCCACCATCCGGTCTTTGCGAGACCTGGATGGACGGGCGATTCTTGAGCCTAAGCAGATGTGTGAGGCCTTTCAAAGGCACTTTGCCCGACTGTTCGGGAGGGGCGGGGGGCCGGTTGGGAACGTGGACTTCGGTCCATACCTCGACGGCCTGCCGCGCCTCTCGGACAGGGAGGCGAAGTCCTGCGAGGAGCCGATTTCGGCCGCTGAGATAGAGGACGTGCTGAGCCAATGCGGCAAACGCAAATCCCCGGGTCTCGATGGTCTTCCTTACGAATTATATCTAGCTATGCCGGACTTGTTCCCCGATCTCCTCGAGGCGGTCTACTGCAACTGGCAACAGAACGGGAGAATTCCCTGTACTGTGACCAAGGGCGTAGTCACGCTAGTGAGGAAGGACGAGAACAAGGGGGACGAAATAAGTAACTTCAGGCCCATAACACTGCTAAATACAGAGTTACAGATTTTGGCCAAGGTGCTAGCAAAGAGGTTGGCGCTTGTCGTGGGCAACCTGGTGGGAGATGCGCAGACATGCGCTATCCCGTCCAGGTCCATCCATGACAACCTCCACCTCATGCGATACATCATAGAGAGGGTTGGGAACGAACCCGGCTTTGGTGGGGCTCTGATCAACTTGGATCAATCTAAGGCGTTCGATAGGGTCGACCATGGTTACCTGGATGCGGTGCTAGCGGCGGCAGGCTTCGGACCCGTTTTCAGGGGCTGGATCACTGCTATGCACAGCAGCCGCATCTGCTCTAGGGTCAAGGTGAACGGCTACCTCTCGGAGCCGTTCAAAATCGAGCGGTCCATCCGACAAGGGTGCCCTCTCTCCTCCCTTCTGTATGTGTTGACTCTCGAGCCACTACTGCGGAAGTTGGAGTTGTTGCAGGGCATCCCTTTGGAACCGGGATTGCGGAAAGCGGTGTCGGCCTACGCCGATGACGTGACAGTAATGGTGTCGACGGCCTCCGAAATCGAGGCGGTCGGCACCTTACTGGAGGAGTACGAAAAGTTCACAGGGGCTAAGCTGAACCGGGACAAGTCGATCGGTTTGCAACTCGGCACGTGGAGGGGCAGACCGATGCCCTCCGATAGCGTCGTCGGACGCTGGACGGAGGGCCCGGTGAAGTTGCTCGGGGTCTGGTTCGGACCGGACCTCCAGGTGGAGAAAAACTGGGCGGAGGTTACGAACAGGGTGTTTGCACTGACCCAGAAGTGGGCCAGTTGCAAACTATCCCTGAAAGGTCGGGCGGAGGTGGCGAACACCTACATAGCGTCCGTCATCTACTACCGCCTGACCGTAGTGCCCTGCCCAAGGGAAACCCTCACCAAGATGGAGCGCGCGCTCTTCCAATTCCTTTGGAAGAGGCGGGCTCCTATGGTGAGGAGATCCATCTGCTGTCAACACCCTTCGAAAGGAGGGCTGGGGATGCCGTGGCTAATGATGCGTAAACACGCATTAAGGCTACGGCACCTCTACGTATTCCTCACCGGACAACCGGTGTGGGCCTCGTTTGTGAGACGAACCTTTCCCAGACTCGTCTCACTCACCGAGCTGCAATCCTGGGTCAAGCAAAGACCGAGAAAACTGGGCGCCTGGCACACTGAGTGTGCCCAGGCGCTCACCGCCCTCTGGCAGGCGGATCCGGTTATCAGTGGAGACTCCACCGCAACATTCTATAGAGGGCTGGTACGCAGCAGGTGCGACGACGCCCTCGGAGAAGCCCTAGACATGGAGGAGGACGAACTGGCCAGCCTGTTCGGTAGGACATTCAGCCCGGGACCTATGGACAACTTCCAGAAGTCCCTGGCCTGGCAGTGCTACCGAGGGGCTTTACCCGTTCGAGAAAGGCTCTACAGACACGGGCGCCCGGGAAGGGACCCCGCCAAAAAGATCTGTCCCAGATGCGTGTGCGACGAGGAAACCGTTGCACACGCATTGGTACACTGCTCGGGCGTAGCCGATCTGTGGGGCTATGTCGAACAACTGCTGTCAAGGGTGGGACCGATCCGGTTGACCACCGAGTCGATTGTAATGATCAAGCCGCCTCCCCCCTTCAAAGATGAAGCAGAGGCGGTGTTTCTGTGCGTAATAGCCATGGCGAAAGAGGTTGTATGGTGGACGCGTCTGAAAGGACTGAGGTCAGGCACCTTTCTCTCTGGCCAACAACTGGTCCGTTTCTTCCGATATCATTTCGGAAGAAGGATCAGGATGGAGAGAGAGGTGCTGCACCCCAGCCGTTGCTATGAAAGATGGGTGAAAGTGGCGAGAATGGCCCGTGTGAATGGGCCTTCACTCTACATCAGACTATAGGTGAGGAAGATAAAAGACCAAGGGAGCACCCCTTCTCTGTGCTCCTGAGGAGAAGGGTTGCACACTTTTTTCGGGGGTGTGTGCGACCCCCCAAGGCGCCTCCTCTCTATTGAGGATTTTGTTAAAAATTTTATTTTTTGTTATATCTTATTTTATTTTTATATTTTGTTATTGCCTTCTCCTTATTGAGGACGCCTTTTTGTGTAAACTCCCCCCTTTGTACTTGTCCCACTTTTGATGCCCTAGTGGCAAATAAAAGAAATATATATATATATATATATATATATAGGAACGAGTAGGACCCCGACGGCTGAGCTCAAGCCGTTTCAACGGCTAATTCTGGTCTAAATGAACATTTTTATCCTGGTATTTGAATAGCCGAGCTTCTCAAGGGGTAATTCTATATATGGTCAGTGATTGTCACAGGGATTGGTCAAAAGTTTGTAGTTGAGACATAATAATTCTATGATGGCAATTTGTGGAGGGAAGGGGTAGCTAAACCTGCCAGTAGGAGAAAGAGGGAGAGGGGGTGGAGGAGACCCATTCATGCGTTGATAGTGCCGGCTACAGCTGGGCGTGAGGTCAAAGAAGATACTAGGGAGGGGGAGGGGGAGGAAGTGGAAACAGTAAGTAGAACAATAAGGGGTAAATATATAGAAAAATACTGAGTGTTAAAAAGCAATTAAATGTAAAAAGAAAATAAACAATTTCTGGTTACTACGACCTAAGTCTCTCACTATTGCTAGGCTAAAAAAATATACTAGGTGTGACGGAATTAAAATGAGACCCTTTTAAGAGGTATAAATAATAAACCGAGTATATCTTACGGTGAAGGGTCAACAAGTGAGGGACCAAAATACTAAAGAAACTACCACGAAATAATAAAAGTTTCTACCCCAGGCACAAGGCCAGCAACCTAAACAGGAGCAGCCTAAACTCCACCTATAAAAAGGCTAACCACTCATGCATCGAGGACATAAATCGAGATGGACAACAAATTACCTCCAGCCTCAGGGTCGCCGACCGCACGGAACCCCTAGACCAAGGGGACACCCTACTTCACACTGAAGGACCACAAATCCGATTTCGACCGTAAACCTTCTATCAGGCTTATAAACCCAACGAAGTCCGACATAGGGAGAATCAGCAAAAAAATCCTAGACCGCGTGATACCAAAAGTTAAGCAACATGCCCAACTTAGCCTATGGGTCAACACCCAGGAAGTAATCTCATGGTTCAGCAATATGGAGGAAAAACGAGACACTAAATTCATCCAGTTTGACATAGAGAGTTACTATGCTTCAATCACCTTACCGCTACTTACCGCTACTTACGGCTGCCTTGGACTTCGCCGAAGCACTCGTGCCCATCACCGACCAGGAAAGAAACATCATCCTCCATGCCAGGAAGACAGTCTTACTCTTCGACAACTCCAAATGGATAAAAAGAGCTCCCGACTCCCCCTTCGACGTCAGCATGGGCGCTACGGATTCGGCGGAGGTCACAGATCTTATAGGATTATTCCTAATAGCCAAACTCACCGATATGTTTCCTGCATTCGGCGGTGGATTGTACCGTGATGATGGGCTCCTTACCCTTAAAGGGTACAACCCCAGTAGTACAGATCGAGTTCGTAAACAATTAATCAGCTTCTTCCGCGACTGGGGATTTAAAATAACCCTACAAACGTCCCTGACCCGAGTAAACTTCCTGGACGTTACCCTCGACCTCGATAATGACCTGTACTACCCATACAGGAAACCTAATGACAACCTGCACTACATCCACCGCCGGTCAAACCATCCTAGGAACATCACCAATAACCTGGTTAAAAACATCTCCCTCCACATATCCCGTTTGTCAGCTAATGAGAAGATATTCGAGGAATATGCGCCTTATTACAACCAGGCCCTCAAGCGGAGTGGTTTCCGGGAGGAAATATCCTACTGTCCAGCTCCCATTAGTGGAACCAGCAGGCGACACCGCCGCTCACGCAATGTAACATGGTTCAATCCTCCCCACAACGCCGAGGTGACAACAACTATCGGGAAAATCTTCTTTAGGCTCATTGAAAAACACTTCCCACTACAACACCGCTACCACAACATAATTAACAAAAATACCATCAAACTCTCTTACAGCACCACACCAAACTTTGCACAAAACATCGTCTCCTCCAACAACAAAAAACTTAACCCCTATGGAAGAAATAACCTAAATAGCAGTGGAGAGCCGACCAGGAGGTGCAACTGTCCTGATGGATCCATTTGCCCCCTCGACAACAGATGCAGAGATCGTAATGTGATCTACCAGTGCAACGTGAGGACGGACACCTCCAACAAAGCTTATATAGGATTAACCGCATGTGACTTCAAGACACGGCTATACCAACACAGACATACCTTCCGAAACCTGGCCCGGCGTCACGCCACTACACTTTCGGGCCACATATGGGACCTCAAGGATAACAACATTACCTATGATCTCACTTGGAGATTACTGTCCAGAGCCAACTCTTACACGGGAGGACGGCGTCCGTGCAATTTATGCTCGGAGGAAACTTTACAAATGCTGTTTTCGACGGACCAACTCCTAAACAAGAAAGATGAACTGGTTACTGCATGTAAACACAGATTGCGTAGGACTTACCTCGCCCTCAAACCCCATAATGACCCGAGGGGGGGGGGGGGTTAAACTAGGGCTATAACACCCCACTTGCCGATTTTGTAATGGGTAACCCCTGCTTGCTAAGGGAGACGTAAGATCTTCTTTTATATCTTTTTATCGCTTCCTCTATATTTCCTTCTTCCCCCCATCCCTCCCTAGTCCTTCCACCCCAGTTCTCTTTCTTTGTCGTCGTCTTTTTCTCGCCCACCCGAGGCAGCCCCTCGGTCCCTTGTAGCCTGAGTACCCCCACCCCGTTCCCCTATTCTATGATAGATTTGGCCGAATCCGCTTTTTATAGCAGATGTGTTAGACCCCGGATACTTGCCCTCTTATCCGACCGCTGCCCCTTTTCCGTGCTTTCTATATTTCTTAGTGGTATCTTTGCTTTAATTTCTCGTTTATCAGTATTTTTTTGGGGGGGGGGGGATTCTGAATTAATTTTCCGGATCAAATTTTTACTTTTACTTCGTACAAGCTTTTATGTAGCTTGCACTAGAGCTTTTGTATCGTGGCGGCACCCTTAGAGATAGTATTAGTATTCTTTTTCGGGACTTTGAATTATTATTTCGTATTAGTTTACTTTTTTGCACTGGGTGGTTGCTGGCCTTGTGCCTGGGGTAGAAACTTTTATTATTTCCTGGTTGTTTCTTTAGTATTTTGGCCCCTCACTTGTTGACCCGTCACCGTAAGATATACTCGGTTTATTATTTATACCTCTTAAAAGGGTCTCATTTTAATTCCGTCCCACCTAGTATATTTTTTTAGCCTAGCAATAGTGAGAGACTTAGGTCGTAGTAACCAGAAATTGTTTATTTTCTTTTTACATTTAATTGCTTTTTAACACTCTCAGTATTTTTCTATATATTTACCCCTTATTGTTCTACTTACTGTTTCGACTTCTTCCCCCTCCCTAGTATCTTCTTTGACCTCACGCCCAGCTGTAGCCGGCACTATCAACGCATGAATGGGTCTCCTCCACCTCCTCTCCCTCTTTCTCCTACTGGCAGGTTTAGCTACCCCTTCCCTCCACAAATTGCCATCATAGAATTATTATGTCTCAACTACAAACTTTTGACCAATCACTTTGACCATATATAGAATTACCCCCTGAGAAGCTCGGCTATTCAAATACCAGGATAAAAATGTTCATTTAGTCCAGAATTAGCCGTCGAAACGGCTTGAGCTCAGCCGTCGGGGTCCTACTCGTTCCTATTACCCACTCTACTACCCTAAGTATTGAGTACTTTGGTGCGTTATGGTCCACCTGGTTCCTTACCACATTTCTTCCGTTATATATATATATATATATATATATATCATCATCATCATCGTTTAAGCGGCTAATAGTGGTATAAGCTTTCTGAACTTTTTCCACCCAGTTCTGACTCTAGCTACTGTACTTTCAGAGCACCCTCCCCCACTGCTGATTTTGTCACCCAGGTAACGGAAGCTGTCCACTATTTCTATAGAACCCTCTGCGCAGTTGAAAGAGCTAGTATTTTTTGGGCACTTGCTGCTACTTATTGCCCCAGAACACCGGCCACATGTAAAATCTATGTTCTTAGTTAGCTTACCTGTGATCCCACTACATCTTTTATGCACCCAAACTTTGCATTTGGGACACAAAATGGAGTTTCTACCTACGCCTTTCCTACACTCTGAGCATGGCCACTTCCCGGAGGGGACCGCCGCCTTATTTTCTTTCTTACAAACTAGAACTTTAGTCTTAGCCAGGTTAATTTTAAGGCCTTTTGATTCTAGGCCGTGCTTCCATGTTTGGAATTTCTTCTCTAGCTCGGCCATTGATTCAGCTATGAGCGTTAGATCATCTGCGTATAGGAGTTCCCATGGGCAGCCGGTCTTGAACTCCACTGTTATAGCCTGGAGGGCAATAATAAATAGTAGGGGGCTAAGAACAGAGCCCTGATGAACACCAACTTTTACACTAAACTCTTCACTATATTCGTTGTTAATTCTAACCTTGCTCACTGTTTCTTTATACATGGCTTGTATAGCTCTCACAAGCCATTCATCAACACCTAGTTTTCTAAGAGCCCACCAGATAATGGAACGGGGGACTCTGTCGAAGGCTTTCTCCAAGTCGACGAAAGCTAAGTATAGGGGTTTACTTTTAGCTAGGTACTTCTCCTGTAGTTGTCGTACAATGAAAAGAGCGTCTGTGGTATTTTTTCCTGACACAAACCCGAACTGCATTTCATCTAGATCAATTCGCTCTCTGATTAGTTGCGCTATTACTTTTTCCGTGATCTTCATGACCTGGTCGATTAATTTAATGCCTCTATAGTTACTCCTATCTAGGGCATCTCCTTTACCCTTATAACAGTTAACGATGATGCTGCTACGCCAGTCCTTCGGAACAGCCCCATTCTGTATGACTTGGTTGACTATCCGGGTGACCATGGTGTGTCCCACCGTACCAGATGCCTTCAGCATCTCGGCAACTATTTCCGAAGGCCCAGCCACCTTACCCGTCTTCATATCTTTGATTGCCTTACTTATTATACTACCCTCGACTAACACTGCTGGTCCCTCTATTGGGAGACTGTCTTTCTCCCATTTATTCTCCTCATTTAGTAGCCTTTCATAGTGACACTTCCAAGCTACCTTCTTATCAGCGTCAGTGATGGCAAGTACACCGTCATCATTAAGTACACACTTCTCCCCGACAATATCACTGTTTTCCTTGACACATTGCCTAGCAATCCTGAACACCTCACGCTTTTGGTCCTCGCGTTGTAGAACATGCTTGAACTTTCTTTCCTCTGCTTCCCTTCTATATATATATATATATATATATATATATATATATAGAAGGGAAGCAGAGGAAAGAAAGCTATATATATATATATATATATATATATATATATAGTGAGGGAAAAGTGGTAAGGAACCAGGTGGACCATAACGCACCAAAGTACTCAATACTTAGGGTAGTAGAGTGGGTAATAGGAGTAAGTAAGACCCCGACGGCTGAGCTCAAGCCGTTTCGACGGCTAATTCAGTACAGAATTAGCCGTCGAAACGGCTTGAGCTCAGCCATTGGGGTCTTACTTACTCCTATATATATATATATATATATATATATGTGTGTGTGTGTGTGAAGGTAGATAAGGTTTTGTTTATGTATATTAGGATGAATGAATGCTTAAACAAGAAAACTGCTTACCAGACAGTTTAACTTAACGGTATCCTTTGAATCGTATAGCATAAATATCCAAGCAGGGGAATATGGTATATAGGTCCAGAAGAGATCACAGAGTATATTAATATAAGCAAGTATTGCACCAAGAAAAATATAAACATCGGCAAGAAATGAGATTGCGAATTAATTTGCTTTCACATGTTTCTGTGTCTATTATAATTGTCTACATATGCTGACTACAATATATATTGTTCAAATATATGCAATACTTAATTATTTATCACACTTCATCAGAAAGCTTATAATTGTGGAAGTGACTACTCACTACTTGGTAGATTCTACCGTGTAGTGAATAGTCACTTCCACAATTATATTTATATTATAGTCAGCATATGTAGACAGTTATAATAGATACAGAAACATATGTTAAAGCGTATTAATTTATAATCCCATTTCTTGCTGATGTTTATATTTTTCTTGGTGCAATACTTGCTTTTATATATATATATATATATATATATATATATATATAACATTATATATATATATATATATATATAATGTTTTTAATAACACATATGTGTAGCAACGTGGTTTGTGGATCTGGTCACTACTTCTGATCGGATCTGAGAATAGCCCTTAAAAGGACTGTTATCACATACGGTAAGGAGGAACAGATGAAGGAAGAAGTTGAAAGGACGAGCAAGGCGAGAGATGTAGTTTCGGTCAGCTATTTATTTTCATACATGAAGCGGCGATACAGAGGTACAAGGCGTGTGTGAGTGACAAGCGTGGCAGAGGAGAGGAACAACGATACGCTAGCTGACTCTGCCAAAGGTCGGCTGGCGAAAGTGTTTGGAACCACTCTATTTATACAAAAATAATCGTTTGATGTTTAGCCGCTGCGTAGGTGTTTTATTTTGGTGGCTTAAGGGTTGTTTGTTTCACTGGGGTGAGGTAGCTAGCTAAGCAGATAGATAGAGTTGTTTATTTCACAGATGTTATTTCCGGTGGCTGTACATATGCATATATTTAAAATATAAAGTCTTACTATTGAACAGTCACTGGAACTTGGGTAATATACCCCAAGTCCTCATTATACTATTATATTTAGTGAGAAATTTTGCACTTTAAGTTCTTAACTCAACTTATATCTATCTTAGTCACTGTCACGCTGAGTAAAAGTAGTTCATAACTCTATGAAAACTGTTTCTCATCAGTTTACATAGTGAGCTAATCATCCTCATTTTATATCCACTTTCCACATTGGCATGACAACTTGGAGCATTCTCATCTTGCTCATACATTTGGCATGGTGGGTGTTTTTGGGGGGTTTTTTTCATGGCACCAACACTACTACTTTACTTAGTATACTGGTGGCAATTTTTGATGGCATTAGTACTACCACTTTACAGGGTGTACTGAGGGTTTATTGAAATTATTTTGAATTTAATGTTGCATTCACTTTTAAAAACTGTTTTGTTCAGTTTCTGAATATCTCTGTAATTTTTAACTTTCTTTTTTAAAATAAATGCATAAAAATAAACTTCTGTTTACAAGGAATGTGAAAAAGAGAAAGAATTATGGAAAGAATATTACATGGCCCGACCATCCTGTTGTTATGAAAAATATCATGCCCATTTTAACATTGGCTTATCATCGGTAAGGAATAATTGCAGAATTATGTTTACTTTGAGTTTTTTTTTATGGAATTGTTATTGCTATAGATGAGCAGGTCCTAGCCAGGGATCTACAGACCCTTCAGGTGGTCTGCAAAGGACTTACTAGGGATCTGTGAGCTAGGTTCAAAATTCCAATTACTTAGTTAAAAACATATATATAATATATAATGAAAATATTGTGTACAGTGCTCAGGTGCACTACAGCTCATTAAAAGTATATGTATAGTACATAGGGTAATGTACAAACGTCAGCAAATGAACAGTGCATGAGTCATGATATACACATGTGTGCATGTGTATGGAAGGGGTACACCAGGTGTAGTATTGGCGAATTTCGGGAAGCATGAGGGTTTTAAAGGATGCAGTGTCTCGGCAGCTAACAACTGACGCAGGCAGTTTGTTCCATGCTTCAGCAACTCTAAGCGTGAAAAAATGTTTCCGAAAGTCATGGGAGCTGTGCTGTTTTCTGATTTTGTAGGCATGTCCACATGTGTTAGACACGTGGAGATCAAAAAGGTGCTCAGGGTTGTTGTTAGCGAGATGGTTAATAAATTTGTGGGTGTTTACCAAGTCCATTGCCAGACGTCGGAGCTTCAATGAATCCATGCCCAGGGAAGCAAGGCGTTCAGAGTATGGTAGGTGTCAGATGGAGGGTATGTGCTTGGTTGCATGTCTCTGAACAGTTTCCATATGTACACATGTATCCATAAGTATAAACATTTCTCTTTTGATTGTTATTCTCACTGAATAACAATTTCTAGTACTTTGTTATAAACATAATATATACACACCCTATTGTACATTCATCTTCTTTAAGTATAAAAATTTCTTTACTTTGATTGTAATTTTCACTATAACAATCTGAGTGGGATGTAATTGTAACAGAAAGGGAAGAATTCATTAAAACAAAAGGGATCCTAGGCAGTGAAAATGCTTGGAACCACAGCTGTAGATCAATGAATTCTATTACAATGTGGTTCATTAGATTTTGGAGTAGGGCATTGAAATACAACCCTTACATTAGTCATTGTGTCCTTGTAGTCATCGGGTATGTTTGCTATCAACAGGATCACTTCTAGGGGTCACCATCTCAGTTTTGTTTTTATCTTTACCTTATATATTTACTGTATTTTATATCTTGGAACTTGGGAAATTTTACTATTTTATACAGGAAATAAAGTAAATATTCTGGCAAGTGACTTGATCCACGACTGTGTTGAAGTTAAAGCTATTACATCGCGCATGAGTAATTTAAGCCACAGTGTCTGGCAAGTGATTTGATCTAAGACTGTGTTGAAACTAAAACAATTTACGTTGGGGAAGAGTTATTTTAGTCATTTAAAAACACACTAAAGTTGTTAACCTTACTTTATATGCATAATTTATTTATCAGTGACAATATTTTGTCACTCTATCAGTGACTCGGTCACTAACACAGTTCCACAAAAACCAGTGAGATAAACATCTTCGCGCCAAGTAATCTATACTATAAAAGAAAAGCTTTTCCTCCACCTGTCTGTCCATCACACAAATATGTAGGAGGAAAAGAGGAGACAACTCCTTCTTTAAGTTGAGAGAGGGGAATAACTTATGTCATGCTTATAGTTTATTGCAAGCTTAAGAATCTACATGCTTAAGGCACCTAGTAAATGATAATTATAAAATAAAGTTAAGTCTTTGTGTGTTTTAAATGACTAAAATGACTTTTCCATAAAATGAATATTGTCATCATGGAAATATTTGAGATTGGATAAATGCAGCAAAATGAGTCATTAGTGCATCAGATGAAATGGTACAGTATTTGTTCAGGCTTTCTCTACCGAGTTCAAATCTCACCATCACTCCAGGATTGATAAAGCATCAGTCCCGAGGACAGTGGATTGGCAGAATTGTTAGAGTTAGACGAGATGCTTTGTAATATCTGATCTGGTTCTGTTTCTTCTGACTTCAAATTCCACCTCCTTCAGCCAGGAGTTGCCACTGGCAAATGGTAAATGCAATGGAAAGATCAATAGAAAAATTGTTCCTTTGATACAATCTAACAATTGGTTCCCTCCTTTGTATGAGAAAAATCATGCAATGTTGGTTTTGTAGACAGGGAAAATAATGTGATGAAATTGAACTCAAGACCTTATGGTTGCAAAGCAAACGTCTTAACCATTTAGACATGCCTGCATCCACTAACTATACAGAATAATATCAATGACCAATGTTTCAGTATTTACCACATCTAATTTGCATTATCACATAACTAGGTCATTCTTTTTTCATAGGTGGTGGGCATGGATGAAGATCGAAACCATACCCAAGGATGAACAGCTAATGTTTCACATGAAAATACTGACAGCAGAGATGCTGAAAGGACAACGGGCAGAATGGGGTATCAAACGAAAATGGGAGGGCAATTACCTTCTTCAGGTCAGTTAATTTTACAAATGTAATATTGTTATTGTCTATGAGAAACTAACTGTTATTTACATTTTAACTCTTAACATCCTACATTCTTTAAAAAGTACAAAACAGCAGTATGACTGCATCACATTAAAAAATTCTTTTAGTTTTCACAATGATCTGTCCACTAGTAAAGATACTACAAACATTTGAATTAACAAACCTGTTTTTAGACATTGTTTTCTACATCATTGCAGGATGTTAAAAGTTATCGGTTAGTGATGGGAAAAAAACTGAAACTCAATAAACTCAGCATTTACATGAAAAATAACTCTTCCTCTCAATAATCAAGAATTAGTAATACAACTCTCTCATTAAGTTTTTTTTTTCTTTTTTTTTTTGGAGTACAAAATATACTTTAGAGATAATTCAGATGAAAGAATGGTATTTAACTAATGTATTGGTACGTGATGGGGCCCACCCACAGCCCCGGCGGACAGAATGGAGAAGGCGTTTCCCCGGAGGACGGCAAGGGAGCCGTGCTGGAAAAGCCACTCCAACTCGCGGGGCTCACACCTGCAGCTGGCCAGCTCAGCGCCCATGGTGGTGAGTAACGAGGTAGCCCTGGGGCTGAGGACACCAGAAGTCTCCACTGCCAGGAGTACGACCGCAAACCTGTTGGAGGGAAACCGGTATTTGAGGAGTTTGGTGCCCTCAGCCCGACTAGCAGCAGAACCTGGGTCAGTCGCAGACTGCACCAGGTTGCGGCTGCAGAAAGTGTCGGTGCAAGTGGCATCCCAGACGAGGGGTTTGCCACCGCGGAACGGGAAGATGATCATGCAATCTGGCCTTTTGCCGTCCCCTCGATCCAGCCCCACCGGCTCGATCTGGGAAGGGAAGCCTGCAGCGTCCAAGCCACGCTTAATGACCTCGTTGAGGGCAGTATGACGTGGAATGCGGCTGGCACTGTGGCGACAGGAAAGCCGGTGGAGGCCGAAAGAGGCCACGGTGGAACCGCAGTGACATTGGTGTGGCTGGCAGATCTGGAGGCCGAGCCTCAGGGAAACGCCGATTCGCAGGCTATGGTTGTCTAGCTGCGTGCCAGTGGAGAAGGAGGGCAGGGCATGGAGCCAGGCACGACTGTGGAGTTTGAAAACCGCATGAAAACAAGCAAGGCGGTGCTGGTCGAGCTGGCGCGTGAGTCTGTCTGAGGCCAGGCTGCACTGGATGGCATCCCAAGTGCGTTGGGGGGGACTTGACGTCAACAAGGGGAGAAGGAGGAGGGACGTCTACTGGGCTAAGTCCCAGCTGGTCCCATGTCTCACAGGCGGCCATAACGTTCTCTGAATATAGAGGATTCTGTTGTGTTTTGAAGAGCCCTGCTGACGAGGACGCGGCACGAGATTACCGACGAAAGATACACCGGCACAGCTAGTGAGATCGGGGATCGGAGGCCAAGGCTGCCATACCTGACCGGGAACATAACTGAACAAAGATTCTTATATACGTGAGCTGAAATGGTTCTTCCAGCGCGCCTCCCTCACCATCCGCCGATGAAATGCCTTCTCTATTCTGTCTGCCAGGGCCACAGGGCAGCCAACACATGGGCCCCAATTTGCTCACAATAGTGAGAGATAGGAAGTGTGGGAGAGACAGAGGCGGTGACAGTGGGAGTTTGTTTCTTTTGTGTTTGGACCTGGTGTATATGTATATCATCATCATTTTATGTCCCTTTTCCCACGCTAGTATGGGTTAGACAGGCTGTCCTGTTGTGGGCAATTCCAGGTCGGGCGACCATGTCTTGCTCATACAAAACTGATTTGGGCTTGGTTTCTATAGCTGGATGCCCTTCCTAACACCAACTTCTTTTACAGTGAGTACTGGGTACTTTTTTACCATGGCGCCTACACGATCACTTTACATTGTGGACTGGGTGCTTTTTGTTGTGACACCTACATGACCACTTTACAGTGGGAGTGCGGTGGGCGGCAAACTGTCTATATGCTTCAGCTTCGGCTTGTACCCATGGGAAATCAGGTTTCTGTATAACACCAGAGGTCTTGGTCCTGTATCATCAAAATTATGGTAGGTTTATAAACAAGTATTGACACTTTAACCATTTTGCTAACATATTTCTAATAAAAGACACTGCCTATGATTTTCAAATAATTTGGAAACAATAAAAAAAATTTGGAGAGATTTTGTTATAAAACTAACTTTCTCATTATTAAGCTGGTGTTTAAAACTTAACAAAATCTTTTTACATAAAATTACAATGGGAGTTTTTTTTATATCTAATTATAGTTCAAGCATTATGCTTTAGTTATTTTGTGAGATGGGGAGGTTGAGTGAGAGTGAGGGGGTGTAGAGTGAATGAGAGAGAGTGGGAGAGGGACAGTGTGAGAGACGCTTTCCATAAAATTGAGAGAAAGAGATGTAGAAGAAATCACTGTACAGCTAAAAAGTGAGAATAGGAGGGTAAACGACTGATGAGGGGCAAATGTCTTCTGTAGGAGGATTTTTTTTTTACTCTTTAACTCTGTTCCTTTCTTCATATATCATATAGAGTGAAATTTCGTTATAACGAAATTCACGGGCTATAAAAATTAATTTGTTGTAATGAAAAATTCTTTAATATGAGATCAACCTAACACATCAAGCATGTGGCCAGGGATTGAAAAAGGTTTCGTTATACTGAAAAATTTGTTATAATGGTATTTGTTGTAATGGAATTTTACCTGTATATGTGCATGTGTGTGTGCATGTTTGTTTGTATCTCTCTCTCTCTCTCAAGTTAAATAAAGCAGATGGTATATATTTCATTATAGTCGTGTGTGTGTGTGTGCGCTCTTTAACTCTCTCTCAAGTTAAATAAATCAGACGATGTGTATTTTATCTCAGTTGGTTTTACAAGAGTTAGAAACACTGATCATCTCTTCATTTAAACCACTGGCAAAATGAAATATATATATATATATTATAATTCTGTTTTCTGTGAATATTTATATGTTTTGAGGTGTTTAGAATAATATTTCTTTCCACATACATACAGCGTTTCAGGGACATTTTATTAAACCTGATGGAGCTCATCTCCACTCCAGGTCTGAATACAGCATATTTCTTCCAGAGAAGGATAAAGTGTAAGAGAAAAGAAGTGAGAAAGAAAGAGATATAGAGGAACAATCATCCCAATACTTGACTGGTACTTTTTTTTTATCGACCTCAAATGGATGAAAGGCAAAGTTGACTCGTGCAGGATTTGAACTCAGAGAGCAGTGAGTTGGAACAAATACTGCAAAGCACTCCATCAGACATTCTAACAACTCTACCAGTTCGTTGCCTAATTTAGAAATACAGAGTGAATATTTATTATGTTTTTGAAGTGTTTAGAATAATATTTCTTTCCACACAGTCTTTATAGAAGTAATATAGATAGATACAGACTTATAACTATAAAAACTATGGGTTCACAAGAAAAATGGTTGCAAGCTGCTTGTGAAAAGATGCACAGATATAGAACACAAATCAGGCAGGAACAGCAAGAAGAAATAATAGAAAGAGAAAAAGACAACACCAACAGAGACATGTAGAAATGAAGGATGAAGAGAGGAATATCATTTTAGAGCAAGCTAGATTAAGACAACAGGAGAGAAGAAATAATATTCAATTAGAAGAATGTCAAGAATGTTTAAAGCAAATTAGACTAAGGCAACAGTAGAGAAGAGATGCTTGGAGATGAACGTCAAAAATATTTAGATAACAAGAAAGAAGAGATAATATGCAACAAGAGGAGCACAAAGAATATTTGGGGCATGATAGACTAAGGCAACAAGAAAGGAGAGATAATAAGCAACAAGAGGAGCACAAAGAATATTTGGGGCCTGATAGACTAAGACAACAAGAAAGGAGAGATAATATGCAACAAGAGGAGCACGGAGAATATTTGGGGCATGATAGACTAAGACAACAAGAAAGGAGAGATAATATGCAACAAGAGGAGCACGGAGAATATTTGGGGCATGATAGACTAAGACAACAAGAAAGGAGAGATAATAAGCAACAAGAGGAGCACAAAGAATATTTGGGGCCTGATAGACTAAGACAACAAGAAAGGAGAGATAATAAGCAACAAGAGGAGCACAAAGAATATTTGGGGCCTGATAGACTAAGGCAACAAGAAAGGAGAGATAATAAGCAACAAGAGGAGCACGGAGAATATTTGGGGCCTGATAGACTAAGGCAACAAGAAAGGAGAGATAATATGCAACAAGAGGAGCACGGAGAATATTTGGGGCATGATAGACTAAGACAACAAGAAAGGAGAGATAATAAGCAACAAGAGGAGCACAAAGAATATTTGGGGCCTGATAGACTAAGGCAACAAGAAAGGAGAGATAATAAGCAACAAGAGGAGCACAAAGAATATTTGGGGCCTGATAGACTAAGGCAACAAGAAAGGAGAGATAATAAGCAACAAGAGGAGCACAAAGAATATTTGGGGCCTGATAGACTAAGGCAACAAGAAAGGAGAGATAATATGCAACAAGAGGAGCACAAAGAATATTTGGGGCATGATAGACTAAGACAACAAGAAAGGAGAGATAATAAGCAACAAGAGGAGCACAAAGAATATTTGGGGCATGATAGACTAAGACAACAAGAAAGGAGAGATAATAAGCAACAAGAGGAGCACAAAGAATATTTGGGGCATGATAGACTAAGGCAACAAGAAAGGAGAGATAATATGCAACAAGAGGAGCACGGAGAATATTTGGGGCCTGATAGACTAAGGCAACAAGAAAGGAGAGATAATATGCAACAAGAGGAGCACAAAGAATATTTGGGGCCTGATAGACTAAGACAACAAGAAAGGAGAGATAATATGCAACAAGAGGAGCACAAAGAATATTTGGGGCATGATAGACTAAGACAACAAGAAAGGAGAGATAATAAGCAACAAGAGGAGCACAAAGAATATTTGGGGCCTGATAGACTAAGGCAACAAGAAAAGAGAGATAATAAGCAACAAGAGGAGCACAAAGAATATTTGGGGCCTGATAGACTAAGGCAACAAGAAAGGAGCGATAATATGGTCCCAGAAGAACATGCTTTACATTTACAGCATGATTGGCTAAGGAAACAAGGAGAGATCACATCCATAATAATGCACGAGCACATTTTCTCGAGCGACAGAAAGAAGTGCATAGACTTAGAATAGAAAATATTAATTGTTTCTACTTTTGGCACAAGGCCAGCAATTACCCAGTGCATTACTGGTACTTTACTTTATCAACCCCGTAAGGATGAAAGGCAAAGTTAACCTCGGCGGGATTTGAACTCAGTCCGCAAAGGGACGTAACTATGCTGCAAAGCATAGCATCCGACCCTTTACCGATACTGCCAATCCACCGCCCTGGAGAATAGAAAACATTAATGCTGAAGAATTGCACAATTTCAGGCAGAGTAGAATGCATAATGAGCGTCTTAGGAGAAAAGGCCCAGCAATTAATGTTAATGACAATGTAAAAGAATTTTGTATTGGTGATATGAATGTTTCATGCAATCATTGTGGAGCTTTGAAATTTAGAAATGAAAATTATAACTGTTGTAATAATGGAAAACTTGTGCTACCTCCATTGCAAATATACCCTGAATGACAGAAATCTCTTTGAGGGAGGCCAGGAAACAGTTGCATTTTGCAGGAACATCTGCAATTACAACTGTACATTTTCTTTCGCTTCATTTGGTGTTAAACTTGCCTTACCACCTGGCAGAGGCCCATATTCTTTTGTATTCAGGGTCAAACATATCACAATACCACACCTCTGTACCCTACAGAAAATACACCACAATATGGCCAGCTACATATTATTGAAGCACTGCAAAATAATGACTTCTCACCGAAAACAATGTCTATGATAAGTAAGGTGTTACATGAATGTAATCAATATGTTGATGTCTACAATACAATGCATGACATTGAACAAGAAGAGCATCAAAGAGCAAGAAGAAAAAATTGTCCTGTCAATACTGTGAATTAAGATTTAAAAGAGGATCATATATGAGACGCTATAATTTGCCAAATAGCTGTTCACATAGATATTGTCATCTACCCTAACAACCATCCTCCTTAGAAAAAAAAATATATTTCATGCCACTTGAACCCCCATGACCTACTCTTTATTGTTTTCACATGGTAAATTTGGTTGGCATAATGACATGCAGCATTCAGAGGAATGTAGGACCTGCATCCGCAATAGACTGACTATGCAGGAGTACTAGAGATCCCATGTAGCATATAGAGGAGGATTTAATGTGATACATAAGGCAGGCAAATTATTTCAGCACATTGTAGTGGATACCTATGTGAAAGTAGATAGATGTAGGCTCCAATACTTGAGGAACAATCAAGCCCCCAAAGTGAGTGGATGAGTACAATGGTTTAATGGATTATCTGAACAGAGGAGCAGATTATACCACTGAGCCTGGAGAACCAGTTATTTTGACATTGTCTTTCACTGGCAGCCCAAGAAACATGCATCAGTAATTTCAGAATGCTATGAGAATTGTTGCCCTGATATTCTAAATAATTTAAATCAAAATGAAGCAGCAGAAAACAGACCATATTTAGTTGCCCAAATTTTTAAAACTCAGCTTTCTGAAATGATGAAAATATCAAAGAAAGACACATTCTTGGCATGTCAGTGGCTCATGTTCACATCATTGAGTTTCAAAAAAGATGATTTCTTCATTGCTATATGTTAGTCATCTTAAGAAATGAAGACAAGATAAGAAATAAAAGACATTGACAGAATCGTGTCAGCAGAAATACCTGCATTGAAAGATGATCTGGTACTAGATGAGCAGGTTAAAAAGTTTATGATCCATGAGCCATGTGGTTCTGGAAATCCTTCTTCCCCATGCATGCAAAATGGATTTTGCCAAAAGAACTATCTAAAAACCTACAGAGAGAAAACATTATTGAACCTAAATGGATATCCAGAGTACAAGAGATGTAAGACAGGAACTGCAGTGCAAATTGGATGACATTCAGTAGATAACAGGAATAATATGCTGTTTAATACCTTTTTGCTAAAGAAATATTGTGCAGATATTAATGTTGAAGTTTGCTCTGCTGTAAAAGGCATCAAGTTCATGTTTACTAAGGGCATGATTGTGAGTCTATAGCAGTAACCAATAATGCATTACCTAATGATGCTCAGTACCAACACAACCATAATGAAATAAAATAGTATATTAGTTGCAGGTATGTGTCTCTGCCAGAAGCAGTGTGGCATCTCTCTGAATTTAAGCTTCACAGTATACCACATACAATGTACAGGCTAGCTATACACCTGGAACAGAGTTTACTTTCAAAGAATCAATGCTCAGGTCACAGTAGAAATGCAAGGACACAGCCCTTACTGCCTGGTTCAAGCTAAATGAAGACAAAAATGCAAGCAAATACCTATATCCATAAATTCTGGAACACTGTGTGTTCAATGACACCAACAGAAAAAAGATGCCAAGAAGGAAGAATAACATTATTTTTAGAATGTACACAGTCAGCCCCAGAGTTGTTGAAACATTTTATTTAAGAATATTGCTACTACATGTGCCAGGCACTAAGAGTTTTTAAGAACTAAGAACAGAGAAGGGAGAAACATTTCTAACCTTCAAAGTGGCCTGCTTGCGACTTTGTCTTATAGAAAATAACTATTTCAGCCAAGCTCTGCAGGAAGCTGCTACCAACCACATGCCAACACACCTTCATATGATGTTCGCTGCTCTGTGTGTTCATTCTGTGCCAGCCAATGCACTGCAACTATGGAACACCCATAAAGAGTCAATGATTGAGGACTATTTGCAATATGGGATAGATAACCAGCAAGCTGAAAATATGGCACATGGTTACATTAATGCAATAGTGATTGAAAATGATACCAAATGTGTATGACTGGGCCTACCTCAGCTGACTGAGATGTGTGAACCTAAGTCCCAAGCTGACATCAACCAGCTTGATATCAATTCTCTTACTGAAGAGCAACAAGTGATTGTTGATACTGAAATTGAAGCCGCTCAACAGGAGAAAAAGGGAAAGGCCTGCACATACCTGCTTGGAGTGTGTGGCAAAACATACTTGTTCAATACACTGATTTCTCATCTCCAGACGAATAACTATCATGTGTGTTGCAGTGCTTGGATCAGCATAGTATCTACTCTACTGCTGGGAGGTGGAACTATGCACAATTTATTTAAACTACATGTTCCACTAAGAGAGACCAGTGTGTGTAATGTGTCTGGCTCATCTGACCATGCCAATTACTTATGGAACTTGGATCTCATAACACTGGATGAGGTTTCTATGATTCCTTCCTATGCAATCCATTCCATTGAAAATGCCTTCACTGGTGTCAATGAAGTGTTTGGAGGAAAGGTTTTGCTTTTAGGAGGTGATTTCAGGCAAGTGCTGCCAATATTACCAAGGAGTACCCGTGAAGCCATATTAGAAATATGCCTTAAAAACACTCATCTGTGGTACTTCTTTTAACATTTTACATTAAACAATAATATCTGAGTAAGAGAAAATCAGAGAGTGCTTGTGAAATGGCTACTACATCGTGGTAATAGAACAACACCTCCAATTGAAGGACTGAATATGAATGAGGATGATGTAGAAGTGACTCCATTCTCATGTGCAAATGACTCTTTAGTGAAACAAAGTTTCAGAGATAAAACGCAACACAAGAAAAGAACACGAGTGATTTTTATCTGCCTAGAATGCTGATTGCCTATTAATCAATGAAGAGGTTCTCGGATAACTACCCAGTAACAGCCATACCTATTATAGTACTGATAGAGTAATCATTGATGACCCTACAGAGGCTGACAGATATTCTACTGAATTTCTGAACTCACACCTTCTGGGATGCTACCTCACAAACTCCAATTAAAAACAGGATCATTAATAATGCTTTTACGGAATATTTCAATCCAGAACAGATTATGCAATGACACAAGATTAGTAGTAGTGGGAATGCATCAACACTTTAACAAAGCTTCTCATATCCTTTGATGGGCAGGTGTGTTTTGATGCCAAGACTGAAGTTAGCCCTCATTGATCCTAACATCCTTTCTACTTTGGAAAGATCCCAGTTTCCAGTAAGACTGTCATATGCTATGATAATTAACAAGAGCTAGGGTTAAACATAAGATAAGGTGGGTCTGTTCCTTCCTGAGCTAGTATTGTATGTCACTTTTCAGGGAGTTCGCAGACAGTCAGATGTAAAAATTAAAGTATTGAACACTGATAAACAAGGGAGGCAAGGTGATAAAACTGTGACAAAGGACATTGTATGCTAAGAGATATTAAGATAAATCTGAGCCCAGTTAAAAAGTTGCAAGTTGTAATGGAATTGAAACTAATCACACAAATATAAACATTCTGTATATTCTCTATATCGTTTTGTTTAAATTAATTGTATATAATGTAAAGTAATTATGATAAGGAATATGCAATTATATGTTGATCTGGCAGTTTCAATAGAAATAAATACTATGAAATGTATATTAAGTATTGTATATATTGTTGTTATATATTTTTGCATATATGCAATAAAAATGCAAATCAGCCTTTTTTTTTTTTTTTTTTTTAACTCCACAGGTCCCGCTAGTAAATATAAATACATTAAAATAGTCGGTTTTGCATCAGTCAATCAAGAGAGGTTTTGTGTGTTTGGTATCAAATGGGTTAAACATGTTGGCAAGATTCTCAGCTTTGTTTTTGCTAACACTTGGTGTTGTTATTCTTTGTATTTTTTTTCAGTGTAAAGAAAATGCTAACACTTCTGATTATATTGCTCGCATGAACAGTTTGAAAAAGAAAGATGGTTATACAGCAGTATTGTTTGCTTCTTTAGTTAAAAAGGTATGTAAATTCTTTGAAACTAAGATTTCAGCAACAAAAACAAACATTAGTAGCAGGTAAATAATGTTACACTATAAGAAAAAAAACAAGGAAGAGTTTAATATTTTGCACTGTGGTCCTTCAAGAAAGAAAGAAAGAAAGAAAGAAAAAAAAATAGGAGAGGCGGGGGGAGTGAATGTTCCATAATTTTTCTATAATAGAACTAGGCATCTTCAGTGATGTTTACTCACTTGGTACTGGGGCAAAATAAGCAGATAGCTTCTGTAGACTTTTGCATGATAACATAAAATACTCATAACAAGACTTATGTATGTTTATTATACATAAACATATTGTATATATTTTCATATACACTTTTATTATAAATCACAATGCTATTGCTAAATGTTTTGTTCTTGAACAATTTCTTTCTTTCTACCACAGATAAATAAAAACAACAAATCATCTGAACGAGCTGTAGCAATCACTGATCAACATTTTTACAAGTTTGACCACAAAAAGAAGTTTAAATTAATGAAATCTGGAATTCCATTTATGTGTGTAAGTATTATTTTTTTATTTCTTTATTATCAAAGACTAGGAGCCATACCTAGCCAGAAAGAAAGCCTGAAAGAAAGAGTGGATAGTTATGGCTGGAAGGAGTTTCATCATAGACCTTCTTAATCAGGGCTGACTTGGAGCTAAACAACAATAACTACTAACTACACATCAGAGTTGACTTGGAGCTAAACAAAAATAACTACTAACTACACATTAGAGCTGATTTAGGCCTAAGCAACAATAATTATTACATCATGTCTGACTTGGAACTAAATAACAATAACTGCTAACTACACATCATGGCTGACTAGAGTGAACAACAATAACTGTTAACTACACATACACCAACATTTACCGTTTGTATGAAATATCTTGTGTTTCAGCTAACTGGCGTGAGTGTATCACCAGATATAGACCAGCTTGTTATATTCCACATGAGAGATGGCAATGATCTTGTCGTAAGCCTTCAGCATCCCGGCCAAGAAGACAGAGTTGGAGAAGTGGTCGGTGCTGTTTGCAAAAACTGGCATCGGTATGTACTATCTTTATCAAAGTTTCCTATAACTAAATTTTAGACTGTGTGTGTGTCTACACTGGGGACTTGATTCAGCCAATGCATGTCACAAGTAACATTTCCGTAAGATCTCTTACTTTTTTCCAAATTGTTTTAGTTATCTGAACGTAGCAGGCCTAGTGGTGAGGGTGCTGAACTCGGGATCATTAGGTCAGGGTCCAGGTGATGTGTTGTGTTGTTGAAATACTTTATTTCATGTTGCTCCTTTTGCCAGGAGTTTCAACCAGCAGATAGTATTGGCAATGAAAATACCAAATGGAAACAGTGATTTCTAGGTTCAATCTGATCATTAGCTCCTTTCCTTTAAAGATATATATTCAAGTTATATTACAGATAGTATCAGCAATGGAAGACTAATGGCAACATTGTTTCCTTGATCTAATCTACCAGCTCCTTTCCTTTTTAGTCATGTGTCTGAGACTACCATTCTTTAATACAATAATCCATTGTGTTATCCACAATTTCTTTATACTTATAATTATTTTACATTTCTGCAAAAATTAATTTCTGATATCAATACCACACTCTTCATAATAATAAAAATTCACTCTGTCCTACGCTAATGATGAAATTGAAATTGATGTTATAGAGAATGGGACTGAGGATGACAATGATGAGTTTGAGGCAGAAACCCAGAGTGTGTATATAATATATATGTGTGTGTGTGTGTGTGTGTGTGTGTGTGTGTGTGTGTGTGTGTGTGTATACTCCCCTGAAGAGTGGTGAATTCTGAAATTATTGGCAATTCCAATAATAATTTTTCCCCATATG
>OZ024741.1:204007589-204115089 GCA_964016885.1 Eledone cirrhosa
AGTACTGTCATTGATTCTCTCCTCTCTCCCCCAACACACATTCAGTTGTGTTCAGAGATGCAAAGGGATAGACCATAAGGTTTTAAAACAAATTTCCAATGTGGTGTCTCTACACCACCATCAGGAGTTTAGAGACCATAATGGATGGAATCATAAAGAATATAGTTAGAAATTGGGAATTAATTAACTATTTTCATAACAACCTGGCCAAATCTGACTCTTGGTCTATGAAACAAAACTACCAATTTTAAAGTGTTCCTATTTAAATTAAAATATTCTAACATAATTTTACATAAATATCTGTTAAAGTTATTATCTTAGTAATGAAATAATTAATAATTTTAGTAAATCCTCACAATTCTTCATTGAAATAATGTCTTTCATTAGATATATATATCATTTCAGATTTCAACTTGAAAGTTATATTATAAATTTCATTGTGTATTTATATAGTCTGCTTATTTATGTACCAACACAAACATATTCTTCAGCATATCTGTAGCAATAGACCTTAGAAATTAAATAATGAATATTTACACTAGAACACAGTGTATATTTGAAGATTATAGTAAGCTAAAACATAAACTAGCATTCTTATGCATTTCAGCTATTATGTGTCCTCATCAGATTCTGTTAACGTTTTATAGAATTTAAAAAATACATGAAATGGTCAGTCTAACTTATATGATGTACATATGTTTGGTTGTGTAATTAAACTTGAAGAAGAGTGTCTATGACATTTCAATAATCTGGTCTGCAATTGAAACTATGGCACTGTATTTCAAAATCCCTGAGTTAAGAGATGCCAGGAAGAGCATTCCCATGTCATGGGGCCTGCAAGGCTAACTCTTGCTTTATTGAGGAATATGGCCTTAAACACTTGTTGCTTCTTATTTGAAAATTTTAATACAATACCTTCTCTGTATCACAGATAAGTATCATATTTTTACACAACTATTTAATATGCTCAGTGGAAAGATAGAGGCAGTATGGAAATGCAGACAGAATAACTGCCTCATGAAAAATGTATTCCAGCTGCAGACAGAATAATCTATGACCTGACAGAGTGTATGATAATAGAAGCAGCTCCAATCACATCATTATTCCAGCCCAAATAACATCAAAACTAGGCAAGTTTTCAAATCATATCTTGACAGGAAAACTACGATTACTAAATTAATTTTATTTTCTACTAACAGTGGTACCCGGCGTTGCACGGGATAAGGTATTGTGAAATATATAACTGCCTTAGCTAAGTTTAGTATTGCCACAACCACGGCTCGCAAAGAAGTAAGGGTCTGGTGGTATGTAAGTAAGCAACACTGTGGCTTAAAACGTGAGGAAGAAGTTGTGTGCACTTACCAACTGTTTGGGGAATGAGTGTGAGATTTGTCTTGAGCAAGGGTGGCAGAATAACTGGAGGCAGCAGACAGCCAGACATACAGACATACAGACAGATATTATAAGGGTGCGACGTTATATGTATGTATCTATCTAAAAAGAGAAAGACTAAGAATTATAGAGAGAGATCGCTAAATTGCCTAATGCGGTCCCTAGGGCATTGAAAATTTGAAATTCTTTTTGCTCAGAAGACTCCCTGAAACATAAGTATTACATGTGTAAAGTTTGGAAACAGTCGATTGGGTGGTTCTCTAGTTTTAGGGATTCAAACTCAGGCAGACATCCTCAGTTTTATATATATAGATAATCTATGGGTTTTTTTTCTTGTTTGTCAATGCAAATACCCAGAAATGTGTGTGTGCGCTTGCACACACACGCACACACAATGATGTTTAGTTTTATACCTTTATATCTATCAGATAGGCATCAGTTATGTATACACCCCATGTTGCCATATATCAAAATGAGAGGAAGGTGTCTGCTCCAAAAGTGTATGATTGCTATGACCCTTTAGTAAAACAATACATTTTCAAATCTAGTGTTGTGATTTCCTATCTAGATAACTACACTTCACTATATAACAATTATACATATATATAATGTGTGTCCTAATATAATGAGATAGTCCTGGTGCCATGAAAAAATGGATGCTGTATATGCTATGAGGTGGTCGTGCTGGTGTCATGATAAAATGCACCCAATACACTCTATAAAGTGGTTTGCATTAAATAGGGCTTCCAGCTGTAGAAATCATGCTAAAAATAAAGCATATGAGTGATCTTCTGATCTACATAGCCTCAGTACATGACGACCTGTCTAACCCATGCAAGCATGGAAAATAGATGTTAAACTGTGATGAGGAGGACAATGCTCTAGCATGGCCTGTGCTATAATGGCAAAACACAATCTAACAAAACATAGAGGAATACAAAGTTTTGGTTATTTCATGTACAACTATATATTTTCTGATTATCACCTGGCTTACTCTGAAACACAAGTTCCACTCTCACCTTATGGTCAAGTGACAGTGACAGATTGAGTAGAGGAAGTGGGGAGGGCTGTCTGGTTTGTAGCCAGTGGCCCCACAATATTAAGAGTCCCACAATAATATTGTGTATTACCATAAGTAACATGCAAAGGCTCCAATGAACTATTCTGTCAGGGGACTCCTGCAATCTAAATCTGCCCTGATTATGTGATTAGCAGGTTGACTTTGCCTTTCATCCTTACGGGATTGATAAAATAAAGTACCAGTAATGCACTGGGTATTTGCTGGCCTTGTTCCTAAAGTAGAAACAATTATGTGATTAGCAGTAAGGAAGATATCCAGTTGTAAAAACAAATACTATGACAAACATTAAAAATGTGTCCACGCAGGCATGGGAGATTTGATGTATAAACTAATATACATGTGTGCATGCGTGTGTGTGTGTGTATATATATATATATGTATGCGTGTATATGTATATATATATATGTATGTGTGTATATATATATATATATGTGTGTGTATGTATGTATGTATATATATATATATATATATATATATATATATATAAACAAATAGTAGAGAGGAAAAAGATTTTCTTTCAGTATTATATATATATATATATATATATATATACAATAATTGTTTCTACTTTAGGCACAAGGCCAGCAATCACCAGTTCATTACTGGTACTTTATTTTATCGACCCCGTAAGGATGAAAGGCAAAGTCAACCTCGGCGGGATTTGAACTCAGATCGTAAAGAGACGTAACTATGCTGGAAAGCATGGCGTCCGACCCTCTACCGATACTGCCAATCCACGGCCATTATATATATATACAATAATGAGAGGTATACAGATATATGTGTATACATACATATACATGTATATATAAACATATATTTTTCACAAGTATGTGAGATTGTATGTTGTCGACCTTAACCAGTGTTACTCTATGATTATGAGAGACAAGATAATCGAAATAATTAAATTGAAAATTGACACAATATCAGAGTTATGTAAAATATTATAAAAAAGAATAATAGATACAATATACCTATTTTTTTCCTTAGTCCCGACTTGTACAGTTTCGCTGGTCACTATGCAAAAATGGTATATTCAAAAATGTTATATTTTTGCATAGTGACCAGCAAAACTGTACAGTTGGGACTAAAGAAAAAAATAGTATATTGTATCTATTATTCCTTTTTATAATATTTTATATATATATATGTATATATATGAAAACAGTCAGGACCCCAACAGCTGAGCTCCGAACACTTTGGATCTAGCCGTCGGGGTCCTGACTCTTTTCATATTACCCACTCTACTAACCTAAGTATTGAGTACTCTGGTGCGTTATGGTCCACCTGGTATCTTACCACACCCTCTTTGTTATATATATATGCACACACATACACACACACGTGTGTGTGTGTAAATATATATAAAATCAAAGTTGATTTTTGTTTGTTTGTTTTTTTTTACTTGTTATTTTTTTCCATTGTCAATCAAATTTGGCAGCACAAATGTGTATTAAACTTTACACATTCTAAAATAACGCTTTGTAGATATGTAATTTCATACACATTCAGTATTATACTTATACATAGCTATTTAACACTATGAAAAGTATCTAATGGAATTCTGGTAATTGCAAGAGTTTTTCTTGTTTATATTTCCTGTAGTGCATGTGTATAAGACATACTTGTTACTCCCACCCTCAATGGGTGTCAGAATTTATCTGCACTCTATATACTGATGGCATTAATACTACATCATCATCATACACTTGCTTTCCTGCAAGCAAGGGAAAACATATATATATATATATACACAAGCTAAGTATGTAAAAATAGAGATAATATTAACTTTTCTTGTGTCTAAACTTTTTTCTTCAAAATAAGGTTGCATCTTCTATTTAACAAAATATGGTAGTATGGACCATCAATTGCAGAATTCTTGTCCAACATAGTAGATAAGTTGGGTTCAAGAGATGAGGTTCAAATTACAGGTCAGGTTTGTTGTAAAATTTCACATTTTATACATTGTATATAGATTGAATTCTGAGTTCTGTAAGATGATTTTTTTTTCCCCTCAGCTTAAACTCTTGACTTTGATCACTGTAATATATAGTGTTATATATATATATATATATATTCATACATACATGCATACACACACTATTTTATCACTGTAATAATATAGTGTTTTATATATATATATATATATACATACTATACAAACTGAATGTTATCACTGTAATATACTCAAACGTTTTTGAGTTCAAAATATGTCTTTATTTCTCCCAAGAGCAAATATTCTATATTTTATGATAAACTATGTGATCTCTTAAATTACCTTTAAAACTGAAGATTTACTGGGTGTTGTAGTTTCACTATTCAGCTGTGTTCAAAATCATGCTCTGTATATGGGGCCAAATTATTTATAAGGTTGACTAGGCTAAAGCCTGGGGAGCCCAGAGGGACTAGGGATCTTGCAGGGACTAGGGGCCCATCAATTTTGTTTTTGCTGAAATACTGTTACCTGCACCCTAGGATTGAAGTGCCAGAGAGGGACCCAAAATACTAAAAGTCTTGGGGCCCAACTATGGGTTAAAATGGCCCAGTCTGTATAAAAATAATCCTAAAACAAGGCTGTGTCAAAGAATTTTTTCCAGAGTTTTAGGTAACTTCTATTGTATTCTATATTGTAAAAAAATAATTACCCATACAGAGCCAAACTTCCAATCAAAAGTGATATACTCTTAATTAAAAATCCTTCCAAGCTATTAACGTTTAAATTCTAAAAAGGGAAGATGTATAAAGATTTATATCTGTTGCTGTTATTGTTGTGTTGAAAAAACTTAATGTTTGAAATTTATCTTTTCAATGTGTTCAGAATACTGTAGAATGTTATCCAGTTAGTAGATTTAAACAGCAAGAACATATTTCTTTTTTCAAGTGACCAATTCAGGCACTATTTAATTTTATTATTTTACTTTTTATTCCCAAATCCCATTTTACATTTCTTATGTGAAGACATTCACCCTAGTGGTGTTGGGTTCATAATTGCTATGTTGTGAATTCAATTCCTGAACTGATGGTGTGTTCTTGAGCAAAACACTTCATTTCACATTGTTGCAATTTACTCAGTTGAAAATTAGTACCAGCAGCAACAGTTGGGGATTAAAGCTGGAATGGACTGGTGCCAGGATGGGACAGACTTTAACCTTTCTTGTTTGTTATGAATTGTCTGGAAAGTTGTTTCAGAATAGATTCAATAGTAAATTTTATGTGAAACACTAAATATAGTCTTAGGTGGTGCTGCACAATGAAATACATTTTCTAATGTGACTGATATTGAATACATTGTTCACTGACTATTACAACTATTTCATAGAAAATCTTGTAACACTGCATAACCTTCTTGTGTATTCCACTTCTTAGCTTTTCAGTGTCCAGTCTTGGAATACTTTCTAAAATATCCTTTCATTCAAACAGAAGTTTAGTGTCAAATATTCCACAGTTCACAAAAGATGTGTATTTAGAATCTGTTTCCAAGATAGAATATATTACCATAACGTTTAACTTACACTGCCACTTTAAAATTGTTTTCATATTAGCTTCTGCTGTTTATAGAATAGAAAGATAGCAACTTCTGCACTGCAATAGCAGAATTAGTTAACACGTGATTTATTTATTTGATAACTGTATACACTTCAAGTCAACACAAAATATGATATTTATCAAAAGTTGATTTTATTTGAAAATTCTTATTGTAATTTCGAATTGAGTTCTTAAATGTAAAAGTTACTTTGAAATTCCACTCTAACAACAACAAAAATCTTAACGCACAATACTGTTTGTTGTTATTTCTTGTTATGATAGATTAGTTACATAAATATAATCTACAATGATTTTGTGGACATTTGCAATGTTTCTGGTCTAGTGTCCATGCAATATTTTGATGATCCCTTTATTCTTCACTGATGAAAAACAGTTTGAAGCTATACTAGCTATAATTCAGGCTTGTTTAACATGTGCACCATATGCAGCACAGATAGGTATTTTATTAAACATACAAACTACAGTTATTATTTAGTTGAAATACCATCAAATCAAAGCCTTTATTCTAAAAGTTTTATCTAAAAGCTTTCTGATCACAGAATCAAATATTTAAAATTATGTTTTATATTTAAAATGCAAATTATGAGCTTGAAATATTTCGTTTTAGTGCTTATAGTCACAGTATCTCTGTTTGGCTCTGATATTTATGGCTGCAATACCAAGTCTTATCCTCCATAGTACAAAACAAATGGCTTTTTTGTTTTCTATTTTATATGATTGTCCAAAACCAAATATTTCAACACTTTTTGGGTCACAGGTCAACAATTTTATCACAAAGTAATTTTTTTATACACTAAGGTCTCCAGATCGCTTGTTTAATCTCAATGTCTATAATCATAACAACGAAGCTTTTAATAATGTTATATGGTTGGTAAAGACCAGTTGTTTAATCCAAGTGTTGTTATGGACTTGAGACCAAAATTTTTATAACAAATAAATATTTTATGAATCATTTGTATATACCATTGAAGATAAAAAGTTTCAATTGTATATTTTAACATCTTCTGGTAGCTTCTACTAGAATATTCCCACCACATGCTGTAATTATTTTCACCTTCTTCTCATATTAATTATTCTTATATATTAATTCACCCATTGTTCCATAAAGCTTACAAGAATTTGCTGTAAATCATGTAGGAATTGATTTTGATTATTGAAATGCTGACAACAGTCCAAACATGAAACATATATTGTAAAAGAAAAAATGATAATTTTACTGCTTGATATCTTGAAAGCAAAAGACAAAAAAAAAACTAAATATATATTTTGTAAAACTGACATTTCTATTTCTTTATTATTTTGATATAAATAAACACAAATTGTTTTTGTTCAATTTAAAATGTATGATTTTTTTTCACTGTTTTCTTTATTTTATCTGCAATTATCACTGCTGCATTCTCATTGTTTTCATTCAGAGCTTTCATTCTTTTATATAAACCATCCACTGATATCTATCTATTTATCTACCTACCCATCTCTCGCTTTCTCTCTCTTTCTCTCTCTCTCTTTCTCTCTCTCTCTCTCTCTCTCCCTTTCTCTCTCTCTCTCTCTCTCCCTTCTCTCTCTCTCTCTCTCTCTCTCTCTCTCTCTCTCTCTCTCTCTCTCTCTCTCTCTCTCTCTCTCTCTCTCTCTCTCTCTCTCTATATATATATATATATATACATGCAAACATTCTTTGCTATTTTCCAAATACACACACATGTTTTTGATGTTATTCACCATCTTCCATACATTTTCACCACCTACACACTGAGATATTTTCTACACTCTTTCCTTTGTTTTTCTAAATGCCCTCCACTGATCTTTTCATAATTCCTTCATATTTTCTTATACAAATATTTATGGTTAGGATTGTTTGGGGAAAGTAAGTACAATGCAAATTAGAAATACAAGAGCAAAAATTAAAATTTATCATGAAATCCAAGTGTAAAAAAGTAATTTTATTTACTCAACTTTTCACTCTTGTGTTTCTAACTCATACTAGCTTTTTCCAAACAATCCTAACCACATATCTCACAATGATTAATATAAACTATATATATATATATATAGTGTAGGTGATTCAGTGAATTACTGGTGTTAGTACCAAAGTAAGCACTCTATGCACAAGCAGAGTGAATATATTAGAAAAAAAGCGAGGAGTTTCATGTACATGTATATGATATTTATTATGTATTGACCTGTTATGCATATTTCACAGTCTGAAGAGCAGATCAATAGTGGAGTTGGGTCCATAACTTCTATGGGTGAGCTTGAGCCAATCCTCGGCGAAATGCGTATCGCAGGTCAATAAACAATAAATATCATATGCATGTAAACGAAACTCCTTGTTTTTTTCTAATGTGTGTGTGTGTATATATATTTATATATATATATATATAATTGTACTGTTTTAGTAGTTTCATGTATGAAGCATTGTGAAACATGTCATTAGAACTGTTTTGTGAAAGCTGGTATAATGTAAATTATAAATATACAAGTGAAAAGTAGAGTATAGTAAGGAAAATAAAACACCCATTGTCATTAAACCATTATATTGCTTTTCGTTTGAAAAAGAGATTCTAAACTCAAAATATCCTGAAATCCAAGTGCAAAAAAAATTGTTTTCTTTACTCTACTTTTCCCTCTAGTATTTCTAACTCCTATTGTACCAGCTTCCCCAAACAATTCAAACTACAATGATATATATATGATATATATATAAATATATATATATATATAAATAATGATATATATATATATATATATATTTATTAATTTATTAAAATAACAGATTAAAGTTTAAGCAAAGAATCGCTGCTTTCACCCTTAATGGGATCTTCTGAAACAGTTTCAGAAGATCCCATTAAGGGTGAAAGCAGCGATTCTTTGCTTAAACTTTAATCTGTTATTTTAATAAATATTTTCTCTAGGGTTCTTATATATTTGATATATATGTATCCTTATTGAGCCCTCTTTGGATTTTAGTCTTCACATTTATTATTATTACTATATATATATAGTAATAATAATAAATGTGAATATCCCTTCTGCTTATATATATATGTATATATAAGCAGAAGGGATATTCAATTTGTTGGTAATTCAACAAATATAAATGTTTATAACTGATTCAGAGCACTCGACAGATTTTCTGAAGTATAATATTCAATGATATTAAATGAATGGAAACCATATTTATTCTATTATATATATTTCAAGGGTACCAAAACTTTGGTACGCTTTCATCAGATAAAATACGAAGTGTATTTTATAAATTTTGACATAACCAAGGAAAATACCTTAACGGTTCAAGTTTTCCTTGGAAAACTTGAACCGTTAAAGTATTTTCCTTGGTTATGTCAAAATTTATAAAGCACACTTCGTATTTTATCTGATGAAAGCGTACTCTTGTTTTCACTGATCAAAGCGTACTCTTGTTTTCACTCCTATATTTCTAACCACATACCTCACAATGATTTCATATAAACTATAATTTTTCTTTTAAACAACACCAGTTGTATTCACTGGTTACCTTTAGATTTTTCTTTGTACAATTTAATTGTGAAATATACAGTATCTATTGAGAAAACATTATAGTAGTCTGTCTACTATACATGTTCGTCATATTATCTAATTGTAAAATATACTTTATTTGTTGATCAAACATTATAATAATCTGTCAATGAGATAATGACTTGTGCATCATAATAGTAATTATATAATAGATATAATTTGTCAATAAAACGTTAGTAGTTTTTTAACTTTATCCAATAATGATTTTAGTCAGCTGTAGCAGATGCTTATTACCAGTATTACACTAGTCTGGTAGTCACATAACACTATAGGAACATATTGTAAAGGTATGTGGCTTAGTTGTTACAGTGTTCAGCTGACTATCTTAAGGTTGTGAGTTTGATTCCTTGAGGAAGCACTTTATTTCATGTTGCTTAAGGTCACTCAGCTGGCAAAAATGAGTTGTATCGTAATTCAAAGTCACATACTGTATCATGCTGAATTTCTATGAGAACTAGGTTACAGGTACATGTGCCTATGGAATACTCAGCCAAATGCACATAAATTTTCTAAGCAGCCTGTTGTTCTCAAACTGCTGGAATATTCATCATCAGAATGCGTTTTTTTTTTGTTTTTATAATTTTTTTTTTTTCGGTTATTATACATTCATATTGGAAATTACTGGCAAACTGTTTTTCAATTGTTTGAGACCCTTGATTATACTATGCTATAAACTTAGTATTGATATTGGTTATGTATTAGAGCATGGGCAGCATTAGCAGAATTATTAGAGCATTGCAGAGAGTTCTTCATGCTGTTTGATTTGGCTCTCTGTGTGAGTTCAAATCCCGCCATGGTCATCTTTGCTATCAATCCGGAACTCAAACACGGAAGGATGAAAAACAAAGTTGACCATGGCAGGATTTGAATTCAGAATGTAGAAACTCATAATTAAATGCTGTTTGACACTCTACTGATACTGCCAATCCACTAAATAATGATAATAGTTTTTAGGATCTCCTACTGGCTGGTGTTGCCCATAAAATCTGTCTAGCAATTCCTTCTGTAGACATTCTAACTACATGTTCGTAGTACCAGAGCTTAATCTCTCAATTCGTAGAAATAGGGGCTCTACTTGAAGTGACTCCCTGATCTCCAAGCTATGCACTCTATCAAGTAATGTTACTCCAGAGACCTTTCAGAAGAACTCTATTTTGGCCACTTGTATTTGCAATCATATTCTTTGAGTTGAAGATAGCGAGTTTAGCTTTTAAACCTACCTCCCCTCTTCTGATGTTCAAGTGCTCTCATAGAAAATATTTATGTAATTGTGTAAATAAATTAACTGAAATCCTTATTTTAAAAAGATACATCATTTAGTATTGCTGTAATATGATCACAGAATGAACTCATTTCCGCTGTAGATGTTGTTATTTTGGGATCTCCATTGATTCAGATAAGTGTTTCAGTTGTTCAAACAATGGAACAGCCTGCTTAAGAAATTAACATGAAAGGGACTGAGCATTCTACAAATATGTGTATTCTTATATAGTTCTCAGGGAGATTCAGCATGATAGTGTGTAACAAGGCTGGCTCTTTGAATTACAAGCACAACTCATTTTTGCCAAATGAATGGACTTAGCAATGTGAAATAAAGAGTATTGTTAAAGAACACAATGCATCACAAATTGAACACATGATCTTATAATCATGGGTTGGATATCCTAACCACTAAGCCATATACTTTCACTTCTATAGAACTATTTAGACACATTCTACCTCGTCTGTGATGCCAATATATACTTTCAAGCTTTTTAAAACATTCCAATCTGTGTGCACACACACATACACACAGAATTGAAATAAAATAAAGACTAAAAATATTTTGGTATGCCCTCATATGTAAATATTTATGTGTATATTTATGTATATATTTGTGTGTATGTAAACTTATTATTATTGTTATTGCCAAAAGTAGAAACAATTATTATTATTGTAGGATAGGATGCTTTATTCTACTTTCTTTGAGTACAAAGTTGAATAATGGTCTTACTAGTCTTAACTAGTAACATCTCATATATATATACTGTATATATACAAGTGTATATAAGCTGATAAATATGTAACAAACAAAAAAATCTATGGTCAAATGAGGTCGGCTTATAGTCAAGGTCAATATTTTGCTGATTTTCACCAATTTTAAAATTCTACATAAATGAGTGCTAAATATTTTCGCTATGGAGGCGAATATTACACCGGTTTCACTTTGGAGGTCAATATTACACCAGTTTCACGTAGGAGGTGAATATTACACTGTTTTCATTTTTGAATGGAATTCATATTTCCTATTGTTTTTTTATGTTTCAAAATGGTCAGAAATTGGTAACAATTCATTATGTAATGGAGTTGTGAAACAAAAACTATACTCTAAACAATGTTTTAAATATTAAAACTTCATGAGAATTTCAAATCTGCACCATCTAAACATAAAAGGGATTTGGATTTTTGCCTAATTCTCAGTCATAAATAGGGATTGACTTATATTTAGATTGGCTTATATTCGAGTATATATGATATATATATGTGTGTGTGTGTAAACTAATATATATTTCTGTAAATTTACTCTGTATTGGAATCCTTTTTCTGTGTAAAACTAATATTTTTTACTTGAATTCTATCTGTAAAAAGAGTCTCTTTTTATAAGATCTTGGATGTAGAAACGACATTCATAAATATATGTGGAAGCTACATTGATATTGGATGTGAGAAGTATATTGATATTAAGTGTGGAAACTACAGCGATATTGGAAGTGAAAATAACATAGATATTTGATGTAGAAACTGATATTGGTGGATGTTATGTCACATCTAAATATTGCTTTACTTTCCAATAGTTGCAAAGCCAAGTATTTTAGGAGAGAAATGCAAACAATATCAGCATGATTATTTAGTTATCTTTATCTGAATCAATAGTTATATGTGAAGTTCCTTTACTTAGTGGTTATGGAATTCAGCTCACATTTGTAAGGTTGAGTTCAATTCCTAACAGTGGGTTACATCACTGAGCATGACAATTTATTTCATGTTGTTCCAGTCTAGTCAGCTAGAAAAATGAGGTATATCTGCAATGCAAAGGGCCAGCCTTGTTAGACTCTGTCATGCTGAATCACCCTATAAATTTCATGAACAAGCTGTGCCAATTTTTCAAATAACTGGAACAGTCATTGTTGGATCTGATAGAGGTCCGACAACAATAATTATATAACAGGGGTTCTGACAGAAATCAAACAACAACAATAGTTATGTAACATAGATCGGCCAGTACTAAATTACTGGAACATTATTTTTCGTATGTTCGATTTTCTAAAATGTTTTACTTTTTGATTGATTTCATCTTAGAACTTACAGAGTACTAGTATATATATATATATATATATATATATATCTTTAATGCGAAGAAATACCAATGACGGTTGGAAGATCACTGATGACGGACTAATTTTATTCATATATATCTATATCTATATATATATTTATAGAGAGAGAGAGAGAAAACTTTAGTTATTATAAATTTTGTATTTGGAACATGAGAAAGTTATACTGTTAAATACCTCCAAATTCTTTATTATTTTCGAAATTATTTGAAAATTATAGGTAGTATCTCTCAATAGAAATATGGTAATGAAGAGAACTAAAAAAAGCAGTTTAGCCATATTAACCTTGGAAAATGTGCATAATACTGATTTCTTTATTTAATAATTGTTTCTACTTTAGGCACAAGGCCAGCAATAACCAGTGCATTACTGGTACTTTATTTTATCGACCCCGTAAGGATGAAAGGCAAAGTCAACCTCGGCGGGATTTGAACTCAGATCGTAAAGGGACGTAACTATGCTGGAAAGCATGGCGTCCGACTCTCGACCGATACTGCCAATCCAGCTTATTTAATAATGATTTTGTATAATACTGCAAAGATACAAGAGAAAAATATATTAATAATTGTGATGTTAAGAGTTAAGTCCCTTTGTGCAAAGAACATTAAGACAGCTGGCAATGGAAACATTATACATTAGATTAGGCCAGCTACAACATTTTTCCCTGCCCTTCCACTCCTAATATTACAATAGGCCAGCTAGAACATCCTCCTTTCACTTGCCTAATATTATAATATACATGGAACCTTTAACAAACTCCTATGTATACATCAGTGTGTGATAATAGCTTGTGACATCTAGCTATAAAAATATTTTTTTAAACCAGTGTAAATATTCAATAATTAATTACATTCTGTACTCCAATCCTACCAAAGTCGAATTTGCCTTTCACTCTTCAATAAACTCTATACCAGTTATATACTGAGGATTGATCTAATTAATTCTGTTTCTATCCCAAAAATCTGTGACTTTGTACCTGTTAAATATTTTATCTGTCTCTGGCATCTAAGTTGCAATACACCAAAGTTAACTTTGTCTTTTATAGTGTCTTTGCACCACTCCCATCATCATCATTTTAACATTCACTTTTCCATGTTAATATAGGCTGGGCAGGACGTTTTTAGTTAGCATTTTATAACATTACAAGAAACATAGATATGGTAAACTTATTTTAGGGTAAACATAGTTAGAACTAAGCTCCACACTTCCCAATTACTATTTATTGGTGTTGTTTCTATATCATAGTGTTACATTCTCAGATAGTCAAATCTATGACCTGAAATAAAAACTGAAAATATTTTCATCTATGTTATAAGTTCATTCTAGTGAGTTATTGGGTAACACTTCTTACAATTTCATTTTCAAATCCTACTAGTATTGATACGGCTTTATTTATTCATCATTTAACCTTTTTGATATCAAACCACCTGAAACAGCCCCTTGATTCTATAATGCTAAGCTGTTTATTTTAAAGTGTTTATTTACTTTCCAAACCCCTCCAAATTCTTGATTATTTTCAAAATAAATTAATAAAGATAAGCAGCGTGTTTCATAATTTTATGCAAGAACCTTTAAGTTCTGTTCAAAACATCAAGTTAAAAATGACAGTTATTCATTTTGTTTTCATTTTGTTTTCAAAATTATTTGAAAATGGTAGTCATTGTCTTTCATTAGAAATATGGTAATGAAAGTGTTAATGGAATAATTGAATGTAATTGATTGAACTAACAATACCTCTACCCTACAAAACTTTGCCTATGTATAATAATTATTAATTAGTCACATTGTTGAAATCTCGCAGGAATCAATTTTGTCTTTCATCCCTCCAGAGTTGATAAAGTCAGTAATAGTATCATTAATCCTTTAGCATTTGCATTACTCTATATTTACTATTATTTTTTTGTGGTAAATTCCTCACATAACTATCTCACATAATATCGAATCTTTGAGATTTTGACATTATTCATTTTGAGAACAATACTTAAACGTTGGTATGAGTGGCTGGATATGGCCAGTTTAAATGCTAAAGGGTTAAAGTTTCTCAGTAAATTAAATTTACTCAGCACTTCCACAAAATGTATTACTCTATTTCAATGTGAGAAATCACTATTATTTCAGTTAAAATTGCACATAGGGTACAGAGCTGTATATAAAATACCACATAGTATTACTCTGTGATGGGGTTTTCAGCATTACTGGGTACAACCTGTCCCGCAAGGACCACATTAATCGCTGTGGTGGTGGTGTGATGGTCTACCTTCGTTCAAATTTTTCGGTAATTCCTTGCATTGATTTGAACGAATCACAAGAAGTTTTTTTCTGTGATATACGTATGACCATGTCAACACTTCTGCTTGGTGTTGTTTATCACCCCCCAAACTACCATCAGGACACACAGCTTTGCGATATCCTCAAAGCTGCTGCCAGGAAAACAGCCACTCATATGTTTGTTGCAGGTGACTTCAATTATCCTGAGATCGATTGGGAAACCATCCGTTGGCCACAAAGTGCAAACGATTCCCTTGAGCTAGTGCTGGACTCAAACTGGTCACAAGTAGTCACCTCTCCAACAAGAGGTGACAACACTTTGGACCTGCTTTTCACCACTACTCCTGAAGTGGTTATCAGTTGTACTACTGAGGAACTTCTAGCCGACTCTGATAATGCTATGATCATTGCCAATCTGGCTCTTGCAGGCAGCAACAAAAACCAGAACCATCTCCAATCTGCTTGCTTTGATTGGAAGAAAGTAGAATGGAACTTGTACAACACTGAGCTACAGTGCCCAAACTGGCATGAGTTCTACAACTCTGGAGATGTGAGCACTATACTCCAGAGCATCCTGGACTCGATATGGATAGCGTGTGCAGCATCAGTGCCACGTAAGCAGAAAAAAAACCACCCCAAAAGTGCAATTTGGGAAACTTCAGCCGTCCGACTTGCCAGGAAAGAACGTTGGAATGCTGAACGGGAATATAAACTGCATAAATCAGATGCCAACAGAAAAAAGCGGAATAAATCTTCCAACCATCTCAAGCAAGTGACAAAGAAGGCAGTGCTTGAATTTGAACAGTGCATAGCAACCAATCCTGACAGTAAGGTGTTCTGGAAATATGTACATTCAAAGCAGAAACCTCACTCTCCAGTTGGTCCTCTTCGCAATCCCCACACAAGCAAGATCACTGACGATCCCAAAGAATGCACAGAACTCATTGCTGAGTGCTATGCAAGCATTTTTACTGTTGAAAACCAGAATGTACCATCTCCACCATCTCTAACATCAAATTCCATAACAACTATGGAATTTACACCTGCAATGTTGCGACGTCACCTTAAGAATAAGCGCAACTATGCCTCCCCTGGTCTTGATGGTGTGACATACCTGCTTCTCAAACGTGGCGGGTACTTGCTTTTGCACTAGCTTTCTTTCTTCTTTCAATACTGTCTCAACAATGGTGCTACTCCGGAACAGTGGAAAACTGCCAGTGTCATTCCCCTGTTCAAAAAGGGCGACCGCACCTCACCTGTCAACTATCGTCCAGTCAGTCTTACTAGCTGCATTGCCAAAATGATGGAATCCTGTGTCAGAGAAACACTTTGGAACTTCTGGAGCTCTCACAGCCTCATCCGGCCCTCGCAATTTGGATTTATCCCTAACTACAGCTGCTGTGATCAGCTTATCGAGTTCCTTGAAGACATTACCCGGATCACTGACAGCAGCTCATGGGTGGATGTTGTTTACCTTGACTTTGTTAAGGCTTTTAATTCTGTGCCACACAAAAGACTTATGGCGAAACTCTCTGCAATGGGTGTGAGGGATGATCTTTTTAACTGGTTGAAATCCTTCTTTCTCAGCCGAAAAGAGGTAGTCACGGTTCTAGGACAGCATTCTTCACCATATGAGATGTCATCTCGTGTACCACAGGGATCTGTTCTTGGTCCCCTTTTGCTTGTTGCATACATTAATGACATAGATGCCAACTTAAAGAATTCCACAGTACTGAAATATGCAGATGACATCAAGCTGTACCTTGAAATCAAAAGGACTGATCCTGAAATCTATAACTCTTTCCTACAATCAGACTTGGACACAATGCAGCAATGGATCACAGACTGGCAACTGAAGCTAGCTGTGGACAAGTGTACCACCATGCATTTTGGGAGGAAAAATCCAGCGTCCACATACTCCCTCCACAACACTGATATCAAGAAGTCCTCTTGTGAACGTGACCTGAGCATTACTGTCAGCAGCGATTTGTGTTGGACAAAGCACATCTCTAAATTTGTCAAGAAGGCCGAGGGTGTCTTGGCATCACTCAGCAAGACCCTTGTTAGCCGCTCTCCAACCATCTATTTAAAGCTGTATACAGCTATGGTATGACCACACTGGGAATTCGCATCATCAGTCTGGAAGCCCTATCTTGCTCAGAACATTGACCACCTGGAAACTGTTCAGAGACGTGCAACCAAGCGCATACCCTCCATCAGACACCTACCATGCTCAGAACGCCTTGCTTCCCTGGGCATGGATTCATTGAAGCTCCGACGTCTGGCAATGGACTTGGTAAACACCCACAAAGTTATTAACCATCTCGCTAACAACAACCCTGAGCACCTTTTTGATCTCCATGTGTCTAACACACATGGACATGCCTACAAAGTCAGAAAACAGCACAGCTCCCATGACTTTCGGAAACATTTTTTCACGCTCAGAGTTGCTGAAGCATGGAACAAACTACCTGCGTCAGTTGTTAGCTGCCGAGACACTGCATCCTTTAAAACCCTCATGCTTCCCGAAATTCGCCAAAACTACACCTGATGTCCCCCTTCCATACACATGCACACGTGACTCATGCACTGTTCATTTCCTGACGTTTGTACATTACCCTATGTACTATACATACACTTTTGATGAGTTGTAGTGCACCTGAGCACTGTACACAATATTTTCATTATTTTTATTATTATTATTTTAAGGGTGGTGGATTGGCAGTATCGGTAGAGGGTCGGACGCCATGCATAGTTACGGCCCTTGCCATTCTGAGTTCAAACCCCACCGAGGTTAACTTTACCTTTCATCCTTACGGGGTCGATAAAATAAAGTACCAGTGCATTACTGGGTAATTGCTGGCCTTGTGCCAAAAGTAGAAACAATTATTATTATTTTTAATTTGAATTGGCAGTATTGGTAGAGGGTCTGACGCCATGCTTTGCAGGATAGAGTTACGGCCCTTTCCATTCTGAGTTCAAATCCCGCCGAGGTTAACTTTGCCTTTCATCCTTACGGGGTTGATAAAATAAAGTACCAGTAATGCACTGGGTAATTGCTGGCCTTGTGCCTAAAGTAGAAACAATTATTTTTAATTTGAATATTTTACAGTTCACACTTTAAATATATTTTCATCCATCGAAGGTCAATTACCAATTAGATAATGAGATTGATATTATGTATAATTTTTCCCAAAATAGAGTTAAATAAAATCATCATTGCTGATAGGAATGGAAAAATGCTAAAAATTAACATTTTTCTGTGCTACCACAGAAGACGTATGAAAGAAAAATTTTAAATTGTGATAATACCTGTATTCTCCATGGAGGACAAAAAATATTGTATTAAATAACATAATTGTTTCTACTTTTTGGCACAAGGCCAGCAATTACCCAGTGCATTACTGGTACTTTATTTTATCGACCCTGTAAGGATGAAAGGCAAAGTTAACCTCGGCGGGATTTGAACTCAGAATGTATTAAATGTTGTATCGAAAGAAAGTTTGTAATATATACTATATGAAAACATAATTATTTCCTTATCTCGATTATAAAATATGTATTTATGTATTGTGCCAAAGATAGTTGCCCACAGGAACACCATTTTAAGTCTGACAAAATTACTACTCTGTTATCATTATAATAATTACTACATCGTGGATTGGCAGTATCGGTAGAGCGTCAGACACCATGCTTTGCAGCATAGGAGTTATGGCCCTCTGAGTTCACATCCTGCCGAGGTTAACTTTGCCTTTCATCCTTTCAGGATCGATAAAATAAAACACCAGTAATGCACTGGGTGTAATTGCTAGCCTTGTGCCACAAGTAGAAACAATAATAATTTCTTTATTAAGTATATAAATTTATTTTTCTATATAAAGAAATTATTATTATTTTTAGTAGTAGTAGTAGTAGTAGTGTTGGTTTTGTTGTAAGTTGGTGAATTGGCAGTATCAGTAATGTCAAACTGAATGTTTTACAGTATTTAGTTAGAACTTTCTACATTCTGACTTCAAATCCCACCAACGAGGTCAATTTTGCCTTTCATCTTCTGGGGTCAATAAAATAAAGTACCGGTTAAGTATTAGTACTTCTGAAGGTAATCTTTTATTGATAATCTCAATGAAATTTTAATACTTGGATGCACTAACACCACCTAAAGACAGGTATTATTTTACATTATTTTTTTTTTTAAGTTAGTTTTGACTCTTTTCATACCAACCTGGCCAAAACCATCTCTGGTTCCATGAAACAAAACCACATATTTTAACAGGTTCCTACTTAACTTTTTTAATACCAACCCTGCCAAAAGCTGGCTCTGGTTCTATGAAATAAAACCACTAATTTAAATTAAAACCTTCCATATGTTAAGTTACTATCTTTGTAATGAAATGATAAATAATTTAAGTAAATCCCTCAAAATTACTCATTAACTGTTAACAAAGCCATCTATTTTAAAGGGTTCCTATTTAAATTAAAATCTTCCAATATCATTTTATGTAACAACTATGTTAACTTACTATTTTTTCTATTGAAATAAGCAATTTTTGTAAATCCGCCCAAATTCTTTATTAACTATTTTGACACCCAGCAGGCCAAAACTGGTACTGGTCCTATGGAACAAAGCCACTCTAAATAAACCCATCCAATATAATTTTGTATAAGAACTATATATTAAGTTACTGGCATGCACAGCTGGGTTAGAAGTGGTTTTACAACTAATGGGTGTAAAATCAGTCAGCTGGAATTTGCAGATGACATAATGTTACTTAACTCATCATAATATGATCTCCAACATGCACTTGGTAGGTTTGATGCTCAGTACTGCAAAGACCAAGACATTCTTCCTCTCAAGGAAGTCTGAGCAGTTCAACTGAAGCAATTGAAGATCTTCAAGTACTTCGGGCCTGTGTTCATGAGTGATGGAAGGCAAGAGGCTGAATTAAGTTCAGGAGCTGGTGAGTAATGTGCCAACTTCAGCATTCAGTAATCAGAAGAAAGGAGGTAGCTGTAAAAGCCAAACTCACTAACTTCAATTCGGTATTCATGCCAACCTTTACCTATGGTCAAGAATCTTAGGTAATGACTGAAAAAATACGATTGCAAAAACAAGTGGCTGAAATGGGGTTCTTCTGAAGGGTCTTTGGAGTAATGTTACTCAATAGAGTTATGTAGCTGGAGATCAGAGAAGTGTTCCAGGTAGGGCCACTACTTCTCTGAATTGAGAGATCACAGCTCCAATACTATGGGCATGAGGTTAGAATGTCTCAAGAAAGAATTGCTGGACATATTTTATGGGCAAAACCAACCAAGAGGAGACCCAGGAGTAGACCCCGAGCAAGATGGTTAAATAACATCCATGAGTTTGGTTGGTCCAACTTGGTGATCAAGATAGATTAATTAGAGATGGTTGCTTCTAACAGGACCTACTGAAATAGATAATTCTGCCCCCACAACCCATCCAGGAATAAGTGGGTGAAGAAGATGATGTTAAGTTACTAGCTTTGTCATGAAATAATTAATGATTTTAGTATATCCTTCAAAGTTCTTTGTTAATTTATTGAAATTGAGTGCATTTCATTAGAAATACAGTCATGAAGTGATTAGATATTTTGTATTTGCAATAATTTTTCACCTGATTAGAAAACATCTCTCCCTATCTCTATCTTTCTCTTTATATGAATCATGTGAAAGAAAGTCACCTGTCATCTGCTCTCACATTAATAAAAACAATGATTTCACCACCTGAATTTGCAGATAAATCTAATTTTAACTTAATATGTTACACATATTTTCATTCCTAAAGAAACTGGAACTTTGTGATGTTCATCCCTTAAATTTTGGGGGGGATGTGAAGCAATAGGATTTGGTCTGAGGTGGAGCTGAGTCCATGGCTTTTACACACACACCCACACACACCCTTTGAAACTAGTGGGGGTCATTGCAGTTAGTGTTTCTTTTGTTGATGGCAGCATAAAAAATATATGGGCAAAGAGGGAATTCAAGTGGGAGGGCCTTTTGAGATAAAGGACTCAGCAAAATTAATTAGTACAATGGTGGGGGTGGGTAGACATGTTTGCTGAGGAGAGAGGAATTGGGAGAGCATGAGTGAGGAGTTGGCTCAAGACTAGCAAACTCCGGGAAGAATAGTAGTAGTAAATACAGACTGGGGTGGCAACATATCTATGAACCAGTATATTGATGAACAAATTCATACCAATCAGTCAAGTGACCCTTTGTTGTGGTGATGGTAGTGGTGTTGGTGAGGATGCAGTCTAGAATATTTGTATGTCTAGTAGCAGCACTGTCTCAAGCATGGAAGCAATATTACACACTATGGATTTGAATGGTATGTCACACTGTTCCAAGGGTGGGAGCAATATTATGTTTGAAAATCATAACTGGGACCCAGACATCCAAGGTCATCCAGCCCCTAGGAACATATCAACTGTCTCTATGACGCTCAACATGCTGCTACTACTACTACTTCTGCTGCTGCTATTTACTGTATGGAACTTCCAATGCAGCTGCTGCTATTACTACTACAAAAGAGAGATAGAACTTATCTTTTAGTCTAAAGGAATTGCTACTATATATAATATATTTTTTAATGAATAAACAGAAAGATTGCTGTTAAAAAGGCAAATTGTCAGAGTCTTTAGGGCATCAGATTAAATGCCTTGGTATTTGTTCTGACTTTTTGCACCCTGAGTTCAAATTCTGATGAAGTCAACTTTGTCTTTTATCCTTTTAGGGTCAATAAATAAAATACCAGTCGAGGAGATTGGGAATTTGGCAGAATTGTTGAAGATTTGATGGGATGCCCTGCATCATCTGATCCAACACTGTGTGTTGTAAGTTCAAATCTCACCTCCTTTTACCAGGATTTGTGACTTTACAGATAGCATCAGCAATAGAAAGACCAATTGTATCCTTAGTTTGATCTTATGATCATCTTTCCTTTAAAGGATCAGCAGATAGTATCAGCAATGGAAAGCCCAATCAAAACATTGTTTCTTTGGTTTAATCTGATGATCAGATCCTTTCCTTTCAAGATATATATTCAAGTTATGTTAGACTGACAGATAGTATCAGCAATGGAAAGATCCCTGGAAACAATGTTTCCTTGGTCTGGTTTGATAATCAGCTCCTTTTCTTTAAAGATATATATTCAAGGTATGTTAGACTAATAGTTCAATGGTTCTCAACTGGGGTCCATATAAGAATTTTCGGGGTCCACACACAAAAAAGAAATTGGGGTCCACAGTAGTATTTTAGGAGTCCGTGAAAAAAATTTCCTTTCTAAAAATATCTGAAGAGATAGAAAACAAATTTCCCCCCAAAAATAAATAAAACAGTTAAAGCAGTTGATAAAAAAATTCCCTTGAAAATTAATAGAAATCAAAAGAATAGGAGAAAAACAAAAACAACAACCAGAATGAAGTAATTTAATTTACAAACATACATAATAGATATACTTATATATTTATATGCATATATATATATGTGTTTATATATTTATGTGAATGTGTGTGTGTGTGTGTGTATACACATACAGAAGAATATTGTATTGTCTCTGCTTTATTTTACTAGACTGGCTGGCATTAGGGTCCACGAAACTACAATAGGAATCGAAGGTGTCCATAGGTAACAAAAAAGGTTGAGAACCACTGCAATAGATAGTATCAGCAATGGAAAAATCAATGGGGACATTGATTCCTTGGTTTGATCTGATGATTGGCTCTTTTCTTTTCTTTTCTTTTTATTAAAATTGTTGATTTAGATAATTTCAGAATTATTCATATATATTTGGGGTTTAAAACTACCTTTATTGTGATATGAGTTTAGCTATATTCTTCAGTTGCAACATTTGGATACTTTCTGTGCTCACAAACTGTTGTTAATTAACCCATTAGCATTTACATTACTCTATACTATTGTATTTTTGTGGTAAAGGCTTTAGCTCACATAATATCGAATTTATGAGATTTTGGTATTATTTATTTTGAGAACAATACCTTAAAGTCGGTATGAGTGGCCAGTTATGGCCAGTTTGAACAGAAAGAGGTGAGAGGAATCTGGCTGGATATGGCTGGTTTAAATGCTAAAGAGTTAATTAATTTCCTAATTATTGTAATTAAAGATATGTTGACTAACTTTTCTTTCGTGTTTTCTTTGATCAGAAGATTTTTAGAACACAAAAACCAAATAAGATAAAACAAAAAGAATGTTCCACCAAAAATGAATTATATAAATATGTATAATATATGTATTATATAAATTATATAAATATGTATTATATGAATTTGCACACCTTGAATAAAAATTCCTTGAAAAAATTATATTAACATAAAAAATAAAATTTGACAAAATAAAATTTACTTTCAAAAGAGTCATGTGTTTTTATGCTTTTGTAATAATTAATTTTCATAATCTATATTATTGCTATAAATCCACTGTTTGGATGTGTCTGCATACAATTAATTTTATATATGTAAGATACCCCTGACTCAGATAAATGTAGCTTCTCTTCAACCTAAACCCCAGTGACTTATATTTCTATCAACTTTCAATCTCAAGCCATAGCCTACACTCTCATACATGCAAAAACATGAAAACACAAACGAAAGCACAGACACACACACACTCCCACAGACGATACACAAACACAAAGGAAAAATAACATCAACAACATACACACTCACAAAATGCACTCTACCTGCACATACATAACAGTACCAATGTTTGACTCGAAATCTCCACCTTGACTCCTATTCCCATATGCCAGGCTACTTGCCTGTCCACCTCACTCATCCTGATAAGACTTTTTTTTTTCCAGCCTCCTCTTTCTCCAAACTTTGTTTTTTCCTGATGAAGGACTAATGTTGAAACATATATTTTCTTTTTCCAAGAAGCAAGAAACTAATATAACATTGTGTTTTTGTATCTCTGTGTTCATCTTGTTTATCTTGAACTATATATATATATATATATGTATGTGTATATATATGTGTGTGTGTGCATGTGTACAGATAATTAGGGTGTTTGTCTGTGAAAGTTATATTGTAATTACACAAAGATAAGCCAGTTTAAGCAGTCCAAAAGCACTCCACATCAGTAATATATCTCCAGTAATATGGTGGTAATAAAGTGTAACAGAGTTTACATTTACAAAATAGTGTAAGACAGAGTTAAGTTTACATAATTGTTTTATTGCATAATATATGTTTCAATCATATGGTTGTTAGTAATCAGTTAATGGTTACATCATTGACAGTCCCCATGTGACATCATCAGATACTCTTACAGTTATGTGATGTAATTATCCTGGTATTAAAATATGCCACTGGTAATGTGTTATCACCTTAATAAGTTCACTTGCATTACACCAAGATGGTAATACCTTACCTGCAACATATCTACTTTCCAGCATAAATACATGTATGAGCATCTGATGATGTCACATGAGGACTGTCAATGATGTAACCATTGCATGGTTAATAGCCACTATGTCATAGAAATATATATTATGCAATAAAACAATTATTTAAACTTAACTCTGTCTTAACACTATTTCATATATATATATATATATAAATCATACACAAAATGCCAGCATCAACAGTTTTCTAAGAGATGTCAACATGAATGGACCTGTTATTTTTATCTAAAGACATTTTTTTCCAATTCCAACCTGCCCATCCCTTCAATCTATCTCATTTCTCATTCTTTCTTCTAAGGAAGGACTAGCGTCCGAAATGTTAAGACCCTCATCCTGCTATTTCAAGCATTAAATTAATATATTCCTTCCATATACTGTACCGTTTGTCTTGTTATTTCTGTTTACCTTATATATATATATATGAAATAGTGTTAAGACAGAGTTAAGTTTACACAATTGTTATGTGTAGGTATATGTGTGTATTTGTGTGTATGTGTGTGTGTATATATATATATATATTTGTGTGTATATGTATATCTATCTATCTATATTGAGGAAGTTGGAGCTATTGCAGGGCATCTCTCTAGAACCGGGATTGCGAAAAGTAGCGTCGGCCTACGCCGATGACGTGACAGTAATGGTGTCGAGCACCTCTCAAATCGAGGAAGTTGGCACCTTACTGAAGGAATACGAAAGGTTCACAGGAGCGAAGCTGAACCGGGACAAGTCCATCGGTTTGCAACTCAGTTTGTAGAGAGGCAAACCGATGCCTTCCGATGGCGTCGTCGGACGCTGGACGGAAGGACCAGTGAAGCTGCTCGAGGTCTGGTTTGGTCCGGACCTCCAGGTGGAGAAGAACTGGAATGACGTGACAGCCAAGGTGTTTGCGCTCACCCAGAAGTGGGCCGAGTGCAAACTATCCTTGAAAGGTCGAGCAGAGGTGGCAAACACTTTTATAGTGTCCGTCATCTACTACCACTTAACCATCGTGCCTTGTCCAGCCAAAATGGAGCGCGCGCTCTTCCAATTCCTTTGGAAGAAACGAGCTCCTTTGGTGAGAAGATCTGTTCGTGAGGCGAGCCTTCCCACGACTCGTCTCGCTGACCAAGCTGCAGTCCTGGGTCAAGCAAAGACTGAGGAAAATGGGTGACTGGCACATCGAATGTGCTCAGGCACTCACAGCCCTCTGACAGGCGGACCCGGCGATCAGTGGAGACTCCACTTCGTCATTCTATAGAGGGTTAGTCGACAGCAAGTGCGATGACGCACTCAGAGAAACTCTAGGCGTAGAGGAAGACGAACTGGCCAGTCTGTTTGGTAGGACCTTCTGCCCGGGACCGATGAACAACTTCCAAAAGTCCCTGACTTGGCAGTGCTACCGAGGAGCTCTACCAGTTCGAGACAAGCTCTACAGACATGGGCGCCCGGGCAGGACCCTTCTAAAATGATCTGTCCGAGATGCATGCGAGCCGAAGAAACCGTCGTGCACGCATTCCTACACTGCCCGGGCGTTACCGACCCGTGGGGCTATGTAGAATGACTATTGTCCTGGGTGGGACCAATCCAGTTGACCACCGAGTCCATTGTCATGATCAAACCGCCATCCTCCTTCAAAAACGAAGCAGAGGCGGTTTTCTTTTGCGTGATAGCTATGGTGAAAGAGGTTAAAAGGGCAGAGGTCAGTAGAAACAATTATTAAGGGCGGTGACTCGGCAGTATCGGTAGAGGGTCGGGCGCTATGCTTTGACGCATTGAGTTACGGCCCTTGCCATTCTGAGTTCCAATTCCGCTGAAGTTAACTTTGCCTTTCATCCTTATGGGGTCGATAAAATAAAGTACCAGTAATACACTGTGTAAATACACTTGTGCCAAAAGTAGAAACAATTATATTATATTATTGTATCTTATTATAATTTTCATCTTTTAATATACTCTCCTTCCTAGTTATGACCATTACTTCACCTATCTATATTTATCCTGGTTATCTCTGTATATTTTATATTTCTTTATTTATATTCACCTAAAAATTCCTACAACTCAACTCAACATTTAATTTTTACATCCCTTTTTAAACTTCACTCCACCATCTACACTCCACTATCAATACAACAATCCCTTTTCCTCATAGGTTCTTCATAGTAATTCTATTTTTAACACCATTCCACCATTCCTTTCAAAGGGTCATGACCTCAACTAAAGTGAGTTATATTTCATCTTAACATCATATGGCAAAAAACCATTTGTTTGGTTTGTTCTTCAGCTACCTCAAAATAAAGTAATAGAACTCAATTTACTATTGATTTTGAATAACATTTTCATTGCTTTTGACAACAGCTGACGATATACACATAGGTAAATATATTCCTTATTTGAATTTTGTAACTAACCTTACATAGATCGATAACGAAATATGCGTACGATGTATTATTATCACCTAGAAACGATCGTAAAGCAGTGAAGTATATTCCTAATGACTTGAATTTGTATTTAATTGTTTTAACTTTATATATATATATATATATTTCTCGAAGAGGATTGGGAAATAACAGTTAAATAAGGTACTCAATATATTAGTAGAGAATAGGCATATTTATTTTGTATAGAAATGACTTCTACAGGACTAGAACTGTTCCATTTGTATGAAATCATCAGGAATGATTTCGTATGAATGAAACAGTTCTAGTCCTGTAGAAGTAATTTCTATATAAAATAAATATAAATATGTGTGTATAATAATAATAATAATAATAATAAAAAGACGATTTGTTATGCCTTCATTACGTTTATTGAGTAGTACGTGGGTCATTCCATCTCAAATCACCCAGAGGGTCCCAGGTCACCTCCTCAAATCCCCCTGAAAAAATTCATACTAGCTCCTGTACGTATATGATGGAAAAATATCAAGTATTAGGTCAATATCTTTGATAGTTTTGAAATTGTAGGCCTTTAAAATATTAATTAATTATATATTTTCACCGAACGAGCCTCTCGGACCAAATTGAGACAGCCATTTCTCCTCTAATAAGGTAAGCACGACTTTGAAATCATGTGTTTGGGGTTAACTTTTTCTGTAGAGTTCAAATATCTTATCAAATCAAGTGTATTTTGTATATTTTTCCATCTACAGGCCTCTGAAAATTGCCAAGAATTAAACATACAGAAAATGTATGCCTCTTTTAGGTATTTCTATCTCAATAGGTACACTAGATAAAGCGGCTATAATTGTTTTCCTGTTACTTAGCATATAGTAGACCATTTCTGAGCAGTAACCATTATGGGAGTGTCAGAATAAGTTTTTGAAATATGTGCAATTTCAAAAAATGCCCACTTTTCAATAAACATAATGAAGGTATAATAAATCATCCTTTTATTATTATTTATACACTCTGCTTAGTTCTACACCTCTTTACAGACAGGAAACTACGCATCGAGTGCTCACTCAGGTGAACCTACTATAACTGTACATTACACTCTCTAGATATATATATATATTTATATAAATATATATATGATAAGTTGACAATACTAGCATGGGTTTCACTGCTCTATATATATATATAAACTTCCAAGCTGCACCAATCAACATTCATCCAATGAAATGTAGGTCTGGAGAAATTGTTTAGATGTTTGTGAGGAGGCATGTACATGTGTGTTGTGTGCAAGAAGTAACACGGAGAGAAACCTCAGCTTGAACAAGGAATATAGGTACAAATTCTTTGAGATAGGCAAAAATGACAGTATAGGTGGGGTAGGAATACTTTTAGCAGAGAAATGGGGAGACAAGGAAGTGAGAGTATATGATTGGATAATTAAGCTCAGTCTAGTCCTGCATAATACAATTACTACTATTCTTTCTGTATATGTACCACAAGCTAACTTGCAGATAAACAGAAGGGCTCCTTCTATGAGGCCCTTTTGCAGACTTCCTCGATAAGCAATGATATTGATATCATTATATTGGCTGGAAGGGTGGTGCATTGGCAATATCAGTAGAGTGCTGGACACCTAGCTTTGCAGCATAGAGTTACGGTCATTTACGTTCTGAATTCAAATCCTGCCAAAGTTAGCTTTGCCTTTCATCCTCATAGAGTCGATAAAACAAAGTCCAGTCACGCACTGGGGTAGATTTAATTGACTTTTAATTGAATTCAATGGGTATATTATATGACATCATATGGAGACTGGACTTAAGGTGAGAAATGAAAGGGAATCAAAGCACCTAGAGTTTTGTGACACTAATGACAAATTTTAATTTGATTATAAAACTAACTTCAGGAAACCAAGCAACCACTTGGTCACCTACCATTCAGGTAAACGCACAAGCAAGATTCATTTTATTCTCATTCAAAAATTCCATAGGCAGATGGTTGTAAATGCTAAAACTTTCCCTGGGAAAGAATACATCACCCAATAAAAGTTAGGTATTTGAGACTTTAGAATACAAGCTAGATGCATACAGGAACCTAAGAGAATCTGGAGAAGAAATATATGGAGGCTTAAAGAGCCATCAAACAACCAAAGGTTTAGAGACATATTGGAGGAAGTGCAATGCAAAGAGGATGAGGAATTCAGGAAATATAACATAGAGGACCACTGGAAACTCCTATGAGATAACTTATAGAGAGCCACTGAAGAGTAATGTGGCAATGGAATAGTACTGTAGATAAGGCCATAAAAGCTAAGAGACAGGTTTGGAAAGTTTGAACGTCAGGAGTTAGTATGTGGGCCTTCTGTAGTAGAACAAATTGCCAGTCAACTTGGATGTTATCTCTTTCATAAGGTTCAATTTCGTGAGGTCAGTCTTTACCACATCATCCCAAGTTTTCTTAGTCCTAGCTCTTCCACAGCTTCCATCAATTTAGGGTGTCCTACACTTCTTTATGTAGCTGTCATGTCCATAACATCATAGTCTTATCATTTGTACACTGCATCTCATCTTTTTATGCTAAATACTACACACCATAGACACACACACAGATACACACACACATACACACACACACACACATACACATACAAACACTAACAAACAAACAATAAACAATTTGCATTTCTCCTGTAATAAATTATTCACTCGATTTCATTCCATCAATGATTTCCCTGTGAATGTTGAACAGTTTGTGGTGCCATAGTGTCTCATCTCTATAGTTGTCCAGCTATTAGTTTTGATCAGAGTCCCTTGTTAAAAATAATCCTTATCAGACATTTACAAGAAAAACACAACTGTATCTCCTTTGAAGCTTTGCTATACTCAGCATGGTTTTTCTTCTATTCTTATTACAACTTTTTTTTTAGTGTCACTAACATGCTAATCTCATGATTCCCTTTTGCATTATGCTATCCAGAATTATACATAAGATGTTTATATATGGGAATTAACAGTTGTTACACTTTTCCTACTGCAGTGAAAGGGAATATATTATATCAAAGCTTATGTCTCAGGAAAGAATCACTGGACAGATTTTACGGGCAAAACCAACAGATAGGGGACCCAGGGCAGACCCCAAGCCAGATGGTTGGATAACATCCATGAGCTTTGATTGTCATGCTGGGGGATCCAGCCAGATTAGTTGGAGAGGGTTCTTCTGACAGGACCCACTGGAAGGAGTGCTTGAGGACTCTTCCCCCACGACCTTCTCAGGAGTAAGTGGGTGAAGAAGAAGAAGCTTATGTGTCTGTGGCATAAAATGTATGTCACACTTTGGAAAAGGGATGGTAAAAGAGAGAAAGAGAGTTGTAGAGACAGTAGTGGTGGTGGCAGTGGAGGCTGTAATGGTGGTAGTGCTGCTGCTGATGATGAGTATGATGCTGCTGAATTTTTCTGTTTTTTTAAACCTACACAGTTAGAAAAATCTTCCATTTTTGGTAGTTTCAGTCATTTGTTCAATTCATTCTATTTGTTTTGTTGTATTGTATACATTAATAATTGAGTACTGCATATATTATTTCTGTGAATATATTTAAAATTTCATAAAGATCTCTAATACTTGGTAGTTGTTTCTAATTCAACCATGGAATTTCCACAGGGTCAGTTAGTCTATATCATAATGACTGTACATTCTTTTTGTCCACCTGTAACACAAACACAACAAGGACCTGTCAAAAACTGTAAAATGGTTGGGGTTATGAAGGGCCTCCAGTCATAGAAACCAAGCCTAATAACAGATCCATATGAGCAAGACATGACCTGACTTGTTTCATAACATAACCTATCAAATAAAAGTAGCGAAATGGCTACCTATTGTCACGGACGACTGCTGTATTCTAGTAAACGAAGCAAGTTGCTACATGTGAAGTCATGCTGCATGAAATATCAACCAGTATGCAGTATTGTACTTTAGCGGTAAATTAAAAATAAAATATATTAAGAATATGTGGCTTGATAGATCTCAATCAAATTTTAAAATAAAAAACAGAATTGCAAAGAAATACAGAGGTAATTGAATCATGAAAATATATTTTCTCACAATTTTTCATGCCTATTTGTTATTTGGGGGGAAAATATTCTATTTATAGTTAAAACAGGGCTATAGGGGAAAATATTTGCTAGTACTAGATGTATGCTACAGCCTGTCCTCATGAGAGATATATGGAAGAGTAGGTGGGGGATGGTGCTATATATATATATACACACACACTCACTCACACATACTCATATATATATATATGTATATATATATGTATATATATATATGTATATATATATATGGAGGCACATGGCTTAGTGGTTAGAGCATTGGCCTTGCAATCGAAAGGTTGTGAGTTCAATTCTCAGACCGGGTGATGTGTTGTTTCCTTGAGCAAGACACTTTATTTCACATTGCTCCAGTTTACTCAGCTGCAAAGTGGTCGTGGAGGTGCCACGGCAAAATAGCACACAGCACTCACTGTAAATGAGGTTGGTGTTAGGAAGGGCATCCAGCTGTAGAAATCAAGCCAGAATCAGTTCCCGTCCCACCCTTGCAAGCAGGGAAAAGTGGACGTAAAATGATGATGATGATGATGATGATATATATATATATATATTAAAGAGAAACCAGAAATATCGGGATATGGGATAGACCACAGTCATTAGAAACCAAAAATAATCTATCTCTTACAAAAATTGCTAACACCCATACAAATATTCGAGGTAAAGGACTAAAATTTACACCCACTCCTCAAAAAACAGAAGTTAAAGATGACAATACAAACTATGAAGAAGCCAAAGACTACAAACGCCATGAAGAGATGAAACAACTCACTGATTTACTACTCTCATACCAAAACTGCCTAATTGCTAAAGAATTAGATTATCTCAATAATATTAGATGTGAAACGAGTAATTTCTATCATTTTACGTCCGCTTTTCCTTGCTTGCAAGGGTGGGATGGATCTTATTCAGCATCTCTCCACTTGTCACGGTCCTTCGTCATCTCCACCGTGAGCTTCAGCAATCTGAGGTCTGTTCTCACCACCTCCACCCATGTTTTTCGTGGTCTACCTCTACCACGTCTTCCTTCAACTGGCATTTCCTGGCACTTCTTCACCCATCGGTCATCCTCCATGTGCATCACATGTCCATACCACCGCAGTCTCCTCTCTCGCACACTACATTCTATCCCTCTCAGACACAGTTTCTCTCTCAACACACCCATGCTGGGTCGTTCATTGACATTACACATCCAATGGAGCATGCTTGCCTCATTTCTCCCCCAGCCGTCGCATATCCTCTGCAGTTGCTGCCCATGTCTCACTACCATGCAGCATCGCGCTCCTCACACAGGCATCATATAACCGGCCTTTCATACGCAGGGAGAAACCCTTCTCCGTCAGCAGAGAAAGCAGCTCCATAAACTTCTTCCAACCCGTCCTTATTCTAGATACTATGGCTTCGGAACACCCCCACCCCCATGCTAATCTGATCTCCTAGGTACCGGAAGCTATCCACCACTTCTATAGCACCCGCCTGCATTTGAAAAATGTGTCTATCAATGCGACTTCTACTGTCTAATTTCCCTGTACATCTACTGCATACGTATTTCTCCCTACCTGTTAGTTTGCCTGCTGTCTCACTACATCTCTTGTGTACCCAGGATCTGGATTGTGTGCATTTTATAGAATTTATGCCAGTTCCTTTGCTGCATATCGAACATGGCCATTTCCCTGACAGAATCAGAGTTTTGTCCTCTTTTCTACTCATCAACACTTTTGTCTTAGCTAGGTTCACTCTCAGTCCTCTTGCTTCCATCTGCTGTTTCCATAGCCAGAATTTATTCTCTAGCTCCTTTACTGATTCTGCTATAAGAACCAGATCGTCAGCATAGAGAAGTTCCCATGGACAGCCAGTCTTAAACTCCTCTGTTATGGCTTGGAGGACTATAACGAACAAGAGCGGGCTGAGGACCGAATCTTGATGTACTCCTACTTGTATCTGGAATTCCTCACTAAACTCCATTCCTACCTTCACTTTACTGACAGCACCTCTGTTCAAAGTTTGCACTGTCCTCACAAGCCATTCCTCAACACCTAGTTTCCTTAGGGACCACCAGATGACAGATTGGGGTACCCTATCAAAGGCCTTCAACAAAGGCTAAGTATAGTGACTTATTCTTCTCTAAGAACCTCTCTTGTAATTGTCTCACCAAGAAGAGGGCATCTGTTGTACTTTTCCCAGGCACAAAACCAAACTGCATCTCATCTAGTTTGACCCTTTCTCTAATTAGTTGTGCTAATATCCTTTCTGCCACTTTCATAGCCTGATCCATCAGTTTTATACCCCTATAATTGCTCCTCTCCAGAGCATTCCCTTTACTTTTGTAGCGATTTATGAGAATACTACTGCACCAGTCTTTGGGTATGACACCACCATATATAGCCTGATTGATGATGCGTGCAACCAGTTTAGTGCCTATGGCCCCTGATGCCTTCAGCATCTCAGCAACTATCCCTGACAGTCCAGCAGCCTTACCATTTTTCATTTCCTTAATCGCCTCTTGGACCCTATATTCGTCAATCTCAATAGCTGGTCCCTCTATCAGATCTACTGAGGATAATTTCTCTCTCTCCCATTCGTTCTCCACATTCATCAGTCTCTCATAATGACATTTCCAGGCCTCCTTTTTCTGATCATTCGTGACACTAAGTACACCGGCATCATTCCGGACACATTTATCTCTAACAACATCCTGATTTGCATTGACACACTGCCTTGCAATGTGGAACACCGCACGCCTCTGATCTTCCTGTCACAGAACATTGGCACACCTCCTACTCTCAGCCTCCCTGCGTGCTAAGTACACCTGATGTCTAGCTTCTCTCTTAGCGGCTGTATATCCTTCTTTACTCCCAGCCTTTTCCAAGCCTTCCATAAATTAATGAGACATGCAAAATGGCAAAAAGCAATTGCATTAAAACACCTATACCATGATAACAGGCCCAATTTGTGAAACACACCACCTAAGCAATTTCTTAGACATTTTATTGAAACCTCTCCTCAAACACATTCAGAATTTCTCAAATATCTACCAGATAATGTAAGCCAAAACACTTACATGGAATCAAAACCATCAAATACTGACTAGACTCATTCCCTTATGAACTACCATACCACATCAATAAGAATTTTATTGTAGATGCACTTGAATTCATCTTGAAAAACAATTATTTCATGTTCAATGAAAGAGTTTACCAGCAGAAATCAGGAACAGCCATAGGGACAAAAGTTGTGCCAACATATGCCATCCTAGTCATGGGATACCATGAATTACAAATTTACAACAAAAAAACAGAACAATATATATAGAGAGCGGGGGGTAAGAGAGAGTGGTTTGAAATAGAAATAGAAGCTTTGCCATAATATTTTTTACTATAATATGGTATAATAATGGGGTGTATAAATTCACTGAACCGGAAAAGATGGGTATCAGCCTGTACATTTATATACATACATGCATATATGTATCTTCATATATATATATTGTTATACTTTGGGAGGGTCATGCTGCCAATAAGAAACACACGCACCAGTTGCTTTCACTTCAATTTATTATAAATTTCCGGTTGGATGGTTCCACAATCGGATGGTTGTTCATATATTGTCAAAGTTCTTATGTCACACATGCGCAAACTAAGCACACAACACACACAAAAACAAGATGGCATAAGACAGAACAAAGGAGAGGCACAAAACAAATAAAAGAATCCCCAGTCACTGAAGAGGTCACAGAATGTGTGATGAAAGAACTTTGACAATATATGAACAACCATCCGGTTGTGGAACCAACCAACCAACCGGAAATTTATAATGAATTGAAGTGAAAGCATCTAGTGCGTGTGATTCTTATTGGCAACATGACCCTCCCAAATTATAACAATATCGGTTTCAACACACGTTTTCAGATAAAGAATCTTGCAAAACAAATTCAGAAACGAAATATATATATATATATATATATATATATATATATATATATATAGTCAATATTACAAAAAAACGAAGGTTAAAAACTTACATTCATTCCTCCATTTCTACGTCCACTTCAATGCAGCAACAAGGGCATGTGCATGAACAATTTGAAATACATTTAAGTTAATAGGTTGTTAACCTTGCTTTTTGTAATATTGAATATTAATGGTCTGCTACCTGAACTGTCCTCAACAACAAGATCTTATTCATGACTTATTCATCCATTTTAAACTCCTGATGAACTGAGGATTGTACTGTGCATAGAGCTTCTCTCATTGTACCAAAGATAATAGTGAAGTACTCCACTATAATCACATACATTATATATATGTACATATGATGATGATGGCTGCAACTCGATTTCGAGTAATGCCATCGCTTGATACTTAAGCATGAGCATCAGGGATGTGGCTTTTAGTCCAGCTAAGGATTCCTATGCCCAGCAATACCATGCATTGCAAAAGCACATATCAAACGATTCCTGTGCTTGAAGATTTTTTAAGTGAGGAAAGGCTTTGCACAGGGCCAATCCCACTCTTTGAACATCAAATGCATTTGCCCAAAAAGTAGAACTGGTCTACATCATTGGATGTAAACGAAGTCACAGGTTTTATATCAGAGTGACCTTCTCCAGGAGAGATATCTTAATGAAGACTAGGAGTCCCGCGCTCCACACAGAAAAAAAAACTTAATTGGATGGCCATTGACTCTCCTGAGTTCCTCTGCTCTTTGACGGGTTTTGTTTTTCATCCCACAGGGTTTTAAAATCACCCTCCTCACCAAGAAAGCTTGGTGGGGTTGCTGGTTTAGTCACCAATGACCCGATCATGCACAGGTTATACTGGGTTACATGCTACCAGAGCGAGCTGACATAAATATATACATACATACTTACATTTAAAAAATCCCTCCATTGGCTATATGAACAGAATGAAGCTACACTGGAATGAAATACATCCAGAGCTAAATCACTTCACAGCCAAACAATTATACCGACAAGCAATGTTTGTTGAATGTAAAAATAACATGAACATTATTAATTGCAAGTTCCCCAGAACAAACATGGAATCAACAACATGTGCTACAAGTCGCCACACTACTAGACTTTCTAGCAGCTAGGTCAAGCAGTCCCTTGAAACAACTATGCCTGTAAGAAATTTGACACCATGAGTCTCATCTGAGTCTACCTCGACTCTTGTGGAAAATACTATTGATAATAATAATAATCAAAAGTATAAACAATTTAAATCTTCCAGAGAGAAATTAATTCATGTATAAACATTTCTCTTGCTGAACATTATAAACAACAATACTAAACAAAATAAAACCAAATAGTGAAATCTTAGGTGTTATTGACGAAATAGGGGATGAATATTTACAACGAATTAAAACTCCCACATTTTGGCAAACCAACGCCTGTTTATATGCCCTAGCAATGACAGTGAAACATTATCTTGGTGATAACAGGGATATTAACAAGGACAAAACACCACCAAAAATACCATCATATATAACTAAAATAGAAATAAAGATTGCTGAGCTACAGAAAAATATAGGATATGTGACAATGCTCCTTACTTGTAAACAAAAACAAAAAACTTCACTCCTCACCAACAAAGAGTGAAAAATAAAATAGAAACGATGTTTGGTAACAGTACACCCAGAACTCTTCAATATAAGCTGATCACCCTCAAACAAGAATTGAGAGCTGTCATCGAGAAACGATGATACCAGAAGAGGGTAGATGAAAAAAAAGTAATTAATAAAAGATTCAGACAAAACCAAACATCAGTCTATAGAGATATGAAGGGCAAAATAATAAGTGTCACTGAGGCCCCATCCCAGAAAGACATAGATGCCTTCTGGAGAAAAATATGGGGTGAAAAGAAGATGCAGTGTGACTAAAAGAAATCCAAAAGAGCTATTGCTCCTACACTACAACAAAAACATACAAAATAAATGAGCATACCCTTGAGACTGTGATAGGAAAACTCCACGATAAGAAAACACCAGAAAGAGACATGATTGTCGGCTACTGGTACAAAAAACTGATATTTAATCGGATGAATCTTATCGACCTCTACCAATATGTTCTTAAGGGAGATACACTTATACCAGAATGGTTGACATTAGCACAAACAATACTGGTCCTCAAGAACAGACACCCACTTGGCAAAAAACTACCAATCCATTGCATGCCAGAACCTGATGTATAAGACGTATACAGCCTGCCTGAACCTATTTCTCCAAGATCACTGTGACAGTAATGACATCATCACAGATGAACAAGCAGCTGGAAAGAAAGATGTTTGGGGGTGTGCTGAACACCTCCTAATCATCAGAACTGCGATGTCAAAGGTGCAACAACTTAGGAGGAATATGGCTACAGTCTGGCTGGACTACAGGAAAGCATTTGATTTTGTTCCTCACTCTTGGATGAAGTCCCAGATATTATTATCAGAGCCATAGAGGATCTATCTTCTTGGATCTATCTCCTAAAGTTAAAAACAGAGAAGGAAGACTCTATTTCCACTGATAAAATAGAATATCACAGGGGTATATTTTAAAGAGACAGTCTCTCTGTGCTGCTGTTTATCCTGTCATTAAACCCCTTGTCCTTTCTTCTCAAGAAATGTGAAGGATACAACATTGGCTCACAGAAATATAAACCTAACCTATAATTTCTTTGTAGATGAGCTGAAACTCTATACCAAGAACATAAATGGAATGAAGAAATATCTTGACTTGGTTACAACGTTCTCAAAGGATATAGGAATCGAGTTTGGCCAAGATAAATGTTCAGATATGAGTGTAAAGCGGGGAAAAACTACAACCGAATCTAGCAACATTTGTATCAATGGCCTAACTGTTTTACCGATATCTGACAAGGACTGGTACAGCTATTTGTAATAAGGAATGTATAACCAGGGAATATTACACCCGATTAAGAAAAATATGGTCATCGGAACTCTCTGTGGCTCACAATGTGTTTGCTGTACTTGTCCTAACACCAACATTTGGAATATTCGAGTAGTCTGACATCCCCCACACCGCCACCCACTTCAACCTGTGACCGGCATGTCAGACTATATTGTGTATATATGTATCCCCTTATGGAATTGAGCCCCTTAACAAACTACGACCACAATCATCACACCACCATAAACACGGCAACCTTTCATCCTTATCATAAACAACACCACACCCACATCACACACAAAAATCAGCCACATCTACATGCCAAACTGTCTGCCGACAACCAGCACCCCCACACCACCGCCCACTTCAACCTGCGACCGACACCACCAACTTATCACCACACTCACCCACCCACATACACTATAGGCAAAAGCATCCCTGTGAATTAATTCACCAATCAAAACAAACCTTACTGACCACCATAGAAACAACTGACTTTATCATACAGTATGTATTCATTTTTCCATTAACATTACAAGGGGTCTGACGAGCCGCGGATTACAGAGTCGGGTCAGATCGATACAGATCGAACCTTGAGCTGATCAGTGACGAAACGCGCGTCACCAACCAATAAACGTAATGAAGGAGTAACCAATCATCCTTGTTATTTTATTTCACTCTGATACACTCTGTCTAGCTCTACACCTCTACACTGAAGTGAACCTAAACATCGAGTGCTCACCCGAGTAACTCCAAGTTACACTCCCTGGATATATATATATATATATCGATACAGATTGAACCTTGAGCTGATCAATAGTGAAACGTTTGTTACTATTCAATAAACGTAATGAAGGCATAACAAATTGTCCTTTTATTATTATTATTATTATTATTATTATATATAACTAACAAATAATTTATCGCACTACATGGCTGAATAGAATAAATGAAATCTGAGCTTTTTGAATATTAATAATAATATTCAAGTCATTTGCAATTATGCAAACAGCTTCTTTAAAGCCATGTCAGTAAAATGACACCATCATTCTTTCTCTTGTGTTGGCATGTAAACAGAACTGCAGACACTACTGTTTCTGGGTGATTACCCTTCATCAGTACAGTATACCATTTACCTGCCAACTATCAGAGCTAGTGAAAATATATGATATTTTCTCTTGTACTGATGAAGGATAATCACCCAGAAACAGTAGTGTCTGCAGTTCTGTTTACATGTCAACACAAGAGCAAAGATGACGGGGTCATTCTACTGACATGGCTTTAAAGAAGCTGTCTTCATAATTGCAAATGAATCGAATATTATTATTAATATTAAAAAAACTCAGATTACATTTATATATATATATATATATATATTCCACACTGTACATGTGGTTGGTGTTTGGAAGGGCATCCAGACGTAGAAAACCCAGCAGACAGTCCTATGCGAGCAAGACAACCACTCTTGCCTCAAGTGGGAAAACCCCCGTCCAAACCCATGCAAGCCTGGAATATGGACGTTAAACGATGATGATGATGATGATGATATATATATATATATATATATATATATATATATATATATATATATATATAACCCTAGGACAGGAAAATGCTTCTCTGATGATCGTTGCTTTTCCATTAATATCCTCGTGATATTTAATGTTTTGCACCGTGAAACTGTACAGTTAGGGCCATTTGAATAGGTAAATATTTATATTATATTTTTTAATTTTGATTAATTTTAATTGTATATTAATTTTGATTCATTTTGAAAAATTGGTTGAATTTTACTTGTTCTGCTTATCTCGATATATATATATATATATATATACATATATATATATATGTGTGTGTGTGTGTGTGTATTGCAGAATTGTGTGTGTTTTATTAAGGCTTTTTATGTTTGTTCTGAGTTCAAATCCTGCAGTCAATAAAATAAGGTACCAGTAAGGAACTGGAATTTATATAATCAACCTTACCATACCCCTCAAAATTCCTGGACATCTGCCTAATGTAGAAATCATTATTATTGTTAATTGACAGAATCAGTAGAGCATTGCACAATATGCTTTGCAACATATAGTTATGGCTCTTTACGTTCTGAATTCAAATCCCGACAAAGTTAGCTTAGACTTTCATCCTTAGAGGGTCAATTAGATTGATTTTCCCCTCCCCAAAAATTGTTGGCCTTGTGCCCAAATCAGAAACCATTGTTGTTATTGTTGTTATTACTATTTGATAATATTTATTTAAAAATTAATCTCATTTTCCAGTGACTTGAATCATATCTCTTCCTAATTAAATCACTATTCTTTCATTTACTCTTTTGTTGATTCTTTAATTCATTCTCACTCTCTCTCTCTATATATATATATATATTTAAAAGTTAAACAAGGTTCAATGCATACATCAAATATATATATATATGTGTGTGTGTGTATATATATATGTATATATATATATATGTGTGCTTGCAAAATATCCCACATGAGCACACATACATAGACATATGTATATATGTATATACATATCTATGTATATATACATACATATATATATATACATATGTATATATATATATATATATATATATATATATATATATACATATTTTGTTTATCACATGTTTGTAAATATTTACGTGACAAACGAAGTATTTCTGAAGGTCAAAGTGACCTGAAGTTCTTCTGATTCCAATCTGTAGGAATTGGCTACAGCAGAGCCAATCAATATTGGACAACAACTTCCAAACTGTTCAATAGAATTACACACAAAATAATTGCTTCCTCGTTGAATCTCATTTTATTTATCCTACACTGAATTCACATAATTTTACATTGTGTAGTATAATCGCTTTGTGCCCTGGTTTATACTGCTATGTAATGAAGAAAACTTAGCTATAAACATGGCGTATATATTGCTGAAGTGAAGGTCCATGGCTTAGTAGTTTGGGTGTTTAACTCACACTCATAAGGCCATGTGTTTGATTCCTGGAATGGTTGGTGCGCTGTGTCCTTTAGCAAGGCACTCTATTTTACATGGCCTCAGTCCAAAAAAGGAATTGTATTTGTAGTTCAAAGGACCAGCCTTATCACACAATGCTGCTTTTGGCTTAAAGACAAAATGTTTGATTTAAATGAGTTTTCATATGACACTACTTTAATTCTTTTGATGCCGAACCACCTAAAATCACCTTTAGTTCTATTATACAAAACTGTTTAGTTTTGATATTTATATTTAGCTAAAAACCTTCCATCAAAATTTTATGAAATAAAATTTGTTAAATTATATTCGAAGAATAATCTATGTATAAATTTCTGTGATTCTGAAACAAGATGTAAAGAGAGCAGAGTAGTTTGACTACCTTACATTACATGTCTCTCTTTACTTCTGCTGTCTGCGTAAATGTATGTGTGTGTAAAAGGATGGGGGTGGTGAAAAAACTATGCTGTGTGTGAGTGTATGTGTTTGTGTGAGTTTGTGTAAATGTATATGTGTGTGTTTGTGTGAATGTATGTTTGTGAGTGTGTATTTTTGTAAGTGTGTCTGTGTTTGCACGTTTATATTTATATACTCACACATATAAATGTATGCATATGCATGTACACACATGCACACACATATACACATATGTTCAGCATGTGGAAAAAAATTCTAGTATAAGAAAATGTAAGAAAGTAATTCAAGAAATTGTTGTTTCAAACATCAGTTTGATAATGAAAAAGTTAGTTTTATTACTTAATCCTGCCAAATTCTTGATTATTTTTTTACTTATTTGAAAACCATAGGCAGTAACTTTCATTAAAAATATGGTAACAAAGGGGTTAATTTAACATTAACATGGTAATACAGAAGACCTGACTTCCCATGAGCACAAGCTGAAGCATATGTACAGTATGCCCCGCCCCCAACACCCCTCAACCCGCTCCCCCAAGCCCACACTGTAAAGTGGATGTGTAAAAGACACGGCAAAAAGCACCCAGCCCACAATGTAAATGTGGTTGATGTTAGGAAGGGCATCCAGCCATAGAAAACCAGCCAGAATCACCCCTATTTGAGTGAGACACAGTCACCCCACACAACTTGCCTTCAAATAGGACCCATCTAACCCATGCTAGTGAGGTAGATGGACATTAATTGCTGATGATGTCATACAATAATTTTCCACTGTAGGTAAAGTGGTGGATAGAAAGGTGCTAGACTACAAGATGTTAGGAAAGAATCTGCTCTTACAGAGATCCAAAAGTTAATGTTTTATCAAAATCTATTTGTTAGTCTGCCCCTAGCCCAGAGGTTCATCAAGCTGGAGTTCCATTGATGACTGAGAATACAAAATACTCTCTGGACGGTATACCAGTCAATGGAAGGGTTAATTCCCAACTGTTGTTGCTGCTGGAACTAATCTACTTTTAAGCCGTGTGGGCTGGAACAACATGAAATGAAATGTTTTCTAGAAGATCACAACATGCTGCCAAATTCAGGAATTGAAGCTATTACCTTATGATCATGTGCCCCATACCTTAACCAAAAGTTACTGGTTGATTAAAATCTTTTCATTAGTTCCCTCTGTGGTAATCTTTCTGCACTACATTCATATTTTTTCCTGTGTCAATCATTTAAATCTCCAGCAATAGCCTGTCTCAATATATAATACTCAAGGCATTAGTTTGTTGGTTGCCAGTTTTTTTTTTTTTTGGCTGGCTGGCTGGCTGATTGGTTAGTCATTGGTTGGTTGGCTAGTCTATTGATCGATTGATTGGTTGGTCGTTGGTAGCTCAGTCGTTAGTTGACTGGCTGGTTGGTTGGATGGTTGGCGTGCTGGTTGGCTAGCTGGTTGGTTGGTTGGTTGGTTGGCTGGTTGGTTGGTTGGTTGATAGGTTTGTTGGTTGTTGGTTGGTGCCTGGTCGTTTGGTTGGTTGGTTGGTTGACTAGTCGGCTGGTTGGCTGGTTGGTTGATTGATCATGGGCTGGTTGCTTCGTAGCTCAGTCGCTAGTTGGCTGACTGGCTGGCTGGTTGGTTCGTTCGTTCGTTCGCTGGTTGGTTGGTTCGTTCGTTCGCTGGTTGGTTGGTTCGTTGGTTTGTTGGTTCGTTGGTTGTTTGGTTGGTGTTGTTGATTCATTTTAATGTCTCTTTTAAGTAAATTCAGGCAATCCTCAGCAATCACCAGCTTTCCCTGGCAATCTTTGGTAACCTCTGACAATATTGGGCAATCTCTGGCAATTCCGAGCAATCTCCAACAATCTCCACCTATTACCATACATAATGAAATGAAAAGCATCTATGAAATACATTAGACATTATTATCCAACTTAATTTCATTTTACATTCATTTAAATCAATTACAATCATTTTCTTTGATAGAAATTATCAAACATTATTTAATACCAGGGCGGCGGATTGGCAGTATCGGTAGAGGGTCGGACACCATGCCTTCCAGCATAGTTACGTCCCTTTATGATCTGAGTTCAAATCCCGCCGAGGTTAACTTTGCCTTTCATCCTTACGGGGTCGATAAAATAAAGTACCAGTAATGCACTGAGATAATTGCTGGCCTTGTGCCTAAAGTAGAAACAATTATTTAATACCCTGCTTTGACGCATATAGTTACGGCCCTTGCCATTCTGAGTTCAAATCCTGCCTTTCATCCTTACGGGGTCGATAATATAAAGTACCAGTAATGCACTGGAATAATTGCTGGCCTTGTGCCAAAAGTAGAAACAATTATTTAATTTTACATTACATACAAAATAAAGTACCAGTAATACACTGGTGATAATTGCTGGCCTTGTGCCAAAAGTAGAAACAATTATTTAATTTTACATTCATTAATATCAACTACAATTTTACATTTCACTATCTGAGATAGAATCATATAGACAATTCACACTGTTTTGAAGACCATTACACATATAAATTGTAAAAACATGACTTACAATGTTTTATTTATTAGGAACAAAAAAAAGTAACGTCATAAATGTTGTACGCGCCTTTCATAAATATTCAGTGTTTTTTACTCAAGAAATTACCAAAATACATTTATTTGGATATGCGCTACTCTAAACGTAAATGGTATAACTGAAGTCATGGGAGGAATGTTACCATTAAGCCATCATTAATCTTGCTTTATTGTAAACATTTATCACTTCAATACATTTGTACAATTGCTTTGAATTGTAACGTCGTCAATGTTTGATGCTACAAGAAATATATATTTTTGTAAATAAGACAATAGAACCGTGTGGAAATGGAAGCACCAATTGAAACATAAGTTTTAAATCTCCAAAGAAGTATTGAAGAAGACAAGAAAACACAATTCGATCTTCCGACGTGGAAGAGGCTCCTATCAGAAGAAACCGTCACCGAATCATCATTTTTCTTACCTGTTGTACAAACCTGGCTGGACACAGAACACTGCACATTCTAATCTATATATATAAAACTGTGGTTGTCTGTCTGTCTATCGATTTTTGGCACACATCTCCTCTTAGAATCTCTCACGGAATTGCACCGAAATTGCTATACTTGTACATTGAGCCCTAGCGAAGACATCGGAAAAAAAAATTTCAAATTGACCCACCCTATGTGACGAAATCGAATATAATGTATCGATTTTTGAGCGTAAGTGATCAGTTATTTCCCTTTGTTCTGTTTACATTGAGCGTCTTACGTAAAAAATTACGCTGGCTTTAACAGTTGTCGAGCCAGCAAAATATTGACCTGCAAAATTCATCAGTTCGAACACTAAGCTTCCGTTTTGCTTCATTTCCATTTAAAAGCATTTTAAAACAATATTTTTACTTGAAAACAAGTCTATTTAAAGACTACGTAAAACAAGCAAATATTTCGTCGTTAGGCGTGCAGACAGACAGTCGTGCAGACAGACAGTCGTGCAGAGAGGTGATATAGGCGTGCAGACAGACAGTCGTGCAGAGAGGTGATATAGGCGTGCAGACAGACAGTCGTGCAGAGAGGTGATATAGGCGTGCAGACAGATAGTCGTGCAGAGAGGTGATATAGGCGTGCAGACAGACATAACTGATAATTTGGTTACGCTAATGTTTTTCTCTGCGTTGCAGTGTTTACATTTTCGATCTTTGTTAATAAATAACCAGTGCAGTTTTTATCCCCAGCATCCTCTTTTGTTATAACATTCGGGTTATCGTTATGTTTTCTTAACTTCATAAGGCATATTGTTGGTTGAGGGAATATTAATCAAAAACACCACATGCAAGTCTGCACAGTAGACACTACAGTTTTTAAGCCAAAAAAGAAACTTAACATTGTAACTTTAACACAGCTACTGAGCGACCCCGAGCAACGCCGGGCTTTACTGCTAGTAGTTCTATAGAGTTATGAAATAATACATAAGCCATAGATGACGAACATTATTAAGTAATGTTAGTTTCATGAGGAGATAAAACGCCTCCATCCTTTTGAAGGAAAAAAAAAATAATGAGTATAAATCCTGGAAAACTGTAAGTCCGGTATTGAAAAAAAAAAAAAATCACAAGGGATTGACACTCCAAATTCACTATTCTCCTTTTACTTTGCTCCACTTTTCAAATTAAATGACACGACGGTTCAGTTATATTCAAATATTGTAAGTGCGTCCATTGAGAATATCGTCTATGACAAACTGTTCAGTTGCTCGCATGTGTGCGCGCTGAACTCTGGATCTTTCCGCTGGGAACAACCCCTTGTTTTCTCCCCCCCCTTTTTTGTGTACATCCATCCATTCACTCATTCATTTACTGCCATTCTACCTTCCTGTGTCTCCCCCTCCATCCAGCCCCTTTTCGCTCTCGTTTTCTGGCACCTCCATATATATAGGTGAACTATGCTGCCCTCTTACCAGCACTTTCCCATCCACCCAGCCACACCAGCCACCCACCCCTGATACCGCTCGGTTCCCCAGTCCCCGGCCCCAAGCCCCAGCCCCACCCCTCCAAATCGACACCTGCAGCACTTGCGGCACCACTAACAAACGGAAGAGGGGCTGGAACTGTTTGGGGTGCGGCTGCTTTCACCACCTCACCTGCGTTGGCTTGACTCATCGAGCTTCCAATGCCCTCGCAGCATGGAGGTGCAGGAGCTACCTCTTCCCGACGTCTTCCCAGCCACGGCCGTCTGGCACACCACCAGATGGGACAGCGAGCTTGCCTGACGCCTAGGCCTCGCTGGTCAACATCGCTCGGCTCAGGCGGCTCCAGAAGATCCCACTCAGGATCCCGAGAGCGGCACGGGTGCCGGTAGCCGATGTCCTCGCTTCCTCGATTGAGAGCGCTCTGGATTCTAATCAAGCCAGTGACTGGGAGTGGCTGTTCTATTTCGCCTCACTCGCCCTCGGCCTCCCCAGCTCTGGCGCTGACCGGGGCGGCCGGTCAACAGCAGCCTTCGTCAAGGCCAATGTCTCGTTATTTGGGCGAGCGCACATTCCAAGCGTGCCCAGGGACGCCACACACCCCACCCTCAGGTACCCCCTATCCTCCACCCCCGAGGCCATCGCCAAGCGTTTGCGTGACCAGGTAAACGCAAAGCCTATCATGGGTGATCTCTCGGCCGCAGTCAGAGTTGTTGCCTCAGAGGACACTGTCCTCCAACCCGCCGAGGAGATCCTGGCTGCTCTGCGGCTCAAACACCCTGAGCCACCCACTGATCTCAGACCCATACCCCCACCGACCCCCACCTGCTCCTTGTGGCTACTGATGAAGATGTCATGTCCGCCATCAGGTCCTTCCCAGCTAGCAGCTGCGGAGGTGTTGATGGTTTCCGACCAGGCCACCTCAAGGAGTTGACATCCCCCCTTCTCTGCTGAGACCGGGCGCCACCTTCTGAGTGCAATTGTGGCGCTCACCAATAGGCTCATTCGTGGTGCCCTCGACCCTTATGCCCGAGGCCTCTTTTTTTCGGCCAGCCTCACCGCTCTCAAGAAGAAAGAGAGTGGCATACGCCCCATTGCTGTGGGCAATGTCTTCCTGAGGCAGGCTGCCAAGGTGATCTGCAAGTCCGTCACACACGAACTGGGTGAGGAGTTTAGTCCGGTGCAACTGGGTGTCGGCGTGCCCGGTGGCTGTGAGGGAGCCTCTCAAGCAATCAGGCAGTTCTTCAGCAGCTGCCCATCAGTACCGGCATCCAGGGACTCCAGGCACCTCATTGTCAAGCTTGACATGAGGAATGCCTTTAACACTTTACGCCGGGCTCATCTGCTCGAGGCCTGCCTCAGCCGAGCCCCCTCTGCCTACCCACTGGCCTACCTGGTATATGGAGCCCCGAGCATGCTCCTAGCTGCTGATACGGTCATACCCTCAGCTACTGGGGTCCAACAGGGCGACCCTTTGGGACACCTCCTGTTCGCCCTTGGTATTGACCACACTGTCCAGAGTATCACGGCCCCTCTCAACGTTTGGTATCTGGATGATGCTACGTTGGGCGGGCCCGTACGGATGGTCTGCCAAGACCTTCAATCGGTGATTCCTGCCATGGCGGGTATCGGCCTCCAGGTCAACTCGGCCAAGTTGGAGGTGGTGAACGTCAGCCTCGATGCTGCGAGCTTTGCAGCCTCCGTCTTGGACGTGCGGTCCATTCTCCGCCAGGTTCAGGTGACCCCCAAAGAAGATGTCCTCATCCTCAGGTCACCAATCCACCCGCCGGCCATCCGCTCCACCATCAGGTCCAGGCTTCAACAGCTCCAGACTCCCACCAGCCGACTGGGCTTGATCAATGGCCACCCAGCTCTCTTTCTGCTGAGGAACTGCTTCGCCATGCCGAAGCTCCTCTATACACTCTGCAGCGCTCCGTGCTACACCCACACATCTCTCCTCGCTGACCTCTATACTTGTATCCGAGCGGCAGCCGAGGGAATATGCAACGTCAAGTTTGACGACATAGGGTGGCAACAGGCCACTTTACCGGTCAGGTATGGCGGCCTTGGCCTCTGGTCCCCGATCTCACTAGCTTTGCCGGCGTAACTTTCGTCGGTAACCTTGTGCCGCGTCCTCATCAGCAGGGTTCTTCAAAACACAACAGAACCCTCTGTGTTCAGAGAACGTGAGGCCGCCTGTGAGACGTGGGACCGGCTGGGACTTAGCCCAGTAGTCGTCCCTCCTCCTTCTCCCCCTGTTGACGTCAAGTTCCCCCAACGCACTTGGGATGCCATCCAGTGCAGCCTGGCCTCAGACAGACTCACGCGCCAGCTCAACCAGCACTGCCTGCCTTGTTTACGTGCGGCCTCCAAACTCCACAGTCGTGCCTGGCTCCATGCCCTGCCCTCCTTCTCCACTGGCACGCAGCTAGACAACCATAGCCTGCGAATCGGCGTTTCCCTGAGGCTCGGCCTCCAGATCTGCCAGCCACACCAATGTCGCTGCGGTTCCACCGTGGACTCTTTCGGCCTCCACCGGCTTTCCTGTCACCACAGTGCCGGCCGCATTCCACGCCATACTGCCCTCAACGAGGTCATTAAGCATGGCGTGGACGCTGCAGGCTTCCCTTCCCAGCTCGGGCCGGTGGGGCTGGATCGAGGAGACGGCAAAAGGCCAGATGGCATGACGATCTTCCCGTTCCGCGGTGGCAAACCCCTCGTCTGGGATGCCACTTGCACCGACACTTTCTGCAGCCGCAACCTGATGCAATCTGCGACTGACCCAGGTTCTGCTGCACGTCGGGCTGAGGGGGCCAAACTCCTCAAATACCGGTCGCTCTCCGACAGGTTTGCAGTCGTTCCCCTGGCAGTGGAAACTTCTGGTGTCCTCAGCCCCAGGGCTACCTCCTTACTCACCACCATAGGCGCTGAGCTGGTCAGCTGCAGGTGTGAGCCCCGCGAGTTGGAGTGGCTTTTCCAGTGCGTCTGCCTTGCCATCCTCCAGGGAAACGCCTTCTCCATTCTGTCCGCTGGGGCTGTGGGTGGGCCCCATCGTGTACCAATACATTAGTTAAATACCATTCTTTCATCGTTACAACTTATATCCAAATTAATGACGTATTATCTTTGTTGTCACTGTACATTTGTAATGTTATTTATTTTACTCATAAATCTTCTAAGATTTACATTATACAGATAAATTGTTCTCCAGTTCCAATCTCATCACCTTGGCCACAATTCTGGGCACTGTCACCCATAACACAGAAGAATTGACTGACCACTTCCAAATACCACTGACCACTTCCTTTTTGTGCACAGTGCCATTGAGACTCTAAGTGTCCTCAGTCCCTGGACAGCTGTTTCTCCACATAATTGGGAGGAGTGCATTTCACCTGAGGAAGGAACCATGTGAAATGGAATGACTGATGCAGTGGGTGTTGTTGGCTGTTCTTCATGGCAATATTTTTGCTATCTTGTCCACAGGGTACTTAGATATATCACTCAGCCAAGAGTGTAAAGTTTCACCCTTTACTTTTGTTGTTTATTTAATTTTTTTTCTCCCTTTTGTTTTTCTATTTTTTCTTTCTCCTGTTTATTATTATTTATTATTTTGTTGATACTTTCTTTATTATATACTATAAATATGTAAATAATGTTCAAGATTGTAAAAGGATTAGATTATCAAAAAAAAAAATTAATCAAAGTTTCATTTCATTGCCCAATTGTGGTTGACAATTTCTGTCTGTTTGTTTGTGAACCTAAAACTCAAAAACTACCAAACCGATCTTGATGAAACTTGACACGCGTGTGGGGCTCATGCCCATTTGATTTCTTACATATATTTCATTTTAATCAAAGGGTTCCCCAGGGGTTCAAACCCCCGCTGAAAATCCCCGCTTAATTTTTCCCTTCAATTTATATGAAATTTAAACCATATGATACCTATTCACAAAATTTCAGCAAATTTCAATAATATTAAGACACCCTAATGGGGGTTAAACCCCTTATAGTGAAACTTTTGGCCAATAAATGGAACAAGATTTCATGAACTCCTCCTATGGTTTTGGAGATAGACCCCTATAACCATATATATTCTGAAACTACATTTCCCAGGGTACTTGGATAAGTATATTTCATTTTAATCAAAGGGTTCCCCTGGGGAACAAAATCCCTGCTGAAATTTTTTTCCCTTCAATTTATATGAAGTTTAAACCATAGGTAAATGACAAGTTATGATGCCTATTCACAAAACTTTAGCAAATTTCAATAATATTAAGACACCCTAATGTGGGTTCTATTTTTTTCACTATAGCAACACTCAACTTCTCTGACAAACATTTTTTCGCCTGACCAATGCAATCAACAATATTTGTTTTTATTATTGTTTCGTGAAAGTTGGTATTATTGGCAGTATCGGTAGAGGGTCGGACACCATGCTTTCCAGCATAGTTACGTCCCTTTACGATCTGAGTTCAAATCCCGCCGAGGTTGACTTTGCCTTTCATCCTTACGGGGTCGATAAAATAAAGTACCAGTAATGCACTGGTTGATTACTGGCCTAAAGTAGAAACAATTATTGTTTCGTGAATGAATTTGTCTTCGCTTTTGATTATCCGTCCTATATTTTGATTTCATTTTTGGTCTGAGAGGCATTGGGCATTTTAATGGGAACTGGGAATATCCCCGCTCCCGGGTATTACCGGGCACCTCAGCTAGTTTCTAATAAAAATGAATGTAGCGTTTAAGCAAAAAGTATTAAAATCATTAAGTTTTTCTTTTATGTATTATATATTTCAAATGCTATTTTAAGATTTTCAATGTCTTATGTAACTGAAGCAGCATTGACAAGACAAGAAAAGAAAGTTACAAAACTGTCTCCATATTTAACCTGTTGGCTGCCGCATATATTTTACTCAGCTTCAGTTACTGTGCTGGGTTTTTTTTCAGTAAAATGACTATTTTGATTGACAAATGTCACATCAATAAACTAGTAACCCCATCTAGCTTTGAAGTTATGAACTGTTGGAAAGGGTTTCAAACATGTTAGCATGAGTTACCTCATCTGTGACACTGGAATGTATACATGTTAGGACGAGTTATCTTGCCTGCGGCACTGAAGAAATTAAAGAATATTGAGATCCTTGCTACATTTAAATGTCTGGTAATGTTTTTATTCAAGTTGATATTTTTAAATGAATGTGGATTTTGCAAAAATAAACAAAAAATATAAACATTTTGGATGATTAATGGTTAGAGTCTGGAACATAAAACATTTCTTTCAGAGGTTAAGTTAGTATCGATTATAGAAAACTTTTATGACAAAGTAAACCAAATACCAAAAGTGTTATTGATAAATATGATGTTTGTAAATAAATTTCCTTTACAAACTGCTATTTGCTTGATTTTTAATAACAATATCGATTGTCTAAAATGACAAAGAAAATTAAACTTTGATCTAATTCAGTTAAGTTTTATTTTGGAGTTTTCAAACACAAGTTAACGATGATTCTATTATTGAATTAATAATTGAAATCACCCGCCTACACTAAAAAATGGACAATTTATTGCAGCTAGTTACAGGGTCAGACACCATGCTTTGCAGCATGGAGTTACGGCCCTTTATGATCTGAGTTCAAATCCTGTCGAGGTTAACTTTGCCTTTCATCCTTACAAGGTCGATAAAATAAAGCCCCAGTAATGCACTGGGGTAATTGCTGGCCTTGTGCCAAAAGTAGAAACAATTATCAGAAGCCCATGTCTTTATAAAGGCTTGTTCTCTACTAATAACCGTTATTAGATTAGAATAGAATTTAAGGATGAAGGGAACATTTCAGATCTGTAATTAAAAAATGAAACAAAATATATCTTAGATATATAAGAACATAAGAACCTGTTCAATTTTGATTTTTTGTTTTCACATGTCATGCAATATATCTAGGACTACATTTTATTTTTTTAAGAAGTAAAACTTTTATTTACATAAATTATCAAAAGATTAACAATTTGCAGAAAGAAGCAGAGGAAAAAGAATTAAAACCACAAAAGGAAAAGCACACTCAATTACATTCCCCAACAGGGGGTGCTGGAGTTTCCCTCAAATATTTTTTTAGGTAAGCTAAGACACTCACAGCATTGCCATAGGTGATAGCTATACTAAAACACTGGAATAGCAAAGCACTTTTATTTAGTATATTCTCCTTTTTAAGAAGAAATCATAAATAAGATTTTTTTATATTTGACTTATTATTGTATTTTAAAAAAAAAAAAAAAAAGGCAGCAAATTGGCAGTCATTAGAACATCAAATAGAAAGTACTGGGCTTGATGCTTTCTCTATCACTTTTACTTTCTTTTCTTCTCTGTGCTTAGACCCAGCAGGAGATCGGTTCTGCCAGGTTTTAACATGCCCAAGGATTGATATGTCAGGATGGCACCTCTATTTTCCTTTCATTTTTTAGATCTATTAAATTATTCCTATTCTAGAACTTTTACTTTTCTCTCGGAATAGATTTATCATTGATAGATATTACTGTTAAGAATCTGTATTCTCACCGCTGGAACAAAAGGATAAAGTTGTTCATCTAACACGTGGTGTCTTATGAGGCTGTTTACTTGTAAACAAAATGAATATTAATAATATTATGAATTTTTGTAATATTATTATTATTCACTCATGAATACACTTAGTTATCCACCATGTTAAGAGTGTAAACAAATTTTGTTTTTAGTTTTCTTCAAAGCTGGCCGTAAAATCGTTCAGCATGCAAATGAGGTTAATCAGCCGATGTATACATTTGAGAATACTATGTATTCTCAGCAGTTCCAGTGATGTAGAAGACAGGAGAATACACATTCTTGATAAGGAGCAAAAGGAGCAAAACACTCCGAAACAATTGTCAATTGTTTTCTCTCAGCTACCACTGGAACAAAAGAATGAAGTTGTACATCTGTCACATGGTGTTTTATAAGGCTGTTTCCTTGTAAACAAACCGAATATTAATAATATTATGATATTATTGTAATATTATTTTTATTCACTCATTTTATTCACTGTTAAGAAAATGTGCCTTAATTTGAATGTAATATAGTCAGTCAGAATATTGATGGTATTTTAGTTCAACATTAATGTTTTATACGTTTTAGCTATCTAATAATATAGAAGACAGTCGGTCATAAGATAGATAGAATTGATGTTGTTGCTAAACCTATAGCTGCTTTCATATTGGTAGCTTTCTGTTGTTGTTTTCTTTGTCATTTTACTTTTCATACAATACAAGCTTATAAGTCTGTAGGCATCTTTGTTTATTTGATAGTGATGCTCTCGGAGATTTTGATGATTTTGACTCTTAACCTTTTAACATTCTCTTACTTTTTCTGTTCAAACTGGCCGTAACTGGCCACTTATACCGATATTAAGGTATTGTTCTCAAAATAGATAACATCAAAATCTCGTAGATTCAATACTATGCGAGATAATTATGTAAGTTAAAACCTTTACCATGAAAATACAATAGTATATATTGAGTAATGTAAATGCTAAAGGGTTAAACATGTGAGCACTGTTAAGTAATCTCTTGTTGTGCCATGGGAAAGATAAACAAGGGAGACTGAACCAATGAGAAATCTTCTATGTGATCATTAAACTTGATCAAAATAGACAAATTCCTTTAAATCACATCCTACTATCTTGAAAAATGAAGGATACATTGGCTCATGTAATCCTAGAAATACAAAAAGACAGGATGGTCACAGCTCAAATGCCTTTGATCATAGGCCTGCTCAGTTAGAACTGACCTGGGGCTAAACAACAATAGCAACCTGATATACATAATATGATTTCATCTTTGAATATCATAAGCAGACAAAAGAGAAATCTATCTTAAATTGGAGACTATATCACAATATAAATAGAAAAATATTCAAACTTGTGTACTTTCAGATCTGTTAAGGACCCCACAACCTCCCTAGAGCTGATGCCACAATAAAATGTACCCAGTGTACCTTGTAAGGGTAAAGACCCCCTTCAGTCACGAATGACCATGGGATTTGCACCTAGAAAGTTCCCCTCCGAGGCACAAGTCCGGGCAAGATTGTTTATGGAAGACCAGCAGTTGCCCATGCATACCAGCCTCCCCTCTCCACATCACCGATGATGTCCAAAGGAAAGGCTATGGCCAATACAGCTTGGCACCAGTGACATCGCAACTCATTTCTACAGATGAGTAAACTGGAGCAACACAAAAATAAAGTGTCTTGCTCAAGGAAACAAAGCATCACCCGGTCTGAGATTGAACTCACAATCTTACGATTGCAAGGCCAATGCTCTAACCACTAAGCCATGTGCCTTCAAACCCTGTAAAGTAGTTGGTGTTAGGAAGAGCATCTAGTCATAAAAAGATGCTAAAAAAGGGTTGAAAGAACTCTTCAGTTATGTCAAGGCATGACAACCACCCTAGAGTTGGTGCCATGGTAACACACACCTGGTACACTTTGTAAAATGGTTGGTGTTATGAATGGCAGCCAGTTGTAGAAACCTTACCAAACCAAACAAAGAGTCAAGAAGACTCTTCAGTTGTGTCATGATAGAATGCACCCTGTACACTCTGTAAAGTATGAGAACATGTTTAAGATACATATGGATTTCTGGCCTATCTGAATGGCCAGTAGCTCTAATTAAGTTCTGCCTTTGACTGTGACAACCCATCTAACTCCTACTAGCAGAAAAAATGGAAATGAATATTATGCATACAATTTTAAAGTATATTTTACAAATTTTAGAAATGATTTACTAAAATTGGTTCATATTTTTATATTTCTGTGAAATTACAGCTGCAGGGAAATACTTTGTTATTGCTTTAACTTTTACAAATAGTTTAATGCATTCTTTATTCAATAAATTACTGGAACATAAATAGTGCTTTGTCTTCATCTCATACAGCACTGCATAATATATCTATAGATTTTTATCTCACACTGTGCATATAGATAGATGCAAATACCTTCTCTCTCTGTCTCTCTCTCTCTCTCTCTCTCTCTATATATATATATATATATATATATAGCTTTTATTTTTATATACTTCAATTTATTGAAGTATGGAAATGTAAAACCATGTCTTCAAATTCATTTACTAAGATACCACATATATATATCCCTGTGATATTGGTATACGTGAGAATGATTACTCAATACTGAATTAGAGTGCACAGGTCAAATTCCAAGGTACAAGACTCACGCCATGATAAAAACTATATATATATATCATCATCATCATCATCATCACCGTTTTACATCCGTTCTTCCACGCTAGCATGGGTTAGACGGGTTGTCCTGTTGTGGACAGTGTCTGGTCGGCTGACCATGCCTTGCTCATACAGGAACTGATTTAGCTTGATTTCTACAGCTGGATGCCCTTCCTAACACCAACCTCATTTACAGTGAGTGCTGGGTGCTTTTTTGTGGCGCCTACACGTCCACTTTACAGTGTGGGCTGGGTGCTTTTTTGCCGTGGCATCTCCACGACCACCTTGCAGTGGGAGGGTGTGGGGGCATATTGTCTATATGCTTCAGCTTGTACCCATGGGAGGTCGGGTACTCTGTATTACTGTATGACGCCAGAGGTCACGGTCGTGTGTCATCGCCTTTGAGAGGTGTAATTGGGTAAGGTCGGCTTTTATCACCTCATGCCAGGTCATCTTGGGTCTCCCCACTCCACGGTTTCCATCGACGTCTAGTGCTCTGCACCTTTTTATGCAGCTGTCATCCTTCATACGCATCACATGTCCATACCAGCGTAACCGCCTCTCCTGCACACAGCATTTGATTCCTCTTATGCTCAGTCTCTCTCTCAATTCATTTATGCTTTGTCGTTCACGTATATTACTGTTACACATCCATCGGAGCATGCAGGCTTCGTTTCTCTCTAATCTACGTAAGTCTTCCACCTTCAGCGCCCAGGTCTCACTACCATGCAACATCGCTGTTCGGATAAACGCATCATACAGTCTGCCTTTCATTCTGAGGGAGAAGCCTTTTGCAGCTAGCAGTGGCAGTAGCTCCCTGAACTTCTTCCATCCCGTTCTTACCCTAGTTATTGTACTTTCTGAACACCCACCTCCGCTGCTAATTCGGTCACCTAGGTAGCAGAAGCTGTCTACTGTTTCTACAGAGCCCTCCCAGAGATTGGTGGTACTTGTTTCCTGTGGCTGTTTGCTGCTTGCTGTCCCAGCACAGCTGCTGCATGTGAAGCCTACATTCTTAATTAAGCTTCCTGAGATCCCGCTACATCTCTTGTGTACCCATTGTTTGCATTTGGGGTAGAGAATGGAGTTCCTACCTACACCTTTCCTACATACTGAGCAAGGCCATTTCCCTGAGGGGATCTGGGTTCTGTTTTCTATATATATATTTTTTTTTTTTATATATATATATATATATATATACACACATACAATATCTTATATATGTTGGTTCAATGCTATTTATTCTGTACTACACAAAACATCCCAGGCGATACTATGTGTAAACAGATGTAAAACTGTGTCAGTATATTCTGAACTATAAATATATCTATAGATTCTCAGGCACCCCTGCATGCATAGACATATGTAAACACCTTGTTTGTATATACAATATCTTTGTGAACTTAAATGAGTGATCAGCCAAATTGGAAGTCTAATATATGGACTAAGCTTTTGCAATGTTACAGTGGATTTCTAGAATGGCTGAACATAACTGCTTTTAACAAAGTCGAGAGATAGTTTTCATAGTCAGTAAATCTCTAAATAAATTTGAGAAACTTCCGTCCATCACACAATGTGTGCTTGTATGTGTTTATGTGAATGTATGTGTGTAAAAGAAGGAAGGGGGTGGTGAAAAAACTATAGCAAAACGGTGGCTGGCATTCCATTTGTTATCCTGTGTATGTGTGTATTTGTGTGAATGTATGTGTGTGATTGCATATTTTTGTAAGTGTGTCTGTGTTTGCCCGTTTATATTTATATACTCATACATGCATCAACATGTTGAAAAATATCCTAGTATCAGATAATACTGGATTTTGGTAACTGATGCTTCCAAACCAATCACTATAACAATTGAACAACCGTATTGTCATTTCTTATATAACGTTTTTGCTAAATTTCTATTGGCGTAGTGTAAAGTTTGGAAAGTATTGAGTGTTGGTTGAAACACATTACATAGGCCATTCTGAGATCATTTTAATATAATCAGACAATGGTGTACCTGTTTGAATAAAAGCCAATTTGATGATCAGAGAATATGTTTCTTGATAGATGTAGAAAAGTTCATTGATTTTCTTCTTGGAGTGGCTCTATGCTGGTTTCTTGGCAGCAGATCTCTTTTTACACGCAAATCCACATATATATACATTTTAACAATATAAGAGCATGTATGCATATATATATCATCATCACCATCATCATCATCATCACCATCATCCTATAAACTCCATTTTCTCTGCTAGCAAGGGTTTTATGTATGTGTGTGTGTGTGTCTGTGAAAAGAGTGTGAGCATGCATTTGTAAATATTTTGTTATGTATTCAGATTTCTTCTAGAATAAGTAAGAGGCAAGACAATTAGAAGGATATTTCTAAATGTATATTTGTCGACAACTTGGCATTAACTAAAGTATTATTTTTCGTCTGAGTGGTTTTACATAAGAAATATCCGTATCTTTTTCAGATCAATAGAATTCTGTAGCTATTCTGTAACTGTCTTCTTGTATGAGATACTTTGAATCAAACAAATAATATGTCAGTTTCAGCAAATATAATCCGTTCATTTTAACTTGCCTAAAGAGTCTTCTTCATATTTGTTTCACTGAGAGACATGGATAAACTTCTTTCACTTCACAACAATATAACTATTCAAAAGTAATGATTGGTTTGCATTTATTCAGCATTTTTACGCAGTAATACTTCTAGAAACATGCAGAAATATGTGGCAGTTTCTACAGCTAACAACTTAAGGAATTCAACTTCCAGCATTGTTCATGCTCAATGCATTTTTCATATGTTAAAGACAGCTGAATCATGAAACAGAATGTTCCCAATAGGTTATCATACACCAATGTTTGGTTGGTTATTTCCAATGAATGTTCTCATATGCAAGCTGCTATTGATACCCCTGGTGTACTCAGTCCCCGGACTGCCATTTTTCTCTGCCAAATTGGAACCATGCCATGTTTAAATGCCCAAAACACGTCATATGTCATGATGACCCACCTACAGCTCAACAATGAGTTAAGGGCCTACACACATCTTGCTATCATTTCTGCCACTCTAATAAATCCAAAATATTGATGACTAAAATTGTCCTAAAACCAAAAATGAGATTGAACTTCTGTGTATAACTTGGCTGTTAGTTTATCGACCCTCATACAATGAAAGACAAAGCCAAACATGGAAGAATTCAAACTCAGAACACAAAAGTGGGTAACAAAATCTATGTCAGTTAACAGTTAAACTTTCACACTATAATATTAAAATATACAAGATATTGGTAACCGTTTTTACTAGTTCATTGTGGACACATATTTCAGCTGAACTATGCCAGTATCATCATCATCATCATCATTATCGTTATCACCATATGATATCAATTATATTTAAAATCAATTTTATCTATAGTTTCTTTACAAAACCATAGTGACAAAAAGAAAGAAAAATGAAATAAGGGAAGAAATGGGCAGGAGCCTAACTCAACACCATTGGCTGGATGGAATATCTCAGTTGCAAAAGCATTGCCATGGAGAACAGCCAGCAATACCCGTTGCATCAGCCATTCCACCTCAGTGAAGACTTAGTAATTTTCTTAGTGTCATTAGAAGTGTCAAAAACTGGGTTCAAACTGTACATAGAATTATTCTAATCAGAAGAATTTGGTGCATAACTGGCACGTTGTAGCCTATGGCAATAATGCCCAGACACTAGCTCTGCTTTAAGCACCAACAAAGCTAATGAAATAAACATCAGTAAAATACTCATTCAATTTAGTTGATAGTACATATCACAAAAGAAATGATTGCCCTTGTAGCAAGACAAAACAAATCACTAGTTAGAGAGTCTTAGTATTTAACACTCTAGGCTAGCTCTATAATATGTACCTGGGTATTGAGCAACATAGGCTAGCTCTACAATGAGTGCATGGATATTCAGCAACATAAGCTAGCTCTACAATATATGCCTGTGTATTGAGCAACATAGACAAGCTCTACAATGAGTGCATGGATATTTAGCAACATAGGCTAGCTCTACAATGTGCTCCTAGGTGTTTAGCAGCATAAGCTGGCTCTATAATCTGTCCCTGAGTATTTAGCATGCTAGAATGTGAAACTAGGTATTTATCACTCTAGACTAGCTCTACAATGTCTACCTGGTTATTTAGCACCCTAGGCTAATGCTAAAATATGGTAGTACTCCAGGCTAGCTCTACAATGTGTACTCCTTTCTCTCAAATAAAATAATTTCAAATTACAGTTGGTCTTAATGATAATACCAGCTCTATTGAAAGACAATCATTAAGGATAAAGGATTAAACAAAAAACAACTTCTGGAGCTTAAAATCATGTCTCACTGGCTGGAGCAATGAGCGCATCTTGCTCAAGGAGACAATGCACCATTCCAGTTCAGGATTGAAACTCATGGTCTTATGATTGAAAGCCTAGCACCCTAACCATTAAACCACACACCTGCACAGGAGATCGATAAAATAAGTATGAGATTTATTCCATTGAGATATTAACTTAGAGTTCTTTAAAGGCACTAGTTAATCTTTTCAAAGAATAATTCTTCTAAAATATATTCATACTCGAAAACTTAAAAGCAAACATATTTTAAGCAAAACTAATAAAGTAAAATACTTCATTTATTTGTGTTTGACAGTTTTTAAAAAGAAATTCACTAAAAATTGAACTCTATTGTGAATACACTTTTTGTTTCTTTAATCTCCAAAAGCTGTAATTCGGAAGGAATTAATGTTAAAAGAAAACAAAAGGGAAAGTAAATGCCTTTATTATTTCTTTTTTTAGTTTTTCGTTTTCATTTCAGGAATGTTTTACGATAGAAAAAGCAAGATGATGACTCAGTTTCCACAAAACAACCATGCATTAGTCAAAAACAAATACATATTACGCTTTTAAGTATTTTTTTTTCCACAAAGTCATTGCAAAACGACATTTTGCAGTTTTGTTTTGTAATTTTGATATTGAGTATTCTAGATTTAAGGTAAACTTAAGGTAGATATAACTACCAATTTTAAATTAGAAACATTTTCTGTGGAAAAGATGAACTATGAAATTTAACCCTTTAGAATTTACATTACTCTATATATATGATTGTATTTTTGTGGTAAAGGCTTTATCTATCTATATACTACTAAAACTCTGTGATTGCGTGCTTGTCTGTAATTTTATACAGCCAAAATGGTGCATAATGGGAAAATACTTTGAAAGGAAGTTGCCCCTCAAATGGGAATACAAATGGAATAAAACAAGTTTCACATAAATCGGAGCACGGGTTCCTGAAACACAGTGTTTTTGTGGGTACCTTCCTAAACAGAGAGTGAGAAAGATAGAGAGAAATAGATAGTGGTTGTGAGCGAGTAGATTGAAAGAGAGACATAGAGAGAGAGAAGGAGACAGATAAGGGAAATGGAAAAGAGAGAGAGAGCTGGTGGTGATGTTCAATGAAATTATAACGGGTTACTTCATAGAATTGAATACAGCGTTACTGTGTCTAGCTTGAATTCGGTGACTAAATATTAAGTCATATGTATCATATTTCCTGCTAAATACGAAGGGTTTCTAAGTGTGTGTGTGTGTGTATATATATATGTGTGTGTTTGTGACTAGTGTATATAGGTCACAGACACCAACATATATATATATAGATACACACACATATGGGCCTTCCAATTTCATTTTACATTAAATACATGTCTGTGTATATTTTAATTATTTAAAAATTATTTTAGTAAACATAATTTTTTTTTAATATTTTTAAGTGAACGTGACCCAACGGGTCAGGGGTGGTCTAGTCTTACATAATTATCTCACATAATATAAGATCTACAAGAATTTGTTGTTATCTATTTTGAGAACAATACCTTAACATCAGTATGAGTGGCCTGATACAGCTGGTTTGAACAGAAAGTGGTGAGAAAATGCTAGCCGGATATGGCCGGTTTAAATGATAAAGGGTTAAACACTTTCGATTATTCCTGGATACACCCAAAACATAAGAGATTAATCTTATGATTGTATTTCCTTTGTACATGGCATTATAGAGGTAACATTTAAGGTAACAAAACTCACCTATTTAGTGATTTCATGTTGTCTATAACTTCTCATTATATATATTCTTAGTCTTGTATAACCAAAGTAAATGATACCTACCCAGTGAATATAAAACATATACTATTCATCATGATCATCATCATCATCATCATCATCATCACCACCATTTTACATCCCTTTTTCCATGTTTGCATTGGTTGCACTGATGATGATGATGATGTCATAGTTTTTGGCTGGATGCCCTTCTTATCACCAACCACTTTACAGTGTGGACTGGTCAAATTCTTTGTGTCACCACACTAGAGAGGTCATTTGACCAGACTTAAGGGTCCTCTCTCTGTCTTGTATTGGATTCTATTCAAAGTGACTGCTTTCCTAGATGGGTTGCTCCCACTATGGCTTATGGAGCCCATATCTGCCCCGTATTGTATTTAATTTCTCTCTCTACTTAAATGACTGCTTTATTAGTGTTTCATTGCTTCCAATATTTGACTTTATGTAAAATCTTAATCATTATGTCACTTGTTTATATTATTCACTCATTTACAAGGCGTGTTGTGTTCTTGAGCAAAACACTTCATGTTGCTCCAGTATACTCAGCTGAAAATGAGTACCAGCAATAACAGGGGGTTTAACCCTTCGATGGACTGGCGTCCTGTCCAGGGAGTAGTCTTGTACTCTCAGTCGCTTCACGCCATGAAACCAGGATAAGCACCAGCCAAATGAGCCTTCTGGCTTAAAACAAACATTAGACCTTTTTTTTTTTTTTACAAGGCTATGGATTGGCAGATTTGTTAGAATGCTAGACAAGTTTCTTTACGGGTTTTGGTTCGGGTTCTTTACATTCTGAGTTCAAATATAGAGGAAAATGCAGGCTTAGTAATTTTGTTAGTAATTTTCTGGTCAGAGCCAGAAGTGTCAAAAAGTAGATTTTTCAGCTTATCAATATGTAAGTTGAAATTATTTTGTTTTGGAGAAAAGTGTGCATAACAGGCAGAACTACCTTAAAGTGCTAAATACCCAGGTGTTGGTTCTGTATAACAATCTTCTCTCTAATTATTTTGCAGTCTTTCCCATATTGCACTCCAATCTCACTCTAAACCTACTCTACATTATAAATGTCCTTCTTTCATTGTTATATTATGTTAAACAAGTACTTCATTAGTATGAAGTGTTAAATTCAAATGAAGACATGAGTAGGTATAGCTCTGATGGTTATGGACTCTAATCTTTTGTCATGTTTCATCAGTTGTTTATTACAGAACAAAATATCTTTTTTAAATGATTGGCAACACAAATACTTGTCAATCTTCATTCATCCTTCTATAGTGTTGAGTGTTATAGAAGTTCTTGTGCTTCTTACTCAGAATAAAACTGTTCTTCTTCTTGGCACTCCGTCGGTTACAATGACGAGTGTTCCAGTTGATCGGATAAACGGAACAGCCTGCTCATGAAATTAACTTACAATGGCTCAGCATTCCATAAAACATGCATCCCTTAACATGGTTCTCAGAAAGATTCAGCATAACATAGAATGTGACAAGGCTGGCCCTTCGAATTGCAGGTACAACTCATTTTTGCTAGCTGAGTGGACTGGAGCAACATGAAATAAAGTGTCTTGCTCAAGGACACAATGAGCTGCCGGGAATCAAACTGACAACCTTATGATTGTGAGCCAAATATCCTAACCACAAAGCCACGCGTCTTCACTGCTAAATGGTTTCTAAGTTTCATTAATTAGCATATAACAAGCATTGTATCCCACCAGTAAATACTTCATTAACTTTATCTTGCAACCTCGCATTGATTCCAGTTCAGTTGTGCTATTAATGCCATTAAAAGCTTGAGAATCGTAATGCCCAGTTCCTCTCTTGGTAAATGTATTAATCACATTATATGAGATACCAAACTGGTTACTATTTAGTTGGAGTTCTTAGTTCTCTCAGTGGATGTGATCACTTGTTGATATTTGTGGATTCATAAATATTCCAACATTATTAGTACAGTTTGTAAGTATGGTGGATTGGCAATGTTGTTAGAGCAGCAGATGAATGTTTTGTTGTATTTGTTCCAGCTCTTTACATTCCAAGTTCAAATCCTGCTAAGGCCAACTTTGCCTTCTCAAATCAATAAATAAGGTACTAGTCATGTATTGGGGTTGGTGCAGTTGACTTTCCCCTCATCACAAATTGTTGATTTTGTGCCTAATTAGAAATCATTATTGGCAGTATCGGTAGAGCGTCAGACACCATGCTTTACAGTATAGAGTTTTAGCCCTTTATGTTCTGAGTTCAAATCCTGAAAAGGTTTACTTTGCCTTTCAACCTTATGGAGTCAATAAAATAAAGTACCAGTATTGTACTGGGGTAATCTTGTGCCAAACATAGAAACAATTATTAGTGGAAGCCAGCAATTTGAAGGGGAGGGGAAAGTCGATTAAATCAACTCCAGCGCATTACTGATGCTTTATTATTTTCTTTTCATCCTTACAGTGTCGATAAAATAAACCACCAGTAATGCACTGGTGTCGATTTAGTTGACTTTCCCCTCCCCTTCAAATTGCTGGCCTTGTGCCTAAAGTAGAAACAATTATTAATAGAGTTTGTAGTTTTACATTAATGTGTAATAGAAATACAATAATATTGTAAATGAGTAACAAAAGATATTGTTGATGTCCTTTGCAAACATACAGCATTGATCAGATGGAAACTTGCCACTGAACCAACTTTGCCAGCACTATATCAATGAAGACATGCAACAAAATCACGTAAATGGTATGACTAAGTGTTGGCAATCATAGCATTGTACCTAATTGTGGAAGTGGCTTATCTTTGGACGGCGTATTCTGTCCACAGTTTAAGAATAAAGTTAAAATATTTGGGTTCAGGGCCTAAATATTATAAACCCATAAATCTATGAGTTAGGGTAGTCAATCTCTGATCGATCCATCTTATTGTAAACGAACTTCAAACATCACTGGTGACAACTCGCTATATTATACTAAAAGAAGGGAAATAAATAAAGAAATATATAGAAATATATATTTTTGTAAATAAGACAATAGAACCGTGTGGAAATGGAAGCACCAATTGAAACATAAGTTTTAAATCTCCGAAGCCGTTTATGAAAGTATTGAAGAAGACAAGAAAACACACTTCGATCTTCCGACGTGGAAGAGGCTCCTATCAGAAGAAACCGTCACCGAATCATCATTTTTCTTACCTGTTGTACAAACCTGGCTGGACACAGAACACTGTACAAACATTCTAATAGTTCTATGGAGTTATGAAATAATACATATGAATAAGCCATAGATGACGAACATCATTAAGTAATGTCAGTTTCATGAGGAGATAAAACGCCTCCATCCTTTTGAAGGAAAAAAAAAAAAATAATGAAAACTGTAAGTCCGGTATTGAAAAAAAAAAAAAATCACAAGGGATTGACACTCCAAATTCACTATTCTCCTTTTACTTTGCTCTACTTTTCAAATTAAATGACACGACGGTTCAGTTATATTCAAATATTGTAAGCGCGTCCATTGAGAATATCGTCTATGACAAACTGTTCAGTTGCTCGCATGTGTGCATGCTGAACTCTGGATCTTTCCGCTGGGAACAACCCCTTGTTTTCTCCCCCCTCCCCTTTGTTGTGTACATCCATCCATTCACTCATTCATTTACTGCCATTCTACCTTCCTGTGTCTCCCCCTCCATGCAGCCCCTTTTCGCTCTCGTTTTCTGGCACCTCCATATATATAGGTGAACTATGCTGCCCTCTTACCAGCATTTTCCCTTCCACCCACCCACACCAGCCACCCACCCCTGATACCGCTCGGTTCCCCAGTCCACGGCCCCACGCCCCATTCCCCACCCCTCCAAATCGACACCTGCAGCATTTGCGGCACCACTAACAAACGGAAGAGAGGCCGGAACTGTTTGGGGTGCGGCTGCTTTCACCACCTCACCTGCGTTGGCTTGACTTGTCGAGCTTCCAATGCCCTCACAGCGTGGAGGTGCAGGAGTGCCTCTTCCCCACGTCTTCCCAGCCACGGCCGTCTGGCACACCACCAGATGGGACAGCGAGCTTGCCTGACGCTCGAGCCTCGCTGGTCAACATCGCTCGACTCAGGCGGCTCCGGAAGATCCCACTCAGGATCCCGAGAGCGGCACGGGTGCCGGTAGCCGATGTCCTCGCTTCCTCGATTGAGAGCGCCCTGGACTCCAATCGAGCCAGTGACTGGGAGCGGCTGTTCTATTTCGCCCCACTCGCCCTCGGCCTCCCCAGCCCTGGCGCTGACCGGGGCGGCCGGTCAACAGCAGCCTTCGTCAAGGCCAATGTCTCGTTATTTGGGCGAGCGCACATTCCAAGCATGCCCAGGGACGCCAATCACCCCACCCTCAGGTACCCCCTATCCTCCACCCCCGAGGCCATCGCCAAGCGTTTGCGTGACCAGGTAAACGCAAAGCCTATCATGGGTGATGTCTCGGCCGCAGTCAGAGTTGTTGCCTCAGAGGACACTGTCCTCCAACCCACCGAGGAGATCCTGGCTGCTCTGCGGCTCAAACACCCTGAGCCACCCACTGATCTCAGACCCATACGCCCACCCGACCCCTACCTGCTCCTTGTGGCTACTGATGCAGATATCATGTCCGCCATCAAGTCCTTCCCAGCTAGCAGCTGCGGAGGTGTTGATGGTCTCCGACCAGGCCACCTCAAGGAGTTGACATCCCCCCTCTCCACTGAGGCCGGGCGCCACCTTCTGAGTGCAATTATGGCGCTCACCAATAGGCTCATTCGTGGTGCCCTCGACCCTTACGCCCGAGGCCTCTTTTTTTCAGCCAGCCTCACCGCTCTCAGGAAGAAAGAGGGTGGCATATGCCCCATTGCTGTGGGCAATGTCTTCCGGAGGCTGGCTGCCAAGGTGATCTGCAAGTCCGTCACACACAAACTGGGTGAGGAGTTTAGTCCGGTGCAACTGGGTGTCGGCGTGCCCGGTGGCTGTGAGGGAGCCTCTCAAGCAATCAGGCAGTTCTTCAGCAGCTGCCCATCAGTACCGGCATCCAGGGACTCCAGGCACCTCATTGTCAAGCTTGACATGAGGAATGCCTTTAACTCTTTACGCCGGGATCATCTGCTCGAGGCCTGCCTCAGCTGAGCCCCCTCTGCCTACCCGCTGGCCTACCTGGTATATGGAGCCCCGAGCATGCTCCTAGCTGCTGATACGGTCATACCCTCGGCTACTGGGGTCCAACAGGGCGACCCTTTGGGACCCCTCCTGTTCGCCCTTGGTATTGACCACACTGTCCAGAGTATCACGGCCCCTCTCAACGTTTGGTATCTGGATGATGCTACATTGGGCAGGCCCATACAGACTGTCTGGTCATGACCTTCAATCGGTGATTCCTGCCATGGCGGGTATCGGCCTCCAGGTCAACTCGGCCAAGTTGGAGGTGGTGAACGTCAGCCTTGACGCTGCGATATTTGCAGCCTCCGTCTTGGATGTGCGGTCCATTCTCCACCAGGTACAGGTGACCCTCAAAGAGAATGTCCTCATCCTTGAGTCACCGATCCACCCACTGGCCATCCGCTCCACCATCAGGTCCAGGTTTCAACAGCTCCAGACTCCCACCAGCCGACTGGGCTTGATCAATGGCCACCCAGCTCTCTTTCTGCTGAGGAACTGCTTCGCCATGCCGAAGCTCCTCTATACACTCTGCAGCGCTCCGTGCTACACCCACACATCTCTCCTCGCTGACCTCTATACTTGTATCCGAGCGGCAGCCGAGGGAATATGCAACGTCAAGTTTGACGACATAGGGTGGTAACAGGCCACTTTACCGGTCAGGTATGGTGGCCTTGGCCTCTGGTCCCCGATCTTACTGGCTTTGCCGGCGTATCTTTCGTCGGTAACCTCGTGCCGCGTCCTCGTCAACAGGGTTCTTCAAAACACAACAGACCCCTCTGTGTTCAGAGAACGTGAGGCCGCCTGTCAGACGTGGGACCGGCTGGGACTTAGCCCAGTAGACGTCCCTCCTCCTTCTCCCCCTTTTGACGTCAAGTCCCCCCAACGCACTTGGGATGCCATCCAATGCAGCCTGGCCTCAGACAGGCTCATGCGCCAGCTCGACCAGCACCGCCTTGCTTGGTTTCGTGCGGCCTCCAAACCCCACAGTGGTGCCTGGCTCCATGCTCTGCCCTCCTTCTCCACTGGCATGCAGCTAGACAACCATAGCCTGCGAATCGGCGTTTCCCTGAGGCTCGGCCTCCGGATCTGCCAGCCACACCAATGTCGCTGCAGTTCCACCATGGACTCTTTCGGCCTCCACCCGCTTTCCTGTCGCCACATTGCCGGCCACATTCCACGCAATACTGCCCTCAATGAGGTCATTAAGCATGGTTTGGATGCTGCAGGCTTCCCCTCCCAGCTCGGGCCGGTGGGGCTGGATCGAGGGGACGGCAGAAGACCAGATGGCATGACGATCTTCCCGTTCCGCGATGGCAAACCCCTCGTCTGGGATACCACTTGCACCAACACTTTCTGCAGCCGCAACCTGGTGCAGTCTGCGACTGACCCAGGTTCTGCTGCACGTCGGGCTGAGGAGGCCAAACTCATCAAATACCGGTCGCTCTCCGACAGGTTTGCGGTCATTCCCCTGGCAGTAGAGACTTCTGGTGTCCTCGGTCCCAGGGCTACCTCCTTACTCACCACCATAGGCGCTGAGCTGGCCAGCTGCAGGTGTGAGCCCCGCGAGTTGGAGTGGCTTTTCCAGTGCGTCTGCCTTGTCGTCCTCCGGGGAATGCCTTCTCCATTCTGTCCACCGGGGCTGTGGGTGGGCCCCATCACATTTAGTTAAATACCATTCTTTCATCTGATACAACACAATAAAGTAAGTCGTAGACTAAAATTCTAACTAGGAAACCGAATGATTCTCGGCTTCAGAGTTAAGAATAAAGTAAATAAAATACAGAGGTAATTGAAATTAAATAAATACATACACGCATCCATATACGTACATACACAAGCATACGTGAAAACACTACTGTATTGGTTTCTAGGCACCAGCTGAAAGTACAGAAAAACACAGGGAAGAGACAGGCTCTATGAAAAGAGCCAAGATAGTTAGAATTATATCCTAAGCTATGGTTAACATAACTTCACTATCTGGACATCTCCCAATAGATGTTGACATGAACTGAAAAAACACTTTATTACTTGTGGACTTAAAAACAGAATGTAATCCTTTTGATACCAAACCACTGGAAACTGGCCATGGTTCTATGATACTGTATATTCTAAAGTGTTTATATTTATTTAAAAACCTTCCATCATCGAAATGTAAGAACCTCTGTTATGTTATGTTTCAAATATCAGTTAAATAATAAGAAAGTTAGTTATATTACTAAATCCCTATAAAATTATTAATTATCTTGAAAATGCATTTTATTAGAAATATGATAATGAAAGGGTTAAGCGCTTTTGTCATGTATTTATAAGAAAAGCATCTTATATATTTGGAAGATTGTATAGAAATAGCTTTACTGAAAAGAAGCTGCAACAGCAACCACTATTTCTATGCAGCTCAGACTACTATTTGTGAAAGCAATTCTGTTCTAGCTTTTATTTTGTCGTAATCATTGGCAGCTTAATATTAACTGGAATGGAGACAGAAAAGGTTTGCAGTGAACAAATTGTGTGGATAAACTGTTATGAAATGAGTGAAATGAGAATAGTTTTAGATTTGAAAATATCAGAATGAGAGGAAGTAAGAATGAAGAAATGAAAAGAAAAAAAAAACTAATTCCTCCTCACATCGAAACAGTGTATGGGGAGTGGGGAAGGAGAAGGATAAGATGAAAGGGAGAGAGAAATAGAGTAGTATATATATATATATATATATATATACAATCTCTATACCTCTCATTTATATATATATATATATGTATGTATGTATATATATCTGTGTGTGCATGTATGTCAGTATGTGAGCATGCATGTGACTGCATGTGCATACATGTGTGTGTGTGTGTGTGTGTGTTCTGAGAGGAGGGCTGTGTGTAAAAATGAAAAAAAAGATTGAATAAGAACAGATGAATGAGGAAGCTGGAATATAAAGAAAAGTGTTGAGATGAAACTAAGGAAATAATAGAGATGTGTGTATGTGTGTAGGGAGAGATGTGTGTGTAGAGAGAGATGTGTGTGTAGAGAGAGATGTGTGTGTAGAGAGAGATGTGTGTGTAGAGAGAGATGTATGTGTAGAGAGAGAGATGTGTGTGTAGAGAGAGATGTGTGTAGAGAGAGAGATGTGTGTGTAGAGAGAGATATGTGTGTAGGGAGAGATGTGTGTAGAGAGAGATGTGTGTGTAGAGAGAGATGTGTGTGTAGAGAGAGAGATGTGTGTGTAGAGAGAGATGTGTGTGTAGAGAGAGATGTGTGTGTAGAGAGATGTGTGTGTAGGGAGAGATGTGTGTAGAGAGAGATGTGTGTGTAGAGAGAGATGTGTGTGTAGAGAGAGAGATGTGTGTGTAGAGAGAGATGTGTGTGTAGAGAGAGAGATGTGTGTGTAGAGAGAGATGTGTGTGTAGGGAGAGATGTGTGTGTAGAGAGAGATGTGTGTGTAGAGAGAGATGTGTGTGTAGGGAGAGATGTGTGTGTAGGGAGAGATGTGTGTAGAGAGAGATGTGTGTGTAGAGAGAGATGTGTGTGTAGAGAGAGATGTGTGTGTAGGGAGATATGTGTGTAGAGAGAGATGTGTGTGTAGAGAGAGATGTGTGTGTAGAGAGAGATGTGTGTGTAGGGAGAGATGTGTGTAGAGAGAGATGTGTGTGTAGAGAGAGATGTGTGTGTAGAGAGAGATGTGTGTGTAGGGAGAGATGTGTGTGTAGGGAGAGATGTGTGTAGAGAGAGATGTGTGTGTAGGGAGAGATGTGTGTAGAGAGATGTGTGTAGAGAGAGATGTGTGTGTAGAGAGAGATGTGTGTGTAGAGAGAGATGTGTGCGTAGAGATAGAGATGTGTGTGTAAAGAGAGATGTGTGTGTAGGGAGAGATGTGTGTGTAGAGAGAGAGATGTGTGTGTAGGGAGAGATGCGTGTAGAGAGAGATGTGTGTGTAGGGAGAGATGTGTGTAGAGAGAGATGTGTGTGTAGGGAGAGATGTGTGCGTAGAGATAGAGATGTGTGTGTAGAGAGAGATGTGTGTGTAGGGAGAGATGTGTGTGTAGAGAGAGAGATGTGTGTGTAGGGAGAGATGTGTGTGTAGAGAGAGAGATGTGTGTGTAGGGAGAGATGTGTGTGTAGGAAGAGATGTGTGTGTAGAGAGAGATGTGTGTGTAGGAAGAGATGTGTGTGTAGAGAGAGATGTGTGCGTAGAGAGAGATGTGTGTGTAGAGAGAGATGTGTGTGTAGGAAGAGATGTGTGTGTAGAGAGAGATGTGTGTAGAGAGAGATGTGTGTGTAGGAAGAGATGTGTGTGTAGAGAGAGATGTGTGTGTAGGAAGAGATGTGTGTGCAGAGAGAGATGTGTGTGCAGAGAGAGATGTGTGTGTAGAGAGAGATGTGTGTGTAGGGAGAGATGTGTGTGTAGGGAGAGATGTGTGTGTAGGGAGAGATGTGTGTGTAGGGAGAGATGTGTGTGTAGAGAGAGATGTGTGTGTAGGAAGAGATGTGTGTGTAGAGAGAGATGTGTGTGTAGGAAGAGATGTGTGTGTAGGAAGAGATGTGTGTAGAGAGAGAGATGTGTGTAGAGAGAGAGATGTGTGTGTAGGAAGAGATGTGTGTGTAGAGAGAGATGTGTGTAGAGAGAGAGATGTGTGTGTAGAGAGAGATGTGTGTGTAGAGAGAGATGTGTGTGTGTTGTGGAGATGTGTATGTGTGATGTAGGTGTGTAAAGAGAGATGTGTGTGTGAAGATGTACTTGTGTGTGTAGAAAGAGATGTGTATGTGTGTGTGGAAATGTGTGTTTATGTCTCTGGAGATGTGCGTATGTGTTGTGAAGATGCGTGCGTGTGATTTGTGGAGATATGTGCGTGTGTGTATTGTGAAATGAGTGTGTTTGTGTGGTAGAATGAGTGTGTGTGTGTTCTGGAATGAGTATGTTTGTTTTGGAATAAGTGTGTGCGTGTTTGCATTGTGAAATGAGTATGTGCATGTTATGGTATGAGCATGTGTGTGTGCTCTGGAACGAGTGTGTGTGTTTTGGGATGAGTGAGTGAGTGTGTTGTGTGTATGTATGTGTGAAGATGTGAGCGTGTGTTGTGGAATGAGTGTGTCTGTGTTACGGACTGAGTGTGTGTGTTGTGGTGTGAGTGTGTGTTGTGGTGTGAGTGTGTGTGTGTTGTGGTGTGAGTGTGTTGTGGTGTGAGTGTGTGTATTGTGGGATGAATGTGTGGCAGCTAAGGCGAATGATAAAAGCAAAAAGTGTTAGAGAAAGGTAGATGTGTGTGTGTATGTGTGTATGTGCATGAAGTGTGTGTATGATGTGTGTGTGTATGTGTGTATGTGCATGAAGTGTGTGTATGATGTGTGTGTGTATGTGTGTATGTGCATGAAGTGTGTGTATGTGCATGAAGTGTATGTATGATGTGTGTGTGTATGTGTGTATGTGCATGAAGTGTGTGTATGATGTGTGTGTGTATGTGTGTATGTGCATGAAGTGTGTGTATGATGTGTGTGTGTATGTGTGTATGTGCATGAAGTGTGTGTATGATGTGTGTGTGTATGTGTGTATGTGCATGAAGTGTATGTATGATGTGTGTGTGTATGTGTGTATGTGCATGAAATGTGTGTATGATGTGTGTGTAAGCAGTACGTGATCAATATTTTAAAGACAGTGTCTGAGATAGGTGGGAGGGAGACATGTATAGAACTGTGTGTTGTGGAAATGTGTGTGGTTGTGTTGTGGAAATGTGTGTGGTTGTGTGTGTGTTGTGGAAATGTGTGTGGTTGTGTGTGTGTTGTGGAAATGTGTGTGGTTGTGGAAGTGTGTGTGTGGCTTTATGTGTGTGTGTGTAAGAGCGAGAGTGAGAAAAGAGAGAGTCTGTATGTGTGTGTGTTGTTGCATGCATGCATTGTGGAAATGTATAAGTGTGTGTTTGTATGTGTGTGGTTTTATGTCGGTCTGTATGTGTGTTTGTGTGTGTATGTGTGTGGCAGAGTGAGTCTGTGTGTGTGTGGCTGTATGTGTGTGAGAGAGAGAGAGACTGTGAGTGTATGGCTGGTAGAGAAGACCAAAAATCAATAATGTTGTCTCAGCCTGTATTCATAGATGTTTCATAGTTTCGTCGCTATGGTAACTCCTTTTCTCTTTTGCAGGAATTTACACTTCCTCCCATAACGTTCTTTACACGTTCACACTTTTGTCTGGTGAGAGAGTGCCATGTTCTTTCAATAGAGTTCATTGTTGACATATATAATCGGGCAGGAGTGAAAGATCGGTAGACTAACTGCAGACAATTAATCAACATTTCTGATTAAAATATCGACAATAAGTCAATGTTGAAGTGCAAGTATGTTTGCAAGATATACAAATATACAAATGTTGCTACAATCTTTTTCTCAAATGTCGTTATTCCTGTATTAGCACTTGTTATGTGAAGTCAACAACACTTTCTCGTTTACGATACTTGTACTGTGTTGGTATGTTAGATAATAAACATATGTGCGTGCGTGTGTGTATGTGTGTGTGCAAGGGGAGTATGTATATATCATCATCATTTTACGTCCGCTTTTCCCTGCTTAGAAAAATGTTCAAGACCCCGACGACAGAGCTCAAACCGTTTCGACGGCTATTTCTGGACCGTGCAGAAAAATAGCCGTCGAAACGGCTTGAGTTCTGCCGTCGGGGTCTTGAACATTTTCCTATTACCCACTCTACTACCCAAAGTATTGAGTACTCTGGTGCATTATGGTCCACCTGGTTCCTTACTACACTTCCTTCGTCATATATATATAGAGAGAGATAGATAGATATCATCATCATCATCATCAACATCATCATTATCATCATCATCGTTTAATGTCCATTTTCAATGCTTGCATGGATCAGACAGGCTGTCATGTTATGAGACAATTCAAGTCAGATGACCACGTCTTGCTCATACAGAACTGTATTTTGGCTTGGTTTCTCTGACTAGATACCTTTCCTAATGCCAACCATGTTATAGTATGGACTGGGTGTTTTTTATTGAAGGACCAAAAAGACCATCTTACTGGGTGAAATGGGCGCTTTTTCATTGTATTATCAGCATGACAACCTTACAAGGTGAACTGGGTGCTTTTTTTTCTCATGTCACCAGTCCAACCTTCTTACAGAGTAGACAGGGTGCTTTTTTCTGATGTCATCAGCACAACCACCCCGCATTTTTTGTTGTTGTGTCACCAGCATGACCACTATACAGGGTTGACTGGGAGCCTGTTGTTGTGTCACCAGCATGACCACTATACAGGGTTGACTGGGAGCCTGTTGTTGTGTCACCAGCATGACCACTATACAGGGTTGACTGGGAGCCTGTTGTTGTGTCACCAACATTACCAGCTTACAGGATGAATTAGGTGCTACCTCTGGTCATGTTACTAGTACAACCACCTAGTTCGATGTGGCACCAGATCATCATACAGGGCGGACTTAGTGATTTTTTATCAAGGCAGCAGCATTGTGGGAAAGTATATGTGGACCATGTCCAGCTTTCTATGCTTGTATGTATGGTTTGGACAGGACAGTGAGGAAGGTGGGGATGGGAATAAGTATGCAAATTGGAAAAGATGAGTGGGATATTTAGCTGGTGAGGGGGCAGGATTAAGACTACGGAGGGTGAATGGGCGAGGTGTAGTGTCCTCTATATATTTGTTTCATCCTGTTCACATGTGAAGGTGGGTCTTCTGCAGTGCAGCATAATGCCAAAGTTCTCGATCCTGTGTCATCTCCTTTGAGAGGTTTAATTATATATATATATCAAATGTAGAAAAGTAACACACGAGTTGATATATATAAAAACAAATAGTAGAAAGGAAGAAGATTTTTTTCAGTAGAAAATGTTGAAGAGATTCTTTCTGTGAAATATCAAAACATTAATTTATTTACAATACTGGTTTCAGCATTATATGCATTGTCAATTGTGGATATGCAGAATATTAAGTTGCATAATTGTACAAATAGGGATAATAATTGTTTCTACTTTTGGCACAAGGCCAGCAATTATCCCAGTGTATTACTGGTACTTTATTTTATCGACCCCGTAAGGATGAAAGGCAAAGTTAACCTCGGCAGGATTTGAACTCAGACCATAAAGGGCTATAACTCTTTGCTGCAAAGCACGGCATCCAACCCTCTACTGATACTGCCAATCCGCCACCCTAATAGGGATAATAATAAGAAGAAGAAAAAAGGGAAGAAAAATTAATTTTCACATACATGTTCATTCAGAGAAGAGAGCTCATTTCTCTGTCCATCCTTCTTTGTTAATAGTTTGGTTATGACTGGTAGTAGTTGGGTCCATAACTCCTATGGGTGACCCTGAGCCAATCCTCTGCGAAATACACGTAACACAATAAAGATCTTTTATATGTAAATGAAATTTCATCGTTTTTTTTCTATTACATATATATATAAATATATATATATATATATGAGGGTGTTAAAGTTTGCTTGAAGCATTGTGAAATGTGTAAAATACGTAGTTTAGAAAGCCACAACAATGCAGAGGGAAATCTCGAGGTAGGAAGTGAATGATAGATAGGAGAAATAGGAGAAAGTGAAAATTGAGAGAGACAAAGATGAAAACAAAACAAAGGTAGAAGGGTTACCGTAGTGGAGATTTAATCCCAATATTTCGGGCTCACGCCCATCAACGGGGGAAAGTTCCAAAAGGGGGGGAACAGGCCAAGCGGAGAAAGTAGTGATGTCGTTAAAACAGGATATATATATATATATATAAGAAAGAGAGAGAAGGAAAGAGAGGAGGGCATACATACAGATAGATGATGTCAGCCACCTCATACTCAGGTATAGCCACTGCTTGAACTTTCAAACATGCTTCTGCATATGTATAGCATGGATGTGAAGTTTTAGGCCAGTAAGAGTCCTACATTCTCTGGCACAGATGTTACAGACATGGCCTTTAGCAACAGGTTGCTAGTTGCCGTCTACTTTCATGTGCCACTTCAGGCCTCCTGCTGATTGGGAGACTTTACCACATTGATTGTTACACCATACACACCAACCTAATCTGCATCAGCCCTTTTTACATGGCTTCTTTTGTGACTCTTTAATCCAGCTTTGCTGAGGAAGGCTCTCCCACACTAATTGCATTTCAGCACTCTTTGGTCTCCCAAGCTTCCTGGCAATTCCACTTTCAAGCCCTTCTTCACATTCAGGCTTCCTTAAGAAGACGAGTGTCTCAGTTTTTGCAGCACTGATTTTCATTCCAGCCATGCAGTACTCAGCATCAAACCTATCGAGTGCAAGTCGGAGATCGCCTTCTGTTGAGTTAAGTAACACTAGGTCATCTGCAAATTCCAGCCAACTGATTTTACACCCACCAAGACTTCTTATTACAAAGTCAGTGGATGGTCTGCCAGAACACTTTATTTGCTGATCTGAAGTCGGATTTCAGCTTAACCCCGAAGACATAACTTTGGACGCCTTTACTGTCTCTGCTGCAATTCTTTGTACCTGCTTGTACCACAAGTGCAAGAAGGAGGACTTATTTCCAAGCCACTATTTTGTAAGCTTCCTTATGTGCCACTTATGTACCACTGAAAAACTAAATATCCTAGCCTCATCAACTCATCATCTTGAACTCTCAGAAGGAAACAGTGTCCTCCTGCTTACACACAAAAAAGTTATGTTTGTGTCACTTCAAACACATCTACTCACTGGACAGTACATTGGCCTACTCACTGGATAACATTGTGTTCAATATTCCTCATACCCTTCACATTCATCACCAGCATCCCACTGACCAGTTAAAATTCTATGGCTATGCCTACTACCATCCTTTATCACCTTCTTCCACATCTCACTTATATATGGTCCCACACTCTACCAAGTGCATTTTATTACAGCACCAGCTCTAATATATATATTTTCTTTTTTCTTAGTATGGTCAAAAGAATGAGTACTCATTACCATAGTAGAGATTAATATATTCTTTAATTAGACTATGTCTGAATCTTGTTAACTTGGAGTCATCAAGTACAGCTTGATAATAATGCCATCTTAGTAGTTACCAAAATAAGGTTGAAGACAACATCGAACTGACTTAGGAACATCAGTTCCTAGTTTGTAGTCAATTAAATAAATACCTTTACTTGACTGATATTGGGACATTTTTAATGACTCAAGAAGAATGGAAGGCAAAAATCGACTTGGGAGAGATTTGTCTGCAGAATGTGTAAAGTGTTGGAACAAAATTCATAATTTATTTTGTCCAACAATTTAACAATTCTCCCCCGCCCACACTATATGAACACAAGTATGGTTATGTGGTTAAGATGTTAACTTCGCAAGCGTGAGGTTTTAGGTTCAATCAAATTATATGACTTTTTACCTTGGCCTGACTCAAGTGTTGTGAATGAAACTTGGTAGATGAAAACTGTGGAAACACTTTTGATGATCTGTACCTGTAATTCAAAGGACCACATATGTTGCCCATTGTATTACACTGAATCTCTCTAAAAATTACATTAAATATACAAGTTGTCGATGAAATACTCGACCACTTACTCTATAATTCAATAAGTAGACAGTTTTGTTGCCTGAATAACAGAAATACTTATTGTCAACAAAGGTCCATTTACTTTGTATTGGAATATTCCCACAAACCACAGAAATTGATAAAGACGGTACTTGGTATTCACATGATGGTTACATTAGCTCCCTACATATTCTTCCTTAGTTGGACAGAAACAAGGCCAGCATAAAAGTGTTATAGGACAGCAGATATATTGGTAAAAATAGAAAGTTAGTAGGTATGATTTTTCAGTGTTTAACCCTTTAGCATTTAAACCAGCAGTCTCCAGCCAGAATTCTCTCACCTCTTTCTGTTCAAACCAGCTGTAACTGGCCACTTATACTGATGTTAAGGTATTGTTCTCAAAATAAATAATTGTTTCTACTTTTGGCACAAGGCCAGCAATTACCCAGTGCATTACTGGTACTTTATTTTATCGACCCCGTAAGGATGAAAGGCAAAGTTAACCTCGGCGGGAGTTGAACTCAGAATGGCAAGGGCCGTAACTCTATGCGTCAAAGCATGGCGTCCGACTCTCTACCGATACTGCCAATCCACTGCCTTTTCTCAAAATAAATAATGCCAAAATCTCATAGATTCGATATTATGTGAGATATTATGTGAAATAAAGCCTTTACCACGAAAATATAATAGTATATATAGAGTAATATAAGTGCTAAAGGGTTAAATAGTTATCTCATTGTTCTGAGCCTTCAAAATGACTGAATAACCGTTACAGATGCAATAGTCTGTAGAGGTTCTATGGTCAAGACTGAGAAGTTAAGGATTGTACAAGCTCATGGGCCATAAGGTCACATCTGATGAGGAGTATTTCTTTGGGTCTAAGGTCAGCACTTGGGTATTTATCACCCTAGGCTAACTCCACAATGTACACCTCCTTCCAGTTATTTTCCCCTTTCCACCAAATGAAATATTTTCAACTTACAGTTTAGTTAGGTAAAAAACACTTCTTGTTCTGGCTACACTAACAACACAGTCCACACTCACCCATACTAAATCATGTTACGGATCACAACACCAAATGACCCTCTCCACTGCTTTCAATATTTCCACTACAGAGCAAAGATGTTTAGTAATTAATGTATTAATAGTCAAAAATTATTATATATTAAAATTAATTATAGAAATTTGTATAAAACTGTGATCGTTTAATCCTTTAGCATTCACATTACTCTATATTTATTATTATATTTTCATGGTAAAGGCTTTACCTCACATTATCTCACCGAAGTTAACTTTGCCTTTCATCCTTACGGGGTCGATAAAATAAAGTACCAGTAATGCACTGGGTAATTGCTGGCCTTGTGCCAAAAAGTAGAAACAATTATATTGAATACATGTGGATTGGCAGTATCAGTAGAGTTACACCCCGAGTTCAAATCCTGCCGAGGTTAACTTTGCCTTTCATCCTTACGGGGTCGATAAAATAAAGCACCAGTATTGTACTGGGGTCGATTTAATCAATTTTCCCCTCCCCAAAATTGCTGGCCTTGTGCCTATATAAGAAACCATTATATTGAATCCATGTGGATTGGCAGTATCAGTAGAGTTACACCCCTTTGCAGTCTGAGTTCAAATCCTGCCAAGGTTAACTTTGCCTTTCATCCTTATGGGGTTGATAAAATAAAGCACCAGTAATGCACTGGGATAATTGCTGGCCTTGTGCCAAAAATAGAAAGAATTATATTGAATCTATGAGATTTTAGAATTACTTATTTTGAGAACAATACCTTAACACCAGTTTAAGCAGCCAGTTACAGCTTGTTTGAAAAGCAGGAGTGAGAGAATTCTGGCCAAATACGGCCGGTTTAAATGCTAAAGGGTTAAGGTTCCGTAATGTGCCTTTCCATGGCTGTCTAGTTTGTTTTAATGGTAGTGCTGACCATTCATCATTTCATCAGACATTACTGGAAATAAGATTAATGTTGATAAATATTATTCACCAATCATGTTTTACTCAAAATGTAGCTGGTTTTGATATTTAACTTATTGAACAATGATCAATAATGGATCAATAAATAAACATCTTAGTGACTCAGAACCACCATAAAAGACAAAAAAACAAAACAAAACGAAAAAGAAAATTTGCCAAAATTGTTCAATTTCCAATAAGGGTAGAGATGTGGAGATCATGTGAGCACCACGTCACGTTTTCAAAGTTGGGTAAAAATGGAACCACATGAAGCTTTCTGGTTCTTCCCTCTTTCATGTCAGTCTTTCATTTCTGCTTTGTTGCTATATTTCTTCCTTTATGTAGTTATTGGCTCTGTTATTGTTTTGGCTGCTATTTATTTCATTCTATAACACTGTTCATTTATCTATTTATTTCTTTTTTCTTTTTTATTTATTTATTTATTTATTTATGTTTGCTATTTCATATTCCATCTTTCGTTGTTTCTCCTTCCCATAAACAGAAAATTATAGAATCTGACATTGAAGCAATCGAAGTGTCTCATAGAGCCGTCACTTTTACAATGCAAGCAGCATAGATTACTGAAACCTGCTTATAATCTCAGAGGGTGCAAGTAAGAAAAGGAGAGAGGGAGAGAGAAAGATGGAGGGAAAGAGAGAGAGAGAGAGAGGGAAAGAGAAGGAAAGGGAAGAAGAAAGGAGGAAAAGAGGGAGGGAGAGAAAATAGTATGTTAAAAAGGAATGGTTTGTTAAAGAAAGATAGAGTAAAGTAACTAGAAGGAGAACAACAACAAAACAAGAGTACGGTGGTGGTGGTGGTGGTGATGATGGCTGATTTACAGCAGACAAAACTGCATGATATACAATGTATGAGTCTAGATCAATTTAGTCACAGATAACCTCAGAATCATTTTGGTTAAAAGTAAAATGACATAAGACTTCTTTAAGAGGAGCAGAAATTAAAAAAAATATTAGTGGAGGTGAGTTAGATCAACTAAGGTCAAATTAGTAAATATAAATATGGAAATGTGTTAGTGTAACAAAATGTTACACTAATGGAGTGTACCTCTATCAGTTTTGACCAAAAATAGAGGCATGTTACTGTACCAAAATGTTTTTATTGTTGTTGGTGGCTCACCTTACCAAGGTGTCAGGGAATGCCCATAAAAGGGCTTGAGTATTCTAGTGACTTAGCTTTGCTATTACTTATGGAAATCCTGCCTCAAAAGTTTCTTCTAATAGAATGAACATCCATAAGTCTTGACCAAAAATGGAAATGTCTTAAGGTACTGAACTGTTAGATATTTATTCTTCTAATGAACCTTCATCAGTTTCAACAATGAATGATCCAGTTGTTTGATTAACAGTACAGTTGCTTGTGAAATTAAAGTGAAAATGACTGAACATTCCATTGACTTGTGTACTCTTAATATAGAAAAAACATATTTCACAATCGCCATATTAATCGAATCTCTGCAGATGTCACAGTCTCAGTGTACAGTCAGTCATGGCATATGAGACTACACTTTTCACTATATACCATTTTTATTATTGGTGCTCCAACTGTGACCATCTACCCTTTTTTTTAACCTTTCAGCATTTACATTACTCTATATTTACTATTATATTTTCACAGTAAAGGCTTTATCTTACATAATTATCTCACATATTATCAAATCTACAAGATTTTGATATTAATTATGCTGAGAACAATACCTTAACATCAGTATGAGCAGTCAGTTATGGCTGGTTTGAACAGAAAGAGGTGAGAGAATTCTGGCCAAATACAGCCGGTTTAAATGCTAAAGACTTAATGATGCTGCACTCTTCACTATCCACCATCATTTTCATCTGGACTTTTCTAAAGTGTTCCAGCGGTGATATGTTGCATCCAGTAGGTTTACCATGATTCTCATTCTACAAAATGGTCATCAATTCAGTGCATTAGGACCCATCTAGTAAATTTCTAATACTGTACCATTTCTATCAAAATCTATTCTAGACATAAATTCTCTTCCCCTCATTATACTAACTTTGAGAATGTATACCTCATATTGACAGTGGAGGATAAAGTATTGGGGTGACTGGGTTGTAGCCAGAGACCCTACAAAATTTAGAGTGCCCCAAATTAATTTCCTTGGTACCATAAATAAAACAGCCAACAGCCCCATGCATGCTTAATATATCTCTACTTACTGAACAGTTTACACTACCTTTCTCTTTCACATCCTGAGGAAGGAGCCCCCCATGAGATGGAATGGTTGATGCAGTGAGTGCCACAGTAATGCTTTTGCCATCTTGTTCACAGAGCCTGGCTGAGATATACCACTCAGCCAAGTGTGTGGAGTTTGACCCTCTCTTCCCTCCTTTGCTAGATATAGTGATGATGCCACAATAAATGCACCTAATACACTCTGTAAAGTTGTTGGTGATAGGAAGGGCATCCAGCCATAGAAAACTTGCCAGAAAAAGAGGATCAGGAAGATTTTACAGCTGTACCAAAGACATGACAATCTCCCTAGTTCTGGTGCCATGATAAAAGAGAAGATCATAGGGTAGAATATACTAACCAAGTAAATTATCCCTCACACCACTACTTAATATCTCCTGTCCTTCATTTTATCTCAGTCTCACTTACCAGAGCATTTCATTCACCCCACCTCATTTGTCAAAAGGCTCGGCTGCCAGTTGATATAGGAATTGAAGTCCTCCACTTTCCCCCAGCATCAAGAGTAGTTTGAGAAGGCAATTGCTAATGTCATACCCTCTTTTCCAACTCAGAAGAAGATCTTCTATGTGTCCTCTGTTGATTGTGATCACATCAACAACATTATTCTAAGAAACCAGATTAAATTTTGAACAGCTAAAATCTAAGCCAAAATAAGCAACAAGAACAGACATAGTGAGGAAACATTAGATGAGCCTGCTGAATGGATGTTGAGACATGTTTTTATATGGCTAATACTTCCATAAACTGTAGGGCTGCATGTAAATAAATAGATTAACTTTGACCTGGATTAACAAATCATGTTTAGGATTGTTTGGAGAAAGCCAGTATAATGTAAAAATAAAAGAGTAAAAATAGGAGTAAAGTAAGACAAACAAAACAGTTAACACTTTTACCATATATTTCATCATACTTCAAGGTTAGGATTTTGCATATACATATTGCATGGTCCTGTAACTCCTGAAGGAGTCGTAGAGGTGCCATATTGACATACAGCATTTCTAGGGTATTTTCTTAAACCTGGCACAGCCCATCCCTTTCCAGGTCTGAATACAGCAGATTTCTTCTAGAGAAGGATAGATAGTGAAAGAGAGGAAGTGAGAAAAAGATATAGAGGAAGAATTGAACCTACTGATATTTTTTTATTAACCTCAAAAGGATGAAAGGGAAAGTTGACCTCGGCAGGATTTGAACTCAGAGAGTAGATAGCTAAAACAAATACTGCAAAGCATTCTATCGAACGTTCTAATGGCTCTGCCAATTCGCCGTCTATCTAGATTAGGATACTTTTATTCAAAAGAAAGTAAATGAAGTGTGGTGAGCTACAAAACCTGGAGTTCCAGAAGCAACAACATTTGTTATACAGAAGGAAGACTGTTTATTTACATGTCCTACAAAGTAGGTAACAAATGTCTCCTATGTGGTGTATTTTCTGAAGTAATTCACTCCATTGTGCTGGGATGCTCTTCAGTAGCTTCCACTAAATATACTTAGAAACAATCATAAAGTGAAGCTGCTCTACAAATATCTGGCTTCTCAGTTTCAATTGCTAGAGTGTATGTCATTGTAACAACCAGGACTTCTTCCTTGGACACTAAACACTATATTTATAAAAAATTTAAAAAATCGATGTAAGCGAAGTGAAATGATGGACTTGAGAATCAAATTTTGATCACAGACACATCTCACCAGGTCACATGTCTGTTCTTTGGTATCAATTACTTTAGTAATCATAGGAGACCCAATGATCTAATGAAGGACCCTTCTAATCCAATAAAGGAGTGTCTGAGCATGTGATCTACCTGGCTATTTACAGTTCAGTGTTGGGTCTGCCTGGTTTTTTACTGTTCAGTGTGCTGTCTTCCTGGTCATTTACAGTTCAGTGTGTAGTCTATCTGGTCATTTACAATTCAGTGTGTAGTCTATCTGGTCATTTACAATTCAGTGTAAGGCTTACCTGGTTATTTACAGTTCGGAGTGTGATCTATCTCAACTACAAAACTAACTCCAACCCTAGACAGGTGAGGTCATTATATAGCTGTAGTTACAGTAGAGAGGTCAAGGCATTACACAGCTGAAGTCTTGGTAGACAGGTGAGGTCATTATATAGCTGTAGTTACAGTAGAGAGGTCAAGGCATTACACAGCTGAAGTCTTGGTAGACAGGTGAGGTCATTATATAGCTGTAGTTACAGTAGAGAGGTCAAGGCATTACACAGCTGAAGTCTTGGTAGACAGGTCAGGTCATTATATAGCTGTAGTTACAGTAGAGAGGTCAAGGCATTACACAGCTGAAGTCTTGGTAGACAGGTGAGGTCATTATATAGCTGTAGTTACAGTAGAGAGGTCAAGGCATTACACAGCTGAAGTCTTGGTAGACAGGTGAGGTCATTATATAGCTGTAGTTACAGTAGAGAGGTCAAGGCATTACACAGCTGAAGTCTTGGTAGACAGGTGAGGTCATTATATAGCTGTAGTTACAGTAGAGAGGTCAAGGCATTACACAGCTGAAGTCTTGGTAGACAGGTCAGGTCATTACATAGCTGTAGTTACAGTAGAGAGGTCAAGGCATTACACAGCTGAAGTCTTGGTAGACAGGTCAGGTCATTATATAGCTGTAGTTACAGTAGAGAGGTCAAGGCATTACACAGCTGAAGTCTTGGTAGACAGGTCAGGTCATTATATAGCTGTAGTTACAGTAGAGAGGTCAAGGCATTACACAGCTGAAGTCTTGGTAGACAGGTGAGGTCATTATATAGCTGTAGTTACAGTAGAGAGGTCAAGGCATTACACAGCTGAAGTCTTGGTAGACAGGTGAGGTCATTATATAGCTGTAGTTACAGTAGAGAGGTCAAGGCATTACACAGCTGAAGTCTTGGTAGACAGGTCAGGTCATTATATAGCTGTAGTTACAGTAGAGAGGTCAAGGCATTACACAGCTGAAGTCTTGGTAGACAGGTCAGGTCATTACATAGCTGTAGTTACAGTAGAGAGGTCAAGGCATTACACAGCTGAAGTCTTGGTAGACAGGTCAGGTCATTATATAGCTGTAGTTACAGTAGAGAGGTCAAGGCATTACACAGCTGAAGTCTTGGTAGACAGGTCAGGTCATTATACAGTTGAAGTTACAGTAGACAGGTCAGGTCATTACATAGCTGAAGTCTTGGTTGAAAGGTCAGATCATTATACAGTTGAAGTTACAGTAGACAGGTCAGGTCATTACATAGCTGAAGTCTTGGTTGAAAGGTCAGATCATTATATAGCTGTAGTTACAGTAGAGAGGTCAAGGCATTACACAGCTGAAGTCTTGGTAGACAGGTCAGGTCATTATACAGTTGAAGTTACAGTAGACAGGTCAGGTCATTACATAGCTGAAGTCTTGGTTGAAAGGTCAGATCATTATACAGTTGAAGTTACAGTAGACAGGTCAGGTCATTACATAGCTGAAGTCTTGGTTGAAAGGTCAGATCATTACTATGAATACTGCAGTAGATTGCACACTAAAATAGTAGCCAGTTATTTTCCCCCACAAACCCCTTACTGATTTAAGCCATCAATTTTACATAAAGAAGGTAAGGCCACAACTAGAAACATTGATCAAATGCTGCATTAGACTAGTTGGTTGTATGCCATAAGTCTGTATATTAGAGCTCTGTCAGCTAACAATAAGTGTCATGATAATACTGCTTTATCTCTGTTAATATTCATTTATCTACAAAATACTATATTTAAGTAGAATCGTTTATCGGAAGCAGACATGGCATGAGTAGGCATGTATATATATATATATAAACAAACACATAAATAGATAAAAATAAATATATCAATGAATAAATAAAATAAAGACATGAATAATTAATATGTTGGAAATAAATCTCATGTAAGAAAGCAGTACATCACTGGGCAGTACTTAAACTGAATAGTTAACGATGAAATAGTAATTACTTAATCTCAACTACTGGACATCTCTAGTCTAATCTTATTTGACACTAATATTTAACTAACACAAATATTTCCTGATGTTGATTCTCTCTCAACATTATATTCATAAATTATAATTATTAATATAGCCTTCATACTAACTTTATACTGACAGCTGACAGTAAAAATTACATCAATACAGATTATTAGAAGGACTGTGTGAAGGCATGTAGCTTAGTGGTTATGGTGTTCGACTTCTGGTGGCATGTTGTGTCCTTCAGCTGTGCCTATAATTCAAAGAGCCAGCCTTGTCATGCACTAAATCTAAAGTCTATCTTAACCCTTTAACATTTAAACTGGCCAAATCCTGCCAGAAATCTCTCATCTCTTTCTCTTCAAACTGGCTGTAACTGGCCATTCATACTGATGTTAAGGTGTTGTTCTCAAAATGAATATTAAAATCTCATAGATTTCATATTATGTGAGATAATTATGTTACATAATTATGAGAAGTAAAGCCTTTACCATGAAAATATAATAGCATATATAAAGTAATGTAAATGCTAAAGGGTTAATCCAGAAGTCTCATTTGGCCGGTGCTTATCCTGGTTTTTTGGCGTGAAGCGACTGAGAGTACAAGACCCCCCCCCCCCCCCCCCTGGACAGGATGCCAGTCCATCACAGAGTTAAACCCCCCAGCTATTTCTGATACTCATTTTCAGCTGAGTATACTGGAGGAACGTGAAATGAAGTGTTTTGCTCAAGAACACAACACACAACCGAGAAATCAAACCCACAACATTATGATCATAAGTCCAACACCCTTACCACTAGCCCACGTGCCTCCACTGGCATACACTATATCACTCTAAATCTCAGTGAGAACTACATTAAGGGCACACATGTCTGTGGAGTGCTCTGTCACTTACAATATAATACAATATGGACTGTTGCTGTAATTTTTAGCATCATCCTTAACACACTGAATCACATGGAATCTCAGTGAGAACTGCATTAACCCTTTAGCATTTAAACTGGCCCATATCAGGCCAGAATTTTCTCACCTCTTTCTGTTCAAACCAGCCATAACCGGCTGTTCATACTTATGTTAAGGTATTGTTCTCAAAATAAATAATATGGAAATCTCGTAGATTCGATATCCTGAGATATTAGGTAAGATAAAGTGTTTACTGTAAAAAATACAATAGTAATTGATCAAATCAATTGGAACATTCTTTGTCAAAACCTACAGCATCCCAAGACACTCATAACTACTGTATCTCAACAGAAAATATTTCAAGACACTATTTCAGATTAGTATATCATCATACTGTGATGAAATCAGAAATCAATATACCATTATAATACTATAAATAATATAGAGTGATTTTTAAATTCTGGCAAACAAAATCTGAAATATAGGTCTAATTCATTCCACTTCCTCTTAATACCTTCAAACACCATCCATGGTCAATAGCCAAAAACCAGGATGGATCCCCACCAGTCAAAGTTGCCTTCAACACATGACATAAAGTGAAAACCTTCAACGATAGGCCAACAGTGACAAACATGTCCGGTATGTAAATCTCAGAAATGAGACGTATATATTCTGGCTCTATGCATTCTGAGTTTGAATCCCACCTCTTTCTTCCAGGAATTTCAGCTGGCAAATAGTATCAACAATGGAAAGCCTATCAAGACCTTGTTTCCATCGTCTGATCTGAAGATCAACTGAACTCCTGTACTTTAAAGATATATATATTCAAAGTACATTATACTGACAGATAATATCATCAATGAAAAGACTAATGGAAACAATGTATCCTTCGTCTTACCTGAAGCTCAGCTTCTTTTCTTTAAAAAACTGGCAGATAGTACCAGCAATAGAAGGCTCAATGAAAACATTGTTTTCTTGTTCTAATCTGATGATCAGCTCCTGTCCTTTAAATATATATATTCAAGTTATGTTAGACTGACAGATATTATCAGCAATGGAAAAATTAATGGAAACATTGTTTTCTTGGTCCAATCTGATGATTGGCTTCTTTCCTTTAAAGATATATATTCAAGTTATGTTAAACTGGCATTTAGTATCTGCAATGGAAGGCCGAATGGAAACATTGTTTCCTTGGTTTCATTTGATGATCAGCGCTTTTCCTTTAAAGATACATATTCAAGGTATGTTATGATTGGCAGATAGCATCAACAATGGAAAGACTAAAGGAAAATTATTTCCTTGGTCTGATTTGATAAGCAGCTCCTTTCCTTAAATGAAGTGTCAACACTGAAATTTTAGTTAGTGTAATACAATTATTTAGGTTAGCTCTTCAATGTGGGCTTGGGTATTTAGCACCCTAGGCTAGCCATACAATGTAAGTTCCTACGCTAACTCTGCAACATATACCTGGGTAATTAGCACTCCAGGCTAGCCCAACAATGTGTACCTGGGTATTTTGCATCCTAAGCTAGCACAATAATGTGCAAATGGATATTTAGTAAACTATGTTGGCTCTACAATGTGTTTAGGCATCTAGCTGTCTATCTTAGCTGTACAATGTGTGCCTGGGTATGTAGTGTCTTTGCTAGCTCTACAATGTGTGTGCCTCAGTATTTAGCACCATAGGCTAGCACAACAATCTGTGCTTGGGTATTTAGCACTAGCACCATAGGTAAGCCCTACCTATAATGTGTTCCCTATTCTACTCACCCCATTTTCCCAAATAAAATCATTCCAACTTACAGTTTTGCAAGCTGACAAACTCTTTTGGGAGCAGGGGATGTTTCCACTCCTTGCTCTAACCACACTAAGAAACTAACTCAATCTGCATTTTCCACTACACAATCTGCACTCTCCCACACTAAATCATATGACAGGTGAAAATGTCATCACTTCGGCTATTTCCACAATGCTGCTAAGAAATAAAAAAATATTTAGTGATTTATTTGATTACTGTAGGAAATTATTATATATTTAAGTTAATTAAACAAATATAGATAAATCTGTGATCCTTTAAGCTACAGTACTGTGCATCTCCAAGATCAGGTGGATGCCTAGTTGGCCTTTATGATATCAACAGCCCTGTTCACAATACTATGGAGATAAGTTGGCAGCTATTCTGACTGTCCTTGATCAAGGCAATTGAAGAAAACTGTTGAATGTACTACAACATTAAACATTTGTTGAATTACAGGAAAATGGCTGTTGTTAACATTTTGAATGACATTCTGTAGAAATATCACATATAGACTTCTGTAATAGTCAGTAGAAATACGTTATGTATATTATAGATTGGTGTTGATAGTCAGCAGAAATATCACAGGTAAATTGTAGATTTGTGTTGATAGTCAGTTAAAATATCACATGTAGTCTGCTGTTGATAGTTAGCTAAAATATCACATGTAGTCTGCTGTTGATAGTCAGTTAAAATATCACATGTAGTCTGCTATTGATAGTTAAAATATCACATGTAGTCTGCTGTTGATAGTTAAAATATCACATGTAGTCTGCTGTTGATAGTTAAAATATCACATGTAGTCTGCTGTTGATAGTTAAAATATCACATGTAGTCTGCTGTTGATAGTTAAAATATCACATGTAGTCTGCTGTTGATAGTTAAAATATCACATGTAGTCTGCTGTTGATAGTTAAAATATCACATGTAGTCTGCTGTTGATAGTTAAAATATCACATGTAGTCTGCTGTTGATAGTCAGCAGAATACCACATGTAGACTGTAGATTGGTGTTGATAGTCAGCAAAAATAGCACATGTAGATTGTAGTCTGCTGTTGATAGTCAGCAGAAACATCGCCTGTAGAATGGTGTTGATAGTTAGTAGAAATATCACATGTGTATTGTAGATTGGTGTTGACATTTAGCAGAAATACCACATGTAGACTGTAAATTGGTGATGACATTTAGCAAAAAATATCACATGGAAAAGATTTAGTAAACTGTAGTACATTATATTGAATGTGTATTAACTGTAACACATCACATCACATTGAATGTGAAACAAATGTGATACATCATGTCACATTGAATGTGTATTAACTGTAACACATCAGATCACATTGAATGTGAAACAAATGTGATACATCATGTCACACTGGATGTGTATCAACTGTAACACATCAGATCACATTGAATGTGAAACAAATGTGATACATCATGTCACATTGAATGTGTATTAACTGTAACACATCAGATCACATTGAATGTGAAACAAATGTGATACATCATGTCACACTGGATGTGTATCAACTGTAACACATCAGATCACATTGAATGTGAAACAAATGTGATACATCATGTCACATTGAATGTGTATTAACTGTAACACATCACATCACATTGAATGTGAAACAAATGTGATACATCATGTCACACTGGATGTGTATCAACTGTAACACATCAGATCACATTGAATGTGAAACAAATGTGATACATCATGTCACATTGAATGTGTATTAACTGTAACACATCACATCACATTGAATGTGAAACAAATGTGATACATCATGTCACACTGGATGTGTATCAACTGTAACACATCAGATCACATTGAATGTGAAACAAATGTGATACATCATGTCACACTGGATGTATATCAACTGTAACACACCACATCACATTGAATGTGATACATCATGTCACACTGGATGTGTAACAACTGTGGAATATCACATCACATCACAGAGGAAGTCTAACAACTGTGACAGATTTAGTAAACTATATCATTACATTCCATAGCAATGAACATTTCTACACCAATAATTTCTACCCACCTCTCTCTCTTTCTCTTTTCTTTCTCTCTTACTCTCTCTCTTTCTCTTTTTATTTTTCTCTGTTTCTATTTGTCTCTCTTTCAGACAACTTGCCTCCTCTCTCTCTCCTTTTTTCTGTCTACATATCCACATTTCTGTCTCTCTCTTGTCATGGCTTGTTAAACAAGAAACAACCCATTAATAATAGCAATCAGATCGACATAATATTGCTATAATTATACCACGTTTCTGTTTACCCTCACCCTACCAACATTATATCATGCAGGAAATTTAATTCTCTAAAACACAAATATAACCAGGAGACGCTTTTCATGAAAGACTTGTTTCATGTCTGATGGTGCCTGTTGTTGTTTGCTCTTTGACTGGTACTCTATTTATCAACACAGATACGATGAAAAGCGAACTTAATCTCTGAAGGATTTGAACTCAGAGTTCAGTGAGCCTGAACACACCAATTTGCTGTCATTCCACAGATATCCAGTTTGCTATTCATAAAGTAATAAAGTTGTATGACTTATTGGTTACGATGTACAGCTCACAATCATCATGAGTTCGATTCCTGGTGGCACGTTGTGGCCTTGAACAAGACATTTTATTTGACATTGCTCCAGTCCACTCTGCTGAAAAAAAAATAGTTATTTTTGTAATTCAAAAGGCCTGCCTTGTTACATATTATGACATGCTGATCTCCCTAAGAACTATGTTATGGATGAACGTGTCTGTGAAATGATCAGCTACTTTCACTTTTTATTTCATGAACAGGTTAATCAAACAATTGGAACACATGTCATTGGAACCGTTTGTAACATGCCAGCCATTTGAATTACTTCAATTTTTTTTCAACACCCTGACATCATCATCATCATCATCATTTCATTTTACGTCCACTTTTCCCTACTTGCAAGGGTGGGACGGGAACTGATTCTGGCTTGATTTCTACAGCTGGATGCCCTTCCTAACACCAACCTCATTTACAGTGAGTGCTGGGTGCTTTTTTGCCGTGGCACCTCCACGACCACTTTGCAGTGGAATGATAGGGACCTCAGTCCCTATCATCTCATTTCTACAGCTGAGTATGTGTATATGTGTGTGCGTGTGTGTATGGACATATGCATACATTTATATGTATGAGTATATAAATATAAACGCACAAACACAGACACACTTACAAAAATGCACACTCACAGACATACATTCACACAAATATACATACATTCACACAAACACACACGTACATACATTCACGCAAACACACACATACATTCACGCAAATACACACCTACATACATTTACACAAACATACACATACATACTCTACACACAGTGTAGTAAATGGAACACCAGCCGGTGTTTTGCTATAGTTTATTCAGCATCCCCTTCCTTCGTTTTACGCACACATACATTCACACAAACACACACACATTGCTCAAATTTATATATAGATAGTTACAGTCTATTTTATATTGTAGGGGGGCATTTACTTAAATTTTTATAAGCGGAGAGAGGGGGGAAATGCGGGGGGGGGGGGTGTATAGTGTACGTTCGTAAAAATGGAATCTCAACTATAATAAAGTAAGAAGCGCGGGACTGCGTACGGTTTATAATTTTGTATCCCCTTAGTAAAATAAGTTGGATTACTTTGAATAAATAATGAATGAATATTCTATAATTTATCTACTAAATTTCGTGGCTGTTCATTAAATATATTTTATTTCTTATTTGAAGATTCACTTCTTTAAAATTGATCGTTTAAATAAATATTCATATATTTCTGTCGCTAATTTTATCCTAATGCAGTTTATATATAATATCGTCTTTTTTTAATGTATCATGGATTACGTTACTGATTACATAAGAGAGTGTAACGCAGTCTTCGTTCAATTTCTATGTATATTGTCAATTACGATTTTATTTGATGTATCATATCTACATGTATATATACTTGCGTATAATATCAATATACACACTACACATGCTAGCAGAAAACCACCCAAAGGGTGGTTTTTCTGCTAGTTTCTTGTAATGTTCTTTTTTTTTTTTGTCATATATGATGTTTTTTTTAATGTAAAATAAAATACCGTATTTCCCAGCGTCGAAGACCCTACTTTTTTCCTAAAATAACTCAAAAATCTACCATGCGTCCTGGAGGCCGAAGGTTGTTTATTATTCTTTTTCAAAATTTTGGTTGTCAAGATTAGAGTCTTCGACGCCGGGAAATACGGTAATTATTAGATTCCCCAGCTGCTGTATCAATATGAATCACAATAAAATTTCGCCGGAGAAAGATTAGCAAAATTTAATAAGCAGAGGAGGGGATAAAAGCATGAGGGGGGGGGGGGGGGGTTATTATTCAAGACACGAGAGTAAGTGAATGAACATTCCACGGACACGTGTACTCTTAACGTAATTGTCAAGGAGATTCACCATGACACATTGCATGACGAGAATGGCTCTTTGAATCACAAGTACAATTTTTTTCTTTCAGCTGAATGGACTGGAACAAAGTAACATGAAATGATATTGCTGAAGGACACAATGCACCACCAGGAACCTCACACTCGACTTTACGATCGCAAGGCAAACACACCAACCACTAAACCTCATGCCTTCACACATTATATAAGATTAGATAAGTGAAACATTGAGAACGTAATCAATTAAAGGTGTGTAGTACTATTATAGTCTGACGACGACAGGAATCATTGCAAAGTGAATTATTTTTGAAACTAACTACCATCTCTCTCTTCCTCTCTCTCTCTCTCTCTCTCTCTCTATCTATCTATCTATCTATTTTCTCACGATTGCCCCTCAGCAGAAAGAAGTCAGTCTTATAGTATTGGGAATGTTTCTTACCGAAGAGAGAGAGAGATAGATAAATAGATAGATAGGTAGATATGTTTTTTTGCCACAGGGGCGTACAAAAATGGGACATTACAAGACGTGACGGCGGGGGTTTACATAAAAATCGTGTTAAAGTTATATGATTTTTATGTAAAAACCCCGCCGTCACGTCTTGTAATATCCCATTTTTGTACGCCCCTGTGGCAAATAAAGAAAGATATCTACCTATCTATCTATCTATCTCTCCGGCAAGAAACATTCCCAATACTATAAGACTGACTTCTTTCTGCTGAGGGCCAATCGTGAGAAAAATATTGATCTGTTTCAATAAAAGACTCTTGTGATCACATGCAACCAAAATTCACATGTATCACGTGTTTATGTACACTTACACCCACACACATATAATGTATATACTTATATATATATATATATATATATATATATATATATATATATATATATATATATATATATATATATATATATATATATATATGAGAGACGTAAAATAAGAAAATTATAAAATTAACTTACCTACTAAAATATCACTTAGTAAGTAAGTTAATTTTATAATTTTCTTATTTTACGTCTCTCATATTATTGTTCTGCAACCCCATGCATTGAACCACAAAGTTACTAAGACAAAACCTATATATTTGCTAGCATTGATATGCATCTGTATGTATATATATGTTACTAGATATTAATTCTTTATATATATATATATATATATATATATATATATATATATATATATATATATATATATATATATATAGAGAGAGAGAGAGAGAGAGAGAGAGAGAGTTGTGTGTGTGTAGGCTTTCGGATGGTGTCGGTGGGGGGAGGAGGGTAAACACAGTTAAAGAAAAGTACTCAATACGCTGGTAGAGTATAGGCATCCTGATTACATATAGAAATGACTTCTACAGGACTAGAACTGTTTCATTAGTATTAAATCATCAGGAATGTCAGATAAAATTGGTCAGTTCTGGTTATTTATAGGTGTCTATCGGGTGGTAGTTGAGGGGGCGAGGGGCCCTTTCTAATAATATAGGTATCTAGTGGTGGTGGTGGAGAGAAGGAAAGAGGAGATGAAAAAAGAAGGGTCAATTAATTAATGAGGAGTGTGAGGAGAGGGAAGAGGGTAAAGACGGGGTTGGAGAAGAAGAGGAAGAAGAGGTAGGGAAAGAACATCAAGAGTAGGGAGAAAGGAGAGGAGACGGAAGAAGACTAGGGATATATAGGAGAGAAGGAGACGCGGGGGAAAAGAGGCGAAATGATGGGGGAGGGGAGTATTTCTATAGAAAATCTTTTTTATGCATGACTAGTTTTTGGTCAAGTTAAGCATGTTTACTTAAAGAAGCAAATAAACTTCATACATGCTGAATTTTTCGTACCAAATTTTATGTATGTTATTGATACTTCTCTGAAGAATATCCCCATACCACCACAAAAATTGATCAGGAAAACTCATGAGTTCATCAAGAGGATCAAATGAAGGGCCTTCTTCTATGACCACCCTGATGAAAAGTTGGGGTTTTAAAACCAATAAGACACCACGCACCAAAAGCTTGCTCGAACCATTCGAAGAAGACCTTTTCCAAGTGTTAAAAAATGTGAAGTTCGAACGAGCCAACATACCAGTCCAGGCCTACTTGAAGAAATTACTACAAGAAATGAAAGTTTTACCGAGCCTCCATATCACCTCAGACAAAACCAAAAACCTAAACGGTGAATATCCCGACATACAAGCGGCTGGCTAACAACGCCATCACCAACACTCTAAAATTTTCCAGGAAAAAGCCCTAAATGAAACCAACACAAAGGGCGAGGAAATAACATAATCCCTGAAAATCAATGACCAGGCAGAACCATAATGGGGAAACCTCGGCACTTCACCCTTGCAGACCACAAACTGAACTTCAATAGAAAGTCCACGGTTCGGCTAATAAACACAACGCATTCTGACATAAGATCTTTAGCAGTATTAGTTGTTGATGTTATCGCCACATTAGCAGGGTGGTAGAATCAGTGGTCGTTACTTTAACAGGGTAGATGATTGAAGGTCGTTAGTTGCCAGTGTGGTAAGTGATAGTATCCTCGTTGGATTATCTTGTTGACATAGACGTGAGGGAAGGTCCCTCGATCTATTTACCATCCATTTTCAATATTCCTCTCGTCAGGTCGCCAATTCCAGCAGCATGGATTAAAGATGTTATTGAGACACGAGTAACATAATAATGATTTCAACCGCAGTAATTAGAGATGAAATGTTTGTTTATTTATATGGTTGAAGTTACAGATAAAAAGAGGTTACAAAAGGGAATGTGCCATTGCGCCGTTAAGCCGGCGAGGCTATGGGGTGCAATATCTCACTGTTACATTATGCGTGTTGCTGGCTCGAAGTTTCTGGTACAAGAGAGAGATTCTTCAAATCTTCGCGGGGAATTTCTTCCTCAGGGCGCGTAGGGATACATCCTCTTCTACTGGCGCTGATTGGCTGAACTGAGCCAAATCACGCACAGAGAATGTATGTGAGCCCGCGGAATGTAGGTCACTACATCACCTCCAACCAGATTTTCAGCCGAAAATCGATAACGAAGAAACCAAGGACCCACATATTATTGAATCAGCAAGAACAAATGCTGAAAGAGCACATCAGTGAAAAAATAATTGAGCAGAATAGATTCATGCAAGAACAAAAAATAAATTAGGCGCGACGGGCCGTGTTGAGCCGCTGTCAAATGACTAGCTGTTTTGTAGTTTAAACGAGACCCTCAAGGGCCTATCAGAAAACAGATGAAGTCTGACATGGGCGAAGTTGCTGTTCTTGCATTAAATGTTAATGGTAAAGCGTTGTACCAGTAGCTGTGAACGAAGCTATTATGGTAGTTTACCAGTGCTGGCGAGAAAATGATGGCCCCCAGATGTATTGTCGAATGTGCTGTGGAGCCAGGAAAAAATGGCTGGTTGCTTTGTAAAGAAAAAAAGGCAAGTTTAATCTGTAGGTGGGTTGCAGTGTAAATTCCATAATTCGGGCGAATCCACAGAAGTGGCTGAAATGCTGACAAGTCCAGTTCAATTTGTTGCTTTCCCAGCGAGTCGGGCAAAAACAACAAGACGGATGGCCGTCATGGACGATCAGTGTGCAACGAGATGCGAAGCTGTTTGAGTTCAGCTGCAATTAGAATTCTCGTGTTGCAGTGCCTGTTTGAATCCAGTGGATTAAGCTCTGTGAGCTGCTAGCATGTGACAGCATCTCAACCAGGTGAAAAGGGACTCGCAGAATATTACATTTGAAGAACATATACCAAGAACATGTTGGTGTGTGATAAAAAAAAATGTGTGCATATGCAGGCATGTAAAACAGCAAAGGATGTGAATGAACAAAAACCATGAGCAAACAAATAGCAAAAGAGCACAAAACAAGTAAATGCATTCTACAAAGAAATATGTGAATGTAACAAACTGATAATTCAAAGTCAATCTAGGGGAGCAGAGAAATTGCTCAATAAGTTCAAAGTTTTTCAAAGTCAAATAGTTCACAGATCACCAGTGTACATACACTAGTTCTATCTGAAAACTGAAAAAGAAGTTTGTTAATGCCGTTAGGGGTTAGATGTATGGTGTTTTTGTGAGATTTCGTGGCCATTTTACCGTCCCGCCACAGGGTTGTGTTGCTTATTGTTAAAGCAAAGTCAAAGAATCTTCTGTAGAGTAGGAGTCAAGCGCTGAAGAACCCAGAGTTCAACATGGCAGCCACGTCTGACGCCATAATGGTGAGAAAACTACTGTCTCAATTTCTCGCGTCCCTGTGGTAACGAGACAGAAGCTATGGTGGTTGCGTCGGTAAAGTTACAAGCCGTTTTGACATTTCCGATGTGTGGTGGTTTGCGTCGGTAAGGTTATGAAGCTGCCACTCACTATTCCCTGTTTTGGTCAGTGGCGAAACAATGTTGTCGCTGCTGCTGCTGTCTTTGTTGATCGTAGACAGGAGTTGTCGGTAGCCATTTTGAAATTTCTTCGTGGCGAAAAGTTTTTGAAATACTGCTAATTTTTCAAAAATCTTAAAAGGAATATTTTTTATTTTCGCAAGTTGCGAAAAGGTTGGCAACGTGGCAATAAAAGTTCAACTGAATAAAAAAAGAAGGGCTGCGTTAAATTATCACCTCGGGGTCACCACTTTAGCAGTATTAGTTGTTGATGTTATCGCCACATTAGCAGGGTGGTAGAATCAGTGGTCGTTACTTTAACAGGGTAGATGATTGAAGGTCGTTAGTTGCCAGTGTGGTAAGTGATAGTATCCTCGTTGGATTATCTTGTTGACATAGACGTGAGGGAAGGTCCCTCGATCTATTTACCATCCATTTTCAATATTCCTCTCGTCAGGTCGCCAATTCCAGCAGCATGGATTAAAGATGTTATTGAGACACGAGTAACATAATAATGATTTCAACCGCAGTAATTAGAGATGAAATGTTTGTTTATTTATATGGTTGAAGTTACAGATAAAAAGAGGTTACAAAAGGGAATGTGCCATTGCGCCGTTAAGCCAGCGAGGCTAGGGGTGCAATATCTCACTGTTACATTATGCGTGTTGCTGGCTCGAAGTTTCTGGTACAAGAGAGAGATTCTTCAAATCTTCGCGGGGAATTTCTTCCTCAGGGCGCGTAGGGATACATCCTCTTCTACTGGCGCTGATTGGCTGAACTGAGCCAAATCACGCACAGAGAATGTATGTGAGCCCGCGGAATGTAGGTCACTACAGATCCATCAGCAAAAAGATCATCGACAGAATCATTCCAATCGTTTGAGGCGCCTCACCATTCTTATTATGGAACAAAACATCTGAGGTCATAATATGGTTCCAAAATATACCAGATAAGTGTAGCATCCACTCCCTACAACTTAATAGAGAAGAATATTACGCCTCTATCACCGAACCCCTACTTAATGATGCGCTGACCTACGCAGGACACTTACAAACATTTCCGATGATGAGTACGATGTGATCCTCCATGCACGAAAAACATTCCTACACCATGAAGGATTTTACTGGATCAATAAGAAATCTAACGCCCCTTTCGATGTTAGCATGGGAGCGACAAATGCCCACTTAACAACAAATGTTTGACGAACGACATCGTATACAAATGCGGTGTCGTTACACACAAGATCAAAAAAGCATTGGTATGACATCGATATGTATATGTGCCCATAATAATAAATATATTATTATGGGCACATATACTTATAGTAATATTAAAACCAACCTCAATGGCTTAACTAAGAAAATGCCTACTCAAATGGGAGTCCAAACTCAAGATGAAAGAACACAAAGTAGATTTCACAATTAACTATAAATATCTACTAATAAATTTTGCACTGAAAGAAATAGGACCTACTAACCAAAATATTATTGAGAAAGATTAATGACAAAATTTCGAAATAGACTTGCTTACAAGCGGACCAGTGATGGCAGAGTTATCAAGGTGTTTTAAAATATTAAAGATATAGTAGATTGGGGATCCAGCCAGATCAGAGACAGTGGCTTCTGACAGGACCCGCTGGAAGGTGTGTTTGAGGACTCTACTCCACGACCCTCTCAATAATAATAATAATAATAATAATAATGATAATAATAATAATAATAATAATAATAATAAGGGAAGAAGACGCACGAGGTGACGGAGGTCATGAAATCGCTCCCGTAAGTTTTGAATTTTTAACATATTTAAATCATTTGTGAAATAACAACTCTTAGTACAAATGCTACGTAAAGCACCCGGCTTGAGCCCCAAAAAATTCGGACCCAAAATATATTGTTATAAGGCTCAAATATTCAAATATTCAACTTTGTATTGTACACTGTATATCCAAAAAAGAAAATGGCTATAAATGGAAGAAGAACCCCCCCCCCCCCTCCTCTCCTCTGGCTACACTATATAGGACAGCTAAACTCACCAACACCAGAAACTAGATACACCACCCACCCCATCATCTGTGTACACTAAACACAACAGCCAGATAACGACATTTTCACCTTCACCGCCACCGCTCACTACGGCCATCATTACCACCACTATCCCATCACCGCCGCCACCACCCCTTGACTCCTTCACTACTGCCACCGCTACAGCACCATCACTACAGTAATACGGTCACATCACCGCCACCACTGCCTCGGTATCGACATCACCACCACCACCACTGTCTCAGTATCGCTACCGCCGCCAGTCTCCCACTTCCCCCTGCTGGCTGCTACTTCCACATTAAAGAATTCCTACTACTAACAAAGAGGAAGGCATCAAAATATATAGATAGACTCAAAAGAAAAAAAAAAAACAAACAACAAAACCAAAGCAGCACAGCAACAACAGCAAAAAACGAGAAAAACAAACAGAGAAAAACAAAAACAAAAAAAGAAACCCCAAAAACGTAAAGAAAATAAGAATGAAGAGAGAAGCAGGCGGACGGACAGAGAAGAGGGGGGAAAAAGTAAAACTTAAAAAACTAAAACTAAGTCAGACATTCGAACACTACATTACAATGAAACTTATGCTTATTCATTTTTGGGGCCCTTTCTGCCTGTGTGTTTGTTTGTGTATGTGTGTTCGTATACAGCGTGGTGATAATGCCACACAAGGGCCAAGTGGGATGGCGGATCCACAGATGGCTATGTAAACATACATTCGCCAATCCTCGATAAGAGTGTTTAAATATCGAACATAAACAGTTCGAATAACGGTGAAATGGAGACTAGAACGTCATGTGACAGACTCTCACCCAACAGGTGCCCCCTGGCTCAGTAGCAGGAACCTGACTGTCAACCAAATACTGCTGATGTTGGAGGAAGGAGAAGAAGGAAAGGGGCCAGAACCAACTGGACGAAAGAATAGAATAGAACTGTTATGCAATGCTACCTGAAAAGTAACCCCAAGGAGAGGGGCTACAGGAGACGGATGCATAACATCTGGAACGAGATTGGTTTATTTAAATTAGATGAACAAAAATTGGCCGGGCAGGCTCGGGTAATAAGAACTAATGGGTGGATAAGCGAGCTGGAACTGGAGGAACTGAGCAGAGAGAATGGCTTGGAGATAGCGGGTGTAGTATGCCAGACAAGCGAGCCGGTGGGAAATGAAGGTGAGGAGGTCCTGAGAACGGAGGAACCACCCGAAGCAGACAATGATCTGAGTACTGAGATAAATAATACCTGGAACAGAGATACGGCCACTGAGGAGATGAATGCTGACGGGCTAGGACAAGATTCGGTTGACATCCTAAATTTAGTGGTAGATGAATTGAACAATGATAGTGGGAGACCTATGAACCTAAGATTTGTAGACAGGAAAAAGTTAAAAGAAACAACAGCTAAGGTAAACAAAGTCATCCCATACCTTGAGGCGAGGAGCCTTCACCAGTGCAACAATATCCTCAGAGCAACAGCAAATACGGTGAGGAAACTACTTGGTATAAAAGCGAGAGGAAACAACAGACAAGAAAGAGCAGAGCCGTGGTGGAAGAAGCGACTGAGTGGGCAAATCGGGGAAATGAGAAATGACATAGGAAAGCTTGAGTCACTACTGAATGGGACACTAAAAAACATAGGCACTAAAAATAGACTGGAAATAAAATACAAAACTAGGAGTAAAAAGCTAAATATTATCATAGAGGAATTGAAGCAACGCATTGTAGCAAAGAGTGCAAAAATCAGGCGATACGAGAACAGAGTCAGTCAGTATAAACAGAACCGCATGTTCGACAACAACCAGAAGATGCTGTTTGGACAGCTTGAGGGCAAAGAAAGAGGCAACGACTTGATCCCTGGGGCGGAACAAACTAAAACATTCTGGAGAGGAATATGGGAGCAGGATGTTAGACACAATGCCCAGGCAGGGTGGATTGAGACAGTACAGAGGGAGATCGGTGAGCAGGCACAGCAACAGACTGATTTGAGTATCACAGTTGAAACTCTTAAGGGGCAAGCCAAAAAACTAACCAACTGGAAATCACCAGGCCCAGATGGTGTGCAGGGGTATTGGATTAAACATTTAACATCCCTCCACCCGAAGCTGACGGCCATGTTCAATGACTGCTTGGTGTCGGGTGAGGTGCCAGAGTGGTTGACAAAAGGTACCACAGTTCTGATAATGAAAGACCGAATCAAGGGTAATGATGCTACCAACTATAGACCTATCACATGTCTGCCCGTAATGTGGAAACTGTTGACGAGCATTGTGTCTGAGGAAATCTACCATCACCTCCACACAAACAACTTGTTACCGGACGAACAGAAAGGATGCCGAAAGAAGTCACGTGGTACAAAGGACCAGTTGCTTATTGATAAGATGGTAATGGGGAATTGCAGGAGGAGACACACTGATCTTGCCATGGGATGGATAGACTACAGAAAGGCATTTGACATGGTGCCTCATTCCTGGATCACCAAAAGCCTGGAGATCTTCAGGGTGGCAGATAACATCAGACAGTTGCTAGGCAGGAGTATGGGGTCCTGGGAGACAGAGTTGACATCAACTGGAGTATCCTTGGGAAGCGTGAAGATCAAGAGAGATAGCCTGTCCCCTCTGTTGTTTGTCCTTGCCCTGATGCCCTTGACCATTATGCTGCGAAAAGTGAGAGCAGGATACAAGTTGGGAAGGGGAGAGCTTACCATCAATCACCTCCTCTTCATGGACGATCTTAAGCTCTTCGGGAAAAGTGAGAAGGAGTTGGATGTGCTTGTTGACACTGTCCGTATTTTCAGCAGTGATATATGTATGCAGTTTGGTATTGGTAAATGTGGAGTCATTGTGATGAAGAGGGGTAGGTTGAGCAGAAGTAACGGGATCCAGATACCAACAGGTGAGATGATAAAGGAAATTGACTCTGAGGAAGGATACAAGTATTTGGGCGTTCTGGGGGCTGATGGCATAAAGAACAAAAAAATGAAGGAATTGTTAAGAACTGAATACATTCGGAGAGTAAGGAGCGTATTGAAGTCACATCTGAACAGCAGAAATGCCATAAGCGCAGTAAATTCCCGAGCTGTGTCTATTATTAGGTACAGTGCGGGAATTCTGAGATGGAATGTTGCTGAACAAAAAGAAATGGATAGGAAGACTAGGAAGCTATTGACTATCTACAACATGTTCCACAAGAGGAGTGATGTCGATAGACTCTACCTAAGGAGATCTGAGGGTGGAAGAGGTCTTATCAGCATAGAGGACTGTGTTCAGATGGAGAAAAACAACCTATACAAATACGTGACCTATAGTAAGGAGCCAATGCTCAGAACTGTACTGAAGGAGGGGACAGTAGGCCAGGGGATGTCCAGGGAGAAAATAACATCAAGGAGGAAGAGCAGCCTTAAGGGAAAATCCCTTCATAGTACCTTCTTTGAGAAAACTGAATTTAGAGATCCACAGACATGGAAGTGGTTGAGAAGAGGAGACCTCAAAAAGGCTACAGAAGGAATGCTAATGGCTGCGCAGGAGCAGGCCCTCAAAACGAAGTGGTTGAAGCACCATATCTACAAGGAGGAGGCTAGCCCACTGTGCAGGATCTGTGGAGAGAGAGAGGAGACTGTGGCTCACATTGTGTCCGAGTGTAAACACCTAGCCCAGACCCACTATAAGGGCTGGAGACACGATGTGATGGGCAGGGTGATCCACTGGCACCTGTGCAAAGTAAACAATCTTCCACATTCTGAGAAATGGTATGAGCATAGGCCAGAGGCGGTGATGGAGAACAATCAGGTGAAGGTGCTGTGGGATTTTAGGATACAGACGGACAAAAAACTGGAACACAATAGACCTGACCTGGTGGTTGTGGACAAAGAAAAAAGATCGTGCCTGATTGTGGATGTGGCCTGCCCGTTCGACACGAGAGTGCAAGAGAAGGAGAGGGAGAAAATTAACCGATACCAGGACCTAAAGTGGGAGGTGAAAAGGATTTGGAACTGCCATGAAGTCAAAGTGATCCCGATTGTCATAGGCGCACTGGGGACTATCTCCAAAAGTTTCCAGGGATGGTTAAAGAAAATCGGCCCCTTCACGCTTTTTGGAACGCTTCAAAAGGCATGCTTGCTTGGAACAGCAAGAACCCTCCGATACGTCCTGAATATCTGAGGCTGCAGGTAGTGGCTTGATATTCAATCCAACGGACTTTCCAGTTAACCAACATCAATGACTGAGATTCAAGGAATAACAATAACAATAATAATAATAATAATAATAATAATTGTTTCTACTTTAGGCACAAGGCCAGCAATTACCCAGTGCATTACTGGTACTTTATTTTATCGACCCCGTAAGGATGAAAGGCAACGTCAAACCTTGGCGGGATTTGAACTCAGATCGTAAAGGGACGTAACTATGCTGGAAAGCATGGCGTCCGACCCTCTACCGATACTGCCAATCCACCGCCCTAATAATAATAATAATAATAATAATAATAATAATAATAATAATAAGACATGCATCGTAGTGTCCCCACTAAAAGAGGAAGGCATCAAAAGATATAAATAGACTGATTTGATGACCCGGTCAAAAAATCAAAAAACCAAAATTCAAAATCAAAACAGCACAGCAACAACGAAAAACGTAAAGAAAAGAAAAATGAAAATAAAAACAAACAGACAGACAGAGAAGGGGGAAAAAAAACTTAGTCAGACACTCAAACATTACATTACAATGAAATATTTGCTTATTCTTTTTTTTTTTTTTACCTACTTGTTTGTTTGTTTATTTATGTTCGTCTACAGCGTGATAGTGCCACACTAAAATAACCGGGGGTGATGAAATTACCGGTGGTTATGTAACCATACATTCACCAATCCTCGATAAGAGTGTTTAAATGTTGAACCTAAACAGTTCGAATAACGGTGAAGTGGAGACTGGAATGTCATGTGACAGACTCTCACCCAGCAGGTGCTCCCTGGCTCAGCAGCAGGGACCTGGCTGTCAACCAAATACTGCTGGTGTCGGAGGAAGAAGAAGAAGGAAAGGGACCAGAACCAACTGGACGAAAGAATTGAATAGAACTGTTATGCAATGTTACCTGAAGAGTAACCCCAAGGAGAAAGGCTATAGGAAACGGATGCATAACATCTGGAACGAGATTGGTCTATTTAAATTAGATGAACAAAAATTGGCCGGGCAGGCTCGGGTAATAAGAACTAATGGGTGGATAAGCGAGCTGGAACTGGAGGAACTGAGCAGAGAGATTAGGTTGGAAATGGAGAGTGGAGTATGCCAGGCAAACGAGCCAGTGGGAAATGAAGGTGAAGAGGTTGAGAGAACGGAGGAACGATCCGAAGCAGACAATGATCTGAATGCTGAAATAAATAATACATGGAACAGAGATACGGCCATAGAGGAGATGAATGCTGACGGGCTAGGACAAGATTTGGTTGATATCCTAAACTTAGTGGTAGATGAATTGAACAATGATAGTGGGAAACCTATGAACCTAAGATTTGTAGACAGGAAAAAGTTAAAAGAAACAACAGCTAAGGTAAACAAAGTCATCCCATACCTTGAGGCGAGGAGCCTTCACCAGTGCAACAATATCCTCAAAGCAACAGCAAATGCGGTGAGGAAATTACTTGCCATAAAAGCGAGAGGAAACAACAAAGAAGAAAGATCAGAACCTTGGTGGAAGAAAAGACTGAATTGTCAAATCAGGGAAATCATGACATTGGAAAGCTTGAGTCCCTACTGAATGGGACACTAAAAAACATAGACACTAAAAATAGACTGGAAATAAAGTACAAAACTAGGAGGAAAAAGCTAAATATTATCATGGAGGAACTGAGGCAACGCATTGTAGCAAAAAGTGCAAAAATTAGGCGATACGAGAGCAAAGTCAGTCAGTATAGACAGAACCGCATGTTTGACAACAACCAGAAGATGCTGTTTGGACAGCTTGAAGGGAAAGAAAGAGGCAACGACTTGATCCCTGAGGAACAAACTAAGACATTCTGGAGAGGAATATGGGAGCAGGATGTTAAACATAATGACCAGGCAGTGTGGATTGAGACAGTACAAAAGGAGATTAGTGAACAGGCACACCAACAAACTGATTTGAGTATCACAGTTGAAACTCTTAAGGGGCAGGCCAAAGAACTAACCAAATGGAAATCACCAGGCCCATATGGTGTGCAGGGGTATTGGATTAAAAATATAACATGCCTCCACCCGAAACTGACAACCATGTTCAATGACTGCTTGATGCCAGGTGAGGTACCAGAGTGGTTGACAAAAGGTACCACAGTTCTGGTAATGAAAGATCGAATCAAGGGTAATGATGTTACCAACTATAGACCTATCATATGTCTGTCCGTAATGTGGAAACTGTTGACAAGCATTATGTCTGAGGAAATCTACCATCACCTCCACACAAACAACTTGTTACCGGACGAACAGAAAGGATGCCGAAAGAAGTCCCGTGGTACAAAGGACCAGTTACTTATTGATAAGATGGTAATGAGGAATTGCAAGAGGAGACACACTGGTCTTGCCATGGGATGGATAGACTACAAAAAGGCATTTGACATGGTGATCTAGAGATCTTCAAGGTGGCAGATAACATCAGACAGTTGTTGGGCAAAAGTATGAAGTCCTGGAAAACAGAGTTAACATCAGCTGGAGAATCGTTGGGAGGCGTGAAGATCAAGAGAGGTATCTTCCAGGGAGATAGTCTGTCCCCTCTGTTGTTTGTCCTTGCCCTGATGCCCCTGACCATTATACTGCGAAAAATGAGAGCAGGATACAAGTTGGGAAAGGGAGAGCTTACCATCAATCACCTCCTCTTCATGGACGATCTTAAGCTCTTCCGGAAGAGTGAGAAGGAGTTGGATGTGCTTGTTGACACTGTCCGTATTTTCAGCAATGATATATGTATGCAATTTGGTATTAGTAAGTGTGGAGTCCTTGTGATGAAGAGGGGTAAATTGAGCAGAAGCAACGGAATCCAGGTACCAACAGGTGAGATGATAAAGGAAATTGACGCTGAAGAAGGATACAAGTATTTGGGTGTTCTGGAGGCTGATGACATCAAGAACAAAAAAATGAAGGAATTGATAAGATCTGAATACATTCGGAGAGTAAGGAGCGTATTAAAGTCACAACTGAACAATAGGAATGCCATAAGTGCAGTAAATTCCCGAGCTGTGTCTATTATTAGGTACAGTGCGGGAATTCTGAGATGGAATGTTGCTGAACAAAAAGAAATGGATAGGAAGACTAGGAAGCTATTGACTATCTACAACATGTTCCACAAGAGGAGTGATGTCGATAGATTCTACTTGAGGAGATCTGAAGTTGGAAGAGGTATTATCAGCATAGAGGAATGTGTTCAGATGGAGAAAAACAACCTACACAAATACGTGACTGATAGTAAGGAGCCAATGCTCAGAATTGTACTGAAGGAGAGGACAATAGACCAGGGGATGTCCAAGGAGGAAATAACAACAAGGAGAAAGAGCAGCCTTCATGAAAAATCCCTACATAGTACCTTCTTTGAGAAAACTGAATTCAGAGATCCACAGACATGAAACTGGTTGAAAAGAGGAGACCTTAAAAAGGCTATAGAAGGAATGCTAATGGCTGCGCAAGAGCAGGCCCTCAAAACGAAGTGGTTGAAACACCATATTTACAAGGAGGAGGCTAGCCCACTGTGCAGGATCTGTGGAGAGAGAAAGGAGACTGTGGCTCACATTGTATCCGAGTGTAAACACCTAGCCCAGACTCACTATAAGGGCTGGAGACATGATGTGATGGGCAGGGTGATCCACTGGCACCTATGCAAAGTAAACAATTTACCACATTCTGAGAAGTGGTATGAGCATAAGCCAGAGTCGGTGATAGAAAACGATCAGGTGAAGGTGCTGTGGGATTTTAGGATACAGACGGACAAGAAACTGGAACACAATAGACCTGACCTGGTAGTTTTGGACAAGGAAAAAAGATCGTGCCTGATTGTGGATGTGGCCTGCCCATTCGACACGAGAGTGCAAGAGAAGGAGAGGGAGAAAATTAACCGATACCAGGACTTAAAGTGGGAGGTAAAAAGGATGGTCATAGGCGCACTAGGTACTATCTCAAAAAGTTTCCAGGAGTGGTTAAAGAAAATTGGCCCCGCCACGCTTTTTGGAACGCTTCAAAAGGCATGCTTGCTGGGAACAGCAAGAACCCTCCGATACGTCCTGAATAACGGAGGTTGCAGGTAGTGGCTTGATATTCATTTCAACAAACTTTCCAGTTAACTAACATCAATGACTGAGACTCAAAGAACAATAATAATAATAATAATAATAATAATAATAATAATAATAATAATAAGAAGAAGAAGAAGAAGAAGAAGACGAAGAAGAACTATATTCTGTAAGGATCTAATAGTTTTTGGTGGTACTATCGATAAGTAGTTGTTTACATAAAAATAAGATCCAGTTCATATACCATATTAAACTTATCAGAAATTGGAAATGTTTAAAACTAAGTCTTATTAGTTGCACGCTTGTTGGAAATGGAATCTCTCAACGTATTGGACGTTAGTTCTTCATCGGGAGGACTAAAGTTAAGTGAAAGAGGAGTTTGGAAGGTGGACGTAAAAGGAAAAGACGGGTAGAGTACTCAGGTGTCAGGTAGATTTCCAAGTTCAACATGAATGGACCTGTTATTTTTATCTAATCACATTTTTCCCAATTCCACCCCTCCCATCCCTTCAATCTATCTTATTTCTCATTGTTTCTTCTGATGAAGGACTTGCGTCCGAAATGTTAAGGCCCTCTTCTTGCTATTTCAAGCATTAACCTAATATATTCCTTCCATATTCTGTACCGATTGTCTTGT